>OZ026500.1:1851200-3051200 GCA_964019985.1 Aurelia sp. 4 Dawson et al 2005 | reverse complement strand
GAACAGTAGCCCTTTTTCAGCACATTTACAGCCGCTGAAGTAAAGACACTGCTTGTTTAGAAATTCCAATTTGTGCATTCTCTTAGCCCCATGTGCTTTTTATAGGTGAAAATGTTGCATCGCAAACGGCTCCAGAAGTATCCTGAAAGGGGGCGTTGGGTAACTTGCCACAGCGAGCACAATCCTGTCACAAGAAACTTAGTAAGCCGAACAGCAAAAACCACATGCAAAAGATTTCAGTACCTATCCTCAGGTTAGCTTCACGTCTACCCAATAAGGCTCTTCTGTTGTGAAACTTCAGTCTTCTATGGTCATCGTCAAGGAAACTTTTCTAGTGTGAATGCACCCAAAGGCTTTGTTGGGTTGAAAATTCAATGGTCTCGATCTTAGAGAATTTATGCCACAGCATCGCTCTCCTCTGTAAAGGCTCTGGTTGACGAGCAGAAGCGGTTAAGAACGGAAGAAAGAGCCCCAGGGAAGAAGTGCACTACATGGGGACGGATAGAGGTCTGCTGTCCTGTTTTCAAAAATCTTCCCTCTTCTCATTGCCATAATTTGCCTTGGTGTGAACTTCTAACTTTTTGACGAATTGTGAAGGAAAACTACTCATTGTCAACTGCTGATTTCAACCAACCCAACCCATGCTTAAGGATTATTTGTCGAAAAATGACCCATATTTAGAGAATTCCGGGGCCGAAACCTAACCCGTATGAATAGCAGTACCCGCAACATGTTATGGACCCCCGGGGGAAAGGGCCTCACTTTTTCCTTCATTTCTTCCTCCCACTGCCACCTCAAAAGAAAGGGCCTCTACGGAGAGGAGTGCCACCGCATCGTTATTTTGGTTGAGAGTTTCATGCTGCAATTATCAAGGGTTAATAGTTTAAGTGTTGTCTTCGCCAGTGAATTGACTGTTGCCCATCATGTTAATAGTGACTGCATTAGTGAGTGTCTGCATAACTAATTATTAGTCTTCTGTATCCAACAAGATTCACATTCATGATTCATTTCTATATTTCTGTCTTTCTTCTTCGTCATTGCTGCATTGTTCAAAGATCTATTGTCACCGTAGCCTGCGCAGAGACCCATTGTAAGGACAAGAGGTCTGCACGCAGGGACAAGGGCAAAGAATCTTTAAATAGAGCCGAACCGGATGTTTACATTTGCATGTTAGCCAATCAGATGTGACCATGAAGTCACACAAACAAAAGAATCGTAAGTCGTGCCTGCGACTTAAAGGTGAATTCAGGAAAAAATTATATTTTCCAACTCAGTATTTATATGGTTAATTTTTCCTCGCGGGTTTTTCTGAAAGAACGCGTAAGATTAAGGCCTTTTTCAGATTTTAAAGCTTTCGAGAATTCAAAATTTTTCGGGTTCTCAAAAATCTTCGAGATTTCGTCAGACTTTTGAAGATTTTGCAATAATTTTGAATATTTGAAATATTTGTGAGATTATCAAAGAGTTTGCGAAAAATTTTTGAGAGTTTGTCTTATTTTTGGGCGTAAAAATCTGGAGTTTTCTAGATGTCTGAAAAATTTTCAGGATTTCCCTTGTAACTTCTAAGATTTATGGAGATTTTTGTGATTCTCGAAGATTTTTTAGGATTTTGTGCAAGAGTGTACGAGATTTTTTGGAGTGATTTGCCCTTCGTCCTCTGGCGCTCCCTGGTCTGAAATAGACCTTTTAGCGATTCTAAAAAAGAATCTGCATCGAACGATATTTCATTACATTTTATAGAATTTTCGAATGTGTACAATAGTGATAGAAGCTCTCACTCAATCGAACCTCGTATATAAAAATGTATAGAAATAGCTCTCGATCCAGGCTCTTTTGTAGAATAGCTAAAAGGTCTATTGCGGTATGGTTGCTAAGGGTCGTTGGTCACAATGGTTGGTCACAACTTAAACTCCCCGCTTACGACTGTATTGAAATGCTGGATTGAATACCTGCCATCACACTTTCCACCAATGACTTTTCTACCACTGGTTTGCCTTTGTTCCAGACCCCTAACGAACAGTAACTCACTTTTCGTAGCACAGGCTTACCACTTGTGGAAGTGCAAAATTCTGAAGGAGTTGCAATGACGCGCGTTGCCAAGCCTCCCTTGCATCCCTGCGGTAAACCTTGTTCAACACGGATTCTGTATGAATCAGTGAAAAAGCTGACCCTATTTTCTGCAACTGCGATCATCGATGGAATTATGATAGAATCATGGCTTCGAATCTCGAATCCCGTGGGAATCTTATCGAAGCCAACTTTTTAGCATAACAGGTTTTTATGAGTAACTAGTACTAAGATGGCCAAAATTTTAAAAAACTTTTCAAAGATAAAAGCAAAGATATTATGGCAAATAGATCGTTGAACCTTTATTCTTGAGCAATATCATCTAACCATTAGTGTTTTCAACATAACAGAACACTGTTTATTCCTGTATGATGTTTTAAATGTCAAGAAACATATCTGCCGCAGTGTTAGCGACCACGTTGACAATTCTTCATTCAAAATATAAGAAACCAAGTAAGAAACTTTAAGTACTAAAATGGACAAATTTTCATGTGAAATTAAGAAACTTTTAGTACTATCGCCTGATCCAAGTCTTCTTATAAAAAAACGTGCAGGCGAGAGGTGTTGAAATTTGAATCAAGAGCCGCTGTTGGCCGTTTTCTGGCCGTGCGCTGCATAGCCTGCTCGCAGAATTTACTTCAGAGGAGGACCACCAAAAGGTTTACCTTTTCCCCTTTCCATGCTCCTCCTCAGAAGTAAAGAAAAGCCTGCACGCAGGCTATGCGCTTCAGCGAAAGGTGATTTATGTCTGTTTCTTGTTTCGCACTTGCATTTGCTTGAGTTTTCTCACTGCAAAAACTTTACTTCTAGGAAATTGATTCGCCAGGTGGAAAACTGACTTAACTCGAGGATAAAATTTCAAACATCGCATGTTTGTTCTCGAAAAAAATTGCTTCGTGCAACAACATGGCTTGGCTCATCAGAGACCATAGTTTGGAATTCTTACATCCATTTTAATATCGCAATTTGATCAGAAAAGATTTTGAATTGTCTCTTCTTGCCATGGGAGTAAACTACGAAAAGTGGAGCCTCCATTAATTGACATCTCCCAACAGCGGACAAATATTTTCGTCCCAGTCCCAACATACAATATGAAGAAAGATGACATCTCCATACAGCGGAATCCTATCTGCAACGGACATTGGTCCGGTCCCACAGGATGTCCGTTTTGTGGAGGTTCCACTTACTGTATTTTTCGTCCAGCTGAGGCTGAATTTCCCAATAAGAGATATTTTTAAAATTAGCCCAACTGCGGCTGCCGCCCTCCCTGGCTGGAATCGTTATGGCTATAAAAAAGCTCCCAGAGAGACGGCTTTTAGCCCAGACATTTGATTTTAGCATTCTAAATCAAATTTTTGGAACCAAAAAAATAAAACTGTGTCTATTTTATGAATACAAGTTTTCTTTAAGAAGCTTGAATCAGACCATAGTGCACGGATACAAGTATTTTTTATTGGAGACAGGTAATGATCATGACGAATGTTAGAGGTATTTTTCTATAAGAAACAAAGGCCCAGGGATGGTAGACAGTTTCTTAAATTTTTGTGCCAGGTAGAGTTCACTCAGTTCTGTCTAGAGTGCCTTCAAAGTACTTGGTAAGATCTCAAAACAAGTAGCAATATCATTCGTACTAAAATAATGTCCAAACATTAGTTTGTAATGTCAAAAAATTTTCGAGTGACTCGTAAATTAGGGTAGAGTTGCTCCTAACCTTTCGAAAGTTGAGCCTACTGTACTTTTTCTTATAAGCTGTTTCTCATGAAATAAGATAAGTGTAGTGTATGGAGACTTCGAGAAACTCACCAGGAACTCTGAGTACTCAAAATCTAACAGTTTAAAGAAACTTTCAGCACTGGCTCAAGTGGGAAATATTTAGGCCGAAAAACAAACCACAATGCATTGTAAGCTGGAATGTTTCTTTATTTTGAAAACTGTGTTTACGCATTTGTGAGCCCACCGTAGCGCGGCCTGTAAATGTGTAGCGCCAGTATATTTGAGGCGCGCCTGCAAATAGGAGGTTGGCAAGATCAAATGTGTTATTCGTATGTAACAGGCAGTCACAATCTATTGTGAGACAGACAAAAGGTGAAACACATGGTTGGATTTCAAAGAAAACGATTGGCCTTTCAGGGGGTCATAATTTCTGACGAATAGGCATCTTTCTGAGATGAAATCACATGGAAATCAGTGACGAAATCCGTAGTAAAAGTGAGAAATTAACTTCTTGTGGGAATCCACCAGAACAAGTATCCAATTTAGTTTCATTTCTTTTTGTTTTCATGTGCTGATTTGAATGGTATCAGTCGTAAGAAATTCTTCGTTTTCGAGGGGGGGTAACTCCTGTAGGGGACCTCCTATACATGTGCCTGCCCGGGTTATGGGTTAGTTTGCGATATTTTGCCCGGTTTTTGGGTCATGTTTTATGAAGTTTCACCCGGGTTATGGGTCTGTTTGCGATGCTTTGCCCTGGTTATGGGTCTGCTTGATGAAGATTGTCCAAATTTATGCATAAATTTTGGCTTTTAGTGCAGCAGTAAATGAAAAATCTGGTTGGTCTCTGCTCTATCATTGGTTCTTTGTGTAAACTCAGATCTGTAACATTATTTTGAAGGAATTTAGCTGATTTAGCGGAATTTAACAGGATTCTTGAAAATTTTTTGCCCTGGTTATGGGGTATGTTTTGAAGGAGCTGCCCTGGTTATGGGGTCCCTTTTTCAAAATCTTGCCCCCCCTCGTTCGTTTTGCTCAAATGCTTTTTCCACTGCGATAACGACAATGATCGATGATGAACTGCGATTAATGAAAACCAAGCTTGATCTTTAGAGGTAAAATTTCTTTAAACATGGAGAAATCAGTTTCATTTTCACTTATAAACATAAGAAACAAGGAAAGGCGTACAAATGTCAGAAGTATGTTACCACCCCCTGACAAATGGCGGTCGGCAGCTGCGTTCACAGAAGGGTATTTTGTACAATAGACGGTCTCTTTACAGCATTGTGTAATTTGAAAGGCCCTCTAAACAATAACCAAACGTGTTTGAGTTCTGCCACGTCACCTCATATTAGCCTGCGCGCAGCCTCCACTTGTTGAGGCTGCGCCGCACTGGCTACATATTTGCAGGCACGCCTCAGATATACCAGCACCTCACATTTACAGGCTCGCGCTACGGTCAGAGAATTTTCTCATCTTTCTCGGACCTGTAAATATGGCGGAATGAGGGAAGGTCGGCTCAGCCACCTAGCATTCAATTTATTCGCTTTATAAAGAGTACGAAGACGGTTGAAGTGAGCGTTACAGTGAACGTGAAGTATCAAGGAACAAGCTAGTCAACAGTTAAATGGCGAAGCTCATTGCGGTTTGCAGGGACGAAGAATTTCCATTTGAACGTCGACAAATCCCGCTCATGATAGAAGAAACGCTGACGGTGAGAGATGCAAAGTTTCTGAGTATTTGTATTATGCCGCTAACAGTGCGAGTATTGTGCTGCCTGAACCAGTAACAAACACTGGTCCCGTTCGTAGTGTATGCTGCATGTGATAAAGCATTTAAAACAGGCTACAGCGTCTAAAATAGCGAGCCAGGACGGCGAAGTGTCATCTTGGCGTTGTGGTGCTTTACCGCACACCCGTAGGCCTACTCAAGTTGGAGTAGGTCGTGACTTAGGCCATCTATTTGGTTATAAGTAAAAGTTTTCGCTGCTTGGCTAAGATAAGGAAGTTTAGTTTAATACCTTGCACTCATTGCCATTTTCGCTAAGCCCAGTGGTAAAAGTGTAAACCCAAAAGAGGCAAAGTCAGTGATGTGTGAGACATGAGACACCGTGGGGGAGGTTTGTCTTCTGGGACAAATGTTTCTCCCAAGTATCAAATGAATTTGTGCCAGTGCTAGGAAACTACAAAGAAATGCAAGAATGATTTATAGAAATATTTTCATTACATTACAAGCTCAGTTGTCTATCTGAGGATGCAATGGGCAATGAACAAAGATTTATTGTTTCAGCTATTGTTCTTGCAGAATTTTCATAAAAGTCAAACTTAGGATAGTATCTCAAGTTCCTCAGGGTATGTTCCTTCCATGTAAAACCTATACCAAAGGCACACCAAGCCCTAAACTTTCGTATGTCAGGTACTTTCAAGGAGAGAGAAGCTGCTAAAAATCTGAGTACTCAAAATCTACTGATTGTGACAAACTTTCAGCCCAGGCCCAAATTCTTAGTTTCTTGCTGTATAAAAGAAATACATCTATTATCAAAAGAAACTGATGAAAGATTGAGGACAACTCCACATTCACGTCACAAAAGGCAGATTTTGAAACACTGTCACGCCAAGAACTGATTTTAATGAAGAAAGGACACCACTATGCCAATAAAAAGTCAGGTATTCACTGAAGATCTTTTGGCCTAAGTCCATGGAATGCACCCTGGAAGTTTCACATCCAAAAACGAAGTTTCCATTCTGGCACCAGAAAATGTGCCAAATTTGTCCAGTAGATGATATTGGTGGCAATGTTATGTTCTCACACATCTTTGCATTCTGTCCCAGATTTTCATTCAATACACACACCATAGCTGAACGAGTGGTTGTTTTATCTACTACAGCTGAACGAGTGGTCTGTCAGTACAATGGTCTAGGTCCAGGGTGAGGTCACTCCTCAGATCTGTGACAGGCTCTTAGCCTTTAGCACAGTAAATATTATAGTTATAGTTATAGTTATACACAATATCATGATTTTGCAAAAATTTATTGCAACTCATGTTTTGATTGTAAATCGTTAGTTATTGTTTATTTTGATACTGTTTGTTGGGACTGTGTTGCAAACATTTGGTTTACATGCCTTTAGTGAGAACTTAGATCAGGCCATCTAGTAGTAAAAATTGTTAATTGGCTTCTTATTTTTTCAATGCAAGAGTTATCAAAGTGGCCTCTAACTGCAGATATGTTTCTTGACATTTGAAACATCATATGGGAATAAATAGTGTTCTGTTAGGTTCAATACACAATAGTAAGTTAATCTTACTCAAGAATAAAGGTTGAACAGCATATTTGCTATGATATCCATGCTTTTAACTTTTTCAAGTTTCAATACATCTGAGACACAGTACTAGAGTTTCTTAAAATTTTGGCCATCTTAGTGAATACTAGTTTGTTATAAACCAGTTCCTTATGAAAACATATATCTCTTTTCTTAGATGGTTATGGAAATCCCTGAGACAGTCATATCAACAGAGTGTGTGGTTGAAGGAGATGTCAAGCAGTTCATTGAGGCAAGTTGCTGAAGGATGTTATAGATGTTATAACATTTTGTTGTTCTTATATCTGGTTGTGAATGTAAAGAAGTGTTCTCCTGTCTCAGCATGCTTAAGAATTCGTAAAACTGCCACAGAAAGCTTTTCAGTTCTCAAGAACTCTTGTATTTTTTAGAGTCTTGAGACATCTTATAAGAAAGAACTCTCTTGTAAATCCTAGAAAATTTGTAACAGTGCTGGAAAATTCTTGATGTTCTGGTCATGTTCTTGTCAGGTACCTAGGAGGGTTCAAATTAACTACTTTGAGCCGCCCTAGCTCCATACAGTGTCTCTCAAAGTGAGGCAAAAGTTTGTATTTTCTTAGGCCTTGAAGGTAAACAAAATACAGTAGGTATATTGAGTGGCCACTACAATGAAGCCAAAGGTAACATCTGTCAGCCTACTGTATTACTTCTTTAGCTGCACAATAACCTTTATAGGCTAAGGTTTATTCATGATTTTACGCATTTCAAGTCATGTGACCATCTTTGGGAAGTTTATTTTTATGGTAATATTTGCATTCAGGGCTCAACTTTGTATGGCACCAAATATATTTGAAAAATCAAAAGATGTATTATCAAAGAGATTGATCACATGGCTTGAAATGGTTGTAGACAAACCTTTTATCCGATTTGTCTATGAAATGATAAATGCCAAGAGTATTAGATACTATAAGTTGCATATACCACTTGCCCTAGGCCACACTTAACAAATGTCAGTTTCCTTAAACTCATGATTTCCAAATTATATCTAAAAAGACATGCTCAGACACTTTTCTTATATCCAGCTGCATTATGGCATCATTTTTCAGAGTTTCTACTCTATCAGAACTGCCATGCTGTCTTAACTTTTGCTTTCTGATCCATATGAGTATCAAAGACAATCCAATTACAATACGTTTCTTTATAAATTCCTTGTATTTGCCTTTGGAAAGTGATACTAAATTTTTTCTTCTTTCCCATTTCAGAGGTATGATCTTCTCACATTTGAAGAGCTGAATTGTGCATTGATGGTGCCTCAAAAAGAGTTGTTTGCTTTGCTTTCATTATCAGTGCCTTGTGTTGGCTGCAGAAGAAGGTTAGTTGGGCAACACCTTTTTATTTTTGAGTTGGATAGATTTGATACAGTATGAAACTTTAACTCTAAACCTTAATGTTAATGATTAAAGCTGAGTTTTATTCAAGAAGGCTACTGTAAATTGTTAATCGAGGTCCCGCCATATAAGCCCTCCCTTTTGAATAGGTCCCTACCTCATGAATTATTGTGAAAAGTATGCCCCCATCTCGTAGGACCCATGGGGATATTTGAATGGAGAGTGCCTTTCACTCTGAGCTTCCTAGAGTACCAATCAGTTTGCAAGATTTGTGAATTACAATGGTTATGCCAAATGTGATGGAATCTTTGATTCAATTGAAGAATTGATAATATTCCCACTAGATTCAAGATTCAAAGCCATGATTATATCATAATTCCATTGATGATTGCAGAAAATAGGGTCAGCTTTTTCACTGTTTTATATGAGTCCCAGTTGAACAAAGTTTACCGCAGGGATTATAAGGGACTCTTAGTCATAAGTCCATAGTGATAGGCTTTTTCCGTTTCTACATAAATCAAACAGCTAGCTAGAATTGTGGTGTGCCATCAAACATCTTATCATTTTGATAGGTTACCCCTCAAAATAAGGTCCAGTCCAAAAAGTCAGTTTTTACAAATAAGAGGCTTGTTTGAGGATTTACAGTCTTTTTAAGGTTGCAGTATTTCAATGCAAAGTTTCACTTGTTGATAGGTTTGCCAAGAGGAAGTCAGATTTTCAGTATTTTATTTGCAAACTTTCTAACTGAGAGATATATTGTCTTTCCATTTGATTTGTATCTGTTGATAGAACATGAGAAGTCAAAATCAGCTGCTTGCAAGACTTTACATGCGTAGCCTATATGCTTCCTCAACATTCACTTAGCCTGTGCTCAGGCTACAACGTGTTGTTTTGTAAACTTTTGTTGTATTAGCATGCCACTAAAACAACACATTAATTTTATTTATACTACACAGTTGCAAAAGTATTGCTTTAATGACACCAATTTGATCCATTATATGTGTTCCTCTAGTGTTGAGAGACTCTACAATCAGTTGCTTGATTCTCGACAACCAGCCCTTGAGCCTTTGATCATCAAAACTTCTAGAGGTAAGTTATGCAGAGATCCAGCCTCCTTTTTGTGCTTCAGATGTTGTCTACCATCTTTTATAGTTAGCTAAAGTACTTGTCATTGACAAAAATGTCCAGAAAATTATTTCACTAATCAAGGCAAGGGCTCAGATCTTGAAAGAAGTTGTTCAATCAAAATTCTGTTAATTGCTTTCTTTGAACTGATTGGCTTGAAAGAAACATGGATAACATGTAATTGTACCATGGAAATTTTGTGATACTGTATCTTTACTATCTTTAAAATGATGACATTTTTCTCTTCATTGAAATAATTCATAAAAAGAATGAAAAACTTAAAATCATCTCAGATTCGAGATTGATGTGGGAACAATAATCAAATCTTGAAGAAGACCATAGTTAATATCAGTTTGGTACTCATATCAGTTTCTAAGAATGATATGACGCACTCTAATGATAGCATTAACTTGAAAGGCCTTAGTGTGCTAAAAAACATCTCTTTTTTGTTTATTTCTCGTTCGTTTTTCATCCGCACTATTAGTATCCAATATATATATATATATATATATATATGTGTGTGTGTATATATATATATATATATATATATATATATATATATATATATATATATATATATATGAACTCAGAAAAAACACATTCTTGTAAACGTTTCGGCCGAAGCCTTCATCAGTATGACTTTTCAAAATTAGCAGGAGCATACATATAGATTACGAATTCCAAAAACAATACAAGACAAACAATAGCCTAAGCGGGATCCTACTCATTACAAAGCGTATAAAAGATGTGTTAAATAGCCGGCAATACAAAGGTGGCGGGAGAAAGATCAAAGAAAGCGCAGAGTTAAGAACTGCTGAAGCCGGTGGCTGTGTCTGTCTCGCCGAAGCTATAAGGATCGCATATTACAACAAAACAAACAATAGAAAGATCCGAGAGTGGATAGGCAGAACAGAAAAGCCTAAAAAACAGCGTGTATCCCTAACGAAAAGCTCAGTGCTAAAACCAAAACAACACAACAACCAAAAATATAACAAAAATGAAATCTATGTATCAACCTGCCTAGTGTTTAAACCCTTAGGGGTAAAGCAATCCAGCCGATATTGCCAGAAGCTTTCCCGCATCCTATTTCCCCCCGTTAGCCTATCGATTATCTTAACGCTAATATCCTTCAGAAACCCCTGGTGGCCTTCTTCAGTAAAATGTCTGAAGAATTCCGCCTGGGGTACTGAGGCCCCCGAATTCAACTTACGGCTACACGCCTTGTAATTATTAAACCTAAGCCTAAAAGGCGTGCAGGTGCTACCAACATATTGTACACCACAAACAGTACATTCCAACAAATACACAACATTTGACGAGTCACAATTAAACGAATAGTTTATCCTATATTCCCTGCTATCTATGTTTGAATGAAAATGTTCACTATTACTCATAACGTTACACACTTGACAACGAGATTTACCACAACGAGAACATCCCTTCTTATCAGTCCCCCCATTTCCCTCATTACTCAGCCTAGCCCTAACAAGTATATCCTTAAGGTTCTTACATCTCCTAAAAGCTATTAAAGGTGGCTCAGGAAACACCCTCCCATGCTCCTCCGAATTCGTGAGCATAGGATGGAGTCTCCTGGCAACCTTCCCCAAACTATTGAGCGCTGGATGATATGTCGCAACAAGCGGAACCCTTTCCCCCCTCCCTTGGTCATTGGTCCTATTTCCCGCATTTGCTAGAAGAGCCGTCCTATCTAACCTACGTACCCTATCTATTTGCTCATTAACTAAAGACTCTTCGTAGCCCCTGTCCTTAAGCCATCCAGCTAACTCGCCTACTCTCTCCTGAAACTGGCGATCCTCCGAGCATATCCTACGAAACCTAAGTGCCTGACCATAGGGGATCGCCTTTTTGGTGTGCCAGGGGTGACAAGACTTCTTGTGCAAGTACTGATGTGTATCAGTAGGCTTGCAAAACAAGTCTGTCGAAAGGACTCCCCCCTCCCCCACGCTAACCTGAACATCTAAAAAGCTAATCCTATCCCGTGATTGTTCGCTAGTAAATTTAATGGTTTCGTGGCTACCGTTGAGATGATTGATGAAAGACTCCAACTTTTCTTCCCCATGCGTCCAGATAAAGAATACATCATCGATGAATCTCCTCCAGACAAGGGGCTTGTCAGCTGAAGCCTCCAACAACCTCTCTTCCAACCGGGTCATGAAGAGATTGGCGTAGGCCGGAGCGAACTTCGTGCCTATAGCCGTGCCCAATTTCTGCCTATAAATCCTATCATTAAATTCAAAATAATTATTCTCCAAGACCAAGGACGCCAACCCCACTAGGGTATCGGTAGCCACGCCCGGGTTTTCCCTTCTATCCAGCGCCTCCCTGACGGCCTCTAAACCCTCCCCGTGTGGAATGCTGGGATAGAGTCCCACAACATCAACCGTACACAACATAGCCCCCTCTGGTATCTTTCCTAACTTACTTAGCCTAGACAAAAAATGGTTAGTGTCCTTAACATACGACCTACTTTGGCTAACCAACGGGTTAAGGTGGTGGTCTAAATATTCTGAAATATGTTCTGTTATTGTACCGCAATTGGAAATAACTGGTCTCCCCTTAACACTACTAAGACCCTTGTGGATCTTAGGCAACAAGTAAAATCTACCTAACTTAGAATCCTTAACTTTCAAATACTCAGTACATATATATATATATGTATGTATGTATGTATGTATATATGTATGTATGTATGTATGTATGTATGTATGTACAGTGGAACCCTTTAATTTTGAAATCATTATTTTTGTATCATTTCAGTGATGTTATTTCATTGTCATCACCTTTCTTTGCCTCTATTTTTCAGTTTTGACATTATCTGATAGTTTCCTGTTTGACCCAAGACTGATATATGCCTTGTTTTATATTCATGGGTAAGGAGATTTATCATATTTATAAAGTATTATTAGGAATGCAGCTGGTCCATCAATATCCCATCATCAAAAGGTCTTTAGTCATAGTTTTATTTTTTGCAACCTTTAGTTTTATCATTTGATTCATCTTTAGAAAACCTTCCTAGTTTCCTCTGTGTTTATCCTTGCTCTGTTGCCATCAGTTATTATAAAAGCTGTATCAAGCCTCTCTATTAAGCCCTTGATAGAGGATGTGTCAAATTTATGTATTTGACTCCTTACATATTGAATCCGCAAAATATAGGGTAGGGGGACTGAAAAGCTATCATATATATCCTTGTCATTTGATTCTATGAATAAGCCCCCCTCTCTAATGAACCCCCTCTGGAGCCTCAGAAATTGAATAAGCCCCTTAGGGGCCTAATTGAGCTGTAACAGTATGCCTTCCAGAACAAAAGCAGCAATCCTCCTCAAAAGAAATTTTGCAGTCAGCTCACTTTGAGTATTACCTATTGTTCTTTTGAGTTTGCAAGTTTGTATGGCTTCATGCACATTTTTATGTTTTTCAGGAAGCTTCAAGCAATACTCAAAACAAATTTTGCACAAAGTCGCTGCAAACTAAATGCACATCTCATTTCTGAGTTTGGAAAGCCTTTTAATTAATTTTCTTTGTTGACCTGTAGTTTTAAGCGTCTTGTGGGGTATCTTGTCCAAGACAAGATTCACATGCATGTCTCATCTCCTCCTAGGTCCCATCTGAATGACATGGTTGACACTATACCAAAAAGCAGACGAAATAGGTATGTGTTTCATAGTGCTAGGGCAACAGTTGCTTACATCTCATGGTAATGTTTCTGATCAATATAATGTACAGTACTCAAAAATTCATGGTGAATTGATGATGATTTTTGGTAACTACATATCTCAAATATTTTGTGTAAAGTTAGTACATGAAAAGCTAGTATTTAAAAGTCTAGAAAGTTATTTTTCATAAGAAATCAGCTGTAATTTCCCTTTTATACATTCCAGCTGAAATCTTACGATACATATTACTTAATTACACTAAATATAAAAGCTATATATACCCTACTAGTAGAACAATACTATTTTGTGGGAAAATTTACGTATGCCTCATGGCAATATAAAACATTAAACACGAACATAACAATTAACATAACAACTAGAAAGATAAAGGTAACACATAAAGCTGCACGTAACTGCTACAAAAAGGAACGCAAAATATTTTCTTTAAAGGATGGGACGTTGATGGTTGTATGACTAAGTTTTGATTTTCCTAATCAAAGGGACCAGTTTATGGATAAAGCAGAGAGTTAACGGAATTGTATCTTTATTGAGACCATCAGTAAAGTTTTATCACCATGCAATAAAATCTGCATTAGGAATTCGTTTGAAAGATTGGTATGTCCAAGAGCTCGTAACATGGTAGATTCTCTAGCGAAAAGATCTTTAATTGGTACTTCAAAAGAAGGGCAGGACAACGAGAAGTGCTCCGTATCCCCAATGCCATCGTTGGTAGGACGCATCGGGTTTACAGTATCTCTTCTTGTAAGTTGACTAAGGAGTGCCAAATTTACCCAGAATGGCACAATATACATCTTGTCCTGAAAGTTGCTAGAATTACTTCAGAAACAAAGCCTCCTTGTTACCTCTTTCATTATGCTTTCAAAGTCATTTGAGTAACCGTGTAATTGAAGACATTCAAGGACTGATTAATTGTAGCTGGATTATTGATAGAATTCTTTGTTGCAGGAGATGCATCTTGCATTCATTGGAGACACATAAGACAAGATCCTTAGGGTAAGTATTGGAAGTCCTACGTTCTTTTGCAACGTACACCTCTAATCAGAGAGAGCAATTTGAAGAAATACAGATGCCTCAATAGTTTTTGTTGTTGACTTTTTGATGTGCCTTAATTTTGTTTCATGTGATATTTAAATGCAAAGGATATAACATTTAAACTTTCAAAAGATTTAACAAAATATGATTTATTTACTTTTAGCTGGATGGATGTTTGGGATTTGCTGTCACAAGAATGTCGAGATGAAGTAAGTTAAGGAGATGATAAAGATTTGATTATTTAATTATTGCTAAAAGCTCTGTGTTAATGCGGCTGCAAGAGAAGTGTTATCCATGGGTGGAAAACTTAACAGAACACAGCACCAATCGTCTCAGAAATTTTTCAAGGCCAGGAAGTAAAGTGAAAGGGTGAAACAAGGACATTGAAAGAACATATGAAATGGACAATTTGATTTAATCGCTTTATAATGCAGGCCCCGTTTACACGAGATCGGATCCAAATGAATCCGTACCCAAAGTGTAACGGATAGGCCTTGCGTTTACACGGGACTCGACGGATCCGAACCCATTTGGATCTGCTATCCGCACACAAAGGGGATCACTTTCGAAAGTGATCCCGTTTGGATCCGATCCCAAAAGGTCTCGTGTAAACGGATGGGATCGGATCCATTTCAAAGAGGGGAGACAGAGATGAGACAGTATCCATTAGAGTGCAAAATTTCAAAGGATCTGATTAAAATAAGAGAAAAGGTTTACTAGAGCGCTGCTAAGAGTTCATAAAATCCAAATGGATCTCATCCCGTGTAAACGCCAACAGTTCTTGATCCGATCCCGTGTAAACGGGGCCTTAATCGCTTTATAATTCAGTTCTACTGGCGAGATAGCAGTATAATTATATTTCATTTATCAGTAAATTAAATTTGTAGTAAGTTTATGCCGTACATTTTGACTGATTGGAAAGCCTTTTACTGTGAATGGTAACCTTGACCTCATCCTTTTTACGAAATAAGAATTTTGTGAAAGAATTTGGTGATTTTCATTTAGTGTATACATGGTGATTACAGTATTAGTTTCAAGAATACCCAACAAACAAGTAGGGCAGTCAGTGATAAAACACCAAATTGTTGTGGTGAAGAAAGATCATTGATTTTCAGTTGCTCATTCATCGTCCCAGAAAGCAAGATGTCTTTTCCAGCCTTGGTGTTATCGTCGTGGCAAAATTAAATTCGACGCACTAGAAGTGTGATTCTTAACCCTATCCAGACTGGGCATGTTGAAAGTTTGGGGAGACTAGGGGGCTTATTCTGTGTTCTCAAACCATAAGAGCTAAAGACTTGAAACTTGGCACAAGTAACAAAGGCAAAGATGACGTCATTTTTGTTCATATCACCTCATGAAGTGCTGACGTCAGCAGATGTACCTAAATTAGGTGCAAAATCACATGGATTTTTGTCGCGTTGCGTTTCCTAATAGAAAAAACACTCCGATATGAGATTTGAAACATCAAAATGAAATATTCTTTTGATTTTGAAACGCTTTTCTTGCTGATGTCTGATTTATTTATTTTGTGTGCAAAAAGGAGCAATTTTGTTTAAATTTATTATATATCGGTTTAAAAATAGCGAATTCCAGAAGTTACGAAAGATTTTCTATTTATTTGGCTAGACAAACTTGCATTTCATTTTGAGGTCGTTTAAAAAACTGGCCCGAATTTATGCATTTGACGCGTAAAATTTTATGTTGAATCCGCAAAATATGGAGTATGAAAGCTATCATTCTTATCCATGTGATTTGCTTTTGTGAATAAGAGCCTTCGTTCAATTAAGACCCCTTTGGAGTGTCCGAAATTGAATAAGCCTGTAGCGGCTTAATAGATCTTTAACGGTACGCTGACTTCATATCTTAGATATTCGCGATGTAATGAGTGAAGAAAATACCTCCGCTAGGTGTCATGTGATTGCAAGAGTATTCTTCATTTGCAAAATTGCTACATTTCAAAATTGGATTATTGCTAAAGTTTGTGTTCGATGTGTTACAGCCAAGGCCAAAATGAAAATGACAACTCCGAAGTCTTGCAAGCCATTGAGTTCGAAGCATGCTGCAAAATAGCAAAGAATTTTAGCAAACCAATTCATTTCCCATTTAGGTCTTTACCATTATCGTGATTGATTGGTTTATATCATTTCCTTCCAGGTTGTGCTTATTGATTCTGATGCTTTGTCAGAAACTCTTGAAAACTATCTACGCAAGCATAGGTAAGCAATCCTATCCTATTTTGCAAAGATGTGTAGAGCTACAATCGCGGACAAAGCTCGTTTGGACAGATAAGTTTTCCGTTAAAAGATGCCTTTCCTGTATGTAAACTGCTACCTTTCACTGCTAATGCCCCCCCACTACAATGTTAGTTGCTGGAAGAAGACATACTTGTCAACTCATCTCTGACATTTTTATTAGCATTCAGCATTGCAGTAGGAGGGATCTCAATTCGAAATCTCCTCCAAAATACAAATTGTGTCATGAGTTTTGTCCGCGATAGTAGCTCTGTGGCTTGAGAGGGACTTTGGGAGTCTGTGAACCTGCAAATCTAAACAACTTAGAAGCAAAAGACGATGGTCTGAACAGTACTATGAATACAGATCTTGCATTTTCATTAGTGGAATTCGATTTTTCCTGCATTTTGCCTTGTCAATGACTTATCCTTGTCCTCTCCAGCTCCTGGTAACCTGCTACACAATTTCTTTTGATTGCACAAGACTGTTTAAGCTCGAAAATCTAAAAAGAAAATGTTTTGAATAAGAAACCCGAATCCTGTACCCCAAAACAGGCCAAACGCATGACCCATGAAACACCCCCCCCCCAAAACCTGGAAATCGGCATGTTTTTATACAGAAAACATAAACCAAGGAACGGATTACTAAAATTGGCTTACCCGGAATCCGGCTGTTGAATCACTTAGAGTCAGAACGAGTATCATTCTTCAGGCTGATTTTCAGTCAATAGAATTTTCCAAGCGGGTGGCATTTCTGTTGTTTGCAAGAGAAAATTTCGCTCTGAAATTGAATAGACAGTTACGGCTGAGCAGCATTTTATTGTCTAAAATTCCGCCGGCTCGAAAAATTCTGCTGACTGGAACTTGGCTTTTATGAAGGCATGTCATTTGAAACTTGAAGGTTGCAGAGTTTAAATTTTTGACATAATCTTTAAACAGTCTCCAAATTTATGGGTAGAGAGATGATCTTGCGTTGCCATAAGATACCCTTGGGAAGAAGATTCAACTTGGGAAGAAGTGATCACAACTTCATTTTTATATTCTCTTAGATTCTGCTCAGAATGCAAGTCAAAAGTCTTGAAAGCTTATAACATACTAACAGGTGATATAGAAGGGGATGCAGAAAAAGGGTGAGTTGGTTGGCTTACTTTGAAATAAATTTTTATGAAGGTGAAGGTGAAGCTGCGGTTTTTAGCACAAGCACTAGAATCGCAAAAGTGGCTAAACTCTAATCGAGTCCGTGACCCTTTGTCATGACGCTCAAATGGTGGAGCCCTACCGGGTGTCAAACGAACTCCGCCTGACAGTTCTGGCTGCAATGTCAGAGGAATACACCACTGGATAGCAAAGGATAGCAAATAACATGAAATCTTTTTCAATCAAACAGAACGTGCGTGATATATTTGTGGAATTATCTTTATTGAAACATTCATGCTATTATCTATCTTGTGGATTTTTTATTCTGCACATCGCTGCTGATAACTTAAGATTGCAATGAAACTTGAAGGCTGAATGCAAGAGAATGTTATGAAGAATGAAAGAATGACACGATCATTTCTCTCGAATATGGTTAATTGTGATTTTATTGAGATGTTTTTGCGTTTGCAGATATTGTGCAACATTGTACGACGGTTTAAAAAGTTGTCCAAAAGAGAGGCACATTCACGTTCTTTGTGACACAGATTTTATTGCCCATTTGATTGATCGAGCTGAACCAGAATTGACCGGAGGCAGGAGAGAACGACATGCAAGGACCATTGAAATAGCTCAAGAAGAGGTAAGAATATCACTTATTTCTTTTTAAAATACAACTTTGTCCTTGAAAAATGACACTGCACAACGTTTCGAGCATTACTTTTCATCAGGTGTGAAGGTGAGTCAGAGGAGCAATCTTAGAACTATAGATTAGCGTAGCAAATTCGAATGATATTTGAAGGTTTAGTGTTCTCTTTAACCTTCTTATATCATTCGAATTTTGCCCCATTCACACTGCAAGTTAAACCAGTTTAAACTAAACCGGGTTTTCGAATAAGGCCTTCTGATTGGTCAAGCCAACAAATGCAGTCATTTGATTGGTTGAAATTGAAACTGGTTTAGATAAAGCTTGTTTAGCTGTGTCAGTGTGAATGCAGTATTTGCTAAGCTAATCTATCGTTCTACGTTGGTTCCTCTATCTCACTTTCACACCTGATGAAAGGTAATGCTTGAAACGTTGTGTAATGTCATTTTCCAAGTGCAAAACCGTGTTTTCTAAGGAATTGATTGCTTACAACACTAACGACGTACTACAGGCAAACCCAACGTTGTTTTTATGAGAATATCACTGTTTATATTTCCTTAAAGACCCATAGTTATCCTTGATCCTTTTCGACCCCAAATCCAACTTTCGAATTATATGGAAGTCGTTTCTGGCCGCGGTTCTCTTTCTTTCTATTTTCAGTGGATCATATTTAGCACTGGGTCTTTAAAGCCTGAAGAGCTCGCAAAAACTAGATGGACGAAACATTATTTTGCTGTAAAGTTTGCACTTCTTATGAAAACATTGTCAATTAGGCAGCAATTGAGGGGATTCAGAAAAGAGTATTGAAATTGACAGGAATTTGAATCTTTGAGGTCTAAATAGGGGATTTCGATTTCTTTATCATATCTCATACACGTTGGTTCTTCATAGTCAGGAAACATCACAATCTAGGATTACTGACCTTGAGGAAGCAGGTCTAGCATTATTCTAGAATTTGCTGAAGCCGTTTCAATTTCTACGCCAGAGCGTCATTTCAAGGGATCGTGTCTAGGGACTAATTGCTTTCTTTATTAGAAGAAAGAATAAGCCTATTGTTTGAAATAGTAAAAAAGAGAACTTAAGAGAGGGCTTTACACAATGGGGCAAAGCATAATCTTATTTATGGGTCACAAATGTGTCCACATCGCAAAATCGTGTTGTTTTGTCCTTTGCAGGTGCTGACGTGCCTTGGAATTCATCTTTGGGAAAGACTACATCGCCTTTGGCAAAAACTACGTGCTGAAGAACAAACATGGCAAATGCTGTTTTACTTAGGAGTTGAAGCATTGCGGAAAAGTTTTGAGGTAAAATATCAAGTTATTTTGTATTTTGAGCTAATAAATTCCAAACTGATAAACTGCGTAGGGAGAAAGGGTCTAGCCGCGGTCTCCTGACAAGCATTTATGATAGACTGACGTGGCCACCGTGCCTAAATGAATAGAAATGAATACAAATGAATATCAATTGATGCAAACGAATACGAAGGAGCCTGAAGGCCACTTGTGTACAAACATAGTGCCAAGAACTATCGCTGCCGACAGAGCAGAAACTGCGCACGCATGCGCGAAAACCCGTAACTTTCAGCCCCCCTAGCTTCTTGCAACAGATCCCAAAATTTGGCAACACTTGATATTTTGTTCCTTGGGTATTCAACTCTTGATTTATCATTTCAAGCAGTTTATCTATCCAAACACTTCCTTACCTCAGATTTGTTCGATGACGTCGTTTTACAGTTTTTGCTCTGTCATCGCTGCCCCGTAGAGGTGGACCGTTTGTCGATGTTTTGAATGCTTAAGGCCTTGATTTGCAGTTTGAGCGAACAGGAAAATTCAGTTCAATAAAATCAGAGCGAAAACTACAAGCCAGGTCATAAGTCTAACTGCATTGATTGAATGATTAATTGTTTGTTAGATTAAAAGAAAAATTAATTAATTGATTGATTGATTGATTGATTGATTTTTTTTGCAGATGGCAGTTGAAGAAAAGCAAGGAATATCACGCTTGGAACAGGTAGTCGAGGAAATATCCGAGGCAGAAAGAGCCAAAGAATTGAAAAAAGAGCATAAGAGACTGAAAAAGAAAAAGAGAAAAGAAAATAAATGCAAATTTGCGAACGAAGCAACGAAGGAAAAGCTAACCAATGGGCATGACGAAACTGATAATGGAAAAGAAAATGAATGTAAAAATGTACAAGAAGGCGAAGTTTGCAAATCAGCAGAGGACTCAACCTCTTGTAGAGAAGAAAAGCCCCCATGTAATCCCATTGAAACTAATGGTAATGTACATGAAGATTCTAATGGCAGTTGTGACCCAGGGGGTAGTAGCGTAGAGTCTAGTCCAAAGGAGGTCAGTAGTTGTCAAAAGAATCAATGTAGTGAAAAGAACTCGCAAAAAGATTCTGCTGAAATCGAGGCTTGTCACTGTGGAGATGAGGCGAAAGCTAAAATGCACAAAAAGAATGGATACATCAATCCTCCCTTGGAAGAGAAGCCTCGTATTCAATGCAAGAAACAAAAGGGTCCTCATCAACTCAATGGATACATTAATCCACCAGGTTGTCGCTCATGTGGGCAGCCACTGTCCCCAAGGGACAAATTTGACAGAGGGAGACCAGATCGTGGTAGAGATGTGCCGGACAGCTCAGAGATTTGTGCAAAATGTGCATCAATGACTTCTGAAGGAGGGAATCGGAGGAACAGGAAGAAATATAGTAGGCCCAAAGAGGTATGATATTTTCTTTTTCTGGTGAATTTATCAACATATTTGTCATGGCTGTAGTGTCGATATATAATCATGGCTGTGGATATATAATCACGAATATGTCATGGCTGTAGTGTCGAATATACTTAAAATAGAATAGATTGTTAAACCCTTTATTGAGTCTGGAAAACTCTATCATAGTTTATTAAGTGAAGTAGTTGACAATTCAAGGGAGCATTTTTCATTTCAAACAAGGACATTTTTTATCTAATTTTCCTTGTATGTTACCATAGAACTTTGCTTTACGCTTGGCCTTGCAGAAGTTCATTAGGCAAGTTTGAACTAAACTGATTTTGGTTACTAATCAGTAGATGCCATATAAGAGCTTCATGACAAAGGACAATCTTCACTCCTATAACCCTTGAGAACCACGCCAGTATGAAATCAGCAAATGTATTAGAAATGTTTTTGTATGTCAAAATTTCTTTGAATTTTATTCATCTTTTGCCTCACCATTTTTGCCTCTGAAAACCCAATATTCTTTTTATAATTTTCGGCGATTTGGTGGGAATATTTTTTGTTTTTTTCGCATTAATGGAGATAATTTCTCTTCTTTTTTTTTATGGATATATTTTTTTCCCATTTTTTTTCTGGATGTATGAGTACTGCAAACTCCTGCGCATAAGAACCTGCAATTTTGAGGTGTGTTTGATTGGTACTAATTCTGAAAACTGTAGACATGGTAGAATTCGCGTTTGATGGACTCCCAGATTTCGAAAACAGCAGGCTTGGCAGGTTTAGAAGATCTGCTGATGCCTCTGCTGCAAAAGGCAGAGCAGACTTTAGAGAGATGCTTGTTTTCATTTGCAGAACTCTGAAAACGAAGCGAATTTGCTAGCGTTGCTCTTGACTCTTAAAGGGAATCGACATAGTTAAAAGCTGGCCCGGGCCAGGTCAAAAATATAATCTATTGTACTTAGCGGTTTCGACGCATCCGGTTTCATTGTGTAGCTAAAGAAACAATTGATTTATGGGCGTTTCTTTAGCCTATTTATAGCGGCTACGAGATATAGCTATGTCTATTCCCTTTAATCGTGTTCGTCAACTGGAAACCTCATTTTTGCTAGGATGAATCTGATACCTGTTCTGCTGTTTTGAAGAATTTTGTGTTTGGTAGGGAAATTTGTTTCCGTCTCTGCGAAGTCTGCCGTTTTCTTCAGAATTTGGTAAGTTTGGAATCACTAGTCAAACACTCTTTGAAGTTAACCTGGGTTTTTTGTTCGATTAATACAATGGATTGGTTTCATAAAATGGTTGTTTATTAATTTGACAATTTCTTGGAGATGGTTCTTAATCCAGCAGGTTCTTATACGCCAGAGTTTACTGTAATACTTATAGGCTCTAAACAGCACAACCCCTTATCATAGAAATATTCAATCTCTTCTTGTCCTGCTAGTTGCATGAGAACCTCAATCCAAGGCCAAAGAATGATGTGAAGAATCCGAAGAGGCATCAAATTCGGCAAGAAACGGCTACCAAAGGCGATGATGATGATGCTGAGTTAAAGTTGTTGAAGTCAATGGGATGGCATCGCTTAGATGATGAGTTTTCAGAGGTATGCCATTCCTAATTTGACATACATATATTGTATTGTACTCCACTTTTATGCCCTGGCCAAAAGCTCACAGAGTATAGACTCCAGATCTTTGACAGGTCGGTTTAACATTCTATGACCTCGTTCTTTGAACAGAATGCGTTCAATGGAACTCTCGCCATTTCACTACTGTTCATTTTTCTGATTTCCTGAAATCTTTGATATTTTGAGAATTACAGTGTTTTCTTCCTTTTGAAGAATTCAAGAAATATTTTGAAAAGAAACTTAAAACCTCGTAGTTTCTCGACTTTTCGAGGAATCAAAGAATAGTCTTCAATGCAGACTTGGTTTCTGAATGTCTACAGTATGCTATCAAACAAGTCTTTCACTCCTGTCGTTTACCATTTAGAAATTTAATGACGTCGCACATTCCAGTGACTTGAAATATAAATATGCCGTAATTTCAAATCAAAGAACCTGAGCAAGTCTACACGCTCGTTTACTTTGGCGATGCCTGTTTTTAACCAATTTCAATGATTTGGAACTTATGCTCGAGTGCAGTGGGCACAGATGTGGTACGAATTGTAACAAACATGCGCAAGAATTTGGCAAATTGCTTGTTGAGCCTGGATAGATATTTCAAAAGGAAATTTTTGCTGAATTGGTTTTCTGTCTTTACTTACAGGATCCCGGGTTATCATCGTTCTCTGACGAAGCCTTCATATCTGAGCAAGAAATCAAAGAGTTTCAAGCGAAAAAGAAAGATTTGCAAAATGAAAGAGAGCAGTTGCGGGAAAAACTACGTCAACAGTTTCAAATGATGTGCATACATCATTCAACCTCACATTGTTTTTGTAACAAGCGCGTTAACGGAATCAAGGTGACAAAATGAGTTTATGGTTTTACTTGATATGCTTAAAACCCAAATTTTACGGAGTTTTTAGGAGCCAGGACAAGTTGATTGGGACGCTGATTTGTCTGTAAAAGAGATGCATTAGATCAAATTAAATATCAGTGATGCTGTTTCTTTTTGTGTTCATTTCTTTCTTGTCACCTTCCAGGTGCATCAGGCTATTCCTCCATAGTGTGATAGGAAAGAAACCTATTTTGAAAACAAAACTCTTGTGGAGCTTTTAACAGTTAGGAAACACAACTGATCAATACAAGATTGGAGAGGCTTCTTCTAGTTGAAAATATATTGGAATGAGTGAATCCTGTGTGTTCATGTGTTGTTTTTCTTCAGAAGCAAAATACGTATATGCCAAAATAGAAACGAAATCGCGCGCAAAATGGGATGAAGTAAACGAATAAGCCATTTATGAGTGATCGGTATTAGAAGGTCGGGATTTCATGCATGCTCGAATAATTGATGCACAGGGGCGTAGCCAAAGATTGTGGGGGTATCGTATCCTTCCAACTTAAACAAGAAAATAAAAACGCTTCAATTCTGGCATTGCAACTGTAGATTGTACAAGACTTGTGTAAATTACTTAAAATGTTTATAGATATCATTATACAACAAGATATAAATAGCATTATTGAGTTTTTGATTAGTTTTTTAGCAATCATCATCATGCCAGCCTTACATGATAACAATTTGTTTTATCATTATTTTAGAATTGTTTTAATTTGTCGGCAGTTTCAAAAACTGATCGGTGTTCTCAACAATCTAACCCAAGAAACATCGGGAATTTGATTTTTTGCACCATCCAAGTAATTTTCTTTAGCATCTTCGTTCCTGTTCATGTTGAAGGTCTGGGCAGGTGGTTGGAGCTTCCATGGCACGTCCACAAGTTGAATTAATTCGAGTTAGTCGACTGCCCCCCCCCCTCCCCGGAGAGGGGAAGCATTGCCCTTCTCAATAGTTTTTGAGTGAATGCGCCTTCATAATGGTTCTGCGCCAAAGAGGTCTGCCTTCGCAGCCAAACTTGCAACGAGGCTCTGAATGAACTTTGATCATCGGCCTAAGCGACGGCGAAATAAAGTGAGGGATCGAATTGTCAAAAAACCACTGTTATGCAATCAAAATAGCTTAAAAAGAGAAGAAGATAAAACTAAAAACGACACACCAAAGAAATGGCGCTATTCATCCCAAGATGCAGCCGACAGATTTGTCGCCAGATCTCCAAAAAAGACAGTTTTGTACCATGCATCGCTGGATCAATAAATTCACTGTTGAAAAGAAATCAAATTCAAACAGGACAATTTCATGCACTCGCTGAACTACCTGAAACACATCAGATGCTGAGAAAAACATGTCGAGATTATGCTGATGAAGTTTTGAAACCAATTGCAGGGGATGTCGATCGAAATCATCGTTATCCAGCTCAACAGGTCTGCAATAAAACGTCACAAAACACTTAAGGCTGCATTCACATTGCACAATCTTTTGATAGCGCGTAAACGCTCATGCAGAAATCCTCCATACTAATCCCTTACAGTGTTCAGATTGCAAGATATGTTTGCAATCTGAACACTGTAAGGGATAAGTATGGCGGATTTCTGCATGAGCGTTTATGCGCTTTCAAAAGATTGTGCAATGTGAGTGCAGTAAGATATGTGCCTAGAAAATGAATAGCCCCCTTGCCCTTCTTGCTTGTTAGGTGCTGTTTACATGGATGAAGACCAGCCCTCCTAGGAGGGCTAGCCCTCTTTGTCGAGATCTCACCTTGCAGGTCTATTCCTTTATAGAATTCTTTTTCGTTTACATGAGAGGAGGGCTAGCCCACCTATACCAAATTTCGCTATTCAGCACCCGAGATCTAGCCTAGGAGAGCTGGAAATTTCCCATGTAAACACAATCAAGAGGGCTAGCCCTCCTAGGTGGGCTGGCAGAAACATTAGAATCTGTGTAGAACAATAGGATTGGCTCTCCATGTAAACATAAAATATAATCCAGCCCTCTTAGGAGGGCTAGCCCTTCTCATTTAAACAGCACCTTATTTGTCTGTAAATCTAGTCCACTTAGTGAATGGAAAAGAGAACTGACTGAATGCCTAGAAACAATTGGTCCAATCAACAATGAATTATAAGCCAGGAAGTGGCACTTGGACACATGCCCCCAAGATTTTCCAGTTATGAAAAAATCAAATGCCCTCATTTTTTTGGGAAGTTTACCCTTTAAGATCTTTTGCTTACTAGAAAAATGCCCATTTACCTATTGTCTGTATTGAATATCCTATTGTTTTTGTTAGGTGTTGAAGTACCACCTTTTCCATACACAAAGTGTCAAAATTTTAAACTTTCAAAAATTTGATTCGATGATGAAGAAGATCTTGATATTGGTACTATAACAAAATATACTTTCAAAATTTAGTCATGTCATAAAGTTTTGGCCCAGATGTTTTGTAGAACTTACTTTCAGTATCTAAAAGAGTTAAATGATATCATTAATATAAAAATTATGATGTTAAAACGAGCCCACCCCCTGCTAATAATTGCACTGAGGAAATACTTGGAAATGCTGGTTATGACCATCAGCTTCAATCAATTTCGTAGGTCAAAGAGATGGGTGATTTGGGTCTTCTTGCAATGGATATACCAGAAGAGGAAGGAGGATCTGGTCTTGATTATTTAGCATACGCTGTTGCAATGGATGAGATTAGCAGAGGGTGTGCAACTGCTGGTGTCATTATGAGTGTAAATAATGTAAGTTAATCTAACCATATACTTTGATGGTAGCATGGAGGGATAGTCATAATTATACCTTTCTTATTTAAAATTTGAAAAACAACTGCCAAGCAAGACACTACATATATATATACCACTTTACAAAACTACCAGGACAACACCACAGTGATGTAGCTGCATAACCCATTCCCATGCAGTTTTGATAAACTGGATAGTCAGTCTTGGAAGAAGTGGAAGCCCAAATCCCCCACCCTTGTTACATGGCAGCAGTTAAATATTGATGCAATCTTTTTTTATATGAAATAATTGCCTCAAAAAATCTTTATTTATAGTCACTGTACCTAGGACCAATCAAAAAATGGGGAACAGATGCTCAGAAAGAGATATTTCAAAAACCATTCCTCAATGGTGATAGAGTTGGATGTTTTGCTTTGAGTGAACCAGGTTAGTTCTGTATATGCATCTTCACAGTACAGGCCTTTGCAGAGACGTTTTCATGGTTTTCCTGCCAAGGAATTCTTGTTTTGAAAAGAAAACTCTACTGTCTTTCATGAGTCAAGGATTCTTACAGAATGGTATACATCAAAAGCCAAATATTTCAGGTGTCAAAGTTTTCAGACATTTCATACCTATGAGACTTTCAATGTCCCAAATTTTTTGTTGTCTAAGTATTTAGTGTCTAAAAATGTAAGGTCTTGCTCCCAGAATGCATTTCATAGAAGAGGGATGTGATGAGAGTGTTGATTTGTCAAAAATATTAGCAGAAATCCCTCTTAGCAATAATTCTCATTATCTTCAACAATGGCCATTGATATATCTATAATATTTTTGGCTTTAAATAAGCAAAAATTAAAGAAAATACAGTATATGGCTTTTAAGTTGTCTAAATTTCTGTAAAAGAACACATGAATTTCTGTGAAAAAAATCCTAAATTTTTTAGACAGAAAATATTTGGTGCAAATTTATTCATCCAAAATTGTTTGCTTTTAATGTGCTTCAACCTGATACTGCAAGTACCAGGCGCCACAAAATAATTGTACCATGTTTGTGTGGCTACTGTGGAGAAGCTGTATATTCAGTCATCTTGGTTTGTCATAGTTGCATAGGTTAGGCTTTAACTTCGCATTTGAGACCTTGGTTGTGTCAACCTGACAAGTGGTTGCTGATTTATATCAGAGGAAAGGCAAAATTAATGGCTGCTTCAAAACAGCACTTCTATTGTTCTCCAGCAATGTCAAAATAAAGTAACTGTTCAATGAAAAGTTGCTGGCATAGTATTAAAATTTTCACACCTTTTTTCAAAAGGTAGAAAGTACTGTCCTATGAATAGAAAACACTGATAATCCTTTGAAAAATTTAGCAAAAATTCTAATATGACACTAGACCATTTCTTTGGAAAATTACTTTATTTTGGCATTGCCAGAGAACAATAGAAGTGAGGTTTTGAAGCAACCACTTATTTTGCCCTCTCTCTGCCATAAATCAGCGACCACTCGTCAGATTGACTCAAACAAGGTCTCAAACTCTAAGTTGAAGCCTGACCTATGCAACTGTTTACCAATTGGGATAATTGCATCTTCAGCTCCTCCACAGTAGCCACACAATTGAGGGACTTTTTTGGGACACCCTGCGCAGAGACTTCCTCTTTCTTGTGGAGAAGGATTGATATTTTAGAATCTTTTGATATTGTTCTCATGCTACATAGACAATGGTAGTGATGCTGGAGCAGCAAAGACAATGGCAGTATTAGATGGTGATCATTGGGTACTGAATGGTTCAAAGATGTGGATAACAAATGCCTTTGAGGCAGAGGCATCAGTGGTAATGTAAATTGATTTTATATTTCATCTTTAAAATAGCCAACTACAGTATAAATGATGTTATTAAAGGCAGTCTGTCACAAATCTGACTGGCCGCAGCAGTCAGAGCTCAACACAACAGATTTTTTTGTGAATCTGTGAATTTGAAGCAAAGGAGGCTAATCGTCTTGATTTTTTATGGTCATAGAAAGTCAGAGGATCAGCAGCCATCCAAATTTCCTATTCTTTGTATTGTTCAAATCACCCAATCAAATGCATGACAGACTGCCTTTAGAGTGAAGCTGCCTCAACCATGCACAAATTGCTAAATGGTCTTCCTCCAGAATATCTTTCCAAAATTTTTGTAAAAAATTCTTTTGAAAATATCAGGCAACTGCAAAATGCGGAAACTGATCTTTTATCACCTATGAGGAAAGCAAGCAATGGGCAAAAAGGTATTTCTTTTCGTGTATCTAAACTATGGAATCAGCTCGATGATGTAAAACAGTATTTGTTTTTGTTTGTCAGTCATCTTCAGAGCAATGCACTTGTTAGATTAGGACAAAATAATGCATATTTAGCATGTTGCAAGATGAATAACTTGCTTGAATGTCAATGGGCCATGGTATGAGTGCATCAGAAGGTCCTTTCATAACTGTCAAAAACACATTAACATGCATTACTTTCATTGGCCATCAGCATTTGAGTACAATCACAGACACATTTTGTACCCGCTTTGCCAGAAAGGAATGGTGGACTCAAAATGGATGTTGCTGCAGTCTATCATGTTTCTTAATATTTGACTCAAGAAGCTATGTTTCTCCAGGGATTACGGAATTGTATGTAATTTTTTAACCTTATCTGACCTTGGGGTTTTGTAACACTAAATGCCTGGGGGCAGAATCCGCCCCCTGTTTATCTCTGTTGTTACTTGAGATATGATGATGTAATGTGGCACAAAGATTGCTCATTATGTAAACAATAGTTTTTCAACAATGATTTAATTGGTGATGTTGTTGTTGTTGTTGCTGGAGCCTGATTATCATTATGATGTCATATGAGGTGATGAAAATGAAAGCATGTTAAAAGGTTGTGAAACTTGACTTTTCATAATGAAATGAAACATATTGATCAGAATAGATATAAATTAAAAGTTTAGACTTAATTGGAGTCAATTAAACAAGACTAAGAGAGATACAAAGTATATTTTCCTTACTGTGCAACTTGAAAACTTGGTTACAATGGAGACAAGGCTAAAAGTAAAATGTTGAAATTGTTACAGTTTTCAAAACATAAAAACTTCAAGCTGCAGCATGATAAAATTCGAAATTTCCGTTCATCATCAATTAAAATCTCACAACAAGTAAACAGGTACTTCTTTATACAAAATGCTATAGCAAACAAGGGGTCCTTAGAGAATATAAAACAAAAGGCAATCCTTAAAATACAGTAAAACAATAAAAGTTTTTACAGTTTTATTGCTGACATGATTAGAAGCGATAGAAAAAATAATCTAGCATTCGAACAAAACAAGTTGACACAGAAAGCTTTTCTGCATGAAACGAAGTTTTGAACCTCCATTCATTGTGCTAAAATTTAAGATCTTTGGGTTAATGTTTATACTCAAAAAAGTCTGCCAAATCATTTCTGTGAAGCTCATTTAATTTTGAGATATGATACAAACTTCTACAAAATGTTTAACGTCTTAAAGAAATGTATACCTATCACATAACTCTCAGTAGTATCGCTATTGAATTGGATGTTTTTCACTCACTTTGAGAAAATAAAATATAGGAGAGAAAATAAAATATCAGATTGAAAATAATGAACGAATACAAGGAATCAGGTTGCCAGCCTAGAAGAAATGTGGCAAATATTGCATAATTTTTAATTGTCCATAACGATTTTGAGAAAATCCCATTATTTCCACCCGTTCTATGCTATCTGTATCGAAACGAGCTACAGATAAAAAGCGATTGACAGATTGTTAGATTAATTCAGATAAACCCCGCCCCCCCCCCTGGAGATCGCCTTCTTTATTCTCTACCAATTTTCTATTGCAGGTATTTGCAACAACTGACAGAACTAAAAAACACAAGGTATGTTCTGCAAAATGTTCGTCTGTGAATTTTATACTAGAATGATTGCCTGTTGTTCTTTCTTTTGTTTCTTCCTTGGCTGTGAAAGTAGTTTTAGAAAGACATAGAAAATCAGGAACAACGCAAAACAACGAAAACAGCATAGCAGTGAATATGTATTTTTGATAACGATAAATATGTAAATCACCAACATTTTGTCCTGCCATGCAGGACTTCTTCAAGGCTGTTATAACAGAGAGATTCCAGGGTTAAGTGAGACATCTTCCCTCGATATTGCTTGCGTGTGAAAAATTTGACGAATTTCTTCAAAAAGTCGAAAGACAGAGTTCCATGCAGACTCTTTTTGCAGAATACACGTTTTTTATTATAAGAAAATTGGATCAGGATAGTACTAAAAGTTTCTCAATTTAACATAAAATTTTGTCCATTTTAGTACTATAAGTTTCTTTAATTGGTTTCCTAATTTTTGAATCCATGAATTATCAATGTGGTGAGTGGTCGCTAACTATGCTGCAGATATGTATCTTGACATTTAAAACATCATCTAGGAATAAACAATGTTCTGTTATGTTGAAAACACGAATGGCTAGTGAATATTGCTCAAGAAGAAAGGTTGAACGATACATTTGCTATGATACCCATGCTTTTAACTTTTAAAAGTTTCTTAATGCTTCTCAGACATAGCACTTGAGTTTCTTAAAATTTTGGCCTTCTTACTACTAGTTTCTTATTAACCAGTTTCTTATAAATAACGTGTTGTCAAAATGTCTTTTCTGTCTTATTGCTAGGGCATCAGCGCATTTCTTGTCCCGATGCCGACAAAAGGCCTAACTCTTGGGAAAAAAGAAGACAAGCTGGGTATAAGAGGAAGTTCAACTTGTCAGCTGATTTTTGAAGATTGCAGAATTCCAAAAGAAAATCTTCTTGGAGAGCCTGGTTTTGGCTTCAAAATCGCAATGGTATATGTCTTTTCAGCAGGGTGAATTTTGTAGTAACAAAGGATGTAGGTAGACTTAAGGCGTTCTTTGTACTCCTGCGGTAAACCTTGCTCAACAGGGACTCATAATGAAACAGTAAAAAGCTGACCCTATTTTTTGTTTACAATTGTGCTCTTCCTTAAGTTTATATCAGCAAATCAAAGAACGCAGGGAAACAAGGGACGAAAAGGCATAAGTCTACTGTTAATCCACAACTTGTGACTATTTTAGAGATTTCACTGTGCCAACAGTCAATCGATCAGTTCGGACGGTCCTAAATTGATTGATAGGTACGCTGTAATATTAGCGCTTTTGTCTCAATGCAAGACTTTGATATACAATTTTACACAACTATGACTGCCACTCAGCCTTTTTTCTCGTATTTTCTATCATCGGTAGGCTAGATTTTTGCCAACTTGATCGAGAATTGTACAGCCTGTCTGGAAGAATTTTACGATGAAGCATTTTTGTATAATCTCCTGTAACTGAAGAACAATAAGGCCAATTTTGACAAACTAAAAGTTGGTGCATTAGCATCACAACTATGTTCAGTTTATAGGAATCTAATAGATACTTTGAAAGCTAGAGGCTTCCAGGAGTTGCCCAGTATAGCTGAATGTGAAATTCCTACGGTACATCTTTTTGGTCGTTCAGCAATGCTGTCAAATTTAGACAGGATCGCTAGGGCTACACCTTGGTTCTGATGTGCTATTAATTCCTTTCGTTGCAATAATGGTATTTGTCTGTAGATGACTTTGGATGCTGGCAGAATTGGTGTTGCTGGACAAGCCCTTGGCATCGCGCAGGTATTTAATTTGACCAGTTGTAATATATGGTAAAAGTGCAAAAGAGTTGAAATTATGCGACCCTTGCGAACCTTGCAAACCTTTATGAAAAAGTATGGCAAGTTGCTTATGTTCAACAATGACGATCATTGCTAATTTCAGGCAGTGAAATTGTCACAATTTTTATCTGCGTTGAATTCCATGAGAAACAGATGATACGAAACGTTTCTCCATTTATTTCCCTGTGAACAAATATTTTTTTAAGGTAGTTGCAGAATCGGAAGAAGTAGTAGTTTATAGTCTTTTATCTAGCCAAAGGCTACTCAAACGACTTTACACCTTACCCCCTGGTCACTATGCTTAGTAGCATATAGCAGGGTGCAGCCACAGACGGCGCTCATAACTACGGACCAGGTACCCATTTATACTCCTGGGTGGAGAGAGGCACAATTTGTGTTAACACCTTGCCCAAGGATGCTATCCTCAAATATGGCCAGTGTCGGTTTCGAACACACGACCCTTGGATCGTGAGCCCGACGCCTTACCACTGTGCCACCGAGGCCACAAAGACCGTCTAGGAATACACGCTTTTCATGTGAAGTTTGCTTGAATGTTTACTACCCGAATTAAAACACTGAATACACTCTTTATGTCATCATTCCAAAGCCAAGTAGAGCTCCGTATTGTTCCCACACTACCGGGTGTCTTAAAAAAGTACCCCATTTTAACTAAACAAAGGAACGAAACGAGAAAATATCGGGGCTTTTTGAGTTCAAAAGCAATTTTTTGATTTTCAACTTAAATGCACGTACCTTGCATTTTAAAATCGTCCGTCCTCATAATCAGAAATTTTGCCTGTTTAGGTGAATTACTCTGCGAAGAAAAGTCCGATTAGAGTATGCAAGGTCGCAAAATCTAAGTTGAGATCGTTGAGATCTCATTTATGCGATAAACTAAAAATAACATTTTCTGATTCCTAGGCTCTTCTGCAGTAAATTTTCAAACGCTTATACTTTGTTGGGATTGGGACACCTGTTCTAGGTCGTGCTTTATTTTATGTTTTCAAAGGGTTCTAGGTAAGAAATTTCCTCGAACAATTCTCTTTGAGGAAGATGAGAACAACGATTGCTAGGATGGAGTTAGTTTTTGAAAGTACGAGAGCTTGTTGCTAATTAGCATTCCCACCACATCCCAAGTCAATGCAAAACGTTTCGTTGTCAATGCAACAAAGCGCTTTGATTGAATACTCAGAAAGTAAACAGCAGCGACCCCTCCCCCTACGATTGTTAGTTTTATCAGGTAGCTTGGTACCAAATAATCAATTAAGTCTTGAGATGAAAAACCTAATTGGATTTCACGTTAAAAAAATTTGTTAGGGTTTTTGTATAATTTGGTACAAAGCTACCTTGGATTCTACCTTTCTTTTGTCTGCTAACGTATTAGAATTGTAAGTGTCATCCAAAGTGGGGACCAGATGACCTTGTGTCTTTCCCTCTTTTTGATGGCACAGTAGAATGTAACAAATTTTTGTGTTTTAATATTTTTGATACTGATAAAAAGAAACGTTTCGTAAGAATGCTTTACTGTGAATCCTCTATGCTGCAAAAAATTTCAAACATTAAAGATTTTAGACCACATGATGTTTCGGATATTGAAATCTTTGGACGCCTGAAATGTCTGAAGATGTCAGTGAACGAATTTTTTTGCGTTTGTCATACTTCTTTCAAATTCCGATGAATATTCTTTTTTCTCACATTTTCATGAAGCATCTGATTGTCCGACACAGGCATCCCTCGATCTGGCCGTAGATTATGCAGAAAAGAGGCTGGCATTTGGTGTCCCCATTGCAAAGCAGCAGGCTATTCAAGTAAGTTAATTGCAGATTATGTCTGTTGCATCACTTAGGACGGAGACTCCTGTTATTGTCATATGATGGTTTATCTGAAATAGCAAAGCAGAGCATGATAACCTTGAAATGTAGGTTCTTATGGCAAGCAGTCTCGACGAAAAAGAGGCTTTTGAGGCTGTCGAATGCGTGAGTACATCCTAGACCAAGTTTTCACTATACAGTAGATTGAGAAAGTCATATTTGCGGATTTCTTGATGAAAATTATAAAGTTCTATACATGGAAAGATGACAGCTAGGAACTTCTTGCCAAGATGCATTGTGTTCTATGCGCTAACCCGTATAGAATCGTCAGAGATTCGTCATAACAATGCATTGCATCTTGGTAAAATTTCTTTCGTCGCTGTTATCTTCAACATAACCATCAATTTAATTCTATGATGATTGTCTTTTGGCCTAAAGTTGAAAGTTGAAGGCTGATATGCTTTGTGAAGATGCCGACAAGGATGCCAAACGGCTGCAAAGCAACCGATTCTAATCACATCTTTGGGCACTTTTATTCACACAGCAGCCCATATATTTTCATGAAACAGGACACATGCATTAAGAAACCATTTTGCAGGAGATTCAGACTATGAGTTTTTGCTAGAACAATAGGAGAACAGTTGACAAGTTATATGAAAAATAGGCTGAAATAGAAAATTAGGTTTCTTTCTGGCGGAACTATTTTGTATCTTAACATGGGAGGGGGGTCTTTGGGGGGTATGTGATACCGCAAAACCGCAAGAAAATGTCCCTTTTACCGCAATACCGCACTTTAAAACTGACAATTACCGAAGATCAAGAAAAACTCACTATAACCATTATTGGCTATGGAAGGTGAATGAGCAGTCCATATTCTTACTTATTTTGTACAAATTTCTCGTCCCATGGACCCATCCATGGGACGTAAACTACTCGCTCTACTCTTTTTTATGATTTTAGATTTGACGTTGAAATGTTAGCCTGCGCGCAGACTTTGCTTATGTGGCGGAGGAGTAAGGCAAAAGCTTAAAACATAACAACAAAAGTGAAGTCTGTGTGCTTCCCTTACTCCTCCGCAACACAAGTAAAGTCTGTGCGCAGGCTATTTGAAATATGAACTCTGTTTAATGCTTGTTTGTTGTTCTCAGATGAAAATTGCTGACATGGCTTTGAAACTTGAAAGTGCAAGACTTTTGACTTGGAAAGCTGCCTTACTGAAGGATGCAAATAAAGATTTTACGAAGGTAAACAAATCTTTTATTCTGTATGTTAGTCGTGGTAAATTTAAAGGAGCTACAGACTTATGGTATCTTTCAATGTAAACTGTTACCCTTTATCTATCGTGGCGATCATGGCATTGCTTTGCCTGAGTGAAAACTGACCGAGTTGCGCTTGTGACATCATTCAAGTTATCACAACCCTGACCTGACATCTAATGTGAAACAGAATCTGGTACATTGTCTAGTCGTTAGTGGTGCAGTCGTAGTTAGTTGAACGTTGTGTGTCTTTTTATATTGGCCATGGGGAGGGAGTTATTGTCTTTCGCCCCCATGGTATCGTACCTGTAGTGTTATATAGTAATTAGAAAGGCATGGTTAAATTTAAATACACTGTAATTTTTTATATTTGAATAAAGAAACTGGCCAAAACTTTTTATTGTTTTATCATCACTTAATATTGTTTATACGCAAGTGAATCCTTTAGCAAATTAACACATGTAAAGTCAATTTACAATTGATGGAAAGCAACACAAGCCTCAAATCTTTAAAAACGTGGGTGTAAAATCTATTTCATTTTTCTTTGAATTAATGTGCTTGAAACTTTGGGTAAATCGCTGTAAATTTGCCGTAGCAATTCTTGTCTTGTTTAATTTCAAAATGGTGGCATTTATTTACTTTGAAGCTGTGACGTTATCAAATTTCTGAATCCTGAACCAGAAGAGCTGCAGATTTCTGCTTGCAACCATGTTGTAGACCTTCGTAAATTATGTTTTTCTTTAAAATTCTATCAATTTTCTTCAAGTAATTTAAGATTTACGAAGGTTCTTATTTTTTCAGAATTTTGAATGAATTTTTACAAAAATAATCAAATTGGTGCCATTTTGAAGATAATCAAGATGTTTCAGGTTACCACGTAGATTTACAGCAAATTGACCAAAGTTCCTGTCGATTCATTCAACTCATTATTACCTGACTGAAGTTTCAAAAAACGAGGCAATACAGAATCCCGCTACTCCTATTGGTGACTCGCACATTTCCTGCGGGTTTTCCGTGGCCTTGTATAATATGATACAAAGACGCGTTTTTGTCGCCTCAGCAACTGCTTTAGGCCTGTGAGATTTACAGTAAACGAAATGACTGTAACAAGATGTGTTTGATTAAATGATGCGAGTCAAGATTAGAAACAATCAGGTGATAAAACTCATACTAACCGATTTTGCGCTGTACATGAAAATATAAAGCGCTCGGTCTCATTGCGCAGACCCCCTAAGGTCGGTCTGTTCTTTTAAGACCTCGAGCTTTGTATTTTCCTGTTCAACACAAACCGGTTAGTATGAACATATAAATACCTGTAATAGAATTTACATCCACCTCTTTACAGTTTTAAAGGATGTCCACCCAATAAAAACGTAGAACCCTTTTGAGCTTAAATAATGTTGTTTTTCCAGGGATTTGTGCTTGAGAGTCTAGCCCTTTAGATGCATTTCAAGTTGTTTTTGAAATGATCTGATGTCATTAGGTTATGAATTTCAGCAGATGCTTGATGTTTTAACTTGACAGCTACGAAGGAACACCTTTTTTGCAAATTCTTTCCTATATCTAGGGATCTTGAGATCTTTACAGTTCCTCGAACTATACTTCAATTGCAAAGATCTCGGTTGGTATTTCTATCATCGGTTGTCAGGGCATTCTGTTCATAATCTTGTATGTCGTGAATAGAGTTTCTGCGTTTATCAGGTTTCGGAACAATCTGTGTTGAGTGTGTTCAACGTTTTTGCCTTCAAGGAAGCAGCGATGTCAAAGCTTGCAGCATCCGAAACAGCAACTTACAACGCACATCAGGTACAGTTCAATCTTTTTGTACTTTCTTGCCATTCTTTAAAAACGGAAAATGGAAGTTTCGATCTCGTTATTTGATAGTGTAGGGACATTTATTCAACCATGTTCACTGAATTCTATTGATTCCCATACGACACCCTAGAAAAAAAATTTTGGATCACATAATATATGTTTATATCTCACCAATGGTTATCGCCAAAGATCATCTTCTCGCGGGTGTTATGAACCTGATATCAAGCTCCCCAAAAAAATGAATTAAAGAAACAAAACAAGGCTGATCTCAGAGTATGCCGTGGTAATTTATTACCTGCTTTTGAGTACCATCTTGGTAAAACATTGGTTACATTTTGTAAAACGGCAGCTTATTCAGTGAAAGTTCATGGCATTCTTCTCAGTATCGCCAGCTAGTTTTTTCACGTTCAAGTCCGGGAACGCAGAATTTGCAACCATTTACAATCGATGCTTTCGATCAGACAGCTTAGACCATATCCAAATGGTCAATTCAGCGTACAGGTTGATCGTGAGTTGTAGTTGTTGTGGTATGGCAGTTGGTGCAAATATCGCAAGACGCAACCACTACTATGTAACAAGTCTACCTGGCAGATATTAGTGTTAAAGAACCTTCACAGTTTGTAGCCTTGTTTTCTGATATTTCAGGCTATTCAAATACTTGGTGGAATGGGCTACGTCACTGATATGCCAGCAGAGAGGCATTACAGGGATGCAAGGATCACAGAAATATACGAGGGTACAAGTGAAATTCAGAGACTCGTTATTGCTGGAAAAGTATTGAAAGAATATGCTTCTTGAATTTAGATGCAATGCGTTTTCCAGTTTTGCTTTTATTTCTCGATTTTGTGTCATTTAATGAATTTGTAAAAAGATATCTCTTGAATACTGAATTGAATATTTTCGTTGACGATACGATCTTTTAGGACCTGATCACATGAGCAAGTCTGGCTCTGTTATCTGAGGTAGACGATCTCGCCTTGTCAGCAGCAAACACTTGGGGGCTTCTGGGTGAGTCAATAAAAACCCCCGGCGTTTGAAAAAGTCCTGATCCCTCAATATCAAAGCAATGATGTTGAAAATTGTCTTGTTTTATCCCCGATATGTCAAATTAGGGTCAGTAATTTACCCGGCTTTAATCGGTCATTCCTTCCCGTCGAAATAGGGGATTTTCTGCAGAAAGCCCCTTTAGAAAACCTGCAAAAACGAGCGAAAACAGCAAGCAAAATTTCCCTTTGTTCTCCTTCCTAGCAATAATGACTCTTGGATGTGCTCATGTATTTTGTCCTCGTGGGAGAATGGAATCCCCCTGAATTAGTTTTCTAAGGTCTCTAAAAGGGACTTATTTTGGAAAGTCGCTTACAAAATCTGAACGGAGTGACAGATTTTAGCTGGGAAAAATTCTAAAAATAATTGAACATGTTAGCCATTCAATCAGGTATTGCAAAATATCATTGCTTATATGTTCAGGGAGCAGTAGCCTTTCAAACGCCGGACGTTTTTTTTTACTCACCCGGTAGAACGCCCCAATGTTGGCCGAACAAACATCTTTTGCACGAAAACAGTAGAAAGTTTCAATAGAAGACATATAGTAAATATGAAACACAACACGATAAGTAGGCCAGCCCTGGCCAGCTTGGGATCCCTTTTCTGCGTAACGGGACTGGTCCTGCTCGAGATGAGGTAACAGTGAAGTTTTTCTCACTTAATCGCTTGGTAGCGTTGGAAACAGGGCTGGCTGGCTTTATCAGAGGGCCCCTTGAAAAACGGCTTCTGCCGAAGGGCTACCCTCCTTAAAAGATTCAAATACGAAAATACCAATACTTCCTAAAGTTTTTAACCGCCCGTGCTCCAAGCAGCCATATTGCCAATGGCTCGGTTTCTCGCGCCAAAATTACTTTGCAAACCTGGGTTGAAGTGCTCCTTGAAATTGCGCGCTACATTTGATCCTTGTGTACCGAGGCGGTCATATTAGCATAAGTAGGGCCTGTAGGGCCACCGAGAGATTTTGGGGCCCCAAGGACAAAACTGCAAAATGAGGGAAATTTTTTCGACCACGGCCCATAGTTGTTTAAAATGCATTTCTGAGCATTGCCTGCTGTCAAACATTTAAAGTCTTCAGTTATGAGGCCCCTTATGCAGGACTGAAGGGACTGGGCTCGAGAGATGTCCTGCTTGCAACGCACACGACTGAGTCCTTGGTTGCGACCGGATCGTGTTTTCATTGGAAAAACGCACGTCTGTACGTATTCCTTTGTTTAATTCGATTCTGACGCAGAGAGCTTGCGTTTGACACATACCATAGTCATGACTATTCACAAAGCCATGAAAACTGCTGCTTCTTCTGCTTTCGTTGGTGTTCGCTTCCTGGAAAAGTGGAAAAGAGACCCTGGGAAAGTGGTCATCCTTTTGTTGTTAAAAATGGTTTGACGTAGGACTACGCGTGCGCACAAAGGTGGCTCTGCGAATTCTGGTACAGTGCTATGGTCTCGACCATTCATCGTGTCATATTGCTGGGAGAGCTGTAAGTTTTTTTCGATCTCCTCTGAGATCAAACGGATTGGCTGTGTTGAAGGAGAATAAGTTATTGTTATGTCGTTACCCTACTTCGTTATTGGACAGATAACAAACAGTAATAATGCAATTGAAATACAACCAATCAAGTGCCTGGAATCTTCCAACTATTTGAAATGTACCGCATTCAGAAACGTATCGATACGGTAACGGGGTTACCTAACGTAAAGGTTCTCTGGAAGGAAACCTTTAGGTTGATACACGTTATAAAAGAGACTGAGAATCTGAATTCTGCCCGCTCTGCCCCCAGCCTCCTCATTGGCTTCGGCCCTGCTACGCGTATTTTCATTGTAAGAAACTAGTCTATACTATGCTTATCAGAAACTCGGCTCTCAGATCGCCAAAAATCAAGAGACCCAGTACTGACATTTTCGCTTGTTTCCCATATCATGTTACTCAGAAGCAGGCGCGCAACTGGGGGGGGTCCAGACCCCTGCCCTTTCTTCCAAAAGGGCAAAAGTGCCCTTTTCAGGGGAAAATTTTGTGAAATTGAAGCATCATTGATCTGTATTTTTTCGGTTTCTTGGCGATCAAGTATCAAAATTCGTTGAATGCTTTAGCTTTCTTGAATTGCAGAGATCGTGAAATTAGTTTGAGAATTCTCTGTGCTTGAATCGCACCTTTCAATCCAAAATCATCAGCACATTGAGGATCAATAACGGCTGAAAATTTCTATTTTCAAATCACATGCTAAAAGACACGACTCATTTTTTAAGAGAAGCCGCTACAAGAAAATGTTATTACTGGGCGCGAGGGGCAAATCACTGCTTAAAATCTCGTACGCTCTCAAAACTAATCACATTTTAATCACAAATTAATCACGTTAATCACACAAAAATCACATTAATCACCAAAATCACCAATCATATTAATCACAAGTTTTGAATGTTTAACCAAGTTTATGTGTTTACTTTTATAAGAAGTGAAAAGATTAGATTGTCCCTTTCACCATTTTCCGAATTAATGTGAACACACTGTTAGATATGCAAAACACAAGCGTCAAAGCATGAACAGCACAAAAGTGCAAGATTCTGGATCCCTTGTCATGGAGCAAAAAGGAAAGCCTCGTTCTTGTGTTACAAACAACTCTGCCAAATCAAATTGGCATGGTAGTCTCTGACTTGATTTATGGTCAAGAGTTTACTGTCATATTTCATTACTTGGTTTATCAATCTTGCTCTGTCTTGCCTTATTCATACAATTTTTATAGTACAGGAGCTCATTTGAGAACATTTTGAAATGTGTGATTTATTCTAGAATAATCACAAATTAATCACTTAAATCATCATAAAATCAAATTAATCTCAAAATAATCACTTGTGATTATAAATCTCGTACGCCATTTTCAGGAGTGATTTGCCCCTCGACTGGTTGAGTAAAAGCAATCTCCGTTTGAAAGACCATGCAAATAGCAATCAGATGATTATTTATGCAATATGATCGTGCGCGCATGTCTACTTCATCTTCACTTTTTCCTGCATCACATTGATCACAAGCAAGGGTGAATTTAGCCATCTGACATTACAAACCAATTTGACGTCCAGAATAACACTACCCTGGGTAGCCAGAGCCTAATGTGGGGAACGAGAATAACACAGATTCAACACCTTCAGCACAGCCGACCAACAAAATGTAAATTTTTGGCTCTCTCAGGACAAGGGATTTTTTAAAGATATTTTTGTTTATTTGAGTGCACCCACCCAGAGGAGGCGTGAAATCTAGTAAAGGCAGCTCCCTTGGTCAGGATTCACCCTTTTCTACTGAGAGAAGGTCTGCTGAATAAACTGCGTTCAGGAAAGAATAAGTCAGAAGAAGTAAACATGAAGCCATAGTTTTACAGAACATTCTATAATGAAGCTGCAGAGAGAAGCTGTAATGAGAAATCAGTTATGATGAGAAACCAGTTATGCATTGTAGAGAGAAATCAACAGGTACCTCATAAGTCATGCTACAAAAGATTGTTGTGGCTATGGAAGTGGTAAAAACTCGTACGAAGGTCTGAGTAATTCAAGACTCTGATAATTTTAAGAAGTGGAGCAAATTTCTGTTTCCTTGTAAAAATATGTCCACTCCCCCGGTATTAACCGCCAACATCTGGAGAGTGATGACATGTGACTTGGCTGGCAAAAGAAATCCATTTTGCAGCGAGTGTTGTGAGTGCATTTGGTCGAGCAACTGCGGGGATAATAGGTCGTTCGCCGAGAAACTCTTGCTAAATATTACTTATATCGGCAGATTGAATCCCAAAGCAGCACTGAACAAGCTGAAATCATTTGAGAAGGCAATGAACCCGAAGAAAGCGCATTAGACAGCCAAAGACACCAGCTGAAGCCGCACGAGGTGCAGGCAGTCCAAGTTAGGTGTAGACGAGTTCGCCATTTTGTTAGGCCATCGCGAAAGGCCAGTAAATCTTTGCAATGGGTTCCTTTCTTGAATCATCCATGGAGAGTTCGCCGTCATTCATTGAAAACACGTTCGCAGGATTGGCGATATCAAAGCCCATAACAGAGCACGAAGATGAATGTCTCCTTCCAGCTCCAGTCATGTGCCATGAAGATCGCCTTGCAGTGGAAATGCTCATGTCGTCATCTTCGGGGAGCTCAGGTAAATTTTGATAAAATTTCGGTACCATGCTGGTTTATGGAGCAAGAAAGAAAGTCGGAATCATTGGCTGCCTATGGACCAGAGGATGCATTATGTTATATCATGTTAAAAATCAAAGAAAATTATTGAAAAACGGTCCTACTGTAGCCCGGTTTTCAGATCAACAGATCTGCCTAGCTACAATCCTCGCCAAAACCTCTTGACACAAAATAAGATTTTCGGCATTTTTCGAAAAAATGACAGCTCCTTCTAATTCAGCTGAAATATTTTTGCAAACCCTTCCCCCTTCCCCCCCAAGTCAATGTTGATTGTCTCGACTCAGGTCACTTGCTGCATGATTTTGTCTACGTTACAGATATCAACAACATTGACTTGGGGGGCAAAGGGGGGGCATTTGCTCTTCAGATCTACATTTTTCCGTTTTGTGTCAAGGGTTTTGGCGAGGATTGTCTGAGGTCGAGTGAATGGAGGTATGCATGTTTTGGCATGTAACACCTGAACAAAAAACAAGTAAACGTGAGGAAATCATTGAAAGCTCGAAGGGGTATGTCTGCCTGCAAGACATAGTCATCGCAAACTATTTCCATAACCACCATCTTCTGACTGGAGGGTGCGGCAGTGTCAGCATCAAAAATATAAAAAAGAACTGAGAAGCTGAATTAGAAGGCTCTTTCTATGTGTTTTGTTATGCATTGCATGGAAGAGCAGTCATGCTACGATAATTGTATGAGGTTGTGAGAACTTTTACTTTCATTTTGTCGAAGTTTTGAATGTTTCCATCAATTGAAGGTGGCTGGTTTTCAGTTCAAATTCAGACTGTTGGATGGCAGAGTGTGGTCCCACCTCGAGTTATACCACGGGTCACAGCACGGGTCACAGCACGGGTCACACCCTTCCTAGATGCTGAAATGCACTTTTTGCTACAGAAAACCACGGGTCACACGGGTCACATGGGTCACACCTGTTTTTAGAAAAAAATAGTATGTACTATTTTTTTTATAAAAATCAGTGTGACCCGTGTGACCCGTGCCAATTTCTATATAATTTCAATGGATATCGCCCTTTAGTAGTGTGACCTGTGGTGTGACCCGTAGTGTGACCCGTGCCAATTTCTGCAGTATCACTATGCTAGTCTACTAAGAAACCATCATTTCATAAAATTGATGCTATTTGGCTGCCAGTACACGTGTTTAGTTTGATTGAAGGTGGAAATTCTATGACTTCAGAGCCATAGACCATCCCCATTCATTTCGTGATGTCAAATTGAACGATCAAGATCACTAATCACAAAACAGACCTCATATCTGGAACAAGCGCCATCGAATTAGTACCATACAACTGACAAAGTTTACATTTGAGCTCTTCCAAAAATTTTTGCCCTCGGACAATCCTCGCCAAAACCTCTTGACACAAAATAAGATTTTCGGCATTTTTCGAAAAAATCACAGCTCCTTCTAATTCAGCTGAAATATTTTTGCAAACCCTCCCCCTTCCCCCCAAGTCAATGTTGATTGTCTCGACTCAGGACACTTGCTGCATGATTCTGTCTACGTTACAGATATCAACAACATTGACTTGGGGGGCAAAGGGGGGCATTTGCTCTTCAGATCTACATTTTTCCGTTTTGTGTCAAGTGTTTTGGCGAGGATTGTAGGCCTACTAAGGTTGCGCCTCCAGTCTGCGGACAGTATTATTCACCTTTGAATCGCAACAAAAGTAGTTTAAAATATGGCCGGGGGGGGGGATACTTCACTATGGGGTAAGATGGGGATGTGCGCCAGTTTTGGGTAGTTTTTGGCCTGAAAATTCTGGGATTGGGATATACTTTCACTTGGAATTTTCTGGGATTGGAATTTACTGTTATACTCAAAATTCTGGTTATGGTTCCTGAATGAAAGTACAACTGGATAATTCTTCGAGCAATACGTAGTCTGTTTCAGGTGAACAGATTTCAAGTATTTTTTGTGTTTAAAAACATGCTCAGATCAGAACTTCATTCAAATGGCATTCCAATGGCCACTTGGGACAAGAATTGTCGTTCACAGCCCTCGATCCCTTATTCCTTTGACGTTGAATTGTTTTTGTTACTTCTTCAAAATTCTGGGATTGGGTTGTGTATCAATATCGGACCAAATTTCTGGGATTGGGTCGTAGCAGAAATCCTTGCGGCGCACACCCCCGTATAAATTTATAGTGAAGTACCCCCCCTGGGACAATATGTGCTATCTATGGCAAGCAAAATGCACAAAAATTCAAGAAACCTGGTTTCTCGCCAAAAAAACCCACTTTTCCGATCTATAAACTACTGTAGGTTTTTCACTGATAAAGTAGGTTTTTCGACCGATAAAGTGGGTTTCTCGGTGAGAAACTAGGTTTTTCGTTTGAAAAAGTAGGTTTCTCGGCGAAAATGTGGGTTTCTCACCGATAAAGTAGGTTTCTCAATCAAAAAAGTGGGTTTATCACCGATAAAGTATGTTTCTAATCGAAAAAGTGGGTTTATCACCGATAAAGTGGGTTTTTTGTCGAGAAAGTAGGTTTCTCAGTGATCAAGTGTTTTTTTTCGCTCGAAAAAGTGGGTTTCCACCGATAAAGTAGGTTTCCCGATCGATAAAGTAGGTTTCTCAATCAAAAAAGAGGGTTTCTGACGAGAAAGTGGGTTTCTCAATCGATAAAGTCGGTTTCTCACTGATAAAGTGGGTTTTTGCTGATAAATTGGATTCTTTGTTGAAAATTTTTGGTTTAGCTTTAGCTCGCGATGGGCTGTTCAGTTTTCTGCCATACTGCAAATGCTGCAAGCTCTGAACGTTTGTTGTTGCATTTTACCATTCGATAGCATATCTTGAAAATCATCATCAACTTTGGGATAACTAAATCTGTGAAGACTAAATTGATAGATTGATAAAGTGTCTGTTGACCAAAGCACCATGATCAAGTCAAAGAGCACGGGAAACAAGAGACTCATTGTCATAAGTCTAGGATGGATCCAGGAAAGCATTATAGACCTGGCCCCAGCAGTTCAACTTTTAAATGATATACCAATTGATCGCCATTGGGTCCAAGTTATATGAGAACCAGGCTTTGGGCATTCCAAATCATTCCAAGTTGCTATCATTCCAAATGACACCCCTTTCAGTTTACGTTTTTGTGAATAATTCAAATGTGTGACATTGAATGTATTGTATGTGTAGCGGAATTTATATAAACTCAAGAAAGTACTGGGCATCTCTAACAAAGTACCCCCTTTTGACTAAGCAAGGGAACGGAACGATACAGCATTGGGACTTTTTGAGTCCATAGGCATATTTGTTGATGTTCCACTTAAATCCACATACTTTGCATTTTAAAATGGTCCTCCAAACACTGGAGATATGAGTTCACGGAGGCAAATTTTGGAGTTAACGTTAAACCAGAGTTTTTGTAAAGAGGGCTTAGGCACGATTTGATATCAGAGGCATATTGCAAAAAAATTTCAACTTTGACCTTAAACTTTCTCTTTTGAAAAGAATTCTACCTTGAAATACTATCATATAAATCCATGCATTGCATTCCATCCCAAGTGTCAAAGAAGAGGAAAAGGAGCACATGCACACTCATTTTGGAGATGTTTTTTCACAGCTATACCATAGGAACACATTTTCTTATCACAGCATTAATCCACAGCATTCATATGAAAGAGGAACAAGTTTTGGAACCAGCTTTGCGTTAAAGATTCACACCGAGATCATTCTTATTAGAGACTGAACATATTAAGGGTGTATTCTTTTGGGCATCTGAAGTCTGCAAAGTCTTCTGAAAACGGTAGGCTTCACAGAGAAAAATTTCAGTTACCAAAAGAATGGGAATTCTGAAAATGGTAGAGTTGGCAGACTTCGCAGAGAAAATGCCAAAAGAATGGGAATTCTTAAGATATGAGAATTCGAATGTTGTTGTTCGACTGAGCAAATTGAAGCCATTGCAATACAATATGATTTTGTTATGCCAATCCCAAGAGAAAAGAATCTGCAAAGTGTGAGTGTTTTTCGAATCTTCTTGAAAACTTTTTCATTCACGAAACAATGCTCTCTGCGGTCTTTCAAAAGTTTGCCAGCTTCAGGAGTGGAAGGTGTCCGAAGTGTCGGATCTCTACCATTTTCAGAAGTCTACCAAAAACAGAATGACCAAAAAATGGGCTTTTATAAAAAGTGATCTGAAGTCTGCGGAGTCTACTGTTTTCGGTAGCAGGATACCAAAAGAATAGGATTTACCTTCTACCAACTCTACCATTTTCAGAAGATGCCCTAAAGAATACGCCCTATCATTCTTAACACATTTTTATTGTCTTTGTTTAATCAGGGTGATGTCCACAAGTCTTTTATTCTTTTCTAAAGCAAAAAACTTAAAGTTATAGTTGAAAACAGGTGCTTTGGAAAAATCTATGATACAAGTCATGGCTAGTCCCCTTTTCAAAACCTTTGGTTTCGGTGCACTGTAAATTTTGACTTTGTTTGACAAGTTTTAAATGCAAGGTATGTGAATCTAAGTTGAAGAATGATACATTTAGCTGTCCACTCAGAGAGTTTTAATGTCTTATTGCTTCATTCCTACTTCCAGCCAAAAGGGGGTAATTTTTTTAGACACCCGGTACAAATTAGCTAAAGACAATTGTTTCAGTGTATGCCTTCATCACTAATGAAGGTTTGTTGTGCATGTGTGTATAACAGCAAATTCCAATTTTTACTTCAAGATTGTGACTTGGGAAAAGAGCTTGAACATGAGGTTCCACCAAGCAGTAAGGGCAAGTGTGAGAAAGGATTGGCTGTGGAAGTTGTAGAACCAGAAGTGCAGAAAGAGAAGCCAACATGGAGACCAAAGCACAAAAAAAAGAAGAAGAAACAAAAGAAGCAAAAGCAAAGCAAGCCCTCAGGACGTCAGCATGGATTACCAAATGACTGCAGTGGGAGGAAAGATTCACAAGCAACTGAAAATTGTAATCACAGAGGAACGTTTGGGAATCATGTGAGGAGACAAAGTTATCAACGAAGAGGACCACCAAGAGAAGGCCAAGGTGATGATAGTGATAGTGATGAAGACAGCAGAAGGGGTCCAAAGTTGCCTAGAGGGCATTATGCAGGAATTCAACAACAGGAGGATGAGCCAATGTCTGTTGAGTCTGCTCGAAAAAGATCTGAGGATGTCAGTGAAACTGCACATCTTGTGGCACAAGAACAAAGTGTGCCTGAACTCTGCCAGCTTCTGGATGTAAGTTTCTAGTGATGTAGTATTTGTTGTAGGCCTTTTGCACATTAACATGACAGCAGTCCTCAATAATTTGTAAGAATTCTCAAGAATTCTCCACTTGCTCGTGAAAAATGTTAATGCACATAACAGAATGTAAATTTTTTATATCAATGTCAATTTAAAAGTAAGCAAATATAGTACAACATTCTGTGCCGTCCATAGCAGAAACAGACATGATGTCATCTGGTTCTGGCTATGAACTGCACTTAACAATTCCTTTAACAACAATCGGAAAAAAACAAAAGGAAATATATGAAAAGCAAAAAAAAATGACTACCAATAGAAACCAAAATAAAACAAAGAAAAACATTCAAGCGCTCTGTGCACCATGACACCACTTCGCCTCCCACCTTGACAGGCGCTAGCATAGGCTAACCCTGGGGGCTGTATTGGTAAATGAGTACTTCAATGTAAATAATTCTAATTAACGATTAATAATGATTAATAATTAATTCCATATAATTAATAATTAATTCCAAGTAATAATTAATTCCATGTAAATAAAGATTGTAAATAATTCTATCAAGCAAGAGTTCTTAGGAAACTGTAACTTTTTCAAGAATCCTTGAGGATTCCTAGGAAGGAAAATTACAACTGCCCATGGATACATTTGATGCATTGTAAGGGATGGATTCAAAATTGTAAGTTGCAGTTTCTTAATTAAGTTGGCATGTTTGTTGGCAATGCTTACAATTTCAGGAACTGTCACCTTTGTGATTTATCATTTGTTTAACCATTTGTTATCATTTGTAAGGAGGCAGTTCAGGTTATACAATTAGGGCACATCTAAGCTGATATTGCACACTACAGCCAAGTCACTAAAGAACTAAAAAATGCTTTAAAACATTGATTTGCAGATTTAAATAAAAGTCAGTTTTGACAATGAGTATGAAATGTGTGTTACATACTATAAGACCTCTCTAATAAGCCCTTAAGCTCCATCACTTATATCAAATGCTAGAGGTTACAAAAGATTTTCTGATTATTTAGCTGAACAAGTTTGCTTGTTGATTATGAAATGGTTTTGGACAAAAACAATATATCAAATTTGTGTCTTTCACTCACAAAGTTATATGTTCTGTAAATATGGAGTAAAAGGAACTGCTATCATTTGCATCCTTGTAATTTGACTTTGTGAATAAGCATTTCTCTCATAGCATCCATTTGGAGTTTTCAAAACTAAATAAGCCCCTTGGGGGCATAACAGAGCGGCAATTTTCCAATTTGTTTTGTTCTTTGAGGCACCTGGTACATGATAACATTGCAGTTATAAGGCTACTTCTTTTAGCCATTAAAGTAAATCAACGGGGTTAAAAGCAACTTAGCGAGGGGGACTGGGTCCATCTAAATATATCCTATTGTATTTGATGTTTTGATTGATGAAAACAATAGGAAGATAAGTGTTGCCTGCCATTCCTTTGTGCTATATGTAGATTGTGTTGCTATATCTCTGTTCATTTACTTTAAGTTATGATCAATCAATTATTCGTCAATTATGTTTTGGATTCACTTCTTCCTTATGCTTTGGAGAGATCTTATTTTTCAGCCACAAGAAGTTGGGTTTCAGAGAATCCTACAGCACAGATCACAAGGCATAGATCTTGGATATATTCCTGCACTGGTATGTTACTTCAATATTATGACCCATTCACACTGCAAGTTAAACCAGGTTGAATTAAACCAGGTTTTTGAATACAGGGCCTTCTGATTGGTCAATCCAATAAATCCAGTCATTTGATTGGTTGGAATTTAAAATGTTTTAAATAAAGCTGGTTTCATTGTGTCAGTCTGAATGCAGCATTAGTAGCTATTTAACATTGGGCATTGAAACACCAGGGGAGGGGAAGCACAGTTTGATTAGAAACTTGGTGATAAGAATACAAATGATGGTCATTGTGAAAAGAGACATTTCCATGCAAATCATTAAAGACAATTTGATAAGCCAGTATATTAAGACATTCCAGCATACTAAAGATGTAAGCCATACTGGAGTAAGCCAAAATCATCATAAGATTATCATAAGATTATCAAGGATGTAGAGGGGCTGGACAAGGCCAAGTTCTAATTGTAAGGACATTTTGATAGAATCTCCTATCATGAGCGGAAGGACACAGTTAGGTAGAATTAGATCAGATTAGATTCTTTGAGTACCTTGAAATGCCATGAAATTGTCTTCCTTGACATTGGCAGCCTTTCTCAGCCATATTTTCTGCCCTTGAAGGGTAGAGCTCTGTCATATGTGCTTTTCAGAATGTTTAGGACTAAAGCTCTGCAGTTCAAAGCTATGCATATCACCCCCATCCCCATAAGGCTATGTATAGTTTTCGTAGTTTTTGTTTTTGGTAACTTATCCTACTTTATTTTTATAGATTGCAAAAAAGTGTATACATTGCAGTCATACTACAAGTTGTGATTATTGCTCACAGCCAGACTTATGCAAGCTGGTAAGTTTAAAACTGTTCTGAAAATGTTGTTTCATCTGTCTTTCAAGCCATGTTTGTATCCACTCTTTATATACAGTATAGACTTTGATGATTTTTTGCCAATAAAAATGAGTCTGCTAAGTCTCCTGCCGTTTGGAGCAGAAGGTTCCAAAGGCTTTTCAAACCTACCAGTCCTACATCGTGATGTAGCAGAGACAGTTGGGGCCCTTAGGGATTTTTCAGCTTAGGGCTCCATAGCCCAAGCACTTGTAAATGTATGATAGACACATGAAAAAGTAATGTCCAGTTTTAACTTGAGATATGCTTTGCTGGACAAAGATAAAACAGTTGCAGTAACACTGTCAACATATCCATCATTCAAACCAACAGCGTGGCCAGGATGAATCAGTGGGGTAGGCAGGAAACTGTGCTCTTTTAAACTTGAGCTAATTTCCTTGCATCTCTATTCAGCCCTTGTTTTGTTCATAAGTGAAATTTCACGTTGGAAACTAACCAACTTTGTAATTGTGTACAATTATAGACAATTTTCAGTCATATCAAACTCTACACATTTCAAATCACTATGAATATTAGAAGGTCCAAGCTATAGAAACTGCACCAGAAAACACATTATCAATGCAGATTGTAAAAGACTTCATATTTTGTGAGCATAAATCCATACACACTTTCTTTATTAGGGTATCTTACAAAACTGTACTTCACAGTTCTCCCAGCTTAGATTCAACATGAGGATTTTTTGATGATTTAAAGAGCATTGTCAAAAATTTTCCATTGGGTAGTTGGACCCCCACATTAGAATGGTACTCATGTTTCACGCTTACACTTCAAGTCATTTTTCCATCTGGATCCATCCCTGGAAAGGCAGCCTGTCGTATTGTGCTATGGTAAATTTATCAAATTTTGCCACCTCCACTTTTCAGGTTTTGTTGGAGGCCCTGAATATGGTCTGAAATCATTTAATCAGTTGGCCTGTGTTGCAACTGAATTACCCCCCCTCCACTTTCAACTCCTGATATCGTTAGTTCTAATATTCTGCAACAAAGAAAGATCTGAGAGCTGTTCGAGGAATATGAAGGACCTTTACAAAAATCTAACTGAAATTGATACGTATAGAATGAGATTGATACCTTGTAAGTATATGGTTAATATGAAGCATGAAAAACTGTTTTAGGGTTAAAGGTAGTTTTCTTTATTTGTTACAAAATTTGCACAAAATTGGTTTTGAGTTTGTTTTGAGTATATATATATATATGTTTCAGATTTTCAGTTTGTACTTAGATTTTTTGTGAATGGTTCTTATCATGCACAAAACCAGCTTGAAACAATTTTTTTGAAGCTTTTTGTAAACAAACAACTCTGTGCGAACTCCATTCATATATACTTGCAAACTTAAAAGAACAATTCAATGGAAGCTGGTTGGAAAGTTTGCCAAAGCTGTATTTTTACTAATGACACCTCTTTTGCAATTCAGTGCTAGATATCTGGTTGATAGTGATTTTATAGGAAACTTGTTTCAGCAGATTTTATCATCACATGATACAGGATATACCTATTGTAAAGTTAATGGCCACCCTATCTACAACTATTTATTTTATGGTTTTGTGTTGTTTTACAGGTAAGGGGGCTCATCAGCCATTATAGCTCATGTCCGATTAAAGATGTGCAGTGCAAATATTGTCAATTTGTTATTTGTGGTGTTATGCAACATTCTATAAACTGTGACAACAACAATTGCCAAGTACCAGCTTGCCAGTTTTACAGGTAAGGATGAAGTTTCTGCTTTCATTTTAATGTAGCTATCATTGTGTTGCTTAAATTACTGTCAAACAGAATTGAATGGCATAAATAAACTTCAACGTTTTGTAAGCTGCATTACTATGCATCAATAGCTTACTTAACAACCCTCTATGATGCACTTATTTTGTCAAAGATAGCCTATACATTCAAATCTTACGGCTGTGGTGCAGCAAAGTCTATTAAAAAACTTCAAGTTTTGCAAAAAGGGACTCTATGGATACTTCAATTTAAAGATTATAGGTATCCAACTAATGCGCTTCACAAAGAAGCTAACTATCTGAAACTAACTGACTGCTATGAATTCAAAATCTTAAAATTCATGCAAAATATTCATCATGATAATGATAAACTTTCGACTGCATTTCAAAATTACTTTGTAACAAATGACAATTTATATATGTAAGTATGACACTTGTCAAAGTAAACATTATCAAATTAGTAAGGCATCAAAACACAGGGTAACAAATGATGGAAAACAAAGGGGCCCGTTTGTGGAATGCTTTACCTTCCCCACTCAAAAGCATTCAAACCCAAACAAGTTTGCCATCAAGCTAAAGATAAGTATACAATCAGTACCAGTTTGATACTAAACAAAATTAAGGAAAAACTGATAATGGTTTACAGTTGATTTTTGCAGTTTTTACATTAGTTTTACAGCTAATCCATATGTATTTCATGTATTCATGTAGCTGTTCCTTATTAATCTTACAGTTTATTATTCTTACAGTTTATTAATCTTACAGTTTATTAATCTTACAGTTTATTAATCTTACAGTTTATTGATGGTAGGTGTAATGTAGTAGCATATATTGTAGTATTTTGAAACTTTACTTGGCAGCCCAAGCTAGATAAGTTTTGCTTTTCTTGGGTCACATAGAATACAAGTATTTGAAGAAGTTTTTATTTTTGTAGTAGCTTGTATTTTATGAATAAAATTGAATTGAATTGGTAGTGCTCATTGGCAGCCACAGAAACAAGAAGAGTTGACAGCCACAAATAAAAAAACTGAATTGTTTTGAATGAGTACTCAGTAGTTTTTGTATTATCACAAATATCAGACATTTATATAAGGTAGAATTTGAAATAATGGGATGTGTTTGACTCAGTTCATATGTTATTTCTATTTGTAGAGATTTGTTGCTGTCACGCAATAGAAGAAAGTTTATTGAAGGAACAGTCATCTATTCAGTGAGTGTCATTTCTCGGTAATGCTTTGTAGTCAATGCTACAATCCTTGCCACAAGTATTTTAATGTAATGTAGTGTAATGTAATATAGTGTAATGTAATGTCATGTCATGTCATGTCATGTAATGTCAACAAACTTCTTTTATAGGATGATTTTGCAGTATTTCTGATAGGCCATATCACAGAGATCGTCCACTACTTTTCTCAAAATGAAAGAGTTAGTCTGAAGACGGAATTTTGTACTTTGTTGTAGAGGAACAAACAAAACGCTCATATGTTGCACAATTGCATAGATATTGTTGAACTTCAGAAGTAACCTTATTGTGGATTCACCCCATCCACCAAAATCTGTGCAGAACACAATTGCCGCATGTGATTAACAGTATAGACTAAAGAGATAACAGGTCTAATGTTGTTTGTTGAGGCATCCTAAAATGGGACAGCTGCTATGGTCACTGATCATCATGGGCCAACTTTGAGATGTGGCTGGGGAAACTTGAACTGAACTTGTTGACTGTATCTTGGTAGTGAGGTCTGAAAATGGGGTTTTGTTGCTTTTTTCTCAGCACCTGTTGTCAAGGATTGTAGGATCCAAAAAGAGATGCTTTACATCTAATTTTGAGTAACTTTAATGGCCCCACCCTGTCTTAGGGCCTGTTCATATGGAGGCGAGCCAGCCCGCTTACGGGGATTGACTTTCCACTTACGGGGATTGTTTTATGATTTGTTTGTATTCAATTTTTGAATCTGTAAGAGTATCTCATTGACAGTCACAGGCTTAAATTCAATTGACTCAGTTCGCAGCGTTCTTTAATCATCTTGATGCTGGGATGATTTTCATATTCTTGATAGCTTTTTCTACTGGGTCATTCTTTCCTAATTACCTCTTGGGATGCTGTGAAATCAAAAGATGTCACCTTTTCATTCAGAATTTCATTTATTTTATTTCATTTAGATTTTAAAGGGTTGCCCTTCAACAATGTTGATTTACAAGGGGCCGTAACTAAAAAATAATAATTTACAATGAATAACATATACTTAAAAAGCAAAATTTGATGTCAGTTCACACGAGGAAGCTGGCTGGCCCCCTTTGCGAGATCTCACTGGTGTAGTGGCGAGGTCTCTTTAGGTGGGATGAAAATTTTCCCATATGAACTCTCCATCCCAGCTACCGAGACGAAAATGTCACTATCGCTCATGCGCTGCATACCTAAACAATGGGCCTGTGTCTCATCTTCGACACGTGTCAAAATTGTGCCTCGGCAAGCGGCTGGAATCTACCTTTTCATGGCTCCCCGCAAAGCAGTCACGTGGCCACAAAATCCCCACAAGTCTTATTGGTTCAGCACAAAAGTTTGGGCAAGTTTGGACAGAGTTTAGACTTTTATTGACCAATCAGATTTCTACATTAACCTGGCACGTGACACGTCGCTGGAGGCCCTGAAAAGGTGGATTCCTCCATGTGAACACAAGATGAAAACTGTCTCGCCTACCGGACTGGCTCGCCTCCGTATGAACAGGTCCTTAGAATTGTGGAAGTGAGCTAGAAATACGACAAAGAAACGCTTACGCACTCTATTGTTCATGTAGCTTAGCACTATACCACCCATGTCAAATCATCAAATAAAGTAGGCTAATTTTAGACATGAGTATGCAACCCTCAAGAAAGAGTCAGCAGATAGGCAAAAATGCTTTTCTTACCAAGGAACTAAAATATGGAATAGCTTTCCTGCTGAGCCAAAGAAAGCATCCTCCCTGAATAGTTTTAAGAAATCCACAAAACTTTTCTATTGTATATATTGTATAATTGTAAGAAAGCTTTCTGTTTATGGTTTTTTCATATTCTAGTGATGCTTTATTTTAACTGTGCATTGTATGTAAGTTTTTACCGGAGAGCCGTGTGCAAAACGGCTTCTGCAGGAGGGCTACTCTCCTAAAAAGATTCAAATATCAAACATCTTTGAGTTAGCTACTTATCACCGTCAAGTAGCTTTAATGCTTTTTATGTAGCGAGTTGTATGCTGCTTTGTGTTATGAAAGATGGAAGTGGAGCCTTGTTTAGATAATGAATTGATTTCTCAAGGTGTGATGGAATACGGATGTATAAAGCAAATAAACATTTTTCAACAGACGACCACAATTTTTAAGGAAGGACAGACAGTTCGTCAGGACGTGGACTATACACACCTTCATAAACAGAAGTTGGGCCATGGTACTCATGGTGATGTTCACAGAGTGTGGTTTTACCACCTAATGAAAGAGGTTGAGGCTGACATCGTTGTCAAAGAGGTATTTGAATATTCATATTGTATCTATAAGATGACCTGAGGAAAACTGTTCTACATCCAAGATAACGTAATTGGCTCATAGGAGCGATTCGAATATTATTTCATACCAGGTGAATCAAAAAATGACGCCCGAAGTTTGAAAAAATACTGCTGTCTATCTATCGAAGGGCAGTGTACATTAACCTATAAATACAAATGGTTTGTGCGCTAGCAAAATTGAGTTAAAATTAAAAAAATTAAGGTAAATAAGTATTTTGGCAATGTGCCCTCATGAAGAGCTTAAGTTAGGGTAATTTTCAATTTCTGTAGGGTTTCTGTTCTTTAGCAAGAGGTTTAGGGTGATATTTACACCGTCTCCACGTCCTTGACTGTACAATTTCTAGGTACAATTTGATAATCCCTGAATATATATCAAAGCAGTGATATTGCTGATATGTTCAGTCAGCTTGTGTAATTTACGTGGCTTTAATCAGTTATTCCTTCCCATGGATGTGTAGGCTTTATGCAGAAAGCCCCTTCCAAAGCACATAGAAACGAGCAAAAATTATGAGCAAGATTTCCTTGGTTTTCCTTTCTCATATAAATGACATTAACTTTAATTCATATATTTGGTCCTCTTCGGAGAATCCCTAAATAGGTAGCTGATACTAGGGGAAGACTTTGTCATCCACCCAAGTGGATAGCTCATGCTAAAACATGTTCAGGTCATTGCTGTAAGGTAACAATGGATATTTTATCCATCTATTCATACATTCATTCATTCTTTCATTCATTCATTACTTGATTTACTTTGTAGGCGGGGGGGGGTAACTCCTATAGGGGGCCTGGTATTTATGTGAATTTAGAGCTAGATCCCATAACCAGGGGGGCAACATTTTGAAAATAAGTCCCCTTAACCAGGGCAAAACTTTTGTATTACCCCTAAAACAGTGCAAAATTTTCCACAAATATTGTGAAAAGATTATGCCTCGTATCATTTTTGGAACTAAATTCCCTTTACGAAAGTTTTTTTTTGTCGTGACATTTAACGAAAGTAGATACAAATTGCCAATATTTACCCATAACCAAGGCAAATCCCAGTAAAGCAGACTTATCAGGTCCAAATTCACAAATCTTGACCCATAACCCGGGCCAAATATCGCAAATTGACCCATGACCCGAGCAGGCACATGTATACCAAGCTCCCCTGTAGGAGTTGCTCCCTTCGCTTGTAAGCTGGAAAGATTTCTTGATATTGCATGTCGCATCCAAGCATGGGACCCCTAACTGAACATCCCTTTCAAATGACGACAAATTAAGTTGCTTGGTAAGACAAACAATGGATTAATATCGATCGCGTTCTTTGCTCTTTAGGTAAAATATGACCCAGAAAATGAGGCCAAAATTTACCAAGCTATAAGATGCGACCACCCAAACTTGCTTGGTGCAATGATGGTGGTGAGGTTTCCTCGTCTTTGTGACGTTGGGAATGAAAAGAACGTACATGGATATATCTTTATGGAGCGCGGAGGTGAGTGGTGAGCTAAGCTCAGGCGCCAAGTCAGTCATACTAATTCTCGTCGTAAAAGTATTGCACAGAAGGAGCATGGATTTTGAATTTTTAAATTAATGTAAAAGGTGGATGTAGTGTTCTGCGACCTTTTTCTATGAATTGGATGGCTTGAAAGAAACTTAGAAAACTTTTGGATGATCAGACTTGTGGACAAAATTCTGTCCAAAAGTTAAATTGTCCGAAATCTGGTGATGTCCGAAAGTTTTTGTCGTCCGAATGTTTTGAATTCATTGAAAATGGAAAAGCACAGAAACATAACATAAAATGTTAATTAGTCAATGTTTTGCCAGTAGTATTTAGGTTTCTTGAATTTTTTTTAAAGTTTTATTTCCTTGGATCGTTTCTCGAAATAGTTCACGCTTGGGAGCACCTTCTAATTTGGTTTACAGCTGGTTTTACCATTATTCAATCTAACGAAAATTACATTCAGATGTCCTTGTAGATGTGATGATCGCCTTGTACCTTGATATTTATGGTAGAATCACAATTTGCTTAACATATATCTTGGATCATGCTGGTTTTTTTTGTTTCGTGTTTGTCCGAAATTCCTAAAAGAGTGTCCGAAAGCTTTTGCCCGAAGTTTTTGCCAAAAGTTTTTCATGCGAAATTTTTCTGCGTTAAAGGGAGTACAAAGACCAGCAGCCTTTGCCATCGTTTGTTTTTGTTTTTGTGAATTTCGTACAGTCAGTTATTCTGGAAGCTGTGCAGATCAAGTCGCTTAATTCCCGCTAGGCATGCTGGTCTTTGTACTCCCTTTAATGTTTTTTATATTTCGAATACCGCATGAGTCAAGTAATGTTAAATCATCAAATGAGCAAATGCATAAGAGAACCAAACAGCAGAACAGAGAACAGCGGAGAAATTTGTCCCAAATCTGCCAGATGAAGTGACAGGTGACAGGTAATATATGACGGGCTTGATTTCATGTTGTTTGAAAATTTCCTTCTTAGAACGCACGCTATTTGATTTGAAGAGGCACTACCGGGAGAAGCATAAAAGTGGACTTCCAATTCAAGATGCCATCTATTACTGGAAGCAGACGCTGGAAGGGTTGAGAGTTCTTCACGATAAAAAAATTGTCCACAAGGACATTAAAGGTAAGTGGGAGTGGCGCTTCATTTTTCTCACACCTTCAAATCTATATACTTGTTCGAGTTAATTGAGTCAGGGGTAACATGGTAACGTTTTATGGCAAGACAATACCATGTACAACTGCTCTGTTGTCACAAAAGACTTTATAAGAATCCGTTGGAATAATGGCTGCGGTCACACTGGGCGGTTTATCCCGTTGCAACGCTGTGGTATGTGACCGCTCTTCCTGTTCGCATACAACGCAGTTACAACGTTTCGTTCTTGGGGCAAGGGTCTTTAAAAAACCATAGTGTCCAAAACAATGGGATGAACAAGGCCCTGACCTAAAGTACAGCGTTGTTTAAGAATTAATCAGTCATGATTTACCAAGGTAGTCACGTGACAGTTACTTTCGCGCCAAAATAATTAGCCATAACACCGGCAGCTTTGCAAATGACGTGAAGGACACACTACACAGTGTGACCGGATATCTTCGTATTGTTATAACGCCGTACTTTCCGGTGTTAGAGATAAATTTCAAGAAAGTGAAACAATTCAGATTATAACGGGATAAGATTCTAGTATGACCGCAGCCAATAGTAGTCTCATCATCAACTGAAATATCCCAGAAAGAAAGTGTATCATGCGCATATTGTCTGCTGGCACGTTCAAGCAACTTTATATTGCCACTGTTGGCAGACATCACACAAATAATCCTCTGTTATCCACTGGGAACGTTCCAATAAAATCACTTTGCTCGCATTGAATAGCCGCCTTTCCATTCTATCCAACTAAACGTTGTTTTTAGTCTCGTTTTCGTGCCCATTCAATTCAGTTCAATGAAGTGTTTTTATGGGGCCTACACAAGCGGTGTTGTGTCGTACGGGAAAATGTAAGCCCAAGGTCTCTAAAGTACAGACAGAGCTTGGGAGGTCTGTGCAATAGGTTAATTTATATTTTACTGTACAACGACAAAACCGGTTAGTATGAGTTTTTTACCTGATAGCTGTTTAATTTTGACTTGATCATTTGATTAAACACATTTCTGTTATTGTCATGTCGTTTGAGTTTATTTTAAGTCTCAGACCTGAAGCAGTAGCTGTGGCGACAAAAACGCGTCCTTGTATTTTATTATACAAGGCTACGGGAAACACGCGGGAAATCTGTAATTAACTAGTAGGAGAGGCAGGATTCTATATTGCCTCGTTTTTTAATCTTTAGTCACGTAATAAATGATATTACTAAACTACAGGCTTCACAAATCTATGCAGAAGTTCCTTTTCTACAACATATCCAAAATCTGTTTGAAGCTGCTTGGGGAATTGGTTTTTAAGAGAAGTTTCACAAAGCTGTACCAAAGGCTATACTTGAGATGCAAAGAAATGACGCAGAATGGAAAAAAGATAACACCCAAATTTGTAAGCTGCATGAAAAATGTACCCATAACAACTACCAATGACAATATAGGCAGAGCACTAGTATGCAGTATCGTCCTGCCAAAGACCGCTAACAGATTACACGTGATTCTGTTTATACAAAATAGGGGTGTACTTGTTATAATTAGCAGCCTCAATTATGAGAGCTCTGTTGATGAAATACAAGTTGTCATTGCATGTGCAGCGGTGAGATGTCTTTGGCTTGAATTGCAAAGAGTTTATTGCCGTCAGATTCTCATCCGTTTCGAACTGTGTGAGTGTCTTGTAAATAAGACGTTTAATAAAAGGTGGTCATATTTACCTTTTTCTGATTGGCAATTCCGAAAAAAGATGGCATTGGGGGACGGATTTGGCCAAGATACATTGCGTTCTTTATGGAATCAGTAATGATTCTATAGAAATTCAATCATCAAACGCAATGCAACCTGGTCAGATGCTCCCCCCCCCCGCCGACACCATCATTTCTGCAATCGTCTTTTTTGTGACTTACCCTGGTCTTATTTGAATAGCAGGACATAATTTAGGATGAGATGCCCCTTTGCAATAGACCTAATTAGCTAAGGTTTGTTAGTTCCATCCAGCGATCTATTCTTTTGAGAAAAATTTTTCAATTTCTTGAACATCTTCAATCCATGAAAACTTGTGCCCTGCATGCAAGTAGAATAATACTGAAACTTCCCAAAAGAAGAATCACAGGACTGTAGGTTGGTAAAACCATTTCCAAACTGATCTAGAATCATTCTTGGTTTCCGTAGATATGAACATGATGCTTTTTGAAGAAAACCAGCGTGTAAAGATCTCCGACTGGGATGGCGCTTTGTTCATCGAAAACGAAATGTCAGCTGCTGATATGAGACCCGTAGGAACCCCAGGGTTTTGTGCTCCTGAGGTAAGATTTATATTGATTATACTGGTTGCACACGGGACAAATGTTCTTCGACTGTTCTTCGAAAAATGCTCACGGGACAATTTGAGTCGGTAATCACAATAGTTAAGATTTGTTTATTGGTTAGAATCAACTTTTGAGTAAAAACATTGCCAAGTTAGAATGTGAAACATATGAAAAAAGTGGATAAGAGATAAAAGGAAAATAATGGGTTAGCTGAATGCAAAAAAATAACCACACGAAGGCTGAATGTTTTCTTGAATCTTCTTACCGACCATCTTGGCACCTATGCCTTCATTTTTGTTTTGATTCTCGTAGCCCCATCAGTTTACACTGCAACAGATCGCCGAGCAAGAATGTTATACTGGCAACACAAGTCTTTACTGTTTATCTAAGTAGAAGCTGATATCAGTTAATCTTGTCGTGTCGTTAATTCTGTGATTCACAATCACTTAAACGAAGGTATTTAGTCGATGTAATGCTAACCCCGAGTTCCTTTGCGTGTCCGAGTAATAGATCTACTCCCCTAATTCGCTTTTATCTCACGTTCATTCACTTCACTCCTTAGGTGCTGGAAAAAAAACCTCATGGATTCCCTGCAGACATTTTTAGCGCCGCTATCATGTTTCTTGAGTTGTCATATGAAGGCCAGTACAAGAGAAGGAATGAAACGTCAGATGAGCCAGTTCTGCAGCGAAGGAGAGAAGCGGTAAGTTTGCTTTCAGATATGGTATTTAAACAGCAGTGAACAAAGACAGATTTTTAGAAGAAAAAGCATCATCAGACACTAGACACTGCAATAGACACTGCAATTCAAAGTGATTAGCGACTGCAGATAAAGAAATTTTTTCAACCAGTGAATCAAAACAAACAAAGTCGCAATATTTGCCCTGAAACTAGCAGGGCGAAGTGTGGTTTCAGTTAAGGTGGTTTCACGAGAAGTCATAGTTTGTAACGATAGAAGAAGGATGAATGTAAGGATCTACCTGGCGGATTTTGTTTATTTGGTTTAGAAGCTGAGCAGAAAGCATTTCAGTTTTCTCATATTTAGCGTTTAAGTGAAACAATTACTGCCCAGCTCCTGACTCTATTATACAAATCCGCCGAATTAGTCTTTAGATTTATCCTTCCTCAGTAGCTGCAAAGTCATGACTATTCTTAACTACCCTTCCCTTATACAAGATGATAGTTTGCCTTGCTGTCTTCAGAACAACGTTGCGTTTTTGTTCGTTTTGAATTACTGGTTGAGAGAATGTCTCATGTCTGCAATCACTAATCGCTTTGAATTCCGGTGTCATTTCAGAATTGAAGCTGGAAATGTTCTTCGTAAAGAACTAAAGAATTTGCTTTGCAGTTAGACAGTACCATCAAATTTCAAAATTTCCGCCACAATTCTGTCAGGCTAGACCTTTATGTGACGAACCCTTCCGTAAATGAATTAAATGAAATTGAAATTAAATGAAACGAAGAAAGAAGAGAAATTGGTTCTGATAATAAGGCCCCGTTCACATTGCTCCGTTTTTGTTGGTATCCGTTTTGTTGCATCGAAGCTTGCCGTTCACATTGCTCCGTTTTTTGCACAAAAACGGAGTGAAAAACATCCGTTTTTGTCCGTTCACATTGATCCAAAAGATTACAAATACGGAGCCAAAGATATCCGTTTTTGTGCGTTCACATTGTTTCGGTTTTATGAAAGTTTTTGTTGAATCTTGAACCGTTTTCAAAAACCTTCGTTTTTGTACGTTCACATTGATCAATTGCGTTATCAACCCCATCGTTTTTGTGGATATCCGCTTTTGATGGCGTTTTCGAAAACCTCCGTTTTGTGGCGTTTTTGTGCAGATCAGTGTGAACACAAAAACGGAGGTTTTCCTCTCCATTTTTGTACAAAAAAGGAGCAGTGTGAAGGGGGCCTAAGTCTATTAATTTGATAGGTACCTGTTTTATCTTTCAGCTCAAACAGCTGCAGCGTGACTATCCAGTTCTTGGCGAATTGATCACAAAATGTTTGGCTGTAAGAATTCATCGTTTACCTTAGTTCCTTGCTACCCTGTGCTCTAGAAAATAGTGGACACTAGCCTAAACAGTGATGTTTACTCTATTGTTTACGATTTGGTGACGGAGCCCCTTCAAGCAATTAGAATGAAATCCCTCATTTTGATGTGCGAAGCATAAAAAGAGACCTCATTTATGATTGTATGTAAGCCTTTTGTTTAGAACAGGGTTCGAATCTTTAAAAAGGTGGGTGTAAAATTCAATTATATTTGTCTTTGAATTTAAGTGGTTGAAAGGTACTTGGGTGCTTTGCTTTAAATCTGTCTTGGAAATTCTTTAGTATCTTGATTAGTTTTAGAATGGCTTCATCTGTTATTTTAAGGCTATGACGTCATCAGATATCTAAATCCCTAGCCATAAGATGTTGCCACAATATTGTACACCTTTTATTAACCATGTTTGTCTTGCGGATTTGATCATATTTTCTGTATTGATTTAGGATTTACGATGATTTATTTCCATTTTTTCAGAATTTCTTATTAACTAATTCAACAAAAGTATTGAAAATGCTGCCATTTCTAAGATAATCTAGACATCAAAAAATTTCCACGACGAATTTACATCAGAGCGCCCTCCCTAAGTCTTCTCCAAACCAGTCAGTTCAAGCAGAAAATTGTAATGTATTGTTACAGCCACAATTTAAAGAGTTGAAAGATTTGAGCCTTAAGCTTGTCTGTAGTTAGACTTAAGACGATGAGTCTCTTGTGTCCCTGTGCTTTTTGAGTTGATGATGGTGCTTCGGTCAACATAGACTCGTATTATTACTCTGAAAAGCCTGGTTCTATTTAGCCCCAAACTTCGTGATTCCTACAGTACCAATCAAATTGCGAGATTTGTGAATTACTATTGTCACGGAGTAAATGTGATAGAATTTTCGATTCGATTGAAGAATAGACGATTACGCTGAAGATGGCGTCGAGGAACTTTTTTACCAAGATGCACTGCGCTGTTTAATCGAATTCCCATAGAATCGTTAAGGATTCATAGTTAGAATGCAATACGTCTTGGTATGAAGTTCCGCCATCTTTAGCGTAATCGTCATTGAAAACACTCCCACCGGGTTGAGATTCGAAGCCGTGATTCCATCATAATTCCATTGATGATTGAAGAAAATAGGGCCAAGTTTTTCACTGTTTCATCATGAGTCCCTCTTGAGCAAGGTTTACCGTATGATACACGGGACTCATCGTCGTAAGTCTAGTCTTTAGTAACAAACACGTACTTGTTTCTACTTTGTAGGATGATCCAGCTGAGCGCCCAACTGCACTTGAGCTTGTGCAGGACCCAGTTCTAGCATGTGAACAATCATATAAAGTCAATTTTCCAGTGAGAAGTAACTCAGGGGGAAATGATTTCGAATCTGTTGACTTTTGTCCGTATGCGGATTTGGCTGGTGAAGTTGGTGATCGAATAAGAACACAAGTTAAGCATCTTAGTTCCATGACTGATAATGAGTAAGTACTTTCACATGTACACTTAGTAAGATTGTTCAGTTAACTAGAAATTTTCATGAAAGAGCCTGTATACAAACTTTTGAAACTGAGAGGGTGTCAGTCTGTAAAAATCTTGTACTCCTTTGATAAAATCGTTTGTTTTCAAGAAAAATCCCTACAAATCCATTTGCTTTAAAAGTCTCTTACGCCTTTGCGGAAGAGTGGTACACTCCTCGTTCGAAACTATGATTTTGCTCTTTTTCGCAAGGCCATACCAGAGAGTTTGCACCATTGTTTTCAAAGCGAAATTGATGAGCTGCAACGAAACGCGTATTTGGTGTAATAACTTTGTTGATAACGAGCTGATCACTTGATTTTCTTGCAGGTTTAACAGCTTTCTCTCCAGTTACAGGTTTATCTTATATTATTGCTGTTCTTTTACAGGAGTTGATTGTGTTTTCTTACAGGATACAAGTTTATTGTGCGTCCATGGTTTATTCAGATGAGTCCACTACTTAAGGCCATTTGAAATTTTGTACCTCTTATCATTTGTTTACAAAGCGAAATTGTTATTTTGAAGACATATGCTCGAATTTCGCAGGGAAAAAAGAAACATTTTTATTTTGCAAGATTGTAAATATATCGATGGATTTTCAGTGACTTTATTCACCCATCTACCAATATACGTGCAGAAAACAATGGACATATCCAAAAATATTTCGATTGTGAAAATAACAGGTCTGTTCATTGTTACATGACCCAGCTGCTACGTTGATACCTTTGACATGCGCCATATCTGTAAGTGACGCAGGTTACCCAAGAAAACGGCAAATAATGGCCAGAGATGTTTTTCGTATACTGGTTGTCGCATAAAGGTATAAACTTTGAGCAGTTACTGCGATGGAGCCGTGGTTTATATACTTCGTTTTCAGTTAATGGTGTAGAAAAAATCTTAACTTAGATTTTGTGACCTTGCATGTCCAAATCCGCCTTGTATTCTCAAGCAAAATGGGTGAGGCAGCTAAAAACAGATGCTACTTCTATCTATGCAGCGTTTTTAGAAAATTTCGAGTTTGCAGTCCATAGCATTTCAGGATGTACTAAACCTCACTCCATAAAGACCCTCAACTCAACGCACATCTCATCTCGCTTTCATTTCATTTTTTCATTTTCACTTATTTAGGCACGGTAGCCCCGTTAGTCCATGACCCAGGAAATACGTATACGGGGGTCATTGGAAGAAATTTTCAAACAACCCAAAAAATATCACTTCAGCTTCATTGCAACCCAAAAATATCAGCCCGTTTTATACTCAGTAACCTGTAAAAGAACATAAGATATCCTTAAACACTGTAAATATAGGTCAGGATTGCCTCTCGGAAATATCAGTTCAACAATATATGATGTCAAAGATATGATCATAATTTCAGTTTCATTTGGATCCAAAAATATCACTTTTGGCAATATTTTAACCCAAAAGTATCGGACTTACCTCCCCATAATTGCATTTGCTGAATGCCCTCCTGGGGTCCATGAGAACTGCTTTTCAGGGGGGGACTGAATTGATATTGTTATTAACGCTTCAGTAGTTATAGCACCATATCAGTTCAGGCAAGGAGCCTACCACGACAATGTAATTAGTCTTTACTGAGGACTTGGGGTTTGTTTTTTTATACTCAATTAGAAATTTTACAAACATATTACTAATTACAGTACCTACAAACTTCGTTACAATACTACAAAGACGATGCCACAGGGAGCGAAATACTATGTCTACCCTGCGGCCATTCTAAAAGTGATTAAAAGCTACATAAAACTACATATAACTATTACAGAAAAAGGAATTATAGAATACAAATTGAAAATAAAGATACAAGCGAAAGTAGCTTGCAGCCAAATAAAGTAAGTGGTTGACAGGCCCTGAACTAAAACTCAACACACTGTTTCTCCAAATTTAAATTAGTGCTGTACTGAAAGTCGTAAGAGGCCAGCCACTGAGGCCCCTACATCTTCCGGGCCCTTTTAGGAGTTGCTGTCACCCCAACCACCGTGCGTTACGCCACTGAAAATAGCTGTTTGTTCCCCTTAATGACGTGATTTCTTATTTTTCAGAATATCAGATTTGATGGATAAGCTTCCCAAAGTTCTTCCATCAGAAAACTTCCCACAATCAAGCGACTGGGTTGGAACAGCCCCTGTCGAGGAGGCATCAGAGCAGTCGGAACCTATGGATACAATGTAAGATATTTTCCCGTATTTACTGCAGGATTTTTCGCACTACCTACAATTTGCACATTGTTTAGGAGCCAGACACAAAGTATGTAGTAAACGCACCTGATTACTCGAGTATTGAATCAAGAGCAGATTTTCCTTGGCATACTATGTAGAGGTTACTGGGTGAGGAAGAGAACAATTCCCGTTTGGAAGACCCGGTAGAGGGGGGGGGGGTTACATGACTCGTGCATAGACGGGGTTGCCTCCCGATTTTCAGCAAGGTACCCCTTTCTAATTACCAGACCTTGCCTCCATACCTACTTTAAAGGTGAATTTCTGCCGAAAACTACCTACCTTCAACTATTTTTGAGACTTTCATCCAAGCCCACTCATGTGTAAGGAAAATCTACCAGAAAGTGCCCTTGTTTAGAGAATTTTGGGCCCGAAAACCCATCGATATGGGCGGCACATACCCGTGCTCTCAGCATGTTATGTACCTCTCCCGGCTTGAAAGGCCACTGTTCCTCGGATATGAAGACAGTAATATTGGCAGGTACAGTAGAATCCCGCATGAAGGAAACTACAGATCTAGAATACTTTCACTCGAAGCCGTTACATTTTGAAAACGGTGAAAAATGTGACGGTAGCAAAATTTTGAGCTAGCGTTCACACGATAACGGAGCATGTGAATAGGGCAGCAAATTTAACTGTTAGAAACTCGACACGCTTCCTCCAGTAATTTGATGCCAAAAAATGTACGTATGCTTAATGAATCGATAAGCCTCGTTTTGAAAGCGTCGAAAAATCTTCCGTTTTCATCGATTTCAAGTGTTCACACGCTGCCGCTTTCAGAATGTGCCGGTTAAAGTTTCGTTTCAAAATCTTCTGTTTTCAAGATCTACTGTTTTCACAGTATGCCAGCAAAAATTGTGCCGTTTCCGTGTGAACGGGAGGCCTATCTGTTACATTTTTGACCATCTTCAAACTGTATCGGCATGGTGTACAACGATTTCCTGTACAACGACAAAACCGGTTAGTACGAGTTTCATTCCCTGATAGCTTCTAATTTTGACTTGCATCATTTATTAAAACACATTTTGTCAGTGTCGTATCGTTTGAGTTGCTCGTGAATCTCACAGGCCTAAAGCAGTTACAGTGGCGACAAAAACACGTCCTTGTACCTTATTATACAAGACTACGGGAAACCCGCGGGAAAGGTGCGATTAACCAGCAGGAGTGGCGGGATTCTGTATTGCCTCATTTTTGAAACTTTAATCAGGTAATAATGTATATAATTCACTGGTGTACACGTTCAAATACATTTGAAAAATTTATCTGAAGGAAATCGGCTTCTCCGGTGTGAAGTTACAGGGGATGTTCTCAAGACATTGGCTAATTTGAGTCAGGAAATATTTAAGTTAGAATTGAACATGGCCGTCCTTAAATGATGAATTTGCCAAGACTATTTTATTGATGTTCATGGTACAGTGGCCTTACAAACGGGAATTGTTGTTTATACCTTTAAAGATGGGCAAGCCTTTGGACGGCCCCTTGAAAAACAACTTCGGTTGAAGGGCAACCCTCCCTCAACAAATCAAATATGAAATATGAATGTAATAATATGACAGGCTGTCTTGATTATCAACAAGTTGCTCTTCAAGAATGCCTTTCATCGGCTAAAAGTGTTTAGGGCTTTGTAAACATTTCGGTACATATCTTCAATCAGTAGCTGTCCTTGAGATAACAAAGAAGCCTGCCCCTAAAACCAGATCACTGAAGGAAGTTTGAATTCTTGTTGAGGAATTTGAATATTAAAACGTTTAGAAAGCTCGAATCCTTGTAGATTCTTAATTGCATTGATAATGCGCGTATGAGAGAAACGTCATTTTCTACTTTCCTACGCAGAGGCTCCCTACGCAGTATCCTTTTGCAATCCGAAATGATTTGCTGTGCGAACCTCTGCATTGGAGAGTATTATATTGCCAGTCACTGTATATTTTACTAGGTGTCCAAAGCTGCTAAATTATCTGTTCTGTAGAAAGTAGTGCTAGAAAGGTCGTCTGTCAAATTGTGTTGATGTTTTTAGCTCCCTTAGATGTGTTGCAAATTAGTTTTTAGCTGCCGTAGATATGTTGCACATTGGTTAAATTGTGTTGATGTTTTTGGCTACCGTAGATATGTTGCACTTCTGTTAATTGCTTGAAATGAGATGAAACCAAATGATATGAATTTTTTTTGTTTATCTGTGACGAGGCAGCTAAATTTCGCTTGCGAGAGATTAATACCCCCAATGTTTGGAGACTGGATTAGACAGACTCATTTGAATACTACACTGCAGAAAGTAAGGATTCTAGCCGGTATTCAAAATGTCTTGAAATTATCAGATTATGAGCAGGGAAGGGTGGGGTCACTTGTCACACGGTTAAGCTGTTACATTCTCATTTGGTAAATTGGGAGCTGTCATTGTTATGGACTTTCTGATATATTTGAAAAAACTGCATCAAATCGCTGCAAAAACATAGTCGGCAAAGTTTCCCTTGCGTTGTGCTTGCATTCAGTTTATGACTGCGATAATTTACCCTTGTGACAAGTAGCCCCACTCTGCTCTACTCGAAAGCTTTTCACCATTTTCACAGCAGTATTCGTGTTTGCGGCCTGTACTCTAATCATCCATTGAAATTGAAGTTCTCTGAAGCTTTTCCACTAATATGATACAGGAATCAAGTGACAATGATAGAAAAATATGCCGAGGGTGTCCTGAACTAAAGCAAATAGCTTCTAGTCATTTCGGAACCTGAGAGTTGAGTTTCTTATAAGCAGTTTCCTATAAAAAGTGCTTGTTATGTATTTTTGCTCGACCGGGACTTGCGGCACTGGCAAGTTTATGTATTTTTGAGCATTTGCGTCCATTACTCTATCTGTAAAGGTATTTTATCATGATTTTAGTAGCAGGGGCTACGCTATAGCCAGTTCTGCATGTGGTTGTGGCAAAGAAGTATATGCACCCGTGTACAGAATTCGACAAGAAAAGTCTTTAGAAGGAAATAACTTTTTCCTTCAAAACTTTCTACAAACCTGAAGTTTTCACCTGTCTTAGCATCAGCGTCCTTCCGTTGTCCATTGCAGCGACCAGTGGTTACCAGCAGTGCAGCTCTTTTAGAAGCAAGTCGCGACTAAGAGTCTCGCTGAAAGTTGTCTAACTTTACCACCAAAAGAATTTCGGGAATACCCATTGCAAGTCATGCTTACATCTCGTGCTGCGTCAAAAACTTGAAATTTGCTATTTCTGCCGATTTGACTCAACTTCATCGCAGCTCCTTTCATACTCTGGCGCAATATGGAGACATCATTTCTCCACATCATTACGTCATGGTTATTCCAGCGATTCTGGCTGTTCTAGCAGTTTCTAGAAAGATGACTTTTAATGAAGAACCATTACATGGGCCATAGGACCTTTGAAGCCTCGTGTTTAGAAATCTCCAATTTGAAAAGGAAAATCTTTATTTGAAATGGAACAAAGTAACTAAAACTAAGTTAAGATACGGCATCAGTTCAAAATCATTGATAAAGTTTTTGCATCTGGCCACAAGAATCGCCTTGTTCATAGAATTCTAGCCCATGGCGCAGCGAAGGAAAACTGAGTCCAGCCCAAAGCTACATGACTTATTTTGTCAATAAAGCAACAAACATGGCCGGGCGAGTGGTGCACTATGGCGGATGTCACTGTGGGAAGATCCGGTACAAAGTTGAAGCTGCGGCTTATCTGGAGTGTATAGATTGCAAGTATGCTGCCAGTCACTTTCATGTTATTTTTCAAGAAGGCCCATCAAATAGATGATTAAAACAGGCCCTGTCAGTCGAGTTTGTTTATCGATCTACGAGGCCGCATCGTACTTGCCCCGCCCCCGAGATGGCCTACTTACTGGTGACAGCTACCAAAATTGTTTTCTGAACCAAAAGTGCCCGAATTTCCGTTTTCTCAACACAGACCACAGAGTACGAAAATCTAGCCTTCAGTGTACCAAAATTGTCAAACTTTTCCCTTTGGCTGGATGAAAAAACTACCAAAAAGTGTGTCCTCGCGGCTAGACAAGAATTCAAATTATAGAGGGATGGTGCGACCGGGGGAGCTTGGGGGCAGGAGCCCCCTAAAAATTTACTGAGTCCCCCGTCCGCACTTGAATTTTCGAAAATTGCCATGTGATGTCGGCACTTCCTAATTTGCTTGCCATGTTTTTAGAGAGTTTTGTCAAATTTTGAGCCAATCAGCTGCAGAAAGGTGTGATCCAGGATGCATTTCATGCACTTAGGCCCGAAGATCTTCGGCGTAGACCTGACTTTTTTGTTGGCGTATAGCGGCGTCATTTTCTCAGTAAAATGGGTTTTTGGCGTGACAGCATTCCAAAATTTGCTTACCTTGACGTGAATGTAAAGTAAGTTGTCCTCGATCTTTCAACAGTTTCTTTTGATGATACATGCATTTATTTTATGAGAAACTAAGAATTAGGGCCAGAAGTCAAAGTTTCTTAAAATCATAAGTACTCAGATTCCTTAGCAACTCTCTTTTCCTGAAAGCACCTGGCGTAAAAAAGCTTTGGTATTGGCGTACCTTCGGCGTAGGTCTTACATGGAAGGCACCCTAGGGTGTGATCCATAAAAATTTTGCTTACTTACTTCACTTGCTGTTTGGACTTCGACAAGTTTTGTGCCACCAGCATTTCTTCCCTGGTGCCATCTCTGAAATTATATTCCTATGAGAGGGGCACATCCCCCAGTGCCCTTACTATGATGGTAGAACCCCCCCCCCCATGTAATTCAGGGAATTTCTGTTACCGTTGGGTAGAAGTAGAGTCTCAAAGTAGATCTAGAATCAAAAATAGAAAGAGAAAACATGTGATAAAAAAGAATCTTTGGATAGTTTGCGCTAGGACACACTTGAAGAATTTCTCTGTTTAAATGTTGCACCAATTTTGGACTTACAGTGCATCAACGATTGCATTGATTGCTGGCTCCTGCTGCATTTTAGGTCATGTTGACACTCTCCAGTCAGTGCAAATTAGTTGAATCAAGTTCAAACTTTGCATTATCCAATCAGTTTATATTAGAATTTCCATTACTATCAGTTACTAAAGCCAATCAGCAATTCATTTTAGAGAGTCATCAATTCATTATAACAATACATCTCAAGTCAACCATGTTTTCCTTGAAGCTGTGTCCGCCAAAGGCATTTGTCTGGAATATTAAAATTCTGAATTTAGTTGTTTCATTTGATCAGTTGCAGCATATGCAAGAAGAAGCAAAACATCCATTTTATTGTTCCAGAATCCAGATTTACCCTTTTGCAGGTATGGTGAAAGTCTATGAATCACAGTCTATGAGATTCTTACCCTGTTCTAGAAACCACTTCCTGCACTTCTCAAAAGAAAACTGAGCTCTCAGATCAAGGAAAAATTAAGAAACTCTAGTACTGGGAAAATATATATAAGCTAAAAAGATTTATTTTGACGAAGGAACCCCTAGCAAAAAATTCAGTATGTTTTGTATGATTTCATTTATGGGTATGTTTGAGAGCTTGATTTGAGTAAGAATTTTGCACCACTTGCGCTTGCAGCAAGTATCTTTTGACTGGAAGGCAAACTCAATCAAGCGTGATTGTAGTATGTTTGAGAATGATTTCAGCTTGTGATTATTGTCAAGCTTGATCAAGCTCTAATCATGTGTGCAAACTGGCCAAAATTACATCACCACACTCATTTCAAGCTCTTTCAAGCCAACATCATGTTCTTTTCAAGCCTGCGCAAGCTTGTTGCAAGCTGAACTTTTTCTTATGGGAATTCCTCAGCTACATTTTGCCTCAACTATAGTGATTGGGCCTTTGAAGATATTTTAACCAAATAGAAATTGAGCAGTTCAATAAGGACTTTTTAGCACACTAATAGCTCACTAGAAATGCATTCAGAATGTGTTTGAAAAGCACACTTTTTATGTCAATTCTAAGGCATTTAATTCCAGTGTGAGCTTTAGTAAGCTTTAAATCAAGCAAACCAAGAAAAACATATTCACAGGATCTTCTGCGATTGATTTCCTTGTAAAATCAACATTAGCAAGCAACCTAGGTTTCAATATCTAGGATGGGATGCAGGACTTTGGTACCATGTTTACTCTTTTCAAACATTAGCGTGTATATCAGTGTTGTTATTCATCCTGAAAATTTACGTGAGAGTTCCATTTTCTTGGCGGGATTTAGAATCGCTGGATCCGTTAGACAGAAAAGTGGATCCAGATGACTTGCGTGCAGGTGCATGGGATGAATATCAAGAGTTTGGCCATACAAGGTGAATGTCTGTTGTTGCTAACTATCCAGAAGAGACAAAAAGGAATTGTCATTTAAGTTTTATTAGTTTCCTTTGAGATTTTGATACTCTACTATGACCTCTATTTTCAAAATTTTCCCTGAGAAGCCTCTTAATTTCATATTCCTTTTTTACAGTAAAATGGTAAATTTTCCTCAGTAAGAGCATATTCCAGCGATATGAAGAGCATGGTCTGAAAAATTTTCACTCGCTAGTAAAATGTCTAAACAATGGAAAGGCTTCAAAAACTCTCTTTGAAATTTTTTTCTGTTAATAAGTGTTTTGGAGACCCCAGATATTGGTTTTTTTCCGCAGTACCTACAGTATGAAAAATATTTCTATGATGTTGTTTCATCATTGAGAAAATATCCTGCCTTTTCAGGGAGAAGATAATCTGACCTGCTACACCTTCAACACCCACAAAGCCAAGCATTTGTTTTGCAAATCTTGTGGTGTTCAAAGCTTTTACAGACCTCGATCTCATCCAGATGGGGTTGGTGTCATGCCTCATTGCTTAGACCCAGAAACAGTAACTGGGATTAATATAAAGAAATTTGATGGTGTGAATTGGGAGAAATGTGTGGAAGAACATGGAGAGACATTTCTTGCTTTCGATTGTTGAAAATACCAACAAATTTTGATCATTCTCGATGATGGATGGGTAAGGTTGCAGTACCCCATGAATCCCCTTTTACTAAGTCCCTGTATTTTAGAAAATCAAGGTAAATTTTGATTTGCAGCCATGGATCTTGTTAACTACAAAGGGCTAACTTCTAAAATCGTTCATATTGCTCGTAAGCTTTGTAGTGTTTTGTTTGAAAGCTGGTTTTGAATATCCTTGAAGACACTTTAGAAATACTTTGAAGTTAATCGTCAGGGAAAAGTCTAGCACAGCCAAGAGCAATACCATGGTTTTAGATGTATTAGACATTTATATCTTTTCGCTCTTTCTGCTGCTTTAAGTAAAATGAGCTGATATTCTGTTGAATTTGGTATTTGGTAGATAATTCACGATTGGTATACAGTAAAAACCCGCGTATAGGAACCTAGTGATCAAGAACCTTCATGCTGAAATTTTGATATTAGGTTGCCTTTAAGGCTGATTTCCAGTCAGTGTAACTTTTCGAGCGGGCGGAAATTCTATTGTTCGTGAGAGAAGATATCGCACTGAAATTGAATAGAATATTACTGCTGAGCAATCTTTTATTGGGGCCCCCCAAGCGATCTGGTGTGATGCGTGATTAGCCGATTTATTGCTCGTGATGGCGTGAAAGCTGCCTTTTCCGCACGTTATGGCGTGATCCACGTTGCTTGCGTGCACGTGAAAACTGATGTTTGAGCGCGTGATTACGTGAAGGAGGACTGAAATTTCGCGATAACGTGATGAAAAAATTAGAAAAGAACACAACAAAACGATTGTATCGTAGGCGTGTAGAACATTACTTGAGAGAAACTGAAATGGAAGGAAAGTGAATCAATAAACCCCGTTAGAAGGTCAACTAAAGTCTAAGCACTGTTCCGTACTGTAACTTCAACCTGATATTCTCCATAGAATATCAGAATATGGTGCAAAGCGAAGGCTCAGGTAACTAATCATAATTTTGGGTTAGGTGTACCTGTGGGCCGTAGCATTGTCGGCAAGAATTTTTATCCAACATTCTATGCATGAATTTTTCGTAAGCAAATGATAAAAATGAGAAGAGTATCTTCAGTATCTTCTCGGTATCTTTCGCCAGTAAATTAATTCGATGTTCTCAGTCAATTAGCCCCCCTCTCTCTACTAAGCCCCTATCTCTTATAAGCCCCTCGCTTCTAAGCCAAAATTTGTAATTGGCCTCCATTTTTATTACTCCCATCTGCCATTTACAATAAACACCAGAGGTTACCCATGATTTTTCCATCAATTTAGCGAAACAAATTTGCTTGCTGATTTGGCAAAGTTTGGAATAGATAACATGTCTTGACTATTCTGCTGGAAGTCAGTATCTCAGTTACTCGTTCATGAATCCTGATATTACTTTTTTATTGATGGTGTTTGCTAAATCGGTCTATCTTAGCGACAAAGTACAGCCTTTTCCCTTACTTTTAGTACAAAATAGGTATTCTCAAAAGCGGCTTGGCCTACCGAAAAAACAAGTGGCTTTGCCATACCCATCTGCCAAAAGAAGATACTTTCAAAATTAGGTACTTCCAATAATAGGCATTATTTTACCGAAAAAGCAAAGGCTATAGCCTTCTTTTTTGGCCTATAATAGGCATTTCTAAAATCGGCCTATTTTACCGAAAAAGCAAAGGCTATAGCCTTCTTTTTTGGCCTATAATAGGCATTTCTAAAATCGGCCTATTTTACCGAAAAAGCAAAGGCTATAGCCTTCTTTTTTGGCCTATAATAGGCATTTCTAAAATCGGCCTATTTTACCGAAAAAGCAAAGGCTATAGCCTTCTTTTTTGGCCTATAATAGGCATTTCTAAAATCGGCCTATTTTACCGAAAAAGCAAAGGCTATAGCCTTCTTTTTTGGCCTATAATAGGCATTTCTAAAATCGGCCTATTTTACCGAAAAAGCAAAGGCTATAGCCTTCTTTTTTGGCCTATAATAGGCATTTCTAAAATCGGCCTATTTTACCGAAAAAGCAAAGGCTATAGCCTTCTTTTTTGGCCTATAATAGGCATTTCTAAAATCGGCCTATTTTACCGAAAAAGCAAAGGCTATAGCCTTCTTTTTTGGCCTATAATAGGCATTTCTAAAATCGGCCTATTTTACCGAAAAAGCAAAGGCTATAGCCTTCTTTTTTGGCCTATAATAGGCATTTCTAAAATCGGCCTATTTTACCGAAAAAGCAAAGGCTATAGCCTTCTTTTTTGGCCTATAATAGGCATTTCTAAAATCGGCCTATTTTACCGAAAAAGCAAAGGCTATAGCCTTCTTTTTTGGCCTATAATAGGCATTTCTAAAATCGGCCTATTTTACCGAAAAAGCAAAGGCTATAGCCTTCTTTTTTGGCCTATAATAGGCATTTCTAAAATCGGCCTATTTTACCGAAAAAGCAAAGGCTATAGCCTTCTTTTTTGGCCTATAATAGGCATTTCTAAAATCGGCCTATTTTACCGAAAAAGCAAAGGCTATAGCCTTCTTTTTTGGCCTATAATAGGCATTTCTAAAATCGGCCTATTTTACCGAAAAAGCAAAGGCTATAGCCTTCTTTTTTGGCCTATAATAGGCATTTCTAAAATCGGCCTATTTTACCGAAAAAGCAAAGGCTATAGTCTGAAATTTATTCAGCAAAGGCTGAAGTACCCTAGGGTACTTTTGTACCCCTGAAAACCAACTTTTTCTGTGAGTGTATTCTCTGCCTGGTCCAAATGGGGCACCAATTTTTTGGGACACCATGGTTGTGAATGAGTTTTACTGCAATACTTATGCTCAAATTTTATTAATGAAAATGTATAGTGATGGTGCATATCCGATCTTTGAAAAAGATGCTTATACTGAGAAATTGTGCACGTGAACGTGATATGGAAAATATTTCGGCGTGAAGGCGTGAAATGGCAAAAAAATTGGCGTGATGGCGTGATGGCGTGATGAGAGGCCCCGCTTGGGGGGCCCCTTTATTGTCTAAAATTCCGCCCTCTCGGAAAATTCCACTGACTGGAAATTGGCCCTGATATAAGAACCCATTCAGCCCGAAATTTGAAGTAGGGCTCTTTTCCCCGGTATTTCAAGTGCTTCAGTTTCGAGGGCTCTTCGAAACCTTTTCATTGGATTTTATGAAATTTCTGATTCTTCCACAAACTTCTCATAAACTCAAGAGCTGTGATCTGACAGTAAATGATAGGCTTGAAGTAGGTATCGGAACAAACGAAATTTCTGAAAGCCCTGAATAGAATAAGAACCAATTTTATAACCCGAACAGCCCCATTTCCTACTAACTACCCAATATATAAGAGCCAAAGTCAGGCTACTTGCAAAATTGGAGCTTCTTAAACGCGGGTCTTTACTCAATCGATAATTGAGAAAATCTTTTTGAAGTAAAATTGTCAAAGATAAATCCGTCTTTGCCGAAATAACCAACAATTAATTCTTTTCTTTTGCTTAGTTTTACTTAGTTATGACCTCTGTTCATAGATTTATCTTTATTGTTGTATCTTAGTAGTAGATTTAGACCGTAGAGATTCGGTATAGTATCGTTGATTGAAAAATGCTACAATTTTAAACCAAAATAAAATTCACAGAAAAGGGACACTTGTCATTTTTCGATCGCATCGTCAAAGCATAATAGTCTTTATTTCAATTTCATCCTGCTGTTAAACTCGTAGGCGATATATAAAACTTTCTGGCCTCCGAGGGGGGCAGATTGAGGACTCCCTACTACTAGTAGGTGACGGCGGGACCAACTTTTCTTACTTTGAAGTAGCGGAGATTTCATGTGAAATTAAACATTTTTAGTACTTTTGACTGATCCTAAGCTTTTTATTAGAAAGTATAACGTTGCTGCAAAGTTAAAATCTAGAGTCAAGTTTTTTTATTAAAGAGCCATTGTCACCCAGGCGCCTTTGCAGGCATCTTCAAATTTCAGATTATCTGAAAATCAAATTGGCCTACGCGGAAAAGCGGCATCTGCACTGCGATCAATGTGGGAGTCTGCAATTATAGCTGCAAGCTAAATCTGGATATTTACCGTCGTTTTCATTTCCCTTTCTAGTGATAGATAAAAGTTTGCCGTTGCTTCTTCCCCATTCTTCCCCTTTCAGCAAGCAAGCTGTGTTGTGTTATGTTTTCCTACCCGCTGTGCGCGAAGAATCCTGGGTGACAATGGCTCTTTAAGTTGCAAAATATTGTTTTAAGTCTGGAAACATGCCTCTTGCCCTCCCAGGGGGGAGCACTCAACATATGCAGATGCGGGGAGGACAGTCCAATATTTTTGGTTGAGGATATTGCTGTATGTGACATTTTTGGTTGGGCCAGATGAAACTGACATTTTTGCCATCGTATTTAGTCAAAAATTATGCTGTATCTATAATTCTTCAAGGAAGCCTGACCCCAATTAAAGTCGTTTTAGGATATCTTAAGTTCGTTTACAGTTGTTAAAATATGAAGGGAGCTGATGAGCTGATATCTTCAGGTTTCAGTGAAGCTCAACGACTCAACCAGTATTTTTCGCTGTTGACATGAACCTGAAAATTCTCTGACTGACCCCGCCTGCATGCCTGACCTGCTTTGGAGCCTCGTTTTCACAAACAAAATTTCAATTTCAAAATTTCAAAATGTCGGCGAAAAGGGAAAGTTGAGGAAGAAAAATCGTCGAAGCCAAATGCCATCAGTAGCACTAATAGTCCTCAGATTGGAAGTTGAAGATGGTTTTCTTGAACCGAAATCACTTAATTTTATCGCAGGTATGTGTCGAAGCAGGAATTGAAGCAGCAATATTCATTTTTTCCGAAACTTTAGCCTTCTTCATTCAGTGAAAATATCAATATTATTTTTCAGTTCTTCTCAGTCAGTGTAAGCTGACTAGCTGACATGCATGACATAATATTAAGTGAACGGCAAATATCATTGAAAGAACGAGCAAATGTGACAGTGGGCCCTGGATTCTATAATCAGGCATCTGATTAATTTTGTTTAAGCATCGTTGCAGGAGTGCTTGATGCAGACGACACTCACTGGAAAGTTTAACCAGTCTGCAGTGGGCGGGAAATATCTTCTCTGTGCCACCTTTGAATGCTTCCCGCCGTAGCTGCGCCATAACCCTGTAATGACACCATCTTTGGCAGTTGGTTTATGAAATTTACAAAAAATGCCAACCCTCAAAAGCTCCAAAATTTACTTCAGAATGAGCTTTCCCATGCCAAGCTCAAATACTGTAATGCAAACTAGTATATGTGTGTAAGTTGAGATGGCCTTAGTAAGACTGGGTGGAAAATTCACAGTTGAGAACAATAGATTAGAACAATAGATCCTTTGTTTATTGCCAACTATGTGGCTCAGGTACTGCAAACTCAAGATATTGTGTGCGCAGTACAAACTTTCCAGTCTGGGATTGACTGACACAATTTCTTGCTTGAAGGGGTTGTAGTGCAGTGGTATAATCCTCTGACTTTGAACCTCAGAACATTCAGGTGGAGTTGGTTTGATACTTGGTAGGGCCCCACCACTTGAGCATCATTACAAGGGGTTGCAGACTTGATTAGCGCTTCACTGCTTCTGTGATCCCAGCACTTTGCACTAAAAGTCGCAACTTTACCTTCACCTTTGGTGGGATTACTGACAACTGAACCATGAAAAATATCTATTTCCTATGTGTCCGCCCAGCCTCTAGCCTGGAACCATCAACTGATCAGCGCATAAGGGTTTTTGTGCAACTGCAAGATAAAGAACTGAAGGTGATGGATGATTCAAGACAAAAATGCATAATGCAAGGTATATGCAGCAACAGAATGAGCAATATCTTCTTCTCATGATGCCTTATCAGTTCTTGACGTTGGTGACCATGAGCTTAAACCTTTTTCTATCAGCTGCAGCATGAATTAGCTCATTTGAAGTTAAGTTGCCAGCAACCGATGACCTCCCATATAAGTTTTTCTTTGTCTTCCTTTAGCTCTCTTTCAAGCTATTTTTCCCTCTATCACCAGTTTTTCAATACTTTCCTCTCTGATGACGTGAGCAATAAACTTTAACTGCCTTTGTCTTATTACTCTTATCAATGATCTTCTTCATTACATCTTGCTAAACCATCAACATTGCTCACTCTTTTTATCCAAGATATCTTTGATATTCATCTGAAACACTACATTTCCATTGCTTCTAACTTGTTTTGCATTGCCTGTCCAACTTTCGCACCCATAGAGTATAGTGTTGACCAAACAAAGCATTTTAGGAATCGTTTCTTTGTGTTTAAATTCAGTTGTTTATTGAGCAATATACAGTGTGCAAATAGACTGAATGATCCTTGTTTACCAATTATCAATTTATACAACATTGTTTTCAATTTTAGAGAAATATTTTGATGCATTGCAAGCAAATGATGGTAACAGAGCTATAGACCCAACAGAAGCAGAAGACAAGAAAACATTTCTATCAGATAATAAACATTTGGAGAAACAAGTTCACAGAGTAAACAGAGTAGTCTCAAATTTCACAGTAGAAACATACATGGAGGAAGGTATAATTCCAATGAAATTGTATTGATATTGATAAAAATGAACTATTGAAGCCAGAGTTTATTGATGACAGTACAGAAAATAAAGTGAATTGGGGAAATACAAAGGGCTCATTTTGAAAAGGGAGGCGTGCAATAGGGCTGTCCAAATGAAAGATTAAAGTGTTTAGATATTTGGTGTTAATTTTACCAAATATACGGTTATTTGGCAAATAGGGAAGAGAAATACAATAAAATCAAGAAAGGAAGAGAAATACAACTGGCTAACAATCCCAACAATACACTGATTGTATTATGTAATAATGTGCCTGCCATGTCTTGCTATCTAGCCACTGTCTAGGCAAGAAAATTTGATCTATTTTATCAGTCACACTATTTGCAATATTGGTTGCTTTGTCAACCATCTATTTGGTTCCTTTGAATGATCATTTGCATTCCAACCAGTGAACTAGTAATACTATCCAAATAATTGCTCTATTTGACTGCTCTTTCAATGCATTATTCAGAATATTCGGTTGGCAGCAAATAATCGTTTTGCTTCACTGCTATTTGAATAGTGATCAGATAACAAATTAGCGATTGTTCAACCTTTGGTGGACATGCCTAGCTTACAATCTGTTGCATTCCTTGTGAAGAGGAGGCGTGTGCCAAAATGTGCAAGAGAAATCACACACCATTCCCATTAAGGCCTGCACAAAATTTTTCATTTTTTAACATTTTCTTCAGATACTACAATTGAGAGCAATGAAAGTGCAATTGAAGAAGACCAATCAGTAACCGCAAAACCAATGCAAAAGGAAGAGTCCCTTGGTGTACCTGTAATGAGTGGCATGAAACGCTCAAGAACATCCCCAATTCCTTTCTTTTCTGGAAATCCAATGGTTGAGCACACATCAGGAATTCTTCATCTTTACAAAGACAAGTAAGATCTTTCAAGTCCCTTTGTGAGTCGTCTATTGGACCTGTTGGTTTACAATCAATTTACAATGTGAAACTGTTTGTTTTGAGGGGCTTTTCATTTCCAACAATCTTGCACTTCTGCCACAAGAACCCTTTTACTTTTGAGAAAGATCCATTTAAAGTCATTTTTGTTCTGATAAGATTTCTTCTTAGGCTGTTTGGAAAGTGAAATCCTTTCTGTTAAAGAAACTGTGTATGAAAACCTCTCTTGAAAAGATAAATCAAGAGTTTCAGGTCTAAGGAAGAAAATATCTACTGTTACCTTGTTTCAGGATCTCTTGCAGAGAGGCATCATTGGTGCTCAAAGTTATGACATTTTGCACATACATACACAGGCTCTGCTCTGTCCCTCTCAGTTTGTTCAAAATCACTAAACACTACAGGTCTCAAGAAATTGTTAGCAGCATTTTCAGTTAATTTTGAAATAATCTTTTTCGGCAGAAACTAATCTTTTCCGATCAGATTCTCATTCTGTGTTAATTTTTGTTGCAGTCATATGACCCCATTGGATGAAGACGTTGCAAGAAGTGAAATGATTTGTATGATGTCCGTACCTGCCAAACTGACTTGCATTGATTTGCAGCAGTTTACACAGCCAATCAAGTAGGTTCAGTCAGATATTTTTAAGCGCCATGTACATACAGTATGTTTCTATCACCTAATAAATATTCTTTGGCCAAAGGAGTAGCAAGGCAAGTGTAATACAATTTGATGGATTTGTGTAATCTGGCAAATGTAATCAATGCACGCTTTTCATTACAGGGACTCAATACAACATATGCAGATTATCAGAGACAATTCTCCCAACCAATACATGGTGCTTCTAAAATTCAAAGACCAGGTTTGTGCCTGTGCATATTCAAAGCAATGTCTTGAATTCTCCATTTTAAGCTTTCTATTGTCAGCCAACACATTCCTTCTTTAGGCAGATTCCCTTTGGATCTAATAGTGATGCAGCAAAAACCCCAAAGCTTGCAAATATGAACCTTCTTCAAATAAGAAACTACAGCCTGAAGGCTTCAATATTTGCCGGTTTATGCAATTACCTTTTCTCCCTAGTTTTTCATAGGTTTGTCTTGTTTTGAAGAATTTATGCATAGATCTACTTTTCTTGAATATTTCTTAGTTTATAGAATTTATGCATAGTTATTCTGCCCAAAAGAGGTGGAAAAAGTGTGCGAAGCCATGCAGCAGCTTCCTAGGAAGCTTGTATGTCTGGAAGGAAGTTGTTGAAGCAGAAAGAGAAAGTAGAATAGAAAGGAGGAAAAGAAAGGAAATGATGAAAGGAGGACAGAAGAAGTGAAAGGACTGTGGATGGAAGAAAAAGGAGAAAAGAACAAAGGATGAAGAGAAAATACGATGACAAACATATAAGTATTGAAAATTTAAGAGACTGAGAGGAATCAAGGAAGGAAAGAGTAAAATTAGATCCATGTTTGGATCATGCCCTTTTCATTTAAAGTGCTGTGATCCAAAAAATCTTTCAAGAGTAATTTCAGTTTCCAGTGGATAATTAACTACACTGTACACAATATTGCAATACTAGGCTTTATACAATATTGCAATTCAACTGAAATCTGGGACTACAGAAAATTGATAAAACAATGGTAGATAAAACTCTTGTTTTACTTTCCTTTGCAGGAAGGTAGATATTTTTCCACCACTGCCACCCTAGATTGGAGTTATTTCTGAGTTATTATTAGCCTTTTTGCTATTCCACTTTCCGCCAAATTCTTTCATAAAATATCACTTCCTAAGCATTGTCTGTGTCTTTTCTCTAGCGAAGTGCTGATGGCTTTTACAAAGATTTTAATGGAAAACCGTATAATATGCTTGAACCAGAGGTAGAAATATTGCTCTTTTTCGTTGTACTTTATGGAAGGCAAATATTAAATACCATCGCCTATTATCAGGAGTTGAAAGAATGAATTTACTCGACTGAGGAACTTACCACGTCAAAAGTGTGGGAGAATTTTTGTTTCAAATTGTTATTTATTTTGCAAATATTCTTTCCAAACATGTTGTGTATTCATTTGAAATTTTTTGGAGTTTTTCTTTCATCGTTTATACTTTTCTGTCAAGCTCATAGCAGTTAGTTTGTTAGATTCTAGGACACTTTTGCTATCAAAAGTTTCTGATGCGTTTCTTACATTTTTAATGCGGGAAGTGAAGAGTTGACTTATCTTTGTTATAAGGGCTTCCAAATTACTCAGCAAGACATCAAAATATTCAATCACATTTCACACTCGAAAGTTGTGAAAGCACAGTTGCTGCTCCTGTCGAGCTTCAAAACATTTTCACTGGAAATCGCATAAGTTTCTTCGTTTTTTTGTTCAGGTTGGATCGTTTCTTAAGCTTCGAAAAATTTAGCCTACCGTTTCTTATAAGCCTTTTCTTACAAAAAGTGAATGTTCTCCATATTGAGATTTCGAATGCTGTTTTTGACATATGGTAGACGTTGGGAGTTTTTAGACAGCTCGTCGGGCCGTTTTTCGAAAAGACCTTTTAGCTATTCTAAGAAAGAATGTGTACCGAACGATATTTCATTACATTTTGTAGAATTTTCGAATACGCACAAAAGTGATAGAAGCGCTAACGCCAATCAATCGAACCTCGTGTATAAAGATGTATAAAAATATCGCTCGATCCAGACTCTTTGTTGAATAGTTAAAAGGTTTATTTTTTATTCTTTTCATAGTATGTCCATGGGTGAATGAAAACATAATGTTTATTCTTTAATGAATCATGCACAAATCTTACCCGTGTCTTTATCGTAGCTTCTTTCCGCCTTTCCCCTGCTTTCCTTTGCAGCCACACCTCAGCTCAACTCGTCGATTCAAGTTTATAATGGCCTTATTTCAGTTTCTCTGTAAAGGGGAGGCAGGCATGAGAAGCTGAAATTAGGCCATTGCAAGCCTGAATCAACGAGTTGAGCTGAGGTATGGCTACAAAGGAAGCAAGGAAAGGCGGAAAGTAGCAACAGTAAAGAACAGTTATGGTTTGCGTATACATTTATTAGCGAATAAACATTTTGTTTCCTTTCACCCATGGGGTATCTTTCAGCATGTGTTCTTATCAAACCCATTGAATCTTACTTTCAGATTGCGCGGTTAGTTTACGTTGCAAAGATGGAATCTGTGAAGTCTGCAGAGGTATCTTTTCTATCTTTTATTACAATCCATATACAGAGTGACCCAATCAAAATTGAAATATTCTGAAATCATCAAAAATTGGTTGCTTTACCATTCACAAAAATTTGTTCGTAAGCTTTTATATCAAAGATCAAATTAGTTTCTGAAATTATTTATCTGTTGCTGATCACGAGTTGATAAGATTTAGTACTAAAACTCTGTCGCAAATAAGATGTCACCTGAGGTTTGTGAGAGCGCAAAATTGATTTTTGCGAAACTCAAACTGTTTGTTCTCGGACACTTTCTCATTATATCAAATTTGACAGGTTTTAATTAGTCTTATTACGTATCAAAGAGAACAGCAAGTTTTACCAGTGTATTATTTTTCTAGGGTGGATACCTTCCTGTCTCAGGCCTCACAGAACTCCCTACTTGTCCAGTCTGTCTTGAAAGAATGGTATGTCCTTCCGTCCCGGGCCTGGCAGCCTTCAAGAATAAGTGTGGGGTTGTGAGTCATCCCAGTTTGGGTTTATTGTGAGAATATGTCCCCATTTTTGAATGTTAAATTTTACTTCGTCAATTTTTCCCATTTTTCGGTACAAAATTGGCATTGTAGTTCATTCCTTACGATTTATTGACAGTATTTCGTTCTGAAGAGTCCATCAAGTCTTACCAATCTTGGGTCGAATTTTTTCAGCTTCCCATTTTGGGGGTAAGTTCCGGGTTTCTTGCCCCAGTCTTGGATATCAATCTGCTAATCATCTCCTCACGTCCCCGCCTCATTCTTGGGTGCTGCCAGGCCCGGACCTTCCGTGTACTTCCATCATCTCACTACGTTTGTTGTGTCATACGTAAGCTGGCCAGTTTGTAAGATCTGTCACCTTCTAGAAAAGTGTCTTAAGAAAGGAAGTTTTTGATTCGTACTTCTGTAAGTAGTAGACTTGATAGGCTCGAAATTTGTGTTAGATTGACTCTAAAATTCTCAAAACGATTGGTTTGGTAGGTTTGGGAGATTTTCTAAACCTTTGCTCCGAAAGACAAAGGATCTGCAGACTTTGGAGAGATTAACGCTTTTATTTACAAACGCCGGTTGTAATTGCGAGGGCTACCGTTTCAAGATTCTATGTTTGATTTGGGAAATGTATTTCCGTCTCGGGAAAGTCTGCTTATTTCAGAATTTGTTAGTGTTGCAAATTACCAGTCAAATACACCCTAAGCACTGTGTCTGCCACGCTGGGTGTGGTTGTTGCCCGTCTCTCCCATAGGCCATTGTTGCCCTTCTCTAATGTTACCTCTCGAACAGTAATGCAGAGTTGCACTGTTACTTCATGCACAGAAAATTTGAATTTATTAGATGTTGTCATGTTTGAGAATCAATTGTGCTTTAATATAAATTAGGAGCTACTTTAGACATTTATGATCTTTTCCAGGATGAATCAGTTGAAGGCATTTTGACTATTCTCTGTAACCATTCGTTTCATGGTGACTGCTTAGTTCAATGGTCAGATTCAAGGTATTGTTGCATCCTTTTAATGTCAATGTTTATTCGCTGTTATTGTGCATGTAACTGTTGCATCTTCTGTTTTTTGTTTCTTATATCTAATTTCAGCGTTAGCTGCATAATATTGCCAAAGAATCAGCAAGCAGCGATATCTTTCTTGCCCTCTTTCGGTTTGTGGAAATATCGCATAACCTTCTTGTATCAACACAATTACGAAAACGTCAGAGGCGGTGTCATCAGAGCCATCTTAATTATATCTTATTCCATGGGATGAATTCGTGTTTGCCTGACTTTTTTGTCTTGAGAGAGTGGGTGGATAGAGTCATTTTTGTGATACAATGCTAACAGAACTGAATTGACTGCAAGAATGAAAGGCTGCGAGGGAGGGAGGGGGAAAGGAACTTGAAATGTCAACTGAATGAGAAAGGTCTATTACTTTTATTCCATTCCATGTGTTGGTGCAGTTTGTTTCCATTTCCCAAAACGCTGCACTCACTAACTAATGTTATTGCTAGTTTACTATTTGTTGTAATTTTGCAATAAATGATAGGTTAGGTTTGTTTATTTAGATTATGTAGATTATTTTGGCCTCGCCATGCCTTGTAATAGGTAGAGCATTTTATATATATACATATATATATATATATATATATATATATATATATAGGTCCAGGGACAGGCAGTTAAGTTAAGTAGACGCCTTTAACTGTGAAAATGAGTGTCCGAATTTTTCAGCAAAATTGGAAAATATCGGATCAAAAATTTATGAAAGACAACAAATGCGGTGAATAAGATGACATAGTTGTTCTTTATAGAAGGAAGGTGCTGGTAAAAGACTTGTTAAGGATTTGTAAAGGAAATTGCTTCCCAAGGGAAAGAATTTATATCAATTATTTTGCATTACCGAGGGGAAAAATATATTGATTTTGATTAGTATCTTGTGAATTTGATTTTTTCAAAATTTGTATTTTCGTCTTTATTGTACTTATTGTAGTACCCACTTTAAGAAAAAAATTTGTTTGATGCAAAAGCGATGTTCAAATGTTGTATCCATCCATTAATACCGATCTGTTTCTTTTTTGTATCCCCAGCTGTCCAGTATGCAGGTACAGTCAGACCCCGAAACCAGTTGCAGAGCAAAGATGTTTTCAGTGCGATTCGACTGAGGTGATTTAATCTTCCTATTTGAATCATATGATTACATCAATATCACTTTGATATTACAGAAGGATGATACGAGAGAGATTAATTTACTGTCAATAGCATAAAGAAAGAAATACCGTTTAACAATCCCCAATTTTTTTGCTTTTTGAATATATTCTATTTCAAAAATTTACATAACAGGTTATTGAATGCACTAATCAAGCTAGTTTGCAATGCTACCACCACCATACCAAGAGGAGAAAAATGTTATGACAACCCCGAGATATTAAAAAAGAATTGAAAATACATTCAAATGAGCCAGACATAATGGTTACGAAAAATATAAGTAACAAAAGGGAAAAACAAAGAGATATTGGAAAGAATGGGTAATTAGTTACTTGCGTGGCTTGTAACAGAGTTTGAGCTGAGCTCGATCTAAACCACCAGTTTCCTGGATGAATTGTAATATTAGCTCGAGTATATTCCTGGTAACATCATTAGTGCTGCTTTTGTCGCGGTACAGTAAGAGCTACGTTAGAACTTCTTTTGAAAGACTTGCATATCCTTGTTGTCTTAATAATGGAAGAATCCCAGCAAGAAAGTTTCGTCGTTGAAAAATCCCCAAAAGTCTATGTTATTATTTTCTGCAACATATTGCTTTTCCCTTTCCCTTGTAAATGTCTTTTTACATCCCAGAGTCTGTGGATCTGTCTGATATGTGGGCATATTGGATGTGGGAGATACAAGGATCAACATGCATACCAGTGTGTAGCCGTCATTTTTTCTTTCACGTACAACTGTAGTGATGGTAAATGTATATATTGTTCCATGGGCGAAAGGAAACAGAATGTTCATTCTTTGATGTAGTGCATGCACATTTCCTCGTTTCCCCGCCGTTGAATTGTAAAAGCGCAAACGAGGATAGCCTCGCTTTTACAGAGAAACTGAAAGAAGGCCATTGCAACCTTGAATCAACGAGTTGAGGTGAGGTATGGCTGCAAAGGAAAGCAAGGAAAGGCGGAAAGAAGCAACGATAAAGACCCAGGTGTGGTTTTCGTATAAATTTTATTAAAGAACAAACATTTCGTTTCCTGTCACCCATGGTTATTCATTGGAATAAGCTTAACACATTGAAATCAAGTAAAATTTAAGCACTTTGATGCGAATTTGATTTGGCACAACGTTTCGAGAATAGCCCGCTTCTGTGCACAACTGCACTACACGCAACCAAAAGAATTTCTTGGTCATTGGAATTAGTGACTGGGTAGAAGAATAGCAACCTTAAAAACTTTATGATAATGATAAAAAGAACAGCTTTGCAAGGGTAAACATTGAAAAAATTTTAATCTCAATATCTCCATGATGATATCAATATCTTGGCTGATCAAATAGAAATTCTAGAAATGAAATGCACTGGAGCATTTTCTGTCATAATATTACGTATTCTGCTAAAGAGAAATCGATTTGCAGGATACGTGATAATGATTGCGGACTCGAGCCAGTCTGGAATAGTTTGAAACACTTCCACCGCTAGGATTTGATTTCCATGAAGTTTTGTTTCATGTATTCCAATGTTTTACGATCAAGTTTCATGTGCTGTTCCTTATTCAGCTTTCTTCCTTTGGTCAATAACTGTGCAACTGTAATGCTCTCCTGACAGTACTCCTAAAAACTTCTAAATCAAGAGGTCTGAACTGATTTCAAATGAAAAGCACCAAAATTTGTTTGATCAGTTATTTATCAGAATCTCAAATCTTATTTCCACCCATTCTGTCATAGGCACTACCAGCAAACAAGCCATACATTTTCAATGCAGCTCGAGAATCAACGAGTATGGGATTATACTGGAGGTATTTAGCGAAATGATGAATTTTTCCAAGTCATGGCGTATAACTGCGTCGGAAAGGCCAAACAATTGATTCCCCTTCTTGGTGAAAACAATTTGAAATTTCAGCATCAAAATTGATCCAAAAATATTCTTCTTCACATTATGCCAGAAGAACATACTTAGACACAATTATTTTACCACGGCAGTAATATTTTATCCTCCAAAAAGCAACGCGGAAATCTCGACAGCACCATCAAAATTTCGACTTTCCAATCTTATTTCGACTTTTTACGCCTTCGATAACTTTTCAATACATTTCACTGAGGCAAATTAGGAATCTTTCCATCTCTAGACAATAATCAACAAGCAAATATTCTGGTTTTACTTGCGGTAAACTTTTTCCAGCGACCATGATAAAAGACTCACAAGGCTCGAATGCACAACTTCGCCTTATCCAAGAGCATAGGCGTAGCTAAAGGGAGCACGGGGGCTGCTCCCACTAGTTGTTGGCAAATTGATGTTTTTATTCTGGCTTTGTGCGCTGGGTAGCTCATGTTGTATCAACGGTCATTCCTGATGAAAGCCCCTTTTGTCGGGAGATTGGGGGCTCTGCACCCCATAATAGTTTTCTTTAGCTTTGCCCCTGTGCGAGGAGACCCTCATTATTGCTCAGTAGTGGCAGTATCTGCGATGATAGCGTTGTTGACTTCATTTTCTTGATTTGCAGATAATTACGTTCACCGACTCGTTCAGAGCAAGAGTGATGGAAAGCTCGTTGCAGTAGATGGAGAACATGAGGTAACTTGGCCTTTATGGAAGCCTGTAAGGTTATGCATTGTCCAACTGCAAGAAGAAAGAGCAGATTTCGTAAAACAAAGAATAGAAGTCTCTTGAAGACAAAACAATTTGGTAACCTCAAGAATAGATTTCACACCTCCTATGCAGCGAACTATAATGCTTCTCCTACTCTGTTCATTTTGATTTCATTGAGTGCACTCAGATGTGTGATATCTATTCTTGTGGATGGTAAGTCGCTTTGTTGTTTTGCAAAATTTGCCGTTGCTGCTGCGAGAGATTATAAGTCCCTATAATGTACTTTCCTTATATATTCAATGAAACTGAAATACGTTAAACAGATAAACAAAAAAAGATGCATTTTGCATTCTAAGCGGAAATAGACACATGGTTATCGAGCTCCCACTATGAATGGAACTTAGACTCAATAACTAGAATGGTTTAGCAACAAGACATTGTCATAAAGAACACTGCTTTACGAAGAAGAAGTAGGTCCTGCTATTTACTCAAAAATTCAAGGTAACTCCGCTCTCCACCCCGACGAGCACGGGAAACCGCTCCCAGGGATCACAAATTTTGTTTTGCGCGTAGAATGTCGTTAGGAATGTGAGCAATTGACTCTTCAAAGAATACGATCACGCGCCCGAAAAGGGACACAACACATAAGTGTTATATCGTGTCCTTTACTCCATTCCAAATAGCATGTGTTATAACGTCTGCAAATTCGCGATGATGCTTTGTGATAATGATTCAGAACCTGTGCATTACTTCATGTTCAAATGCTGAAGCTTGTTTTCTAACTTTGCAGGTCATGTTTTATAGATTTTTTCAACTAATTATACATTTATTTTCTTCTATTTTCTTTTCAAGGTAATCGACGATGAAAAACTGGATTCCTTGAATTTGGAGGTAAGCCCTAGTGCAGTTCAAGTTATCAACCCTTCTTCATTACCGCCATTGCCTTCTTCCCTATTGCAATTGTTTATGAAGCTATCTTCATCATATTCTCGAGTATTATTGCAAGCCTCATTTTACTGCTGAGCTGAGAGACTATAGAGTTTGATTAACAACTTTGGTCACAGTTAATGTCCACTGCAGATGTGGAAGCCTGAAAGAACAAGATCTGAATCGTCCAAAATATTGCCAATACTTTGACAAGAAAAGAATATAAACAACAGTCATACTAATCAGGTTGTTGCGTTTATGTTACATAGATTTTTCTATGACTCGGTTTGCCAGCTTTCAGGAGATGGCAGAAACACAATACCGATGATAGAGACACTATGCCCGTACTTTTTGAGAATCAAGGTTGCCCAGTGGCTTCATAATTGCACAACACTTGTCTTAAAAGTAGTATTCTTGTAATTAGATTACCTCAGGGGTATCCCTGTGATTAAACAACCAAATTTCATATGTAGTTCATTGCTAATAATTTTGTTACAGTCTTTTTACTACATGTTTGCTAATTTTCTTTTCAGTATACCTATCTTCTGACGAGCCAGCTAGAATCACAGCGACTTTATTTCGAAGAAAAGATGACATTTTTAGAGAAAGATGCCATGGAAAGGGTAGGTAGATTGTACCCACAACAATGATTTTTATATGGGAAAGTTGTCACAACACGGAAGAAAGAGAAGTGTTTTAGCCTATAGTTGGTTACCTCAGTCAGAATTACGCCAGTTTGTTTGAACAAAAATTTCAGTGAGAAAAACGGGAGACTGCTTTCCCCAGAGATCAGTATTCTCGTCGGGGCAAGGGGTACCCAACCTAACGGTGATCTGTCAGTCAGTTTTCAAAACGCTACTCACTTCAGCCTGTGAGAATTCTACATGATATATACTCTTTTTGTCAGTGTTTTTTGTCGGAAAAGGGCCCATTTTTGCTTACTTGTGTCACTCTCAGCCAAAATGATTCCGTGTTTAAGGAAGATCTGTGGAATTTTGTTATGTCCCTCCCTCCGGGGGTGCTGTTTTCGCTAATGGGAAGGAGACTTGGCTTTAGAGGGAGAGTGCTAGGAGGTGGCCACTGCTTTGTGATGTTTTTCAAGATTTTGATATTTGAAATTCAGATAACCTTTTGAAAAATTCCGTCAGAAGAAGTTGCAACTGTTTTTAATAACCTTGTCTATGGTTGACAAAACGTCTTAATTGACTTTGATTTCAGGTTATGATCGTCGAAGAGAGAATGCAGAAGATCTTAGATGATTATGAGAAATTAGAGCAAAGAGTTCAACATTCTGAAAAAGAAAAGAAAACCTTGGATAAAAAGTACACGCAGGTATTTTTAAGGAAGTTTTACCAAAAGGCATTTGGGATCATTAAGAATGAAATATTTGCAATAGTATCCGGGGATATGTGAAAAAGTTAGTAGGGAAGAATATTGAATTTCCCCAGTCCGGAAAGTAAAAGGCATTTCGCGAGGCATTTTCACAGCAGTTTTATTGATAACTTGAGCTGACATTTGTGACTTTCGTCATATCTTCCTTTCTTATCCACCCTGTGGCCGAGGGGGGGGGGTGCACCACATGTATTTCGGGCACAAGGACGTGCCATCGGGAAGGGTGTCAATTTTCCAGATATTGGTATAACGAACGGTATCAATTTTCACAATTTTGGTTTAAGAAACGGTACCGATTTTCAAGATTTTGGCTTGAAATATAAGGTCGGATATACTTTTTCGAAAAATTGGCATAAGGAACGGGTATGTTTTTGAAGTATCGATGGCACGTCCCCAACCATATCTGGTCAAGTGCAACCCCCCCCCCCCCCGGGGCTCTGTGGATTGCCTCATACCCGATCCCTTACTTTTTAAGCACTAAAGCCATTTGATGTTCTTTGTTATTTAAATCCTACGTCTAAGAATGTTTTATTAAGGCCTACTTTAGTATTCAAGCTTCATTCCCATATTCACTGTATAAACCTTAGATTTTCGTCAATATATTTAAATCAGAGATTCAAATTTTCCCCAGGTTGTTGCTAAAGTTGGAAATTTGGTTCGCGAGTTAAAAGAAGAAAAAGAGGTTTGTATTGCTTATATATTCAAATTTTGCATAATTTCAAATTAAATTCACCCTGTCCGTTTGGTGTCACACAAATGCTTTGAAAACTGTTGAGGTCCTAAGAGTGAAGGGTTTGTGTAATGCCTAATTCAATTACTACCCTGACTATCCCCTCGGGCATCCCGTGGGTCAACGAAAAGTTTTTGCACGAGGAGGGCGGGAGGATTTAGTTGTCGAATGCCCGGGGATTTGGCACTGAGAGCTTGCCATATTCACAGCAAGCGTATAAGCACTTGCTCATAATATTGTAGAATAACATTCAAATGCCCCGATGCCAGGGACCCGGGGGGGGGGTAACGTAACATGTTGAGGGTACGAGTATATGCCGCCCATGTGGATGGGTTTTTGGGTCCAAAATTCTCTAAACAAGGATCCCTTTTCGGGAGATTTTCCTTAAACATAGGTGGGTTTTCCAGCAATTGGCAGGAAACTGGAAAATATGGGTAGTTTTCCGCCAAAATTCATCGTAAAAGTGGGTTTGGCGGCAACTGTCGGTAATTAGAAGAGGGTAGCTTTCTGGAACCCGGGCGGCAGACCCCCGTCCATCCACAAGTCATGTACCCCCCGGGGGCCAGGGAAAGATACCGGGGGACCAGGGCAAGTTTTTGAGCAAATGCCCGGGAATGTCCTGGGGAGATGGTCAAGGTAGGAAATCGAATGAAACATAATTCTTTAACTGCAAACGATCACTTTACAGGTACTTTTAACATAGATCATTCTTTATAGATGAATGCCTGTTTATCGGAAAACCAGAAAATTTGGAAGCAAAAATTTGAAGAAACATCGGAAATGATGAAACATCTGGAAGTAACCAAAAATCAAGTACGAACGTGAAATATTTTCCTGATTTAACTTGATGTAACTTTCCTGATCTTTCATGCGAAAGAGTTGCAAGTATTCCTAAGAGTTTTTGTCATCACAGACATGATGATGGAAAACATTCTGAATCTTCTTTTGAAAAGCACTAATGAATTCTTAAAAACTGGAGTAAAACCTTGTTATGACAAAAGTGGGCAACTCTTTAATTTCGTTCCCTTAACCGCTCTTCTCGCCAATATTGTTTACCCAACAACTTCTGGATTTACAAGAAAAACCTGTTACCGTCTTTGTGATCGCATTGTGATCATAAATTGCCTGTTACTGTCTTTGTGATCGCATTGTGATCATAAATTGCCTGTTACTGTCTTTGTGATTGCATTGTGATCATAAATTGCCTGTTACTGTCTTTGTGATTGCATTGTGATCATAAATTGCCTGTTACTGTCTTTGTGATTGCATTGTGATCATAAATTGCCTGTTACTGTCTTTGTGATTGCATTGTGATCATAAATTGCCTGTTACTGTCTTTGTGATTGCATTGTGATCATAAATTAACATGTCAAATTTATCAGTTAGATGCTAACTTAGGTGCGAAAATTTTTGTGAAATCGCTCTTCTTTTAGATTCAGAAATAAGGAAGATGCTGGCAAGGGGTTTTTTATGTGTACGAGAATTCTACGTTCGACTCTGGTTCATGATTTACTGGCCGTTAAAATTTTGATTCTGTTTCTCAAACTGATGTCAATGGCAAGTAAATTATGGACCAGACCGAAATGTGGAATTCTCGTTTCCTTACCTGTTACCAGCCCGGGGGGGGGGGGTAACTTAACTTGTCCATGGTACGGGGTTGTCCCATTCCTTAGGGTACCTTTTTCATGATAGTTTCCGGATTTATGGGTATGGTTTTCAACAATTTGTTGCATCTTCCGGATTTATGGGTATAGTTTTCTGTCTGAATTCATTTATTGGTGAGCTGTTTTGGCATTCTCAGATTTATGGGTATGATTGTCAGAAATTCTCCAGATTTATGGGTATACTTTTGAGAAATTTCTCCGGATTTATGGGTATATTTTTGAGAAACTTCTCCGGATTTATGGGTGGTACTTTTACGATTTGAATGGCACAACCCCGTATCTTGGAAACTCAAGTTACCCCCCCCCCCCGGGTTACCAGCCTGTTACCAGCTTTTTACTAATTCCAGGATAGGATCTAAAAGATGTGTGATTTTGCCAAACAAAATGTTCACATCTAAGTTAGCCCTTGACTGATAGAAGAGTATTTTGTTTCGAATATCTTTAATACAGGGTTAGTCAATAAAAAGGCCCGGCGTTTGACAAAACACTGCTTCCTGAAATCTAACAAATGATATTGAAAACTGTCTTGTTTTTTCCAGATATTTCCAATTATTTTCAGTAATTTACCTAGCTTTAATCGGCCATTCCTACTCGTCGAAATAGGAGATTTCTGCAAAAAGCCCCTTTCGAAAAGCTGCAAAAACGAGTGAAAACAACAAACAATATTTCTCCTTGTTTTTCCATCTAGCAATTATGGCACTTAGATGTGTTCATGCATTCTGTCCTCTTGGGGGAATGGAATCCCACGTGAATAAGTTATTCATAATTTTAATCCCCAAGAGTGATAGCTCGTGCTAAAGCGCCCTGAAGTCATTGCTGTGAAGGACGCATATCAGGAATGCTTGCTCGTAATTTTAGCACGTTTCTAATGGTTTTTCGAAGGGAACTTTTTTAGAAAATACCCTACAGAATCTGAATGGAGTGACCGATTTCAGCCAAAAAGATTCTAAAAATAATTGACCATGTTAGCTATACAATCAGAGATTGGACAATATCATTGCTTATATATTCAGAAAGCAGTATCCTTTCAAACACCTGGCTTTTTTTTACTTTCCCTGATATATGTTCCATATTCTGATTGGTTTTGTTTTCAAAACAGGAAATTGCCGATTTGAATGAACAGCTACAAGACTTAATGAGACACTTATCCATTCAATCAGCAGTAGCGACTGCTTCAGATGACACTCAAAAGGTAATGGGTAATATAATTTGAATTAGACTTGCGGCGACGAGTCTCTTCTTTCCATGTGCTCTTTGATTTGTTGATGGCGCTTCGGTCAACAGAGACTCATAATATACACCACTTCGATTAAGCAGCCTCGTTTTGGAAATTTGTCAAAATTCCTTCCTATCGTTCTAATGAAAATTTCGAGCCCAGATTCGGATTTGGCACCCAAACATTAGTCTAGTTACACATTTTTACACTGCTGGTATTTGTGATGTTGATTTTATGACAATGTAAAGTTCAAAGATTTATCAGGGGTTTGACCGTCAAAAATCGTTCGGGGTGAAACTTTACACCCCGAGTCATTTTCACGGTTAAATCCCTTACAGATTTCCAAACTTTATATCGCCATAAACGTAACACCACGACTCCTAGCAACATGAAAACGTGTGGTTAGACTAAAGTTTGGGTGCTAAGTCCGAATTTGGCCTCCAAAATTTCATATGAAAGAATTTTGAATAATTTCCAAAACGAGGCTGTTAATCGAAGTTGTGTATTACTGATGGCCTTTTTTTTGGTTGGAAGGGGCTTGGCAAATGTTTGCGCAGATCATTTTTAGATGCATCCTTTTTACAGAGTGCCAACTACAGATAAAGAAACTCTGCTCTATGAAGATATTACGCCTTATTACTTGACTGAAGTTTTAAAACGAGGCAATACTGAATCCCTGAATCCCGCCACTCTTATAGGTTAATCGCACCTTTCCCGCGGGTTTCCCGTAGCCTTGTACGATAGAAGGACGCGTTTTTTTGCCAAAGTAACTGATTTAGGTCTGTGAGATTTTCGAGAAACTCAAACAACATGACAGTAACGAAATGTGTTTTGCTAAATGATACGAGTCAAAATTAAAAGCTATCAGGCCTCGCAAGCTCGGTCTGCACTTTTAAGACCTCGGACTTTATATTTTCCTGTACAACACAAAACCGGTTTGTATGCGCATAATGCAAACTGGCTTTAACAGAAACTTTGTAATTGCAGTGATTTTCTGTTTCTCTAGGAATTACAAGATGGACAGCTATTTGTTCAAGACAATCAAAGGACTTCAAGTAAGACCAAAGCTTCCCCAAGGGGCAAAGTGAGAGCTTCAAAAGAAAGGTAGTCTTTGCTTTTTGTCAATACAAGCTTAGCTTTACGAACTGATTGGAATTTAGAATTGCATCTGACCCGAAATTTTCATCACTCGGGTTTTCTTCGACTAAGGGAAGTCAGAAAGAGCTCCATGATAGTATTCAATATTTATTTGTACATTAGATGGACAGCTGAAGTCAGCTGCCAGTATATTGCTTAGCCTGAGTGGAGTTCATAGCGCATACTGGATGACTAAAAAGCTGTTCCCCTGTTCGAAAATTATTGCAGTCCCAAAATGATGTCTCATCGTTTTGCAAAGCTGTATAATCATGAATTATGCACCAATTTCAATAAGTCACCTTTTATTTTGAAGCCCAAAGGCTAACCTAGATCAAGAAATTTACTTCACTAGAATTGCTTATGTGATTCTAGAGTCCTTGGGAATTTTACATGGATCGTCCCTGTAGTGTTGTATATTAATTAGGAGCGTATTGTGGAATGTAGGATTTGTTGTAATATTTCTAATGATTAAAAAAGAGTAGAAACATAGTTTTGTTGATAGTTGCAGATTTACGTGGATGACTTCTTAGAAATTCAATCGTGTTTTTCATTTTTAACAATGATTTTTCAAATCATTCTGCACTTCTGCATGCATATGAAACTGATTGAAATAGCGAACTTCCCAGGCCTTGCATAAGTTATCTGCCAAAAACTTCGTTTCAACAAAGCTTCAACGTGTTCTTTTTAGCACAAATATTGGACAATTGTTGTGAGGTCGAGCAGTGCTTACAATGCCTTTTTCATTGACCTTTCCAAATAAAGAGAAAATAGCACTGCCTAGTGGCTAGTCTGTAGAGCTTTGCTGAAAGTATTCTTAGGCCCAGGTCAATAGTCTATCTTCTGGCGACACGCCGAATCTATTACATCTATGTACGACAGTAGAGAGACTCTGGAGAGACGTTGAGTCAAACGTCACTCCTGATTGTATCGCGCCTAATTCACCTACAAATTGGACTGAATTATTCCCATTGCTCACCATAGCAACAGCCAAAACTCGTTGATTAAAATCAAATCCAAATCCAAAACAGCTCCCTTGAATGGATATATTCTGACATCGGAGATGTAGCTGTGCAACATAACTTTGCAGAAAAAAACTACTTCATATAAACGACTATATTTTCATGATTTTACTCAGTCAAACCTTGACAATTATACTATTATTTTCGTGATCATAATTTACAGACGAAGAGCAAAATGAATGCTTTAATTTTTTACATCGACATTTTAAGTAAAGTGGGAAGATGTTTGTGGATATGACCATAAACAGCAATATGAAATTCACCTGAAAACAGAAAATATGAGAGCATAAAGTCAATGATCATTAAAGACATAGAGCTTTCCGGATGAGTCAAGAAATGTTTACGCTATTGTTTACACATAGTGCCAAACAACTTTTGGGATCGATTTGAAAAAGGAAGAATCTGTTGTCTGGCTGATAGACTGACCCCAATTTATTTCGTCAATAAAAAATATTGGGAAAGGGAAAATTAGGAATGGGAAAAGCGAAATTGTTCGAAATTGTTTCGTCGTTCACTGTCTCAGGCAGACTTATTACAGATGACGAGATAGACTTGGGGCAAGTATATCTAGCCGAGGTTCGACTTTATTTGAGAATTTAGTCATAATTTGCATTATCTTAATCTCAACTGAAAGATTCCCGAAAATTAACTACCATGGGCTTTGGCTTGAACATTATAGTAAATCAACGGGGTAAATAGCAAACTTAGCAAGGGGGACTGGGTAATCTAAATATAACCTATTGTATTTGATGTTTTCGATCTATGAAACAAAAGGAAGAAAAGTGGCGCATGCGGCTCTTTTGTCCTATGTTTAGAATATATCGCTATATCTCCGTTCATTTACTTTAAGTGCACAGTTTGAGTTAACAAACCCAGTGTTTGAAGAAATACTGCACCTAGAATATCAAAGCAATGATATTGAATATTGTCATGTTTCATTGCCGATTTATTTTATTGGTTTCATTAATTTAACCGGCTTTAATCGGGCCTTCTTTGTCCGTGGCTATGAGAGATTTTCTGCAGCAAGCCGTTTTTAGAACCCGCAAAAGCAAGTAAAAACGACGAGCTAAAGTTTCCTTGGTTTCCTTCCTAACAATAATGACACTTACGCGTATTAGTTGATTTTGTCCTCTTGGGAGAATGGAATCCCCAGGAATGAGTTTTTTATACTAAGAGGAAGATTTTCATTCCTCCAAGAGGATAGCATGTGGTAAGGCCTGGTTTACACTTCGTGTCGTTGGCATCGTTAAGGTCGTGCAAACAAATCCAAAAGACAAAGGGCTTAGACACTAACCCTTTGTCTTTTGGGTCCTTATGCACGACCCAAACAACCCAAACGACCCGTTGTTAATCAGGCTCAAAGTGTATTCAAGTCATTCCTGAAAGTAAAGATGCTAGGGTATTGGTGCGTGATTTCAGCACATTTTTAAGCTTTCTCAAAGGGACTTGCGCGAGAAAAATCCTCGTAGAATCTGTACGGAGTGACCCGGAGTGACCGATTTTAGCCGGAAAAGAAATGATATTTAGTGGGAGATGTTGGCTATTCAATCAGACACTGCAGAAGGTTGCTGCTTATATATTTAGGAAGCATTCGAAGCAATAGACTTTTAAACTGCGGGCATTTTTTTTACGTATCTGCTACATGAAAATAGCTCACCCAGAATGGATCTGCACCAAAATACTTGTGTGTGATGGCGTACAAGGGGTATTCAAGAAGGCCAAACACGCCAGCAATGAAAATGCCAAGGCCGTAAAGGGTCGCGAAACGCTCTGGTCGAAACCTATGTGATGAGAAAAAAAGAGACATTAGGAACCTGAAAAGCCAGTTTTTAGTGCAGGTGTCAGACCAGGGTTCGTAATTCAAACCATTCAGAACAAGCCACCCAGTAGATCAAAAAACATCACGTTTGAAAATTCCTGATGCAGAATGTCCTTGAGATTTTCCACATAGTTTGGGCGATACCCAAAAGTTTCGAGTATATGGTTCCACTCCATAACTTTCGGAGTTAGAACAAAGGAATAGGGCTTTCTGTTAATGAAAAGGATGCAAATTGCAGAAAAATAAATGGCTGGGATTGCTCAGGGATAAATAAAACTCCGTTTTCTAAGCTCAAAACTAATACATATCTAGACGAATCAATTTTAAAAGGGGTAAGTTGTAGAAGACGTGATTGTTCGGCGGCCAGCAAAGCTTTGCTCGCAAGCTGTTTGTGTGAATGAATGTCTAGTTGTTATGTTCAGTTAAGACATTCGTTTTCATTGCGGCTGTTAGCCGGGGCAAGTTTTTCGCACTCAGTTCTGCGTTTTAATTTCCAATTTACCAAGAATGCAGTAGCTTCACCAAAAAAAATACACCATTAGTGCGGTAGGGAATGGCCAAACCATGAGCGATAGGACACCCAATGTGTAGCAGTTTAAAATCTATATCAGTACCGAGCCTCCTTAACTTATTGTTTTTTCGTGTGAACATATTCTTAATTTGTATAAAGCCACCTTTCATTGTTTTGTAATGCTGAATTTTTCGGTAGTGAGCCACGTTAAGGTTCAGATTCACCTTAATGGTAAAGCTCCTTGCATTGGGAATCCTATCGCTCATGGCCAAATATTGCCAAGGATGGTACAATAAAGGATCTACCGTTGCTTGAAAAAGATAAATTATTCCTCAAACAGTGTTATGGTTTCAAGAACTGTATGCCCCATTCACACTGGCAAGCAAAACCAGCTTAAATAAAACCAGGTTATCAAATGAAGCCATCTGATTGGTCAATCCAACAAATTGAATGCATCTGATTGGTTGAAATCTAGCCTCGCTTAAAAGCTGCTTTAGCTTGCCAGTATTGCCAGTGTGAACGAGGTATTAGAGTCGTATTTTAAGCGTACTATTTTAGAGTTTGACTTACGCTAGTGCAATGTATGATGCGTGTGAACAGTACAAGAAGCCTCTCGCTGTCACATGAAATACAAAAGAGACGATCTGAAAAGGAAACATCAAGGATGTTAGGACACGGATGTTTTGATTTATTATTTATTTACCTTGTTTTGATCCTTTTGTCTTGTTTGTTGTCTTGTTTTCCGTTCTTTTTCGTCTTCAACTGAGCGTGGTTAGGCCTAACCGCTCTCAAGTTGTTCGAATAAAGCCCCCTTGTATTTCTGTGTGTTAGTGCGCCTTCGCACAAGAATGGTTTTAAAAACCGCTATTTTCTTTTGGCTTAGCGGTTTTTAAAACCATTCTTGTGCGAAGGCGCACTAAGGCACTGAAATACAAGGGAGCTCTATTCGAACAACTTGAGAGCGGTTAGGCCTAACCACGCTCAGTTGAAGACGAAACAGAACAGAAAACAAGACAACAAAACAAGACACAGGGATCAAAACAAGGTAAATAAATAATCAATCAAAACATCCGTGTCCTAACATCCTTCAAATCATATGAAATAGCCGATTATGCATGTGACCCCCAGATTGCCGAAAATCTTCAGCTTGCCGTTGGGAAATTATACCTTTTGCATTTAAAAAAAAAACAGGTCACGTTTACAATTCATACCGTGTGACCGTATGACTTTTATGTGTTGTCCTGACTTAGCCCAGAGCAGTTGCAAAATAGCAGTTGTAAAATTTCAAAACAGCTGGAAGTCTGTCTCACAGATGTTACGTGAGATTTGCGGATTCGCAAACATATATATTTAGTGTTGTTTGCGGATATTTTCACTTCACGTCCAATTTTTTGGGCATACGTCAATTTGCAGTATGTTGTGTAAAGAATGAATTTATCTTTTTCCCACATTTCGCGAATCTCTGAGGACAAAACGAGCTGACCTATATAAAACACGGACTTACCAGCCCCCATTTCCATGGTGACAATGACAGCAAAGACACCACGAGACATAAAATATTCGTCAAAAGGAACGGAACGACACTTTCTTCAATTCTTCTGATTCGTAACCCTGCCGAGTTTTCAATGATTGGGCTGCTGCTGTCATCCAAAGTGTATTTTCTGCAACAATTGATTGAATTCCGGTCAAATAGAAGTCCAATAAAAGGTCCAACTATGATACCACAGGACTGTGCATAGCCAAAATATGTGATGTAGCTGTTGACTGCAAGGAAAGAAATCCATCAGTTCAGTTTCAGTTCAGTTTCATTTCATTTTAAAAATTCATCTACATACAAAAACCATTCTCTAACAAATTTACAAATATTACAAATAACAAGTTACAGGAGATGACAAATTACAATAAGAGTACATAGGGCATCAGAAATTTGTATGGAGAAGAATTTTCGTAAAGGAGGAGCTCTCTCGGTAGATAAACTAATCGAGGAGAGAGCACCCTCCTTGTTAAAAACCAATCATTTGATTTGAAAAATTTAGCTCTCCATATTTTCCATATCCACCTCCATATCCATATTTTAGCTCTCCTTCGACCCTTGATAATGGCAATCGATGAGTGATTTTGTTTTGGGAGCTCTAAATTTGGCCTATAATCGCCAGATTGACCATTCCGTACCATAACATATCAGTTATTCGTTGTACCTTAGCGTTAGTTGTAAAGTAATGTTAGTAAGTACCACGTGTCCCATTAGAATCCTATGTCCATATGAAATCCCATTAGAAATCAGAATGGGTTCCTCGATTACCATGTTCAAAAGGAAACTGAAGGAATTCTTGCAATATTAGCATCCTCCCTGAAGCACGATCCCTGGGAAGAGCAGCAAATTAGCATGAATAGAATGATTCAGAGGGATTCCATTCTCTCATGAGGACAAAATACATGAACATATCCAACAGTCATTATTGCTAGGAAGGAGAACAAAGAGAAATCTTGCTTGGTGTTTTCACTGGTTTATACAGATTTTCGAAAGGGATTTCTGCAGAAAATTTCCTTTTCGACGTGAAGGAATGACCGATTAAAGCCTGATAAATTACTGAACCCAATTTGACATATCTGGGATAAAACAAGACAGTCTTCAATACATTGCTTTGATATTCAGGGAGCAAGATTTTTCAAACGCCGGGCGGTTTTATTAACTCACCCGGTAGATGAATTGGAAAATAACTACTATGATCAACAAGGACAGATTTTTTAAGACAATAGCAGCAGTTGCTTTTATTGACACCTTTGTGATTGCAGACAAAGGCAAGTCTCTCAAGCAGAAATTCAAAACAAACAAAGCCACAAAGTTTCTCTGAAAACCAGGTAGCTATCTCGCATTTCGTGCATTTCATAAATGGTTTTTAGGAGCTAACATGAGTGCATATTGAAAGAAAGAGGATATATCTAAACATACCGCAGGCATTTTAGTTTTGCTGTTCAGAAGCTGAGAAGTAAGTGCTTTGATTGCACCCAAAAAATACGAGAATTGAATCGCCTCCAAATCGGTTCCTATACCAAACAAGTAAAATGCCCGTGGTAGATGTTTAGATATATCCTCCTTCTTTCAATACACGCTCATGTTTGCTCTTAAGAACCATTTCTGGAATGCACAACAAGCGAGACAGCTACCTGGGTCTCATAGAAACTTTGCGGCTTCATTTGTTTTGAATTTCTGCTTGATAGAAGTTCTTTTGTCTGCAATCGCAAATCTCTTTGAATTTAGGTGTCAATAACAGCAACTGCTGCTATTGTCTTACAAAATCTGTCCTTGTTACTATGATTTGCAAATGGAACAGACCTGACTTTTTGTCATTTGGGAAATAAATTTTCACAAGTTCATTGAGACTGCCAATGAAATACCAGAGCCGAAGTTGACAGAAACATAAAAACATTAATTCCAGAAGATATTGCGGGGATGATATCGACTTCAGCAAAGTTTCTACAAAAAATAGAATCATTAGAAATCAGAATTGCTATAAACATTAAAGTAAAGACAAAGAAAAGGCTGAAAAGAATTCTCAAAAAGAAATTTCATCGAAAATGCCATGCTGTTAAAAGATTTTTCCATGTTTCCATTGATTGAGGCAAACATTCTTTCTTGCATCAAGAAGTGTTTTTCATCTTCTGCGAGGATGAACTTGCAGCCAAAGTCTAAACCAATTTGAATTTGAAGATCTGAGTGTTAACGAACCATTCTCACAGTAATTTGTATTTAAAACGTTAAGTTGAGAAAAATTTACAACCTGGTACAATCGCGCTTGATATGGACTCCTGTGCAATAAGTACTTCTTCGCTCCTGGTTCGCCTGCAAACAAGGGGGTGAAACAAGACATTCAGTCAAATTAGCTTCATAGCGAGTAAAAAAGATGCATAAATGATTGAAGCCTGTAGCTCTCAAAGGGTGTATGACATTGCTATGAAATGACAAAACTTGTGTACGTAGATAACATATCACATATGGATGGCTCATTATTTACAGAGGGGTTGGTACTAGCAAGAAGTGTTTCCTAGTCCAAAAAGTCTTCTTAACCTACTCAAAGGGTGAAAAAAAAATATCTACCCAACAATTCTCAGGCTGGAAAATTTTAACCGACAAAGCCCTACCTATAAACATGATTTCAATGTCAAACGACGTAAAGTGTAATATTGCAATACTGTAAATATTGTAAATATTTCTGACATGATAAAAGCAAAGTATACAGTGCAGTACCCTGGGTACCAGAGCCTCAAAATTTAAATGAAAAGAAATTGGTAACAATGGAGGTGAAATGGATTGTGTTGATAATGTTGATGATGACATCAAGGGTGTTAGGACACCGATGTTTTGACTGGTTTTTTATTTATCTTGTTTTTAAACCCTTGTGTCTTGTCTTGTTGTCTGATTTCTGTTATGTTTCTGTTATGTTACACACAGAAATACAAGGGAGTTCTATTCGAGCAACTCCAGAGCGTTTGGGCCTAACCACGCTCAGTTGAAGACGAAACAGAACAGAAAAGAGACAACAAAACAAGACACGAGGGCAAAAACAGAGCGTTTGGGCCTAACCACAAAACAAGACACGAGGGTAAAAACAGAGCGTTTGGGCCTAACCACAAAACAAGACACGAGGGTAAAAACAAGGTAAATAAATGATCAATCAAGACATCAGTGCCCTAACACCCTTGATGACATTGAAAATTTGGACTTTTAACCTTTAGTTTCGCTTGGTAGGAAAATTTCGTGTACCCAACCTTGAAATTACGTGAAAAAATGATTACCCAGCCTTTTAAGTTGGGTAGCAGTTTGATTTAATGAAAGGGGACCTTAAGGTGATTCACGAATGAATCAGTGACAATACTGGAAAAGCGAGTGCCATTTTTCGCCTAAGTTCAAGGGTTCCAAAAAAGTCTGTGTCCTCAAGGAATAGCCCTACCTTTTCCCTGATGGTTCGATGCGTTCAGCTTCTGTTAACAATGCCTGATGTGCAGGTGTGAGAAACAATGTTGATAATGCAACTAACACGCAGCAGAGAATCGTGTAGAAAAGACTAATATCTCGTAAGCTTATTCCTCCCTCAAATGCAAGCTGAAAAGAAATTTGACATGATTTATCATACATAACATAACGCTGAACGTGAAGTCGAGTACAAGGCTTGCCACCTCTTGTAAGAGAGTTAGACCTGCTTTCACTCGAATACAGAAGAAAGCTTTATGGACACGGATCCGCCCTTGCATTTCGAATTGAAGCAACATATTGCAAGAGGACACAAGCTAAAGCTGTTCTAGAAAATGTGCAACTTAAACGTTGGTAAAACATTTTTCACGCAATGAGTTATTAATGACTTGAACAACTTATCAAGGGAAGTCATCAACTGTTCGACAGTGCAACAGTTTCAGCGAGCGTATGATCGATTGAAACAAGTAGAAAGACACTTGTTCACTTAAACTATGTGATAGTATTATTTTTATTATTATCATTATTATTATTGTTGTTATTGTTGTTGTTATTGTAGCGAATTCCCTCCTTTAATCAATTTCATATACTTCAAATTAATTACTACTACGGTATTGGTACTGACTCATCTCTGCTGTGAGAGGTCGTTTATGAAATAACTTTACATTACCTTGAAAAATACGAGAACAATAGCAGAAGAGTCAAAAGTCCCATGTAGTATTGATAGTACGAGTGATCGTGCTCGAGTGTAGATTATTCTGCTGACCTACAAGGAATAAGATTGGGATTTGAAACTAACGGGACATTGCTTACAAATTCATAAATTTTTAAAGGAATTGAGTCCTCATAAATACTTGCTTGAGCTTTAACGCTGTCCTGAATTTTTGCTGACAAACCGCTGACGGCCCTTTGTTATCGCACAATAGTGCTAAAGTCATTAGCAGTGGAGACCAAAGACTTCTTAATCCTTGCATTATCCTCTGGAATTTCTTTGGTTTAATTTCAATAGGGATTAAATGACAACTTTTGTTTTGTAATTGAAAAGAAGTTGATATTGGGCATGAGAGCACTGATTATAAGGACTCGATGCCTTTAAACTAGTCAGAAGGATACCTTCAGATATACACTTGTGCTCATTCTCCTGTGCAAAGCGCAAGGACTGGACTATTGACATGAACTTGCAAAAAGCTAATTTTTGCAGTTGTTAGATCGTGAAATAGCGTTAATAACGGATTCTTCAAAATAAACCCATAGACGCAACAAGAACACCGTTATCTGTAGAAAGAAAACTTTTAACTCCCTGTAAAAGAACAACAACTAAATAAACCAGTAACTAGAGAGAACACTTGCAAGAGAAAGCGAATTAATCTTATTATCCGCAAGGAAAGAAATATGTTAGTTAACTCTCCAGAAACAAAGACCAATTTTATAAAAGCAAAATATGGTTCGTTGCACACTCATCAGTTCGGTTAATTTAAAGAGCAAATTTATAAGTGTGCGACGAAACGCGTTTTTGGTTATTCAATGTTATTCTTTGTTCCTGGTGAGTTACTACACCTCTTTCCTTCAAGATCATAACATAATTCGTTTTCTCTTGCAAGTTTCAATAGTTTTCTCTCTAGCTACTGGTTTACTTGGTTGTTGTTCGTTTACAGGAGCTAAGGGGCTTTTTTTCTACCGATTACGATGTTTTGTTTTGTGTCTATGGGTTTACCGTAAAAGCTCTATTAAGCCCCCTCTCTATTAAGCTCCCTCTCTAATAAGCCCCTCCCCTCTGAGTCAAAATTTGAAATAAGCCCCCCTCTCTATTAAGCCCCCACCTATACCTGATTCTAGAATTTACCAAATATTTTCCATTCATTTAGCTACACAATCTTGCACGTAAATTCTAGTATGGTTTGGGATAAAAACTGTGTCGAATTTTATTTGAGCCATAAAATTTTATGTTGATTCTGCAAAATATGGGATAAAAGAACTGAAAAGCTACCAGATATATCCTTGTCACTTAATTTTATGTATAAGCCCCCTCTTTAATAAGCCCCCCTTTAAGTCCCCCTCTGGAAGGTCCGAGATTAAATAAGCCCCCCGGGGGCTTAATAGAGCTTCTACGGTATTACGGTAAGTCTGTTAGTTAAGGTTATCGTAAAATTTTGTGCCATTTTCTTCATAATCAGTAAATCAATACTTTTTTCAAGGTTCGAGGTACTTATTGGCTGCTCGCAATTCATGCTACTTACGGCTTTTTGTTTCCTCCTCCGCACCTTTACTTTGTCACGTGAGGTGCGGTAGCTTTGCCATTGCGAACTGTTCAAAAGTCGATCTAAAATAATTGAAATGTGAAGCTTGGATTCACCTGATATTTTGCCACAGCGATAAACCCTCCACCAATGCATATCAATATGAAATTGGAAATAATATATCGGCAGTCTCTAGAATGAAAATGAAATCGAATTTATGCATTACATTTCTTCCATAGTGAATAGATGGTTTTATGACGGTTTCTGTAACATAGTGTAATTAGGTAATGAACTGGTTATTGACTACCTGTGCAGCTAAGACCTAGTGTTGCATTATTCTTTGTATTTTATTTTCGATGCTGTTCCTTGGTTCTGATATGAAAGCGAAAAGACCTGTCTTCCTTTGCTGTTCCTCTCTAGGTCCCTTACATGAACTCTCGAGTACCGAATAATCATCACCCCGCTTACTGATTGTTTTCCAACCCCCCCTGCTCTTATTCCGACTCCCCCTTGTATTAATTTTCGAAAAATGAAATGATAGAAAATGATAGTAGACATGAATTCTGAATAAACGCAAGAAAAGGTCTCCAGAGGTGCATTAAACAGAACCAAAGTTCAAAAGTAAATGTATCAGTAACATCACTGTTCACATGAATATAATATGTAAATAAAAGATACGTGTTTACCTCAGAAGACGGCTATTTCCTGTTTCTCCAAGCATCCTCCCTGATTATTTAACCCCCTGATTATTGTTATATCGAGCCATTCCCAACTCCCTACATAAAGGTGAAGGTGAAGTTGCAGTTTTTAGCTCCAAGCACTGGGATCGCATCGCAGAAGCAGCTAAACGCTAATCGAATCCACGACCCCTTGTCATGACGCTCAAATGGTAGGGCCCTACCGCGTTTCGAACCCACTCCGCCTGACTGCTCTGGCTGCAAAGTCAGTGGATTACACCTCTGCGCCACGACACCTTCCAAGTTTAGGGAGTAAAAAAGTCCTTACGGGGCCGATGTTTTAGCGAAGCTAATAGACCTTTCAGTTGTGCTATCCTCGTAGACTTATGCCTATTTGAGCCTCGCTTCCCGGCATTCTTTGATTTGGTAATGTCACTTGGTCAACAGGGGCTCATGATATTCCTCTTAAAAGTGGGCCCATTTTCGGCCCAAATAGCTTTAACTAGCGGGATTTCTCGTACACTCAACAAAATCGCTTCAAATCTGGCCTAAAGAGCTTGAACATCAAAAGGAAACTTTTAGTACAAAGAAAGATGTTTTCTTGACCTACTAATCGCAAATCGTTGTCTCTTAGACTTGTCCAATTCGCCCTTTCAGCTGTCGATTGAGCTATCGAAACGCGAAGGTATAAATTGTGCTGGGGGAATGGTGGAGGAATTGCGGAGGAGCAGGAGTTAGGAAAGTGAGTTTTACCCAGGGATAAATACTATTTATCCCTGGTTTTACCTCTCTTCTTTTCCTTCACCGTTTCCTTCTCCATTCCCCTGCAGTGCCTTCTATCTCACGCGACTGGTGCAAGTGGGCAAGTCCAGGTATCTATGAGGGGTGACGTCACCATTAGAGAGAAAAGGGGGTTTTTCACCCCAGGTTCATCCCCCATTCTCCCTTGCAAACAAACCCGCAGATACCTTTATTGACGAATGCCAGTCCAAGGCCACCGATGACGTACAGGGAGCTACAAAAAAGTCGAGACGTTAATGAGTCTATCTCATATGACATGTGGATTTGCGATAACGCAAAATTAATTGTGCAGAACATTACAGCTGCTTTTATGCGCGGACATTTTCACGTGACATCTAATCAGACCACAGGTAATGGGGTAAAATTAGTAAAAATGACAAGTGCCTCTCTCTTTACTTTAGTGTTTGCCAAATTCACCAACTTTGTCTGGATTAGGCCAGAATGACAACGTTTTAGCCTGCGCACAGACTTTACTTATGTTGCGGAGGAGAAGGGAAAAGCTTCTGTAAAGCTTTTCCCTTACTCCTCCGCAACCTCCCGCAACATAAGCAAAGTCTGTGCGCAGGCTTACAATGTTTATGATACAAACAATTCCGGTTTCCACTCCGGAACTGTTTGTATAATAAATATGGTCATTGTTGGCCTAATCTAGACAAACCTGGCTTATGTGGCAAACACTAAAGTAACTAGAGAGGTATTTGTTGTATTACTAAGTTTTCGCTATTGCCTGTGATTAGACGTCAGGTGACTGTACCACTTCTCCAGGAATCGTTGAGTAAGAGACAAGGAGAGGATACTAAGATCTATTGGTAAAATATGTATACTCGTTAAACCGACTCATTCACTGTTGTTTTTCGTCGTTTTGAGGTGTTTCTACCTACAATTTCCTTCTAAGACAGACCTGTGAAACGGCATGTTTGCCCTAACCACAGCTCGGCCTAAAGATTTTGACAAAATATGTTCAAGCGGAAAAAATCATCTTTAACGATGCTTATAATCTTTAATGGTCTAATTACACGCCAAAAATAGACGTGGTTAGTTACAGATCGTCACAGAGAACCAGTCCAAGAAAGGTTTTGATGTCGAAGACAAAGAACGTGACTTGCCTCCCCTCCCCCGAGATCTTTAGCCCAATACTTGTACTATGCATAACTCCAAACTTAGTAAAGTTACGTTGGAAAACAAATCCTGTTCAAAGATTACCTAATTTGTGGCGCCTACATTGCGCATCCATGGCAAATTGGAGGTTGGTTATAAAGAGCTTCCAGGCAATGGCGGAGCCAGAATGCCAAACGAGAAACAGTGAGGACGCAGGATTTTCCGACTGGGGATGTAAAAAGATCTCCCAAGTTACTTTCAATAATTACAATTTTAGCAAGATTCTTATATAGGGGTGGATTTACCCCTCATATACCATTATGGTGTAACTTACCACCCTAAAGTCTGGCTTGCCCTTGGTCCATATTTATCCGCAAAAAGTCCGATTGGGAACTTGAAACAGCACAAAAATGCAACTGCCACATTGAAAATCAGATTGAATCGTTTGCTTTGAAGTGAGCATGCCACTCTCTCATACCTTCCTGGCACTCTCGCTCCTGTCACTGCTGCAAGAGTAGTATTAGTATGAACAGAATGATTACTGCGTCGTGTTTGGTAAGGACATAGATATTTGAAAAAACCCTCTTCTTTAAATACAACAGCGATCGATGCCCAGCCGTACGTTATTCCAGACAGCAACAGAATCTCAATGAGTGAGCTGATGAGATAAACAATCTGGAACGGCAGCTTATTTCGTAGATCATACAGCTTTTTCATATTGCTTGCAAACGCATGGTGAACATTTCGCTCGGCTCCGGAAGTCGTCGGAAAGCTGCTTACCAAATTTTGAAATTCTAATTGATGACTTGATGGGGAGAGAATGATTGACAATAATGTCACTATTTATCGAGACTTATTTGACATGTTTTTGGTTCAGTTTTCGGTTTTCATTTATCATCAAAGTCGAACTGTTGAACTGTTGACATAACAGAACTGTTGAACTGTCGGTATGTATGTGGGCTTTATATGGATTGAGTAAAGTTGACGCTGCGCTTCAAGTGCTGATTGTGCATCACTCTGAATGCATTGTTTCAAAATAATCCACCATGATCACACCAAAATTTTGCAGGCAAAATTCAACGAAATAAAATAAAATGCACAAAAATGCGCATGAGTTGAACGGAAGAGACCGTTTTAAGACATCTCGGAAGTCATATTTTGCCACAATATATTCATTATTTGCAATCAACGTTCCATTGAGTCATTTCTTGAAATCGCATTAGTAATCACACCCCTAAAATCTCCTAATTGTCACAATTCGGGTAATAAGAAATTTGAAATAACCTCAAGGAATCATTGTGTAAAGCCTTTAGCAATGCATTGTTACATCTGAAAGAGACTTAAAAGTTTTGGCTCAAAATGTTGTTTTAGAAAAGAACCCTGCCACAGGCGCAAAATTCTTCATAAGTTGATATGCTTTCCCCGCTAATGAAAACAACTCCTCTAAGTGCCCCGTGATATTCTACCTCGGTGATTTCCCCGGTGACAAAAATTGGAGCAAGATCAGTCCCCCATCAGGCCCTGGACAAGCTGTGAAGCTCCCCGGTACAAAACGCCTCACAAGCGAAACCTCGGCTGCAAATAGGCGTGCCCTGGACTTGCCCCAGTTGTACTGTACAGGACGACTTAGGGAAGTCCAGGCGAATGTAGCAAATGCAAAACCCCAGGGGCATTTGACTCCGGAAGTCTCATAGACCTTCGGCAAAAATATTTTTGTTTTCAAGAAAAATTTATCGAATGTTCGTAAGAATCATTTGCTCTGGAAAATCTCGTACACTTTGCCGGTCAGTGAATGCTCTTCGGCAAATCCACTCTCTTCATGAAACATTGAATTTCTCCTAAGCCATTCAGCGTATCGAAGAGCGGTAAAAATGATGCTGCTTTTGCCGATTTCATAACAGTGGATTCACTACCTAAAAACTACCTGATAATAGACCTATTCTGAAAAAGAATCTCAATCGAACGATACTTTCCTACATTTTGTAGAATTTTCGAATGTGCATAATAGTGATAGAAGCTCTAACGCCACTCGATCGAATCTCGTGTATAAAAATGTATAAAAATAACGCTCGATCCAGGCTCTTTTGCTGAATAGCTATAAGGTCTATTTCTTACTTTCTGTCGCTCCATCTTTTAGCTAAGCAATCATCAACAACTTTATTAAGCCTGATTAGAAAAGTTTGGATAGGTTTTTTGGAATCGAGGGAATGCTGTTCTGAATTTTACACAATACAATTGGCCATCGTAGGTGGTCAGCCAATCATAATCTGGTACATTTGCAGATGATATGATGACGCATGAGCAACGTCAATATCACTGATCAGTGGTCAATATGCGAAAAATGGACACTGCGAAGGAGATTTAAAACAAATCTTGCGGTTCCCTGTGACCAAAATGAGTAATTCCCTGTCATTGGCGTGCTGAGGAAAGCATCGTCCTGCTTGTTGTCAACGAAAGTCACCTTAAAAGGGATTTAAACATTAACAAAGTTCAAGATACAAACATAGACGAATCACAGATACCCTATACTTCATTCCTGTTGGAAAAGGAGCTCGCTAACTGATAACTACTTGGCAGAATTGACCAATAAAGTTGATTCAAATTTGGGCCTATTATCGTACTCTTGGCTTGCAGAATTGGGAAGAGTTCGCTGCTAGCTGGACTGTGAACGAATAAAGATGTCGGATTGCAGCGACCTTGATCGGTAAGCACATTGGATATTTGGTGATTGATAGAAGAAGGAATTAACATTCTTGGAGATCATCATTGAGACAACTAGATGCTTTAAAGAAGGCTTTTCGAAGCGATGATTTGTTTCATCAGAGAGTTTCTCCGTTTCGTTTATATTGCTTTGTGCTGGGTGCTGCGAAGGAGAGTTGTGCAACTGTGTTCTATTTTTAGGAGGGCGGCAATCCTGTCATTGACAAATTCATCCAATTACTTCCGATAGAATCATCATACTTTAGGGGCAGAAACTTTCGCGGGCGAAACTTTCGCGATTTTTACGTTTATTAGCTTTTTTTGCGAAAGTTTCCACCAAGGCATACACGTTTTTTATAAGAAACTAGGATCAGGTCATAGTACCAAAAGTTTCTTAATTTCACACGAAATTTTGTCCATTTTAGTACTAAAAGTTTCTTAATTGGTTTCTTATTTTTTGAATGCAGAACTATCACTGTGGTTGCTAAGACTGGGGCAGATATGCTTCGTGACATTTAAAACATCATTTAGGAATAAACAGTGTTCTGTTATGTCGAAAACACAAATGTTTAGATAATATTGCTCAAGAAGAAAGGTTCAACAATCTATTTGCTATAATATCCATGCTTTTAGCTTTGAAAAGTTTCTTAGTACTTCTCAGACATAGTGCTAGAGTTTCTTAAAATTTTGGCCATCTTAGTACTAGTTTCTTATAAACCAGTTCTTATAAAAAAAACGTGTAATCTAAATTTAAAATTCGCGAAAGTTTTTGCATACGAAATCACAGAAAATTCTCAACTCGTGAAAATTTTTTCTATCCAATTTTTTTGTCTCCAAGTTTTTGCAAAAACTTGATGAGACAGAAAATACAGAGATATTTAATGGATTGAATTCCAAACTGTATTAAGATATTAAAATAAAACACCTTCCAAGTTCCTAGAAATTTCTAAGCACTAAATATGGGCATAAAACACTAGGCACGGCCAAAAACACTTGGCACAATTACTAGGAACCAGGAGAAAGCACTAGGCACTAGGAGTCATGGGCAGAAAGTGTGAGGCATTGACACAAAGCACACAGCATGAAAGCGTGGGAATGAGGCATCCTCGCAATGACTAACTTTGAATGTAAAACAGTTAAAGAAATTTGTGCTCTTATCATTCACACACATTTGTTTTACTGAAAATTTCTTTACCAATCACTTAAATGAAAGATATGACAATCCTACTCCATCGCAAGACCAAGGTGTAAATTTTCCTTGTTCAATTGCAATAAATCCCTGGTTAACTCTTGCTTCTTTCCATTGTATGCCTTTGAGGTCATTATTGAGGAGCTATTTAAGCAACTATTTATTTTGCTAATGGAAAACCTTGACATATTTTACTTTATTTTCACCATTTTTTAACCTTTTCCAGTTATGTCACTTGGAGGATTCTTTAGTAGTGTCTTAACATGGAAGTGCTTCAAAAAACAATGTTTTGAAATTTAAGGCACAGGAGGATTTCCTTGGGACATAAAGGTAAGAGGTTCATCAATGTGGTTTTGCATTTATATATTGATATTAATTCTATGTTACAGGCAAATTGAACAACTCAGAAGATGTGAAATAATCAAGGAGAGTGAAGTAAAGGCTCTTTGTGCAAAAGCAAGGTATAAAGTTTGTTTGTTTGTTTGCAAACTTAAGAGTTGGGTTTACTTTTGTTGCCTACAGTAAAATTGTACCATGTGGGATGGCAGAGCAGAAACAGCCCATGCATGTGCAGAAATTCATAGCTCTAGGCCTCCTAGCTCCCTGCAACAGATCCAAATCGATGCAACACTTGTATTTTCTCCTTGGGCCTTCAACTCTTGATTCATCATCCCAAAAAGCTTTGTGTCCAAACACTTTGTAACCTCAGATTGCTTCATGACCTCATTTTATGCAGTTTCTACTCTGTCATGTGGTCTAAGTAGCTCCGATTTTTGAAGTCCTAATGATTGAGTGGAAGCAAAGCACCATAATTCCAACTGCTAATTTTATCCCACTTCAAAGATAAACTGAGCTGCAAAAGAATTCTTGCTTTTGAAAGTGTGTTGATTCAACGATGCGAAACAGAGCTTTGAAAATTAGGGGAAAGTGGACTGATTGTTATCTAACATTGCAGGCTGCCTGTACATCTAAATAAGAATTTTTGAGACTATTTTTAGCTTCTTAAGAAAAAATTACCTCTTTATATGATGTCAGGATCATAATGTGATAAATTCTTGAAAATTCTCAGGAATTCTTGAGAACTTTAAGGTTTCATTAAAAGTGTTAAGAATTATTTAAGAATTCATCTGAACTCTTATCATGTTTCATGTATGCATGGTTGTACTAACGAGTGAGTCAGAAAAAGTTCACACATTTGGGGGGGGGGCTGTGAAATAAGTAGTAAAAAGCTGATATTCAAAATTGAAATGTTAATCTATTTATCAGTCAAAGCCTAACTTAGATGAGAAAATTTTGTCTGGTAAAATCCCTTGTGATTTAGACCCAGAAATTAGGAAAATGCTGGTAAAGGGCATGTTTGGGAACAATAATTCTGCATTCCATTCTGGTCCATGATTTACCTTCTATTGAGATTCGAATTTTGTATCTCAAGCTGTTAATGTAAACTTCAATGCCACATAAATCATGGACCAGAATGGAATGTGGAATTTTGGATTCCCATACAAATCCTTTGAAAGCATTTTCTACTTGCTGGGTCTTTAAGTGTGATTTTAGGAATCAAAATGGTCTCATCTGAGTCAGACTTTGACTGATAGATTAGCATTTTTGTTTTGAATATTGGTCACATACTTTTTTTCAATAGCCCACCAAACATGTAAACTTCATTGACTCACCCAGTATACCTACTATACTACGATTCTCTGTGACCTCTGCTTAATCTACAGGGAAATTCTTATTGAAGAAAGCAATGTTCAGAAAGTTGATTCACCAGTTACTGTAAGTTTCAATCTATTATTTGTGTCTATAAAATGTTTCCATTCATCATTTGCCTTGAATAGAGAAAATAGATTTAGCAAAGCTGTGGGAAACTTAACATTTTTGCAATGGTGTTTTCTGGATTCATGCTGAATTTTACATCAGGATGTTACATAGCAGTTCATCTGTAGGCTAAAGACTGATTTCAGCTGAATTTTCCCAGTGGATCGGAAACCCATAGTTAAGGAGACAAAATTTCATTTTTGATTTGAATAAAGTGTTATGCATGATAAACAATTCATTATGTAAAATTCTGCTTGCTCAAAAAATTCTTGAGAATCAGCGTTAGCATCCAAGAATTAATGAAAATTGGTTATGATAAATATAACAATTTCAATAACTTTTCAGATTTTTGAGGAAGAAGATTTATTCTGTTCTGCCTGTATTTGGCTGCACACAGTATTTCACTTTGGAAGGTTAACTACCCAAAAATTTGGAAGGTTTCTTAGAAACTGACAAGATATTTGATGAATTCTCAAGAATTGTCAAGAAAGGAAGAGTAGTAAAGTTTTGAATTAACTGTATATACTGTATATATAACAGTTTTATTGCTGCAAAGTAGCCACCTATTCCTGTGCATTGGCTTCGCTAGGTGTGATGATTCTCAATGCTTGAATGTCTGTTTTCAACAATTTTGCAAAGTGACTTTGGTCAGTGGCCTTTGAAATGGCATCCAAATGGTTGGAATTCACTTTAATTGGCAAAAAAAGAACATTTACATCACATCTCTGTTCTCCTGTTGTTATTTGACTCAAAGCGAATGTGTCAATTTGTCATGCATCACAATTCAATGAGTGTAAACTGCAGAACCCGGGAATGGACCTGTGCAACCAATACACTGCGCAGCACTAACTGACATGATAGTGCCAAAAATTACTTCACACAAAGAATATCAAGCTGCTTCATGTTTTCTCATTTGACTGTTTGCTATCCTTTCTATTCTGATGTTATTTGTTCCTTATCAATTGATTCAATTGCATCTTTCATTTCAAAAGGTTTGCGGAGATATTCATGGACAGTTTTATGACCTAAAAGAATTGTTTAAAGTAAGTCATCATATTTCTTAGGGCACTGCAACCACCTTGGTTTTAAAATACTGTTTGTCTTGTTATATTTTTGTTTATTTATTGAATTGGCTTGATTGATCTTCATATCTTCATGGAAATAACGATGTATGATTTTTTCATAATTTGCAATATTTGCTATTGAAAACTGAATTACTATGCAGGAATTGTACATTAAGAATTATAGAGTCATATGAAATACACAACATGTTTCTAAACAATAAATCTTAGGCAGAAAAACCATGATATTCCCAAGGCCTATATGTATAAATGTAGAACTGAATCTGTCATGTTGCAATGTTCTAGTATGCAATTATGCTTAAGATCATGGCAAGGTGATGTTCAGCAAGATGTGGTGTGTTCTTAAGTTGAATCCCCATAGAACTATTAAAAGCTCTAACTGAATGCAGTGCATAGTCCTTACCACCAGCTTTAGAATAATTGTCTACTTAACAGCTTTTCCAATGGAATTTCAACTAAAATTTGATATGCAAAGTGGATTGATGCAAATAAATTTATAGATTAGAAAGCGACCAAGTTGTGGACACATTTGACTGAAAACAACAACCAAATATAAATAATGTATAAAAGAAGGCATCTAATTGTTGTCTTTTCCTTTGCATCCATCTGGCAAAGGTCTTCAGAACCTTGTTGTTTTTAATCATCATGCATGGAACTTTTGATCTTCTTTAAACCACAGATTTTCAAATACTTTCTTACTGAGAGTGGCCAGCTGTTGAAAGATATAGCCACAATATTTTTTTCCCAACAGAACAGAACCTGCTTAAAATAACGTCATCAAGCAATCTGATATAAGAAATTGTGTGGATTTATAAGCTTTTTGAAATTCTAAATCAAGAGCTATAGGCCCAAGGAAAGAATACCAAGCGTTGCCTAATTTTGGGATCTGTTGCAGAGAGGTATGGGGGCTCAAAGTTCTGAATTTTCATTCATATGCATGCAGTATCTGCACAGTTCTTCTTCCCAGGAAGCATATCTCTTTAAAGTTTGCATGTCTACCACTGTCTCTCCTAAAATGACTATGCACATTTGAAAAGTCGCCAAAATGCCATCAAAACATCAGTTTTGACATATCATAGCTATTTTGTTTCTAGTATACTGTCAAGATCCAGAGATAATTTCAGAGTAATTTATCCATCTACAGTAAATAGATGACACATATAAACATGGTTTTCCTGCCCAAGAATTCTTGTTTGGAAAATTTATATGAGTCTAAATTACAATTTTTGCTCCATACGTATTTCTAACATAATGTAAAGGCTTCTTGTCATGTTCAGGTACATTGCCAGTACTTTGTTTTCACGTGAAAATGGAGTGAAATGTCCCCAGTTCAACTTTGTGTTTTCTTTTAAAACGATCAAAAATGGAGGCATTTGAAAACGCAGTTCATAGATAATAATAATAATAATGTATCAATATTTATACAGGTTTGCATGGTCAGCTAGGAATAGCTGCTATAAATCAAGGACCTGTGTCCAACGGAAAGTAGTTAAAAAAAGGAAATATTTACAAAATAAAGGTTCCTTAAAAATCAAAGTCATTACATCTCTTCTTGAATCTAACAACTGAGTTCTCATTTTCCAGTTCAGGCGGCAATCTGTTGTATATTTTTACACCTTGATAGCTAAATGCTTTTCGAGCGGTTTCTGTTCTTATGCGAGGCACCACGAGATTTGATTTGTTGCCTCGGGTGTCCTTTCCATGGTCCAGTCTAGAGTAGAGTGATTTGAAAAATGGAGACATCCTTAAAATGCATCATTTTAATGGAAACACTCAAAACTGAGGCACTCAAAAGGCCGCAACAACAGCAACTGATCTGGTGCAAAAAAACAAAGGAAATGTCTAACAAAGGAAATGATAATGAATGAAGGCGGAGTAATGGAAATACCTCTGTTTACGTGGAAGGCGTTCTTCATGAATACAGAGTAATGGGAACGGTTCAAGATCGTTCAAAAACTGAGTCATTTGAAAATTTAAAACGGAGGTAGGGAGACGTAGCCTTAATTTGCATTGTAATTTTTGTGCAAATATCAAAATGAATGCATGCTATCTTAAAATGGTGTCCATTTTTATCATTGTATGCCCAATAACTCATGGTAACAGTTTTGTTGTCAAACTTAAGTACACTTTGTAAAGTTAACAGTGACTAAGTGTCTAGCATCTACATCCTATCTTGATTATAGGTTGGTGGTGATGTTCCTGATACAAATTACTTATTTCTTGGTGATTTTGTGGACAGAGGATTCTACAGTGTTGAAACATTTCTACTGTTATTAGCATTAAAGGTTGGTTTTACTGCTTTTAGCTTGATACATTCATGATTTTACCTGGGTCTTCTGTAATTGCAAACCCTTTACTTTATATCTTTCCGGCCTACTTTTGTTGCATCAGGGCACCATTTTCCTCCCTGTAATGGCTCAGTGATGAAGCCACTGCTTATTATGTTTGGCTCAGATATATACTTAGGGATCGTCTCCAAATTACCGTATAGCTTTTAGACGAATTGATACGACTTCAATCGTATTCATGAAAGGTGTTATACGACCTAATTCGTATAGCCGCATAAGAGATAGGAATTGTATACGAATTGTTTGATTTCTATACGAATTATGATGCGACTTTGATACAAATTTGATACGAATTTGATACGAATTGTGCATACAAATTGCATTTATGATTAAGATACGAATTGTGTTTACGAATTGCTTATACGAATTTGATACGAATACTTGGAGATGATCCCTTAACATTTTGAGTTTGTTTAACCCATTGAAGACCAGTGTTACACACAATTAATTAAGAACTTTATTGTAATTCAAATGCAGGGCTTTCAGTGGGGGGCGCGCGACAGCGCGCGAACGCGCAGGCACGCGCCGTTTGGGAGCGAATGATCGCGCGCCCGATAATAGAATATTTCCCTTCAAGAGAGCGATGTCCCATTTGGGAGCTCACGCCGGAAAACTTTGTAAACAAATGATTTTTGTTTTAAAACATACCTTGTAACTCCCTGATGCTGATTTATTCGTTGGATGCAGCTCAGCTACCTTGTTTGCTCATTCCACTCAAGTTTAACCAGCCTCATTTTTTAGGCCATCTTCTTCCGAGATCATGCTATCTTAAATGTCAGACTTCTCAAGCAGCTTGCGTTCATTGACTTGTGTCTGTCCCTGTCTCACTCACTTGGTCTTGGGAAGTATGACACATATCTTTAGTATCGTTTGATATTTCTTTCGCGCGCCCCACACAGTTCACGTGAGTTTTTGGTCGCGCGCCTTAATTTCTGAACGTGAAAGCCCTGCAAATGAACATATTTTCCAGAGGCATATGCGACTATAAATATTTTACTAGCTACCGTACCAAAAGTTTGGATTGAGTGTTGTTTTTATACATTTTGATTTGGAATATTTGATTGGATAGAGTTATAGCTTCAAACATTGAATTGACATTCAAAGAATTTGTCAGAATTCTTCATAATATCTAAATATACAGGGTGTCCCAAATAAAATTGTGCCCCGTTTGTGTGGCTACTGTGGAGGGACTGTAGATTCAATTATCCCGGTTTTTACACAGTTGCATAGGTCAAGCTTCAACTTAGAATTTGAGACCTTGTTTGAGTCAATCTGACACGTGGTTGCTGATTTATGGCAGTGAAAAGGCAAAATTAATGGTTGCTTCAAAAACAGCACTTCTATCTTCTAGCAATGTCAAAATAAAGTAAGTTTTCAAAGAAACGGTTCTAGCGTCGTATTAAGATTTTTATTACTTTCTTTAAAAGGTAGAAAGTGCTCTCTTGTTGACAGGCAACACTGCTCACCCTTTAAAAGATTTAGGAAAAGTTACAATACGGCGCTAGAACCCTTTCTTTGAAAAATTACTTTATTTTGACATTGCTAGAGAACAACAGAATTCCTGTTTTTGAAGTAAACACAACTTTTGCCTTTTCTCTACCACAAACCAGCAACCACTTGTCAGGCTGACTCATACAAGGTCTCAAACTCAAAGTTGAAGCCGAACCTATGCAAAGGCCCACCGAGAGGGGGGACAGGGGGGACTTTGCCCCAGGGCCTCAGGGTCAAAGGGCCTCATGATTGGAGAATTTTGACTATTTGAATACGGGAAATAATCTAAAATGCATTTTAAGCCAATCTAAAGGGGGCGATCGAAAAATTTTCTTCTGGCTTCGCTCGCAGGGGGCCTCAATTTACAGTTTTGCCCCTGGGCCTCGAAAAGCTCTCGGCGACCCTGCCTATGCAACTTTGTAAATAGCGAGATGACTGAATCTAGAGCTCCTCCACATCAGTCACACAAAGGGAATAATTTTTTGGGACACCTTGTATTACGTAATTGAAGACTCTTTTTTAGAATAGCTAAAAGGTTAATCATATGTGTTTTGAAGTGCAGCTGTCCCTTCCAACCACTTCCAGAAAGTTGAAGACAGTCGCCAACAGTAAAGGAATTTAGAAATTCAAGCTTCAGTAGTTAATTACTGTTTGATTTCTCTTGTAGGTTAGATACCCTGATAGAATAACCTTAATTCGTGGAAACCATGAAAGCAGACAGATAACACAGGTAAGAGTTGCTTTTCATCAGAAAAGGCTTATTTAAGCGAACTTAAGGCATTGGACACGTTAGAAGGAATTGGAAGCCTGTATGCATGTGTTATATACTTAACACCACCAAAGGACATCGCTAGAAACCAAGGGAATAGAGTAACCAGTCGCCCATTCTAGCTATTCATCTTTCGGCTTAATAATGTCATTATTTCCCTGCTTTATTATCTATCCATAAAAGGATCTATCTTGTTTCAGGTTTATGGATTTTACGATGAATGTGTTCGAAAATATGGATCGGTCACTGTCTGGAGATACTGTACTGAAGTCTTCGATTTTCTCAGTTTATCGGCAATAATAGATGACCGAGTAAGATCATTATTAATACTTCTGTCTTTATCATCATTTATTTCAATGCGTGAAGACGAATCAACGAGTTTATTATGGGGAGACTTAACTGTAGTACACTAACCTCTATTTCCATCAGCCACAATCCTTTGTGCTCTCTCTATGAAATTTGGCCTGCAGGGGCTTCCCTCACAGTTAATTGATCGATGTTGGTGACCATATAGTTATACTCATTTTCTGAATTTAATTACTTTGTCGTCATTATCATCATGAATTGTTACCTCGCCATTCATTCGTAACGAGGGCAAAGCAGGGATTGTGGCTTGGTATCTGTAGATTGCTTGTAGTTTTGCGACATGCGTAGCATGTTACAGGAAGTGTGCTGGAGTTTTGTCACACCAAAAATAAAGACAGCCAGGTTGTGTGTTTTCTACACGTTTTGTTTCTTGCGTGACTAGAAACAAAAACTTATTGTTTATCAAAATTCGTTGCCATTACCATTTTTGCCAAAGAAATGGTAAATTCTATTGAAAAGTTTGTGCAACGCCACAGGCTGTTTAATGCTTTTAGAGGCCGCACATAAATCGATTCTTTCACGCAAAACGTCCATTTGACGTTTTCAAAATATCCACACCCCCCAAAAAGAAACGTCCACCAATTGAAAATCGATGTGATTTTTTCGATCAAGAGGAAATCTCATACAGTTTTTTGCTGCATGTCAAATGGGCCTAAGTGATTATGAAGTCGTCAGCGACGTGCTTTCCATGACCAGACTCAACAAAACGGACAAGATACTTTCACTGCTGTCGAAATTCTTTGGCACTAACGAAATGTACAGTATAATAGACCGCAGACAAAATGAATAGAAGCGACAGCAAACAGAAGCTGTAGAATAAAGTTTCTTGCAGACAATGCTCGGAAGAAATATCGATGAAACAAAAATTTTCCAGTTTTGGTAAAGTCATTGATATATTAATCCTAAGATGCAAAAATTCATTGTTAATGAACTTGATTTGTTTCAATTTTTCTTCATTTTTTCAGATATTCTGTGTGCATGGTGGGCTTTCGCCTTCAATAACGACATTAGACCAGGTACATATAATTTTTATCCATGCAAAAGTGGCTTTAACTTGTGCTGGTTAAATTTCGATGGTAAATTAAAACAGTAATCTACTGGGTGTCCCAAAAATGTATACAGATTTGGTTGGGTCAAGCGATGTAAATTTAGCTTTAGTCAATGACGAATCACTCTCATGATTTTGCCTCCGTAGTTTTTTTAACATAGATGCCTCGTTTTTTGGTATTGGTGCTTCGAGTGCAGACTTATTAATCTTGAAAGCTCAAATTTATACCCAAAGGCAAACAAGAACTTAAGCGTTTTGGCCGAAGCAAATTCTTGAAAAGCACATCAAATTAATAACTGAAATTAGAGAAAAATTAAGAAACTGCCGAATGGGTGACTTGAGGGTGACTCCTGGCAAACAGAATATGATAAGATCTAATATTATCCAAATTTTCTTAATGCGTCCTTTGATTTATTCGCTTTGCCTGAAGAATTTTTTCAGGCAAAAGACCCCAGCTGTGATTTGCAGGTGGATGCAAATTTGAACTTTCGAGGTTATTATGTCTGCTACCAAAGCACCAATACCAACAAATGAGTTACATCTATGGAAGTTTTTGTTTTTGTTTTGTTTTTATTTTTCAGTTTGTTTTGAGTCAGGATTTCTAGCTACTGAAAGCTAATTTAGGCCCACTGTGCATGCCGCATCCAGGCATGGGACCCCTAGCTTAACGTCTTTTGCGAAGGACGACGAGGTGAGCTGTGAGGTCACGCCTCCGAGGTCACCCACCCGGAGTTTGACTTCACTCGACCGAGCTTAACTTCAGTTACCTGATGAAACCTGTTTAAGCTACTCGGCCACTCACCCCGTAAGTTAATCGAGGAACATTTTGAGAGTGATTATACATCGATTAAAGCTAAGTTCACCTTGCTGAATCCAAAAAAATCCGAATGCTTTTTTCTGGACTCCCGGTATATTCCAGAGAAGATGCTAGACGATCATGTCCAAAAATTTTCGTCTAGTGTTTTCAGTCGCAGAAGATCAGGCTAGTCAGAAAAGTTAAACTTTTGGCGGGCTCTAGAATAAATCCGAGAGAAGAATATTCTACTCGGCTGCAGAACAGAAGTTCAACTTCTAGACATAGCGTATGATGAATTACCTGAAAAATGTTAGCTACAAAGAAAAAGGGGATGTATTTTACAGGCTCTTGGGCAACTAACATGCGTTGCAACTCTATTTGTAAAGATGGCCTAATTTCTAGACTTATGACGATGAGTGTCTTATTTCCCTGTGCTCTTTGACTTGATGATGGTGCTTTGGTCAACGGAGACTCGTAAAACACGTGGCAAATATTAAAACAAGATGTTAATCTATCAGTCAAAGGCTAAGGAAGATGTGAAAATTTTGTTTGGTAATATCACTCATCTTTTAGACCTAAAAATAAGTAAATGCTGATAGTAGGCTTATGACGATGAGTCCCTTGTATCCCTGCGGTAAACCTTGCTCAAGAGGGACTCATAATGAAACAGTGAATAAGCCGGCCCTATCTCCTGCATTCCATCATGATTCGATCGATCGAATCAGGATCGAACAACTGCCATAGCTCTATTCAACGGTCACTCCTCGGAAAGAAAATGCGATGGAAAACAAGTATAGCAGACATTTGATCAACGAAACTTGGTATAAATCTGAAGAAGGAAGTTCAGTTTACCTGCTAAGTGCAAAATGAGTCTCTCAATGCTACATTTTCCATGTTTTTAAGACCAAAACCAACCAGAGAAATCTTCAGCCACCTGCCGTAGCAACTTCGTTCAAAATCTAGTCAACTGCATCATTCGAATTGAAAATTTGACAGCATTGTTCTTTGCCAAATCTCGCAATCTGATTGGTACGTTAGGAATTGCAAAATTTGGGCCTAAATAGGGCCAGGTTTTTAAAAGTAACACTATGAGTCTCTCGTGACTGAAGCGCCATCATCAAGTCAAAGAGCATATGGAAACTAGAGAATCGTATTAAGTCTGTGCTGATAGGTGGTTTGTATTGGAACGAGAATTCCACTTTTGATTCTGGTCCATGATTTATTTGCCATTGAAATACAAATTCAGTACAATTGTCTGTTTCAGAAATAGAATTTATATGTCAACGGCTAGTAAATCATGGACCAGGATCGATTGTTGAATACTCGTTCCCATACTAGCTGTCTTCTATTGTGGTATTCTCTTCCCCTTAATAGCATTAGTTCTACACTTAGAATATTGTAATACAAGAACTCATCCGAGACCGTTGGTTGCGAGGAAAAATGTCTCAAAATTTAAGAAACTACCTGCTAGTCACGGACCGAAGTTTCTAATAAAAAAGGAGTGTATTTATCCATGGTCATGATATTATTATACGATTATAAAAAGGATTATTTTTCCTTAGATACGAACGATCGACAGAAAACAAGAAGTGCCTCATGATGGACCGATGTGTGATTTATTGTGGTCAGATCCAGAAGGTATGTATAGTTGTTTCTCATTTTAAATTCCCTTTGTGATTGCATGATATGAAGGTGTTGTGGAACAGTGGTGTAATCCGCTGACTTTGCTGCCAGAACAGTCAAGCAGACAGGGTTCGATCCCAGGTAGGGCCCTATTATTTGAGTGTCATGGCAATAGGTCACGGACTCGATTTGCGATCCCAGTGTTTGGCGCTAAAAACTGCAACTTCACGTTCACTTTCACTTTTCTTTGAATGGCAAATTGTCTTATAAACTTGCGGGAAATTCAAGCTTCTGATACCACCATACCTTCCTTTTATATTTTCTCTAATTACTCACCATTTGATGACATAACAGTCTTTTGAAGTTAAAACCAAGAGCAGGAGCACTTAGGACTTTCTCTTCCCCACCCTAATTTTTATTTTAAAGTCCATCTCAAATTAGATGTTACGTAAACATTTTTGACAACACAAAACTGCTCATGCAAAGCACTTTAAATTTTATTTTTCGCGGGCATTTTTACGTGATATCCGATTTTGACAGACTATAGGTATGTTGGTAGTCCCAAAGGTGTCTCGAATCGAGAAGTTACACCGTAGTTTTGAATTCTCTTGCTCTTTCCCCAGATACGCAGGGATGGGGTGTTAGTCCACGGGGAGCAGGATACCTGTTTGGAAGTGACGTTGTTGCACAGGTTTGTAAACATCTTTTCGTTCTTATCAATAACATTTGAAAAGCCCTTTGTTATGAGTCCTAAACCACCAGCAAATTTTGTAATTGGATCAACTTTGGGTAGACTTCCTTGGTGTGTAGTACAGCACAGTTCATAGTTTTTATAGTTTCGATTGACCAGAAAGCTTAGAGCGAATTTATAGCAAAATCATTGGCAAGATTGGATGTAGTGCAACGCATTGACCTTCGCAGCATAGCATACAGGGTACGGTTTTCAATTCAAAGTAGCTTTTTTTAGCGCGATGTGTTTGAATGTGCTCGAATTGATCTGTTAACTTCTGGCACACAGAAATCTCTTAAATTGCTGGAAGTTGCGGAAAAATAGCCGATAAACCGCTTCAGTACTGGCACTTGGATGCTATAGAATGTTTCTGAAGTTTTGCCGAAAGTGCAAAATGCCTAATATTTCAATAAAAGACTTAGACTCGAGACTTAGTTACGACGAGGGAATCATTTTATCTCGTACCTGCCGGAGTAATACAACAAATATTCGCCAAGGCAGAATTAGATTTAGTTGCGACAAGGGAAGCATTTATCTCTTATCTGCTGGAGAAATACATGGAAAATTCTGTTGACTAACTGCACTCACGCCAAATCAGTTCCAATCATTGTTTTTACAATACAGTTATTTTCTTTCCCAGTTCAATGCGACTAATAACATCGATCTGATATGTCGGGCTCATCAACTTGTCATGGAAGGATATAAATGGCATTTCAACGAAACTGTATTAACAGTATGGTCAGCGCCAAATTATTGCTACAGGTATTTAAGAGTTTTCTGATTTTGATATATCATGCTAGAAAAATGTAGCTACCCTGTGTTCCTTTAACTCAAAGTACTTTTATTTTTTACGTTGATGCTTAGACAAGTTTTTATAGACTTGATTCGTAGCTTTGCAGAAGCAGAGGAAGGCAAATGATTGTTTTCAAAAACTAAACTGATGAATTTTTATTGATTTATATTGTTTTGAAACTAAAAGTGATCAATAGACGATTCCGGAAAAGATGGTGGACCTCATCTCACGCAATGCATTATAGGAATATGCCCCATAGCAACGCTTAGCTATAAAACTTACAACAGCAGCGTAAAATCTTGAACGCAGCTACGATAGATTAGTCAAGATAGTGGCTAGTGAAGAAAGACCGGCTAGTCAAGAAAGCGAGGTCCCTCTTTTTTCACTCGGTAGTTTGAGCTGAAGCGTTACTTTCATTCGTAGGTGTGGTAATGTCGCTGCCATTCTTGAGCTCGACGAACATCTAAACAAAGATTTTACGATTTTCGAAGCAGCGCCACAGGTATGGTTTACACTCAATGTTTTGTTGTGGACGTATAGATCAATTAGCAACTTTAGGGATCTTTCAGAATCAATGATTTATCATTTAAGATGCTCTGTAGCACATCGTAGGGAAGCTGATACTTCACCTCTTTTAAAAGCATCTGTCATACTGTAAAAAAACAGTCGCATTTCCACGAGAAATTAAAATCTAAGCGAAGTTTGCTTTTTTGGTAAAGTAGGCCGTCTTTCAAAAAGTTCTCATTTTTTCCCAAAAGTAAGGCTTTGCATTTTCGCTAAGATAGGCCAGTTTTTAAAAATTTATTTTTTGCCCAGAAAGGAAGGCTAAATGTTTTGATTTTCTCACAGCTGTTGTGCTCTTTCTACCTATGTCAAATAGAGGAGATTTTCAAAGGGTTGGTTCTGGCATCGCATTGAATTTTCACTGCATTTTTTGAAAGAGGGGAAGTCCTCTTTTATGAATACAAATCACTGCTAACCCTTTAAAACGATTTAGCAAAAGTGTAATACGACGCTAGAACTCTTTCTTTGAAAACTTACTTCATTTAAACATTGTAACATTGCTGGAGAACAATAGAAGTGCTGCCTTTGAAGTAAACACAAATTTTTTCTTCCATCTGCCATAAATCAGCAACCACGTGTCAGATTGACTCATACAAGGTCTCAAACTCTAAGTTGAAGCCTGAGCTATGCAGTTGTTTAAAAACCGAGATGATTGAATCTACTGCTCCTCCACAACATCCAGACAAACGGGGCACAATCTTTTTGGAACACCATGTAGTTAAAAGCCGAAAGAGCATAGTGTATTTATGATTACTCAGCTTCATGCAAGTTTCTTTGTTGCAAATTTCCTGAAAATGGGCCTAAACCTCTTGATCATAGCGAAAGGAGTCTTCTCACACAGAACAACTTGCAAGGGAATTTCAACTCTCATAGGAGCTAGTTATACGACGTAGATTTTCAAAATATACTGAAGTTTTCAATCCCTTGGCAAAATATGCAAACAGTGTCTTTCACCCGTGAGAAGTCTCCGTTTCTTGTTCTTTGTGATGATATTTGCCTGTTATTTTTCAGGAGGTTCGTGGAATCCCAGCGAAAAGACCGCAAGCAGATTATTTCCTATGAGAATACAAAATATAACCATTGGACAGCCTTGAGTATGATATCTAGTACCTGGAGTATGCTTTTTATCAAAGAGTGTCATTCGTTCGTCGGCAGGATTGTTATCCCTGTTCTTTTGAGTCACGTGAGTTGGACAACAGAGAGTTCTCTTCGAAGCGAATGACGTTGAGAAGTTAATGTCAGGTGAAATGCAGACTGCATTTTGTTGGACTTTAAGTAACTTTAAGATTTTAGGTGAATTCGTAGCCTAGGTTGATAAGCATACACCCTTGTATCCCTGAGGTAAACCTCACTAAGCAGGAACTCATAAACTGTAAACATGACGGCGCTGTTGGCGCCTGCACCAATCAAAGTAGTAACCTTGGCCTGTTTTAAAGTGAATGACCTGAGATATATAGCGCTTGTCTAAAAATAGGACAAAGAAACGCCTAATCCCTGCATTGTTTGCTTTGGCTTTGCTTTCTTTCGCCAGGAGCTACATTACCAAACACAATAGGCTATTTATAAACCCATGCGATCTCATCTTTTAACTCAGGTTATTCACAGGGAGCCCAGGAATAATTGGCAAACTCAAAACATAAATTGTCTAGAATAGGAGCTCCGTAGGAAACTGCGAAGGATTTGCGAAGCCTTGAAATGAATGCTGCGAAGGACTCGTAGCGCGTTGAGCTGCGAAGGAACTGTGAAAAACGGAGTTCCTTCGCAGCTCAACGCGCTACGAGTCCTTCGCAGCATTCATTTCAAGGCTTCACAAATCCTTCGCAGTTTCCTACGGAGCTCCTATTCTAGACAATTTATGTTTTGAGTTTGCCAATTATTCCTGGGCTCCCTGTGGGTTATTCACTTTAAGTGATCAACTCACAGCGATGAGATGTGTCAAGATTACTTGCAGCAAACAGTTACCGTAGCAGACTTAGTTGCATGTCGTGTAGTTTCGCTTTTTGCCGGAACTGATAACTTTACAACTACTACTCATTTCCTACACCTGTTGAAACGGATAAGCTCCATAATGAAACCTTCTAGCTGTTCTAAAAAAGGTTCGATTAAGTACGTTGGATCTTCTATCACTATTGTGTATATTCGAGGTGTATCAAGCTATCGTTCGATTCGGAGTCTCTTTTTAGAATTTAGATATTAGTCCTAAGTCACATGCCAATTTTTTGTGACACGATCACTGGGTCTACAATACCTCCAAAATGAGTTTTCTAGAGCTGCTTAACCCATAACTAGGTATCTGTACTTCGGTAAAGGATCATTCTTGCCTTAATTGCAGATGATGGGGAGACAGAAACTCGTTGCAGGTTCACATTTATTACTGTTTTTACAGATCTTGGGAAATAAGGCCCCCAGTGGAACAACCAAGGTGTTGTGGCGCAGGTGTTGAAGGTGTTGAAGGTGTTGTGGCGCAGTGGTGTAATCCTCTGACTTTGAAGCCAGCACAGTCCGGCGGAGTGGGTTCGAGACGCGACAGGGCCTCACCACTTGAGCGTCATAACAAGGGTTCGCGGACTCGATTAGCGCTTAGCTACTTCTGCGCTCCCAGCGCTTGGTGCTAAAACCGCAACTTCACCTTCACCAACCAAAATTCAACTAACGATATGGGTGTCACTTGAGGGCCCTTATGGAGTGAGGCTATCATCGTAATCGATCGTTATAACTCCCTTCCAAATCAAAATTTTAGATAAGCCTTCCCTCTCTTTGAAACTCGCACCCAATTTATATCAAATGCCAGCCAAAGATTTTCCTTTTATTTTGTTAAGCAAGTTTGCATATTAATCTTGATATGGTTTGGGATTTGACTCGTAAAATTGTGTGTTGATTCCATAGTATCTGGGGTAGAAAAATAAAAAGGTATCATAAATATCGTTGTTATTTGACGTTGTGAATGAGCTCCCCCTCCCTGTAATAAGCCCCCTCACTTTTAGGGCCCTTCTAGAGTCCCCGAAGTTAGATAAGCACGCCAGGGGCTTAATAGAGCTTTCACGGTAATCAAAAAAAGTTGATGCGATTAATACGAAGAACAAACTTACCCCAAGACTATTTCGTGAAAAATCGGGAAAGGAATGAGCCATGTGGATCCACGCTCGACTTAATGCCTTTTCGACCCTTGTTTCTAAACTGATTACAGTTCGTAGTAAATTTCGCTCGTTTTTCAATATGTTTGATATTAACCTCTTTGCGCAATACTGTTTGGCCGAGCAATTCAATTCAAAAAGTAAGTACAGTAATTCAGTTCAATAGATAAGTAGGTAAAATGATAAAGAAATCGGGAGTGAAAACTGGAACGAATTGTAGTAAATGTACCGTGGTAAACCGGCGTTCTTTGATTTGCTGGTATCATTTGGCCAATAGGAACTCATAATTTTAGCACTATGAAGTGGGCCCATTTTGCAAAATGGCCAGAACAATCGGGAGTTCTCATACACACAACAAAATCGCTTCAAAGTCTTGCGTAAGGAGCTCGTAGGGAACTCATTGAAAAGAGAACTCGTAGCACAATGAATGATGTTTTCCTGACGTACAAATCGAAAAATGCATTCCTTTCAGGATGTAGAAACAAAATAGGTTCATCACAGCTGCGAGAACTCTAGGCCTCATCAACCGCTATTGCATGCAACAACAACAGCAACAACACAAGCAACAACAACAGTCTAGATAGCGCCTTCCTATTGCCTGTAAACTAAATTCTACCGATTTGATCAGTGAATACGGAGCACTGATCTGAATCACTCTGCGCAGGCCTAAATTGGGCCCACTGTGACTTTTTCACACTATTTTTTAAATCCCTATATGAGTAGTGATATTAGTGAATCAAAGAACGCAGGGAAACAAGGGACGAATAGGAAAAAGTATGTTGTCATTTCAAAGCTCTACTTGGACCAAATTTGTCTTTTCGACTACCTGAAATTGCAGCATTCCTTCAAAGGACCCCCGCTATGGCTTCCTTTTTACGAGATGAAGAGTGTTACATTCACTTATCTTCCTGTAATCGCACTTTCGATTTCTTTTTCATATCAACAAAACACTTGTGATCATTGAAACTGATAGACTTCGATATGAAAACGAATTTCTGACAACTTTACTTTCAGGTGAAAATGTAGTTAAACAGATCGTAAAAGCCATGAACTTCATTTTTGATATAAAAATCGCATTAATCTGTCTATTAGTAAAAGATCGTTGACTAGATTAAACATAGCCTGCTTAGATTCGTGCATTCTAGAAGCTTGTTCAGAAATTATGTTCATGATCAAAGATGGTTTGTTTGTTTGGATGTGCAACTTCTGCAACAATAGCAAGGCAACGACAGAACTTTTAGAATTAAGGCAAAAGGCTTTACTTTTTTCTGTGAAAGAGGCGATTTGAAAAAAAAACTATTTTTGGCAGAAAAGTAAGGCTTTAGACTATGCTTTTTCGGTAGAATAGGCCTATTTTGAAAGCACCTATTTTTAGCAAAAAGTAAGGCTATAGACTTTGCTTTTTCGGTAGAATAGGCCTATTTTGAAAGCACTTATTTTTTGGAAAAGAGTAAGGCTATAGCCTTTGCTTTTTCGGTAAAATAGGCCTATTTTGAAAGCACTATTTTTGGCAAAAAAGTAAGGCTATAGCCTTTGCTTTTTCGGTAAAACAGGCCTATTTTGAAAGCACCTATTTTTGGCAAAAAGTAAGGCTATAGCCTTTGCTTTTTCGGTAAAATAGGCCTATTTTGAAAGCACCTATTTTTGGCAAAAAGTAAGGCTATACACTTTGCTTTTTCGGTAAAATAGGCCTATTTTGAAAGCACCTATTTTTGGCAAAAAGTAAGGCTATAGCCTTTGCTTTCTCGGTAGAATAGGCCTACTTTGAAAGCACCTATTTTTGGCAAAAACTAAGGCTATAGCCTTTGCTTTTTCGGTAAAATAGGCCTATTTTGAAAGCACCTATTTTTTGGCAAAAAAGTAAGGCTATAGCCTTTGCTTTCTCGGTAAAATAGGCCTATTTTGAAAGCACTTATTTTTGGCAAAAAAGTAAGGCTATAGCCTTTGCTTTCACGGTAAAATAGGCCTTTTTTGAAAGCACTTATTTTTGGGAAAAGAGTAAGGCTATAGCCTTTGCTTTTTGGGTAAAATAGGCCTATTTTGAAAGCACCAATTTTTGGCCAAAAAGTAAGGCTATAGCCTTTGCTTTTTCGGTAAAATAGGCCTATTTTGAAAGCACCAATTTTGGCCAAAAAAAGTAAGGCTATAGCCTTTGCTTTTTCGGTAAAATAGGCATATTTTGAAAGCACCAATTTTTGGCCAAAGAGTAAGGCTATAGCCTTTGCTTTTTCGGTGAAATAGGCCTACTTTGAACGCACCTATTTTTGGCAAAAGAGTAAGGCTATAGCCTTTGCTTTCTCGGTGAAATAGGCCTATTTTGAACGCACCAATTTTGGCCAAAAAGTAAGGCTATAGCCTTTGCTTTTTCGGTAAAATAGGCCTATTTTGAAAGCACCTATTTTTGGCAAAAAGTAAGGCTATAGCCTTTGCTTTTTCGGTAAAATAAGCCTATTTTGAAAGCACCAATTTTGGCCAAAAAGTAAGGCTATAGACTTTGCTTTTTCGGTAAAATAGGCCTATTTTGAAAGCACCTATTTTTTGGCAAAAAGTAAGGCTATAGCCTTTGCTTTCTCGGTAGAATAGGCCTACTTTGAAAGCACCTATTTTTGGCAAAAACTAAGGCTATAGCCTTTGCTTTTTCGGTAAAATAGGCCTATTTTGAAAGCACCTATTTTTTGGCAAAAAAGTAAGGCTATAGCCTTTGCTTTCTCGGTAAAATAGGCCTATTTTGAAAGCACTTATTTTTGGCAAAAAAGTAAGGCTATAGCCTTTGCTTTCACGGTAAAATAGGCCTATTTGAAAGCACTTATTTTTGGGAAAAGAGTAAGGCTATAGCCTTTGCTTTTTGGGTAAAATAGGCCTATTTTGAAAGCACCAATTTTGGCCAAAAAGTAAGGCTATAGCCTTTGCTTTTTCGGTAAAATAGGCCTATTTTGAAAGCACCAATTTTGGCCAAAAAAAGTAAGGCTATAGCCTTTGCTTTTTCGGTAAAATAGGCATATTTTGAAAGCACCAATTTTTGGCCAAAGAGTAAGGCTATAGCCTTTGCTTTTTCGGTGAAATAGGCCTCCTTTGAACGCACCTATTTTTGGCAAAAGAGTAAGGCTATAGCCTTTGCTCTCTCGGTGAAATAGGCCTATTTTGAACGCACCAATTTTGGCCAAAAAGTAAGGCTATAGCCTTTGCTTTTTCGGTAAAATAGGCCTATTTTGAAAGTACCTATTTTTGGCAAAAGAGTAAGGCTATAGCCTTTGCTTTTTCGGTAAAATAGGCCTATTTTGAAAGTACCTATTTTTGGCAAAAGAGTAAGGCTATAGCCTTTGCTTTTTCGGTAAAATAGGCCTATTTTGAAAGCACCAATTTTTGGCAAAAGAGTAAGGCTATAGCCTTTGCTTTTTCGGTAAAATAGGCCTATTTTGAAAGTACCTATTTTTGGCAAAAAGTAAGGCTATAGCCTTTGCTTTTCGGTAAAATAGGCCTATTTTGAAAGTACCTATTTTTGGCAAAAAGTAAGGCTGTAGCATTTGCTTTTTCTGTAAAATAGGCCGACTTTGGAAATGCCAATTTTTGGCCAAAGAGTAAGGCTATAGCCTTTGCTTTTTCGGTGAAATAGGCCTACTTTGAACGCACCTATTTTTGGCAAAAGAGTAAGGCTATAGCCTTTGCTCTCTCGGTGAAATAGGCCTATTTTGAACGCACCAATTTTGGCCAAAAAGTAAGGCTATAGCCTTTGCTTTTTCGGTAAAATAGGCCTATTTTGAAAGCACCAATTTTGGCCAAAAAGAAAGGCTATAGCCTTTGCTTTTTCGGTAAAATAGGCCTATTTTGAAAGCACCAATTTTGGCCAAAAAAAGTAAGGCTATAGCCTTTGCTTTTTCGGTAAAATAGGCATATTTTGAAAGCACCAATTTTGGGCCAAAGAGTAAGGCTATAGTCTTTGCTTTTTCGGTGAAATAGGCCTACTTTGAACGCACCTATTTTTGGCAAAAGAGTAAGGCTATAGCCTTTGCTTTCTCGGTGAAATAGGCCTATTTTGAACGCACCAATTTTGGCCAAAAAGTAAGGCTATAGCCTTTGCTTTTTCGGTAAAATAGGCCTATATTGAAAGTACCTATTTTTGGCAAAAGAGTAAGGCTATAGCCTTTGCTTTTTCGGTAAAATAGGCCTATTTTGAAAGCACCAATTTTTGGCAAAAGAGTAAGGCTATAGCCTTTGCTTTTTCGGTAAAATAGGCCTATTTTGAAAGTACCTATTTTTGGCAAAAAGTAAGGCTATAGCCTTTGCTTTTCGGTAAAATAGGCCTATTTTGAAAGTACCTATTTTTGGCAAAAAGTAAGGCTGTAGCATTTGCTTTTTCTGTAAAATAGGCCGACTTTGGAAATGCCAATTTTTGGCCAAAGAGTAAGGCTATAGCCTTTGCTTTTTCGGTGAAATAGGCCTACTTTGAACGCACCTATTTTTGGCAAAAGAGTAAGGCTATAGCCTTTGCTCTCTCGGTGAAATAGGCCTATTTTGAACGCACCAATTTTGGCCAAAAAGTAAGGCGATAGCCTTTGCTTTTTCGGTAAAATAGGCCTATTTTGAAAGTACCTATTTTTGGCAAAAGAGTAAGGCTATAGCCTTTGCTTTTTTCGGTAAAATAGCCCTATTTTGAAAGCACTTATTTTTGGCAAAAAAGTAAGGCTATAGCCTTTGCTTTTTCGGTAAAATAGGCCTATTTTGAAAGCACCAATTTTGGCCAAAAAGTAAGGCTATAGCCTTTGCTTTTTCGGTAAAATAGGCCTATTTTGAAAGCACCAATTTTGGCCAAAAAAAGTAAGGCTATAGCCTTTGCTTTTTCGGTAAAATAGGCATATTTTGAAAGCACCAATTTTTGGCCAAAGAGTAAGGCTATAGCCTTTGCTTTTTCGGTGAAATAGGCCTCCTTTGAACGCACCTATTTTTGGCAAAAGAGTAAGGCTATAGCCTTTGCTCTCTCGGTGAAATAGGCCTATTTTGAACGCACCAATTTTGGCCAAAAAGTAAGGCTATAGCCTTTGCTTTTTCGGTAAAATAGGCCTATTTTGAAAGTACCTATTTTTGGCAAAAGAGTAAGGCTATAGCCTTTGCTTTTTCGGTAAAATAGGCCTATTTTGAAAGTACCTATTTTTGGCAAAAGAGTAAGGCTATAGCCTTTGCTTTTTCGGTAAAATAGGCCTATTTTGAAAGCACCAATTTTTGGCAAAAGAGTAAGGCTATAGCCTTTGCTTTTTCGGTAAAATAGGCCTATTTTGAAAGTACCTATTTTTGGCAAAAAGTAAGGCTATAGCCTTTGCTTTTCGGTAAAATAGGCCTATTTTGAAAGTACCTATTTTTGGCAAAAAGTAAGGCTGTAGCATTTGCTTTTTCTGTAAAATAGGCCGACTTTGGAAATGCCAATTTTTGGCCAAAGAGTAAGGCTATAGCCTTTGCTTTTTCGGTGAAATAGGCCTACTTTGAACGCACCTATTTTTGGCAAAAGAGTAAGGCTATAGCCTTTGCTCTCTCGGTGAAATAGGCCTATTTTGAACGCACCAATTTTGGCCAAAAAGTAAGGCTATAGCCTTTGCTTTTTCGGTAAAATAGGCCTATTTTGAAAGCACCAATTTTGGCCAAAAAGAAAGGCTATAGCCTTTGCTTTTTCGGTAAAATAGGCCTATTTTGAAAGCACCAATTTTGGCCAAAAAAAGTAAGGCTATAGCCTTTGCTTTTTCGGTAAAATAGGCATATTTTGAAAGCACCAATTTTGGGCCAAAGAGTAAGGCTATAGTCTTTGCTTTTTCGGTGAAATAGGCCTACTTTGAACGCACCTATTTTTGGCAAAAGAGTAAGGCTATAGCCTTTGCTTTCTCGGTGAAATAGGCCTATTTTGAACGCACCAATTTTGGCCAAAAAGTAAGGCTATAGCCTTTGCTTTTTCGGTAAAATAGGCCTATATTGAAAGTACCTATTTTTGGCAAAAGAGTAAGGCTATAGCCTTTGCTTTTTCGGTAAAATAGGCCTATTTTGAAAGCACCAATTTTTGGCAAAAGAGTAAGGCTATAGCCTTTGCTTTTTCGGTAAAATAGGCCTATTTTGAAAGTACCTATTTTTGGCAAAAAGTAAGGCTATAGCCTTTGCTTTTCGGTAAAATAGGCCTATTTTGAAAGTACCTATTTTTGGCAAAAAGTAAGGCTGTAGCATTTGCTTTTTCTGTAAAATAGGCCGACTTTGGAAATGCCAATTTTTGGCCAAAGAGTAAGGCTATAGCCTTTGCTTTTTCGGTGAAATAGGCCTACTTTGAACGCACCTATTTTTGGCAAAAGAGTAAGGCTAGAGCCTTTGCTCTCTCGGTGAAATAGGCCTATTTTGAACGCACCAATTTTGGCCAAAAAGTAAGGCGATAGCCTTTGCTTTTTCGGTAAAATAGGCCTATTTTGAAAGTACCTATTTTTGGCAAAAGAGTAAGGCTATAGCCTTTGCTTTTTTCGGTAAAATAGCCCTATTTTGAAAGCACTTATTTTTGGCAAAAAAGTAAGGCTATAGCCTTTGCTTTTTCGGTAAAATAGGCCTATTTTGAAAGCACCAATTTTGGCCAAAAAGTAAGGCTATAGCCTTTGCTTTTTCGGTAAAATAGGCCTATTTTGAAAGCACCAATTTTGGCCAAAAAAAGTAAGGCTATAGCCTTTGCTTTTTCGGTGAAATAGGCCTACTTTGAACGCACCTATTTTTGGCAAAAGAGTAAGGCTATAGCCTTTGCTTTCTCGGTGAAATAGGCCTATTTTGAATGCACCAATTTTGGCCAAAAAGTAAGGCTATAGCCTTTGCTTTTTCGGTAAAATAGGCCTATATTGAAAGTACCTATTTTTGGCAAAAGAGTAAGGCTATAGCCTTTGCTTTTTCGGTAAAATAGGCCTATTTTGAAAGTACCTATTTTTGGCAAAAAGTAAGGCTATAGCCTTTGCTTTTTCGGTAAAATAGGCCTATATTGAAAGTACCTATTTTTGGCAAAAGAGTAAGGCTATAGCCTTTGCTTTTTCGGTAAAATAGGCCTATTTTGAAAGTACCTATTTTTGGCAAAAAGTAAGGCTATAGCCTTTGCTTTTCGGTAAAATAAGCCTATTTTAAAAGCACCAATTTTGGCCAAAAAGTAAAGCTATAGCCTTTGCTTTTTCGGTAAAATAGGCCTATTTTGAAAGTACCTATTTTTGGCAAAAAGTAAGGCTATAGCCTTTGCTTTCTCGGTAAAATAGGCCTACTTTGATAGCACCTATTTTTCGCCAAAAAGTAAGGCTATAGCCTTTGCTTTTGCGGTAAAACAGGCTGATTTCAGAAATACGTATTATAGGCCAAAAAAATAGCCTTTACTTTTTCGGTAAAATAGGCTGATTTTAGAAATACGTATTATAGGCCAAAAAGTAAGGCTATAGCCTTTTGAAAGTATCTTCTTTTGGCAGATGGGTATGGCAAAGCCACTTGTTTTTTCGGTAGGCCAGGCTGCTTTTGAGAATACTTATTTTGTACTAAAAAAGTAAGGGAAAAGGATGTACTTTGTCGCTAAGATAGACCGATTTTAGCAAAAAAACCATCAATACAAAATTAATATCAGGATTCATGAACGAGTAACTGAAATACTGACTTGCAGCAGAATAGTCAAGAAAAATGAGGCATACGTTGAGTGTGTATGCTAAGTTTTGTATAACATGAAAAGGAATACAGTTTTGTACATTCTGTCTATGTTCCCAACTAAACCGCTAAGCAATATTTACAACTTACGAAAAAATAAATTCTATTTTTCCAGAAAGCCATTCGATTTTCCCCTTAGTCAATTCGCTTAAGGAAATAAAACTGTCAGACTTTGCTAAAGAAAGAGACTCCTGTTACGTTCAAAAACTATGAACCTGTTGTGTTTAGAAAGTAGCCTATTTCAAGTAATCTAAACATGAAGTATCGTTTCAGCGGTCTGGATACGAGGGGAATAATTCTGCTCATGTCTGACCTGAGGCTATGTTATTGAATATGAGAGACTTCAAGGAAACTTTCGGGGCGCCCATATATTGAATCCCATTTATAATCCTCTATTTTGTCTTGTCTGGGAGAAAACTTCTGGCATTAACCCGGGATTTTCAAGGGTGGGAGGCCAACGGGAGGTCAAATCGCACAAATCATACCTATCATACCCATATATAATCCTCTACTTGGTCTTGTCTGGGAGAAAACTTCTGGCATTAACCCGGGATTTTCAAGGGTGGGAGGCCAACGGGAGGTCAAATCGCACAAATCATACCTATCATACCCATATATAATCCTCTACTTGGTCTTGTCTGGGAGAAAACTTCTGGCATTAACCCGGGATTTTCAAGGGTGGGAGGCCAACGGGAGGTCAAATCGCACAAATCATACCTATCATACCCATATATAATCCTCTACTTGGTCTTGTCTGGGAGAAAACCTCTGGCATTAACCCGGGATTTTCAAGGGTGGGAGGCCAACGGGAGGTCAAATCGCACAAATCATACCTATCATACCCATATATAATCCTCTACTTGGTCTTGTCTGGGAGAAAACTTCTGGCATTAACCCGGGATTTTCAAGGGTGGGAGGCCAACGGGAGGTCAAATCGCACAAATCATACCTATCATACCCATATATAATCCTCTATTTTGTCTTGTCTGGGAGAAAACTTCTGGCATTAACCCGGGATTTTCAAGGGTGGGAGGCCAACGGGAGGTCAAATCGCACAAATCATACCTATCATACCCATATATAATCCTCTACTTGGTCTTGTCTGGGAGAAAACTTCTGGCATTAACCCGGGATTTTCAAGGGTGGGAGGCCAACGGGAGGTCAAATCGCACAAATCATACCTGTGTCATTATCGTTGCTTGTCTGCTTTTCCTTCAAGCATTGTCAGTTCAAATACAAAATCATGGCTAAAATGGCCCATCATTTTTTTTGTAAAAGTGAGGCTGTCCTCGCTTGCAACAAAACTGCAAACGAGGACAGCCTCGCCATTCCAATAAAATCCATGTCTGGCCATGATTGGAATTAAACTGACACTGCAAGAAAAAAAGGCAGACAGAATCAACCAATGATAAAGACAAAAGTATGATTTGTGTAATGTAAACACTTTATTGAAGAATAAACATCTTGTTTCCTCTCATCCATGGTATAATCCTGGAGCGGAATGTTCAGCCTACATTTGAACCCCATCAGCAAGCGAATCACGGCATGTTCCGTCTATACAGTACCGGGTGAGCCAGAAAAAAAGTTCCCACCTTTGAAAATTCATAGCTTCAAGAGTACTTCATACATCTAAATGATCCAAATTCTAGTTGAAAACCAAAAGATCGAAGTTTTTTTGTGATTTTTCTCGCTGTCTTACGAGCACTAGAAATGTAGGCTAATTTAACTTAAAAAAATTTCATGGTTGCAAAATGACTGAAGAAATGGACTAAAACATTGATCAAATGATAATGGACTCCTCTCACAGAAGAATACAGAAAATTGAATTTCTCATGGGTGAGAGCGATCCCCCGTACATTTATTGCCATGGGATGAAAAAATACTTTGTATCTGTTTGAAAATCTACGTCTTACAACTCTTTAGAGAGGTGGAAGGCTCATTGCCAATTGTTCTGCGTGAGGAGAGTCCTTACGAATTGATCGATGTTTTTGGCCCATTTTCAGTCATTACGCAACCATGGAATTCTTATAAAGTTGAATTTACCTGTAACTCTACTGCTGGTAAGATAGCAAGAAAAATCATAAAAATACTTCGATCTTTCGGCTTTTAAGTGAAATTTGAATCATTCAAATCTGTGATGTACTCTTGGTGCTACGAACTTTTTAAAGTGAGAACTTTTTTCTAGCTCACCCAGTAGATCCAATGAAATGGAACAATGAAACAATTTACACTACTTTGCAGGAGAAATACTACGTATTATGATAAATACAATTGTCAAATGGAACTACAACTCTTATTCGCACTGAACTCTCACTACATGTAGTGATCAGAATTAAAGAAGAGGGTCAATTAGTTATATGTTAAATTCTGTCGATGTCAGGACACAGGCCTTTGTTGACACAACAGGGAAGGGTATGGGCCGATAAAAAAGGACAGGCAAATGCAAACCCCAGGGAGGTACATGACTTGGGGATGGACGGGGGTCTGCCACCCGGTTTTCAGAAAGGTACCCTCTTCCAATTACCGAAACTTGCCGGTATACCCACTTTTATGATGAATTTTGGCGGAAAACCACCCATTTTTGACTATTTTTCGCTAATTTCTGGATAACCCACCCATGTTTAAGGAAAATCTGCCGAAAAAGAGACCCTTGTTTAGAGAATTTCGAACCCAAAAACCCACCCATAAGGGGGGCACATACCTGTACCCTCAACATGTTATGTTATCCCCCCCGGGGCAAAACCGTATGAGCATAAACCATTCAAGAATTTCTATGTTTGACGGGTCATATAATGATCGAACCTGCTATCCCAAGAATATCGAAAACGAGGGAGGGGGCACGGGTTATGGGTTTGTTTTCAAGATGATGCCCTGGTTATGGGCTGCCCCTATGGAATCTTACGGGTACATGCATATCAAACCCTCTAAAAGGAGTTACATCCCTCCCATCCTCAATCGGAAACTGCTAAATCTTATATCATATAAGAGCGCGGCCAAAACTTTCTTGCATGGCCCATAAATTTCACGGTCAGTCATAACAGCAATGATATGTTCTTGCGTCTATGTTGTAAATCAAAAGAAGCCTATTTACAAAGCTAAATTGTCATATTTTGAACTTTCTGAATAGGTAAATCTACCTGTCATTCTGCAAAATATTTCTGAAAATTTATCTTCAAGTTTTTATCCTTACCTACTTTTTGATTGTCCTGTCTTTTACTTGCTTTGGTTTGAAATATTTCGCAACCAAGTTGGACGAGTAGGCCTACATAGCTAGCTTTCGTCTAGCCATGTAGTCCGCTTAGTTTTTGGAGGATGTCGTTTCAATGACTGTGGCATGAGAATGCCAGGTTGCAGTCTCTTAGGCCTTCACTCGCGCGGTAAATATTGAAGGATCGTCCGCTGGGTGTTTACTTTTGATGGTTGTAGTATGGAGCTGGTTATCATCAGCATTGGAGGTACCTTGCTATCGAAATCTATGGCGACGTTGAATAGATATTCGCACGGCTCGTCAGCTGAACTTTCGTTTCGCTGTCTATCGTCCCATTTCCATTTCTATGTCCGGAACTCAAGCTGTCGGTCTTGTTGTAGGTGACTGAGTCGAAGGAGCTGTCGGTCTTCCTCGTTCCTGCTGACGTGCTTTGCGCATGTTTCCTCTTCTGGAAAAGACCGAGTTTATCTGACCAGGATTTTCGAACATTCTCGTTCTTGAGGCCGTAAAACACGAAGATGAAGAAACCTTGCAGCGAGTTAAGGATGCAGAAGATGTATTGAAATGCAAGGATTCCATTAGCGATAACGAGAAATCCAAATAACCATGTGAGACTGAACAAGAGGATGAACGCAGCGATGATGCGGAGGCGATGCAGTGCGTTTATTGCATTGTGCGGATACATCTTGGAGCTTTTGTTCAAGGCTACCATTATGGATACGATTGAGGCGAAGTTGACAACCATTACGAGGCCAACTGGAACTATGAGTGTGGCGTACAATGGCATTCCCTTCACCGCACAACTACAAAAGGAAAATAATTGCACTATGAAGGCTGCTGATGCCTAGGGCTGCCGAGAGGGGGGCAGAAGGGGCAATTTGCCCTTGGGCCTCAAGGTCTAAGGGGCCTCATAATTGAAGATTTTTAGCATTTTGAGCGAATCTAAATGGCGTGATCAAAAAAATTTTGCTCGCTTCGCTCGCACGGGGTCTCATCATCATAATTTCATACAAAATGGGCACCAACCGTTTTAGCTAATTGGGGCCTATGCTAGGAAGAATGGCTCTTGTAGAAAGGTAAGCCTAGGGCGGCTGGTCCCGCTAACTTTGCGGCTCACCAATCAGAGAGCAGTTTTTACAGATGAGTGTGCTTTCATTGGCCAGTTGGTCAACGAGGGTATCGTTTGCAACAATTGTATCAGTTTTTTATATTTACACCCAAGTCCAAAGTAATCATTGACCGAAGACAAAGCAAATTCTCTTAAGCAAGCTATGAATCACAATAAAAGAAGCTGAAAGAAAACCTGAACATAGCTTGGCCAGCTTTGGAGTTATGAACGGGAAACAGAGGTTCAAGCGAAGTCACGAGAATGTACCAAAAAAAGATGGCGGATGGATCCAAACATCTATCTCAAGGGTCTACTTATCTAATGCAGACGCTGCGCATGACAGTGTTAAAAAACAACTGACGTACCTTTGCGTATCACCGTATTCATTTGTCCACGCAGCAATGCCAATTACCGGGAAAACAATTGGTACACCTAGACAAGGAGAAAAAGAAATCACCTTCTGAAAGTTTAGTTTAAAGAGCCATTGTCATCCATGGTTCTTTGCGGGCACGCTATAATTCTCAACTTTCTAAGGGACCTGCTATAAAGAATGGAACAGGGGAGGGGGGCAAAAGGGATTTCAAAATTCACGGTAAAAGTATTTAGCCCAATGCAAGAAACAGAAACTGTTTACATAGCTCTTTAAAATCTGTAAGAATGATTTGATGACCCCATGGCTTCAACATGAACTCTGTTGCTTAGGCGCTTCTTCATGAAAAAATTATCTGCTCTATACAATTCCATTTGCTTCTCGTGCATCATGCTGTCAACAACGTATATCGAGGATCCACTGTAACATTTTGATAAGACAGGGAGGACCTGCAGATACCACTGTATTTGATACTGAGATGAAGAACAATATCAATGATCAAGAAAACAGTAAAAATGACGCTGACGGTGTTTAAAATATCTGTAAAATATTGAAACAGATCCTAAAAAAATTGCTTCATGGCCTATGTTAATCACTTGAAGTAGTTTGTTAGCAAATTGTTTTCTATCCAATAGTCTCGGTGACCCTGTCAAAAATCCCTTCCTCGTTGATCATTCAATTGGGCCTTGTGTTTTGATGGAGGGAGTCAGAGGACAACACGAACATCACAACAATGGTACAATGAAAAGAAGAGAACAAAGGTTGGTTTGCAATTTTACTTTTACAATTACTACAACCATACGCTGCTACCTGTGGTTCCATACAGCGTTATGCAATTCTTGCGATGCTTATGACTCAAGTAGACTATAAGATGTGCAAAAATGTACGGATGGTAAAGCTATGATGCTACCCTTAAAGCTAAAAATCCAATAGTTCTGTTCAGGTTCGCGAGAAGAAATTTTTAAGAGCAATGAAGAAAAATTTGAAGCATCTTTTCTTGAGTTTGTCAAGCTTGTCAATTGTTGCATCTTGGCTGATGAACGAAAATCTGGTCAATAAATAGCCAACTACAAATTCATCACCACTGGTGTAACAAGTCTATTCAAGGGATTCCAAACTTAAGAGACTACCTTCCTGGGTTTGACACAGGCTTCTTGTGCAAACAAATTAGTGTACACGGGGGGCCAAAACGTTTTTAATTACTTACCCCAACCGAAGATTGAAGCTCTGAACATCAAATTCTGTATTTCTGACTTCATAGGCAAGACAATTCCACGATATGAGAAGAATCCTTCGACAGCACTCCAAGACAACACACAAAGCAATGCATAATGAAGCAAGAAAGCCACTGCTTGGCATCCTACTCGAGGTGATGTTCTTTCAATTCCAGCTAAGAATAGAACTTCGAGTAAGATGAGAGCCGCACAGAGATTCATCAGGATTTTTGGAGGATCATTTTCTCGCAGTTTACTGGAAAAGAAGATAAAATTATTTATGAAAATCATGACTTTGAAGGGCAGCGTAATGTGATGTAAATAAACTTCTTTCGAAATGACGATTTTTGCAGTAATTTGATTTGCCACATCACAAAGATTTTCCACTATTTTTCTCAAATGAAGGTGTTAAATTGAAAATGGACTTTTGAGCTTCACAGAGAAACAAACGAAACACTCATATGTTGTACGACTGCAGATATATTAGTGGATTTTCGGGAGTAACATTCTTGTGGATTCACCCCTTCCGCCAAAATTTGTACAGAACGCAGTGGCAACGTGTGGGCAACAACATAAATTATAGAGATAACAAGTGTCTTTACGGTTACGTGACCCTGTCCCTTTAAAAATAAGGCTTTGTGTTCAAATTGAAGAAGATTTTGAAAAATGGTAAAACATCGCATTTTCCAGACATCTTCAAACAATATAAAGCTGCTTTCAAGAGAACCACAGTTTCTGTTTACGATTTAGGAAATGTGATGACATCACATCTTCAAATTAATCGAAATATATAACCCTTTCTTAATTCATTGAAGATCCAGAGCTGCAAAAACCATTTTCCTTTCTTGGAACATGGTAAACAGGGAAAAGATTTCTGCGCAGTCAAATTATGTTACGCGAAATACTTTATGCCTCTTTTGATCACCATTTGCTGAAAAGCTCCAAAGGATATTCTCACTATAATGTAAGGGTTTTTAAAAGTCCTTGGAACAAATGTAGAAAGTGCCAAATGCCGACAGAAGTGAGACAGTCCCTTTCATTCGAAGTAAGGTACTCATTTCACATTGAAATAGTCACTTACAATACAGACCTTGCATATACTGACAATGCTTTGTCTCCCAAGGATTCTTGAAAATCAAATAAGTTTTCTGTTTTTTTCTAAGAAATTGTAAAAAACAGTCATTTTCCCTTGTGTGAGCAAACGTCTCCCGAAAAATTTTCTGTAACAGCTGGAAATTTGCTGGGAACCTAGTTCCCCGGTTAGTTCCGATACCTTTTGCAGCTCTATGAAGGTCCCTAAAAAGTCCAGGGGTAGGATTATAGCAACGAATCTAAAGTTTCTTTCAGGCCATGTAGATCAAATAATTCTAAACAAATGGACATTGTCTCTTTGCCTCTTAATCGCGTTTTGATGAGAAAAAATGGCAACGATGCTTGGACTAAATTCACAGAATGGTTGATTAATTTAAAGCTGCTACGAAAGTCAATGGGTGGAAAGAAGTCCATAGTTCGCAGCAACAGTTGATAAGTTTGTTTTCTTGCACTAACCATACCAATTCCAACTCCAGAATTGTCCTTTAAAGTTTTGGAGCTTATAAGAGACTATACTGAGGTCTATCAATACCAACGCCAGACTTGTCCTTTATTAAAGTTTTGTAGCCTCTGAGCCTATATTGAGGCCTATTAATAATGTTCAACTGCAGGTGGATCGTTGAAAAACGGCAGTAAAAGAGGAAGAGGTGAATGACATAGTTAAAATGAAAATGTATGTTGGCAGGGGCCCCAAGTGATTACAACTGTCTTAGATGGGTGTATAGTATGTTGCGCGACACATCAAAATCCACGGTTTTTTTCATGAGTGATTGGACACCATGTATATAGCAGTGTGAAATTTATATCAGTAGCGAGCAACCTTAACCTACTGCTTTTTGTGTATCAACTTATTTTTACTTGGTAGTGAGCCATTTTGTCATATTTGATTTGAAATTTTAGTGGTAGGCCACCATAAGTGCAGATCTACCTCAATCGTTGGATCTGTACTTAAGGAAGCTCACTATTGAAAATCTTAAATCGCAAAACAGCAACAAGATGGCTCACTACCAAGTAAAAATAAGTTCAAAACAAAGAACAACAGGATAATTTGGCTCGCAATTGATATAAATTTCACACTACTACAAATTTGGGGTTCTATCTCTCATGGCTTTTTCACAAAAGCCAAGGTCTGCACGGTTTTATAGCCATAGCAAGATCTTGTACTACTACCAAAAGCTAGAACTGTTTTGAGCGGCTTAAATTCGATTATTTGCAGAGGCAATATTCTCTGGAAAGCTGCATCTAAAGAGATAAAGTCAAGCTAATCTATAGCCTCGTTCAGAGTCGAAATCAAACAACGGAATGGAGGTGGCTGTAATTGTAACGTCTGTAATTAGCTGAAATTGTAAATATTGCATTTCTGTAAATAGTTGGTTTGAATTAGTTACCCTATTCGTTGAGCAAACTAAAATCTTTGTATCCGACTATAAATAAATTCCTAATCATAATCACGGCATTGTGAGAAGCAAATACAGTAAATGATATAGAATCTCTTCTACATTTACAAAATCATGTCACACACGCATAGCCTGAAACCCTGCAAATATTTGGCTTTTCGCATTTCTATGCCGCACAAGTAAGGTAATCACGAGGGGTCCCTTGGTGTGTGCGTGTGACAGATGATACGCCCAACATACTCGTTCAAATCAAGGTACACATACGGGAAAATGACGTAGCTAATCAAGGTGAACGTCGCTCCAACCAATGATATTGCAACGCCAACGTAACTGATTATTTTCAACACGAGATGGTGTGCTGACTCTTTGACGGGGGTCTTCGCACCAAGCAAAACAGCGAAATTCGTCAAATGGCTGCAATGGCAAGTGGCATATCCGTTTTGATAGCTATGTAATGAACACCCTGATGTTGACCAACCTGAAATTAACGGGAATAAGATTATTAACGGTGAATTCTACAATATGAACATTACATACACAAGAGCAAAGAAGTTCTCTTTCAAATAGTGTCTTGTATAGCATTACAACAGACCTAATATTCTGAATGCTTGGCAGCCTGACAGACAAAGCTCCTAAGGGTTCTTAAATTAGATTCTTAGATATTTCCATGAGATCATCATCATCATCATCATCATCATCATCATCATCATCATCATCATCATCATCATCATCATCATCATCATCATCATCAACAATTTATTTACAGTAGGCAAAAGAATTTAAAAACAGCAAAATTACTGCTAATTAAGGCCTACTATCTTAAAAATTAAGGGAAAATATAAGCCCCCAGGGGGCTTATTGGAGCTTTTACGGTATGGGTGCTGTTTAACAGCTGTCCACACTCTCCTCCGCAGAGGCTTGCTATTATTTGATGGCTATTTGCTTGCTATTATTTGATAGGTATTTGCCGCGCCGAAGGCTCAACGAGCGCGCTCCTCTCGCTGCGCACTTGATGCGGTTCGGCGCGGCAAATGCTCCCTGAGCCCCTCCCCTTAGGTTCTGCGGAGGAGAGTGAGCGATCCGTGTAGAATCGATGCTACGTAAAGAGAATACTCACGTGACTGAGCAAAATCCCACCATGCGCACAGGGATCCAAGGCCTGAAGAATCATTTGAAGTTTTGTACTTTGTAATAACCGGCTCACTGAGTCCGGATATTTTTACACCCGATACTTCTGCAGAGATGACTTTGCTGTTCAATCTGGACGGTCCGACTTCTTGAAACAATTTACCGTGATCATATGCCACAAACAACAAATTATTCAAATCATTCTCTTGCGCCAAAATGAGGCTTCTTGGCAAGCTAATAGCAGCTGTGGTTTCTTTCGGTTGCTCGGTAGAGCCTCGTTCCAGTGATATATCACTTGAGGAGTTTGTTGAAGATCCAGATTTGTAGCTGATTGTTATTCCATTGAATCCAGACTTGCTCTCACGTGCACCAGCTAAAGCAAATCCTTTCTTTGCCAGGCTGAACTCGGTTTTGTTGGTAAGCATGGCCCCACAAACCGTAGACAGCACATTCACCATTCTGGGGAGAAAACGATTAGGCATTACTTCAGTCTACCGGGTGACCAAAAACAACTTTACAAGTCTGATCGCACATGGCTTCATGAAAGCAAATTTTAATAAGAAAATGAGTCATCAGCATGTACAAGGGATGGGTGTATCAAAAAGTATTCCAGCTTGGAAAATCGTAAAGATTTGATCACGACCAATCTTCAAACTTCTTTCTTTGTCGAGCAGACGAAGGATCAAATTATTTGCCAATACATGGCTGATCTGTTAAATGGTTTGAAATTGAGCAAAGTGAGTTCTTTTCAGGGCTACCTCATTTCGAATCATATTGTAAAGAAATACTTATGGCTGCCAGATAAATTTCTTATGCATGTTAAGTTTCTAGGTAAGTAATAAACGCCAGCAAGAAATGCACACTATCATTGGGGACTTCAAGGATGATTAAAAATCAGTAAATTTTGACTCTTGGTGGGCAAAACTGTGTACTTTGCTTTAAAAAAGTGTAGCTCAAAATAAGGTTTTTTAACGTGCAATTTTTCCACCATGATGTATCAAAAGCAAACATTATACAACATACCAATATGTTTGGTTCCTTGGCATAAGAAAGAAAAAAATAAGAATTTGTCAAAGGCTTGACAATCAATTTTTGGTGAATGTTTGGTGAATTTCTGTCAGACAGGGACACTTTCTGAACACCAGGAAGCTGAAGGGTGTTGGAATCCTTTTGAGAAGTTAGAGGGCCATATTCAAAATATTACCTTACAAGGGGTGAATTTACAGAGAGGCCAACTTTATAAAGACGAATAGACTGATACCATTTTCATAGTTATCGCTATTGATAGACTGATGAGCGTTCAAACTACCAGTTGGAGCAAAAATAAAATCTTGTCGTTGTTACTGTTGCTGTTGATGTTGTTGTTGATGTTGTTGCGCTAACTGAGACGATGCCCTGAGTCAACAAAAGGAAGCTGAAAGAGTTTTACGGTAAGCCTAGATCGACAATCAAGCGTACATTACATTAATTTGAAAAGTTTGCCAAAAGCCCGAACGCTTTGGAAATTACGGATGAAATTATTCCTGCTTTGCAACAAGTGCTTCAATAACACGGCTTGCTACCTTTGAGAAACGTTGTTGCTTTGCTGTCCTTCACGTAAGGACTGTTCTGAAGCTTCCATTATGTTGTCGACCGTATCAAGCATTTCGTTTGCGACCTGGAAATAAAAAAACCATTGTTATCTTTCTTTCGGTAGGAAGGGGTTCGGGTTCAGAAATGCATGCAGCATTGAATAACGCAGTGCGCGGTCCCTGGGAGAAAGTGCTTGACCACATTTCTGGTTGGAGGCATGCCACCCATCTTCAAAACGCGATTGTTCTGTATACCAAATTTCAAAATTCATGCCATTCTTTGTACCAAAATTGTGAACATCAATACATCTCCTTGTACCAAAATTGGGAAATCGATACCCTTCCTGACGAAACGTCACGTCCCCAGTACTTACAATATGTATATCGGGTGAGTCTGAAAGATTTTGGGTATCTTTCGGACTGTGAGGTCATTTTTAGCCATCCGATCATAGTGAACTAATTTTTCTGTGTAGCAGAAGGTCTAACTTGGATAAAAAACCTGTCCCCATTGAAATCAGTCATTGGATGCAATTAGAAAAAGCATTTTCATCGTAAGGCCTTGCATGGGTGTCTTGCAAAACGATGAAATCTTTAGCCAATCTCCCCGGCTATTTTAGCACTTTAGCCCGGCCAAAGTTACAGGTACACGTGTTATTATCAGTGGAGAATGAAAAAGTTTGGAAATAGTATCTTCTCCCCTGGGATGCTTTGTCACAACTTGCTCCTTGCACAGAGAATAAATTAGAAAGACATTAAAAATGCGCTCTCCATTGTTTACTGAAAAGATTTCTTTGAACCAGATCAATGCGCTGAAAGTCTCAAAAGGCTGTTTTAGCAAGAAGACGCGAGTCAAGAAGACGCCATCATAATTCTTTTGTTGGAGGATGTAAATTACAAAGTGAAATCAACTTTGAAGCTTTTGCGAGTCTCGAGAGACTTATTGTACGTTCTATTCTGAAACCGACAACCTAAAAAGTATACTTTTGAAGGCCGCACTGCACAAAATAGGACGTCGAGTTTCTGGGATTGAAAAGACTGGAAAATTAGAATGCTCTTAAACATATAAAAAAGTAGCTGCGTTATTAAAGACGTCCGCGTCTTGCTGCTAAAAGAGCCTATTGGGACTCCTTGCCCACCGACAAAAATATTTCCTAACCCCTCCCTTATAATACAATTTGTACCTGTATTTGGCCACGCTAATGATGAAAGAGCATTGCTAAAGATTTCATCGGTTTCCAAGATTCCCATACAACAAGGTCTTACGAAGAAGAGTTTTTCAACCAACGCATAAAGTGACCAACTTCAATGAGGAAAGGTTTATGATCTAGACTGGACTTTTGGCTGCACGTAAAAATATAGCTCACACCAATCGGGTGGCTGAATGAGACGCCCCTCAAAATCTAACAAGCGCCCTACATTTTTACTGACTCGCCTGGAATATGTGAACAATGCATCCTTTGAAATAACGTTGGCATCAACAGTCTTGCTACTAATGATTTCAATCAAAAACAATATAGTAACAAATGAATTAATAAACAAGTAACAATACACGTTTTTTTATAAGAAACTTGGATCAGGCCATAGCACTAAAAGTTTCTTAATTTCACATGAAATTTTGTCCATTTTAGTACTAAAAGTTTCTTAATTGGTTTCCTATTTTTTGAATGCAGAATTATCAATGTAGTCGCTAACACTGCGGCAGATAAGTTTCTTGACGTTTTAAAACATCATAAAGGAAAAGACAATGTTCTGTTATGTTGAAAACACATATGGTTACATAATATTGCTCAAGAATAAAGGCTCAACGATCGATTTGCTATAATATCCATGCTTTTAACTTTGAAGAGTTTCTTAGTGCTTCTCAGACATAGTACTAGAGTTTCTTAAAATTTTGGCCATCTTAGTACTAGTTTCTTATAAACCAGTTTCTTATAACAAAAACATGTAACGTTTTACTAACCTCCTGATTACTAGCAAAAGCAGACAATTGTTCTAAGACATCTGTAACTTTGCTTATCTGTCCAGGGGGTAAAGTTGAAGGATTATCAGTTGTAAGTGTCTTCAATTTCTTTGCTGTTTTCGATGCATTTGCAGCATTGATTGGGACCTAGAAATGGTCGCATAAGAATTATAGCATGTGCAAGCAAATGAAATGTTCTCTGCTAATTTTACGTGACTGGTAATGAAAATTGCTTCAACAATTTCAAATTCTCGAAGCACCTTTTCAACAAAGCGGCCTCGTACTGGAATTTTTCACAATTTCTTTAGCTTGCATCATTGAAATTGTGACCACAGATTCACATTCAGCGCCCTCATTCTAGTCTTACAGCCAATTTTTATGATTTATGTGTTGGCCATTTTAATTCTATGAGGATAGCAAATTTGAAAATTTACAAGGGATTTGACCGTGATAACGGTGAGGGTGTAAAGTTACATCCCGAAAGATTTTGATGGTCAAACCCCGCACAAATTCTGAAATTTATTATTGCCATAAAATCGAAATTGCAGAGGATGCCCAGAGGTCGACATAAAACCACCTGGCTGAAATGTGCCGAAGAACAACTGGCAAAATTGAACATTACATGGGAGAACGCCAAAGTACTAGCTCTTGATAGAAATTATTGGAAATCATTGACAAAGAATTGAAGGAAAAGAAAACCAAATCAAAAGAAAACTTGTATTAGCTAAACACTACCCGGTGCCTAGCACTCTATGTAGATTATTATTATTATTATTAGTCTCTAGGAATATGAAAACTTGCAATTAGACTAAACTTGGGGTGCTGAATCCAAATCCGTGGTCAGAACTTTCGCATAAAGAGATTTCTTCATAAGTGTCGTGCTCGTTTCGTTCCCCATAGTTTACGATGAGCCCTAAGATACTTACATTTGTAAGTTCATCTAATACTTCAGAGCGTTTTGCCTTGACAGCCTTGCAAGCTTTGTCATCAACAGGTCCCCATTTTGGTGACTTCTTTTTTTGTCTTATGCATGCACGTGTTGCATTGCCTTTGCCATTTTGACATGCTACCATGGCAGTAGCATCAGCCAGTGTCCAAGGCCAAAAATAAAGGTTGTCGGAAGATGGGATTTTTGTTGTTTCAGGTATGCATGCTTCTGCAAGAAAAAATTTGTTGCATAGAATTTCATCCTGCCTGGTGGACCAAAGCAAAGTTAAAGCGCTCGAAAAATCGTAGTATCTCAAATGCTGTATTCATTTGATTGAATTGAAATTTTTACGCTTGGATATAAGAACAATTTTATGCAACTTTTGCACATTCTGTACAGGGGTTCCAAAAAAACTATACGGATTTCGTTGGCTCCAGCGTTCTTAATGTAGCTTCAATCAATGGTTAATTACTCTCAAAATGTTCCTCTATAGTTAATTTAAACAGGGATACCTCGTTAGTTGGAACTAGTGCTTTGAGAGCAGAAATATTAACCTTCAAAGCTAAAATTTGCGTCCATCTGCAAACCAGAGGTTTCGTTTTTTGGCCTTAGCGAATTCTTGACGCACATCGAAATTGCAATAACAGAAACAAAGAAAATGAGAAACTACCCAATGGGTGACTGGAGGGTTGAAGGGGGGGGGGGTGACTTCTAGGAAACAGAATATAATAAGATATAATACTGTTCAAATTTCATCAAGGATGTCGTTGATTTATTCGCTGTGACTGAAGAATTTGTCTAGGCAAAAGACCGCAGCTCTGGTATGCAGGTGGATGCAACTTTGAGCTTTCCAGATTAATAAGTCTGATCTCAAGCACCAATACCAACACACGAGGAACCTATACGTTCAAGTTAAATATTTAGGAACATTTTGAGAGTGACTGGCTATTGATTAAAATAAGGGTGTTAGGACACGGATTTTTTGATTGATTATTTATTCACCTTGATTTGATCAATTGTGTCTTGTTTTCTTGTCTTGTTGTCTGCTTTGTTTCGTCTTCAACTATACTGACGTGCGCAGTTGAACGTGAGTTTAGGCTCATGCTCCCTTCATACAACTCCTTTGTACTCCTGTGTCTTAGTGCGCCTTCGCAGAAGAAAGTTTTGACTAGTGAGGAAGTTAACTTCGAGCAACTTGAGAGCAGTTGGACCTAACCACGCTAAATTGTACACATCAGTTGAAGACGAAACAGAACAGAAAACACGACCAAAAACCAAGACACAAGGATCAAAACAAGGTAAATAGATAATCAATCAAAACATCCGTGTCCTAGCACCCTTGATTAAAGCAAACTTTTCGTATCGCTGGAGTCAATTAATCTGTATTCCTTTTGTGGGACACCCGATATAAAAACTTTCAGAAATTTTCTCGAGATTCCTACCAAAAACAGGGCCAGTAGAAGATATCGATAGAATTCAGCCCTGCTGTGACGTCAAACTGTATGAGTGAATTCTTAACAATCCAACTTACCAAATGATTGATACTGAGAACTTACCGAAGCATGATGAGAACGAGGCTACTGGATCCACTATTGGTGATGCTGCTGGCTGTGGTTTGATAACACACGGTTGCCGAGAGAAATTTGTCATCCACGTGTTATAATTGAGTAAGCAGTCAGGCTTTGAACAGAACCCATACGTAGATACAAACATGCTTACGATATGTGGCGGTCCTGAGATATCAATAACTCCTTTCTGCATCTTTACCGTAAGATAAGTGCTATTTCGTGGGATCATTGAATTGACATCCAGTCTCGTGGCCTCATTCTCGATTTTCAAATTCACATCCTTTAAAAGAATCTCTCTCTCTCCATCTGAAGCAAAAATCTTGATATCCAATTTTGTATTCTTTACTATAGTAACACCAAAAGTTCTCACAAATATATGAGAAATTTTAATAAATGGGCTATCTTCCATACTGACATTTAGCCAGTATTTAAAAGCACTGACGACAGGTGTATACAATTCCATTGCTTTAGGCTTACAAGCTAGCAACTTATTGCGTAGGCTATTTTCCTCCCAACAAGGATCCAATGTTTTTGTCATAGAAGAGGTATTGGGCTTGGTTGGTGAGATTTTCGAATTTTTAGAATGAAATGTGCTCTCTGTTGGAGTGTTGCTCGACACGCTATCCGTGCTTCTTATAGTTTCGATCTGCCGTGTTGTCTCGTGAACCGTTGTCTTTTCATTTGTTGTTGTTGCCCACGTTGTTGTTGTTGTTGTTGCTGCAGCTGGAGTCGTGGGTGCCTCCGTTGCTTTTGTTGTCGTGGACTGCGGCTGCGTTACCACCGCTTTGTATCCTTTGTGGTACTTCAATGTGCATGCTGCCAACAGCTTCCGTTGGGAATCGAGTACTAAGACTAACATTGTTATTTTTGTGCCATTCGGGACCTGTGAAAATTGAGAACCTGTCCGAATATTGACTTTACCCCGTAAGGTAATACAAAGATATTTTCTCACGTCGTTATATGGTTGTTTGCCACATTTATACTTCGTGTAATTTGATATGTACCATGTCTCCTCGTTATAAGCATACGATGATATGATATAGAATTCTGGGGTACCAGAATATGAAATCACCTCTAGATCACTCAACTGAGTTCCATCTTTAATACTTGCAGGCAAAACAGATTGATGATTCGAACATTCATTTCCTAAAATGAAGATAAACAATATGTCAACAAGCAGTAGTAGCAAAAACATTTTGAAAATGATCATATTAAATTGAAACACATCAGATCACTGGAGAGCGTACAAAGAAGAGCAACGAAATTGGTTCGGGCTATAAAAGACCTTCCGTATGAGGACCGTTTACGCTCCCTTGACCTATCAACACTTGCATACAGACGCTCTCGAGGAGATATGATCTCAACGTTCAAAATTTTCATAGGATATATCGACATTGATCCGAACATATTCTTCAAGCTGAACGACAATATGACAAGAGGACATAGCCTAAAAATATACAAGAAAAGATCACACACTACAATTCGTAAAACTTTCTTTTCGCAAAGAGTTATTAATCAGTGGAATGACCTTCCAGCGTCCATTGTTAATTTGACATCAGTTCCTGAGTTCGAGAAAGCATACGACAGACACATGAGTGACAAAAAATTCATAGTTAGTTGAATAGCATGAGAAACTTAACAGGGCTACTTAGGCTATTTAGCCTTTCATACCCTTAACCCCTTATATTATTATCATATTATATTATTATTAATGGTAAACGGGCCCTTTGCAGCTGGAATGCTTAAGAATGCGTCCTTTTGTGGTTTTTCCCTCTCTTTATGAAGCCCCCATGAGGGGGGGGGGGTACTCCCATACTTGACTTGACAGGATGTGCCGCTCAACAGGGTGTCCTTTTACGGTAAAAATTATGCGACAGGGTGTCCTTTTCTGATAGAAATTATGCGACAGGGTATTACAATTGATAAGAAAATTACGCGACAGGGTATCATGCGGAAGGATGCCTTTTAGAGTTCTCTTGAAACAACGGATTTTGGTAAAATTTTTATGCGACAGGGTATACTTTTGGGCCATTTTTTATGCGACAGGGTACAGGGTGTGCAAAGATTTGCCGCACACCCCCGTCACTTCCCTAGTCAAGTACCCCACCCCGGGTATGAAGCCTACCCTGGGTACCAGACTCTCTCAAAAATGAGAAAGTCTGGTTGCCAGGGTACATTAAGCCTAGACTTATGACGATGAGTCCCTTGTATCCCTGCGGTAAACCTTGCTCAAGAGGGACTCATCATGAAACAGTGAAAAACCCGGCCCTATCTCCTGCATTCGATCATGATTCGATCGATCGAATCATGATCGAACGACTGCCGTAGCGCTGCTCAACGGTCACTCCTCGGAAAGAAAATGTGATAAAAACCACGTTAAGATGGCGTTTCATCAAAGAAACTTGGTATAAATCTGAAGAAGGAAGTTCACTTTACCTAAGGAGTGCAAAACAAGTCTTTCAACGCTACATTTTCCACGTTTTAAGACCAAAACAAACCAGGGAAAACTTTAGCCACCTGCCGTAGCAACTTTGTTCAAAATCTAGTCAACAGCATCATTAGAATCGAGAATTCGACATCATTGTTCTCTGCCAAATCTCGCAATCTGATTGGTACGTTAGGAATTGCGAAGTTTGGGCCTAAATAGGGCCAAGTTTTTCAGAGTAATACAATGAGTCTCTATTGCCTGAAGCGACATTATCACGTCAAAGAACACAGGGCAACGAGAGACTCATCGTCATCAGTCTATATTAAGCCCTCTCTAAGCCAAAATTTATCGTAAGTCCATCTTCTCTATTCAGACCCCGGACGCACTCTGTCCCGTTGTATTGTCTAGTTGTAGTGTGTTATACTTGCAAGCATTGCACCACAAAAAGTGTGTCGTTACTGAATTTACGAATGACGAACTTACCTACTGGTTCCACTGGTGGATCAACTGGCGGATCCACTTGTGGCGATGAAGGGGCGGCGTTTCCTGCAAAAAGGGAAAACAAGATCAGCGTGGTCCATCGTAAACAATTCAAGCCATTTATTCAAAAATCTGCTTAGAAGTGAATACAATCTGATTTATAAACCCCCTAAAATGATTACCTAAAGTCCAAATTCCTAATTACCAAATTCCTAAAGTCTGTCTCAGATTTAATGTCAAGTGGAAATTCCTGCGAATAAAAAAATTGAAGAGCTTTGCATGAAAAATTTTGCGCCATTACTTCCCAAAGGTAAGATATTTATCGAAAGCCTGATTCCTAGTGTGTCTGGTCTACGGACTCTATGGAGCCTATAAAAAAGCAAATATTGTGTCCCGATTGTGCAGCCGTTGCGGAGGAGCTGTAAAATTACAGTAGTTGCCTTGCATGTTCGGGATACGGTCTTGCTGAAAGCTACAAAGAAATGTGGATATCATGGGAAGAGACCATGGACACTGGAACCGTGCCCCCCAAGTTTGAGATACTTCCTACGTCCCCGGAAGAGATACCACAATTAGGGTCCAGGTTGTAAACTTCTGCGGCGGAATATTTGATATCGTTCTGCGGAGGAGCTTTTGCTACACAGCAGTGCATAAATTTGTCCTCCGCAGAAGCATAAAGCGACGAAAATGAAGCACAACTGTTGACAAAATCCGTTGCTGATGGCTGAAAGGCACTGAAGGCGCTGTAAGGCAAGTTACCCCCTGTTCTAACCTAACGCACGAAACAAAAGATCAATAGTTTTGCGTTTTGTATGATGATCAAACTTGCGAATGCAGAATGAGATAACACCTGGCAACAGGATGCCCTATGTTGCAATCAACACTGAATCAAAACCGTATCCATCGAGGAAAAGGAAAAGCGGTGGCACGATATCTATTTACTTCGATTCTAAGGTCAAAATGCGGGGGTTAAGCGTGGTATCCTACTTTGCTCCGTCATAATCAGATGCACCTTTCTTAGGCTCGGATAAAGCAATCATACAAAGCTCCTCCGCCCGCGCAAAGCCGAGGCCCTTGGCCAGACCTATGATGTCATCATATCCGACAGCTTTGCTTTATCAGAGCCGTACAAGCTCTCTTTTTGTTCCCATCTCAAAAGCACCTCACCTCCCTCTTAGCTGAGAATTGAAATAAACCCACTTATATGAAATGCTAGAGGTTCCCTCAAATCATTTAGCGAAACAAGTTTGCATGTTAATTTTGATATGGTTTGGGATAAATGGGGTGTCGAAATTGTGTATGTGACTCGTAAAATATGGGGTAAAAGCCAAGAACTAAAAGCTATCAATTGTATTCCCGTCATTTGACTTTGTTCCTGGCCCCTTCTCTCTTAAGTCCCTCTTGGAAGTCTTCCAAATAAAAGAGGCCCCATCGGAGAAATGTTGAGAGTGCTACACCATCCTTCTAAGCAAACCGATTTTCAGAGATTTTCAGTAAAGATTTTCTTGCAGATATCCTGAGTTGACCCCAATCCAAAATCATTCCAGTGAGACAAGGTGACCCGTAGTAAGTCTATTGCAAGTCTGGGGAGAGATTTTGCGCACGCACAAAAGGATGCCCCTTCTCAGGACTGATGTCCTTGATGAGCAGAGTGACTACTTTCAAAGTTGTTCGGTTAAAAAATTGCAAATACGGTCATCATTACATGTTTACAGTAACCATTTTGCTTGCTGAAACACCCCGACAAAGCTTAATCCAACTTATAAAGCACACAAAAAGACCAGAAAACTGTTAAGCCTTAATCCTAACTGTTCTAACACGGTAAAAATCATTCCTAGGAACAGACAACAACACAGTATCATTTATTTTGGGTTGTTCATTGTTATTTCTTTTAATGGATTTAGGAAAACAAGGCCATAACAATTTCTGTGCAACACTGCGACTGAAATACAGTCTTTCTTTTCGATGTTGAATGTGTTACGATCCAGTAATCTTAATCTATTAAGCCTAGAGTCTAAGCCTCAGACAACAAACTGTGCCGAAATCTATGATCATAAAGTTTATAGACACAAACTTGGTTTTGCTAACTTCATTTTGGATGAATCATTTTCTATCAAAATTGATTCATTTCCAGACTCCATAAGTTTATTAAAATGTTGTTGAATGGAGACAGTGTAGTTCAGGTTAATAGGGGTAAGCACAAAAAGGAAAGACTCAGTTCATGACACGGTCCAGTTATCACAACAACAACAACAACAAAAACAACAACAACAACAACAACAACATCATTTTTGCTTAAACCACAGGGAACCCAGTATTTCCATTTCTTATTTGCATCTTTCCTCCTTCGCATTGCACCACACATGTACAATTCCGCTAACGAAGTGCCACAGAAGCTATGCAGCGTCCAAAAGAGAAAAAACAATAAAAGGAACGGAGAATACTGGTGTCCCTGTGCTCAAACAGTTGAAAATTCTAGCTGTTTCTAAAGTCGATTGCCTATCTCCAAGCTTGCAGTTTTCTAATATCATGAGTAGCACAGACCTGACTGTCTTTTATGCTCTTGCCAAATTCATTATTGATGCTGTGAAGAAGTGAGGAGAAACGCGAGAGGTATGGAGAGAGTGTAATGTTTCAGACGATCATGTGACTAGGTAGGAACTGTGTGGGCGTGAAGTTAGACAGAGTTAGAAGAGAGACATTCACTAGGTAGCGAAAGAACAGTTGCAAAGATAGATTGAGAAGTATAAAAGCGAGAAAACGAATTTGTTGTGTGTTTTATTTGTCGCCGCTTCGTTACAATGCCAACAGTTCCCTTTCTCATTATAGTTCGTTCTGTTCCCATTTTGTCAGTTTATTCCTATTGTTCTGTTTATCCACCTTTTATAACTATCTTGATCTGCTGCCATACCTTACATGTCAGGTAGTGCATTATAGAGGGTCATTTTGAGGGGTTCCATGTTCCCCTATTCCGTCATAAAATTATCTTTTGTTCTCATGTTCCCTAGCAAAATTTTGAAATGTTCCCTGGAAAACTTATGCCATACAAAAATCGTGAAACTCTTTTGTAAAACATCGTTTTTCCATTTCAGTTCATTATTCCTAGAAAGAAGACAGGCAGTCGTCTAGGACATTGAGCTGATGTCATAAATACAAAGCGCAGAAGTATTTTGTTGTATCAGTTAACAAATTTTGCAAAAATCAACGGCTTTCTTAATCTTTAAAAACTTAATCTTTCTCAATCTTTACAGTGTTCCCGGTTCCCTGAAAGCAAACTAATTGTTCCCTTGCTCCCTCTACAGATTTTTGTTTGTTCCCTGTTCCTAGAACCCCTATACAACCCTCATTATAGCATATGATGATGATGATGATGATGATGATGATGATGATGATGATGATGATGATGACGATGTTTCACAGGGAATCCACTGCTAAGATTGCTCTCTGAAAGTAAATCCGATCGTTTCCTTCGCAAATTATAGATCCAGATCCGTTTTTTGTCTCTTTCATCAATGATCATATGATATGAGCGATTTTGAAAATTTTCTTTGTTTTTCCTCTACGATGGCGTGGTGTGGAGGAACCGGAAGTGCGGAAGCGCATGGGAGAAAGAGCGGATCCGCACTTCCCGTTCCTCCACATCGCACCATCGCAGAGGAAAAACAAAGAAAATTTTCAAAATCGCTCATATCATATGATCATTCCTGAAAGAGACAAAAAACGATATAATTTGCGAAGGAAACGATCGGATTTTATTTTCAGAGAGCAATCTTAGCAATGGATTCCCTGTGGATGATGGAGATAATTAATGGCCATGGAACACCTCGGAGCAAACCACATTTCCCTAGAGGTATATCATGAGCTATTCTTGACTAACAACGTGGTAACGTTACTTCCTGGATGGCTGATTAAACAAGATAAAACATTGAAAATTCAGTATATTAAGTCTTTATTCATGCTTTCTTCAAAGTGGGGGTCATCAGGGTTTGCGGAACTGCGGAATTCGAAGAGAATATGTCGCGGAATACGTAATTCTAGCAATTTCTCGGCGGAACGACGGAATTCTTCATACCTACCGGACGCGGATTTTCTCGAAAATGATAAGCGGAATGCGGAATTTTCATGAAATTTTATGGATTTGCGGATCCTTCATCTGCTGTCTTGTAAGTAAGGGTCGTGGTCACATCTCTGTTTTTCTGGTCAGGACTATGAGAATATTTTCAAAGCTTTGCACAAGAATTTGAACTACCACTCTCCTCCTCTTTCCATCTGGATGGATGAAAATGTCTAACAATACTACTTTGTGCCATCATTGATAACGAAGTGGCGGGATGCGGAACTTTGGCTAAAAATGAACGGAACAGCGGATTTTAACTGAAAATCGCGCGGAACGGCGGATTTTTACCCCCCTTGATGACCCCCACTTTAAATAGTTATTGTCAACCAGGGTCAGTGGCGGATTAACGGGGCAAGTAAGGGCGACTGCCCTTCCTTTTAACAATGGAGACTCAGGTAGGTCCCCTTTTAGGGGAGGAGTGCACCCCTCATCATGACCTATGACCTTATTTGAACTGATTCTATAAAACAATGTGGGACAAACATACAAGTCAAGACGTTCTTTAGTAGATCAGGAGTCTAAACATTTTCGGGCCTTCCCCACTACAGTACACGTATATTTTATGAGAAACTGCTTATAAGAAACTCAACTCTCAGATCGCCAAAAAATTAAGAGACTCCAGTACTGCAAAATTATATTTACCACTATATTAGATACTACTTATTTTTGATGAAGGAATCCTTAAAATATCTTTACTTTATTTGCACTTGTTTACTTGAGTATAGTCTAAATATTGGACAGGCTTCAAAAACTTTGTTTTGAAATGTCCTTGAGGGAAAAGGCACTGAACATGAAGATTGTCATGGAACCTTTAAGAAACTCACAAGAAACTCCCAGCCTGCGCACAGACTTCGGTTACTGGGGAGGAAAGGAAATAAGTTTCTTTCTTTTCTCTCCTCCCCAGTAACCAAAGTCTGCACGCAGGCTAGAAACTCCGAGTACTCAAAATCTGATAATTTTAAGAAACTTTGAGTGCTGGCCAAATTCTTAGTTTCTTACAACTAAGTTACGTGTTGTTGATTTGACTGAACTGTTCTGTCAGCTAAACAACAGTACTGTGTGGATCATCAGTTTCCATTCAGGCCATACCGCCAAGAGCTTTCTAGCAAACAGGATTTGAAAAATTTCCGGAAGTCAAAAACTCTTTTTCCACAGGGGCATCAGTTCAAATATTCTTAGATGTTTTTCAGTATTTTCAACACTTTCAACTTTAAATTTTTTCAGTATTTCATGATATCATTGTGTTGCTTATTTTGCTCATCAGAGAAGAACAATAATATCGAGAAATACTGCAAAAATATCTGAAGCAAAAAAATATTGAAAAATACTGAAAGTATCTGAGAATATCCAAACTGATGCCCCTGTGTGTCTTGCAATGCCGAACTAAAAAACCTACGCATTTTGTGTTAGACTCCTTTGTCCCCAAAACAAATTCCCTTTGATTTATGATCACAAGAGAACGTCACTCTTTGAAAACAAACACAAATCCAATCATTGCATCTCACTCAGCTATGTTCTCTTCATGGGCCCTTTCGTTCGAAAAAATCGAATTTGCAACAGGCTATGCATCGTCAAACATCTAGAAATGGATGTCCAATCTTGTTAGAGTTTTCCCGCGTCATTCTGATGTTCTGACGATGCAGAAAAATTTTTGGCCTTTGTTAGGCCTTTTTAGGCCTGTTGACTTGGGTTTAAATCGTGGTGACTTTTTGTTGACAAAACGCCAAAGCCCCGTTATAAATCCGATTTTCGGTGAATTCTCGATAAAGTCGTAATGGAAATCGAAGAGAATCCATTTCTTTGACAGCACTGGCTGATAAAGGCAAGATCAAAGCTTCCCAAAGTTTCTCAAATGTTACAAATTCCGCACGTTGTAATCCATGCACATCCATGTTTATCTCCCAACTTTGAACCGTTTTAAGACAGAAGAAATTATTTGCTCTGTTCCTAACCAGAAAAACTCTGCACAACAGCTAACGGAATTTGTTGGCTTCCGAACAGATAACAACAAAGCAGCAACAGAATAATGGCCGGGAGGTAGAACCTGCGTTGAAGTCTGATAAGGTTTACCAAATTGATATTACTCCTCCATGTCTGCATGCCAACCTGAAGTTCTTGATTACTGTAAACTGAGTGTCTCTATTTTCTACTATATGCTTATTGGTCACTCCTTCTTTCAAAAAATTATTCATGATAAAGATAAAAAGGGTATATATTAACGCGATTTTTATTTTGGAATGCTCAAATGCCATGATCTCGCATTGTCTGACTGGGCGTCTGGTTCTACTCAGGTTCTTGGTTCATAACATATAGTGTATCAAGGGCCATTGAGATTCCTAAGAACGCAGGCAAAAAACTGCAAAATGCCTGCCTTGAAACGGGAAGATTTACCCATGGGTTGTTTGCTGTGATCCACGAGTGGAGTGGGCAAGTTTCACTAATCTAGTTCATTGTGTTAGCATGATTTCAGAGGGATGCAATGCTCTGTAATGCCCTTTCTTTGCCTCTGTCCTGCTTTCAGTTTCGACCTGATGCGGAAATTCGGGTAACTACCCTAGATTTCATAAATAAGAACAACCAACAGAGATAATGAATCTTTGAAGACAAAAGAGAAACAGCAGTTTTTCTTTACACAATTGACAGAAATTGATAATAGTGGGAGTTCTTGCTCAGCTTGTTCAAATTTCTATTGGTTTTAGGAGGTATCTTATCCTCTCAAAAATCGATTCTCATATTGAACCCGAGAGGGGAATGGTCTAACTAAATAGGCTAGGACACTTTAGAACTAGACGATACATATTCTGTTATAAGAAACAGAACCCATGTAGAAAGTGTGGTGTAATTTCATTGATAACTGAAGTTAAATCCTTCTTTCAACATCGTCAGCATCAAAATATTGCGTCAATAAAGTACGATCCGTGAGGTGAAGGCATTGATAAAATCTTTCAGTATGACGTCAAAATGTTACAATCCTTTCTGTATTTCGGTGAGATCAATAGCAAGCTTCATGACGCTTAAAAAACTTGCAGGTCCTTACATATTCCAGGCCAGCACACAGCACTTGGTCAATTGATGAAGTAGCCATCGACAGCTTGTTACGAGACATTTTCACATGATTACGTCATCATAGGATTTGATACATTACCTGGTTTCTGCGTTATCGAGGGATTAAACATCAACTTTTCTCATCTCCCCAGATGATTTACAACGTGTTCGATTTCCTTTTGACCCAATATATGGGTATAAAGATTATAAGAGCAAACACTTTAACTTCAAAATGGTAATATCAGGGTCTAGGTAATATGTATCTGGCTGCGTGCAGCAACTTACTAAAGTTGTGATAGCAAATTGTATGAGTGATTTATTGGATTTTTCGTCTCATGTTTTCAATTATCTTTAATCAATCGGCCAAATTGTTGTGTCACGCCCTGCACTTACATTTTGATATTTTCCTTGAGCTGAATCAATTCACTAAATGTTCCTTGCAGATCTCTTACGTTATCATAAAACTGAGCTTCATGACTTGTTAAAATTCACCGAAGACCACTTTTTGGGCCACGAAAAACAGAACGGAGCCTCTCTGTTACCAAAATTATATTTTTCGGTACGATTTGAGTTGGTTGGCACTTTCTGTTGAAAAATTTGGCAACCACACAACCTAAGATTGAAAACTAACGCTGTATGTAGCGTTCCTTGCCCTGTGGGTGGGTAACCTGAACCAAAGATAAACTCCCTTCCATTATCTTTGCCTGAACCTCATGCCCCAACTGATGCCCTTGCTTCGAAAGGAATGCCCTCGCACGCAAAAGAACCGTTCCCCCCAAAAGGTGGGCCACGAAGGAAACTGACCGCATCGGTACAAACCAAAAGATCCTAAGAAGACCTATAGTTCAACCAAAAACTCAACAGCGAAGAACAAACACCCTCAAGCCATCGAGCCAAATGAAATACCAAAACAAATATTTGTGCTTAGAATTCAAGAATTAAGAAACTCATAAACAAGAACAGGCCAACTAATCTTCCAACTGTGTAAACAAAACAGCCAAAAACTCTTCGCAAGTTGGTGGAAGTTTGCTTGGATTTGCTGGTAAATATTTGCTAGTTTAAGGACTGACTTCAAATTGTGGTGGACCAGTCTAGACTTGGATCGTGTAGACTGATGAGCTTGCAAACGCTTTAAGTTGATAAGTGATAAATTGCGGGCTAAATTGAAAAATTCTTTACATACTCACCAAGACGGATGATGATGACCAAACATATGAGGAAGCTTTCAACTTTTAGGAGATACTGCATATTTCTTGATTGATAATTGCCAAACGCACTTTAAAACTTGACATTCAATTGATACGAATCCTTCTCTATTTATCACATTCCTTCAGGGAATCAACGAACACTAATGGCGTTCCACTTTCAATTTCGATGCAAGGATTCTTTCTCGGCAAACTGTCCAATTAGCTTATTGCAATCCTCCTGGGTAATTAAAGAGATACCAATCAAAAACAAGGAATTATAAACAAACGTCTTGATGAAGAAAGTATCGTTGGAAAACAAAATGCTGGCAATCGCTTTTCCCTCCGCTAAACTTTCCGTTTCTGGTCAAAAGTTATGAAAGGACGTCTTTTCTCTTCTGTGGGCTCCGTATATTGTACGCTACACAAAGCAATTACGGAAAATCAACCAATTAAAAAAGTGCACCGGGGGGGATAGCAATAGTGACGTATTAGATCGTGACCAACAGACCGCTCTGTGACCTCGCTCGGCAGCTTTTCATCTTCTGGCGCAGCAAAGAACGAGGCAGGGGGTAAAGTAGATCGTGGGTAACAAGAGCTTTGATACAGCTGGAGAAGCCAGGGGGAGTGGGCAAAAGCAAACATCTGAACGGGAATCAACAACCAACAACAAGGTCGGTTGTCCGTATTGTACCAAACCAAAGCGGAAACGGGGTACGCAGGGGCGGTAGGTGTTGCACGTGAAATTTTGTCCATTTTAGTTCTAACGGTTTCTTAATTGGTTTCTAATTTTTTGAATGCAGAATTATCAATGTGATCGCTAACACTGCGCCAGATATGTTTCTTGACATTTAAAGCATGATTAAGGAATAAACAGTGTTCTGTTATGTTGAAAACACAAATGGTTAGATAATATTGCTCAAGAATAAAGGCTCAACGATCGATTTGCTATAATACCCATGCTTTGAAAAGTTTCATAGTACTTCTCAGACATAGTACTAGAGTTTCTTAAAATTTTGGCCATCTTAGTACTAGTTTCTTATAAACCAGTTTCTTATAACAAAAACGTGTAGTCGGAGTTGCTATAGATAGGCTTGAAACCAGCACAGGAACTATTAAATCCAGGAACTGGTAAACTGATAGAACAGGGCTATGACTTGAAAGGAACACTGCAAAAAAAATAATGAAATTTCAACACATTTTTTTGTTGGGGAAATTTTTGGGAAACGAACTCATTTTCCCATAATTTCCCAAAGGGGAAATGGAAATTTTCCGTTTCCCTTAAATTTCCCACAGAAACTTGTCCATTTCCCGTAAATTTCCATCCAAGAACTATGGGAAAATTTTGATTTTTTTGCTGTGGAAGTTTGTGTAATTTGCTGTAAGTCTGCCACGGCAATGACGGCATGTTTACTATTTTGTAAAATTTCATAAAAATTTTGAAAAAATCAAAATGATCGTAAATCTTAAACTTCTTGAAGAAGATTGATACAATCTTCAATAAAGCCATTGCTTATGAAGGTATAGAATAGAAGTCTGGTTGGGGATTTAGAAATTGGATGATGTCACAGCCTCAAAATTGATAAATGCCGCCATTTTGAAACCAATCAAGACATCCACGGCAGATAGACAGCAAATAGACAGCCCTTTCACAATGACGACAGTTCTTTCGAAATTCTTCCAGGAACATCACTTGCCTCGATTAAAGGTGGATTGAAATCTCAAAAGCGTGCATTGCTCTCAGCAACACATGAAATTTTTTTGTACGTGTAGTTGCAACATAATGATAAGATGTAGGTTTCTCGCTGCACAGGGAATCACATCTGTTGCCCAGAACTGAATGTTATTGTGAAATGGGTCTATTACGCAAAGATCCTTTCAAGCAGTTTAATTAAAAGCAAAATGTAACAGAATTTTAAATCCACCCTTTCAAAGGTTTGAACCCTATGCTGAATTTGACCAGGTGCAAAAGTATCTTAGAATTATCAAATCCAGGCAAAATGCTTCTTAGGTGTTATTTCCATTATCGTTGTTTACATGGGTGGGAGTCACTTATGCCTCCTTCGACAGTAGTTTTGAAATGTTTCTCATCACCAGGAATACCAAATGACAGCATGCTATTCTTTATAGACATGGATACTCTTCTCATATGAAGATAGAATAATGAATCCATATCGTGAATAAATTTCATTGCAAGCAGGTTGATTTTGACAAGCACAGAGCAAAATATCTGTCTCATGGTGTTCCTTTGAAACTTTTCTTTCAGAAAAAGGACAACCAGGTAGCAACTCACAAAAAGCAGCCAGAGGTTTGCTATCTATGCTTATACAACAAACGATGCTACACCCCGGGGCTACCTCATCTCACTCATTCTTTTATGGAATATGGCTGTGAAAACCGTGAAAAACTTCTTATCAGTGAACGTCCTGACTCATGAAATACTTATGATGGTGCTCCCTGTTCCCACTCTTTTTCAGATCCTGCTCCTAAACTCCCTCAAAGCATGCTCGACTGCTACGCTGACGTTAAGTTGTTATTTAGGCCAAGATTTGGAAATACTTCAGTCTAATCAGTAGCCATTTTCACTTCCAATGTTGCCATGGTAACAACTATGAGATCACGTAGCTCTCTTGGCAACAGGGGCTTACCAGATACCCCCTGAGCTGTAAGGAGATTTCAGCCAAGAATTTAGGCATGGCCCCTCAGATTGTTCCTCTTCTGACAACGATGCACACCTTGAAATGCAGGTCTATCTCCATCTCTCCAGGCAACGCGATGCCCCCACAGCAGCAGGAAAGCTCATTCAAACAAGAAGAAAACTGCGACAGTAGCGAGCGAAACCCCCTGGAGATTTATCTCCTGATAAGCCAAAAGCATGGGAACCCTTTTGGATGCAACTATTTTGAGCTGATGAGGTTTTGGCGGTGCCTCAAAATTCAATAAATGGTTTATGATGTTGCTGTTATTGAAACTGTGCAATTAAAATAATCTCACTTCCAGCGCGGAATGACGACTTCGATGTTTACCAGACTTATTAAACTTCGTGCAGTTTTCACTCCCTTTCGCTCGCAGTTGCACCCCTTTGGCTTTCGGAGGATGGTGACAGGGAAAATGTACCACAATACCATAGTACCCGGCACCAGACTCCAGTACCCTGAAAGGTCACGACCGGGACCATTAGACCAGGATAAAGTAGTACCACTTTTACCAGAAAATTGGCAATGTCATTTAGAAAAATGCTGGGAAAAACTCCGTATGAAAGATATGGTTTTCATTTCCTAGCTTTTCAAAATGTGCTCGGTACCTACCACAGTTGTTCCGACTAAGACCAAGCACGAAAGGTGTCTGTACAGTTACCGTTGTGGCCAGTGCTCCGTGCCATCTGTATACCCTATCGCCATCCTCTTTCGCATTTGCAAGCAAAAACTCTCAAAACTTGATGAATGTGGTAAGTCGTAAGCTCGAGATTCAAGCCCCCTTCGACTTTCTATAGAAGAGAATCGAAGAATATCCGATTTCAAACTGCATTGTTGTACTGCGAAAATTAGATGCTTTTAATAACAAAATGTTAATGCTGAATCATCGAAAACCTTGTCGTTCCATCCGCATAACGGTTTTTAAGTATCTACTGTATCTCCTGCAGATTTCACGCATTTGATAGGAGGACGCTTGCTGCCTCACTTTAGGAGGTGACAGAGAGGCTGTAAAAACGGTCTAAACTTTACATTTTCACTCTGGTCAGGTGAACTAAAACCATTGAACTGGGTAGAAGTCCTTTGGAAGTTTTTTGATGCTTTGAAGCTTTTCCGAAGCATCTACACAACCCAACGGAGTCGACAACGGTTACAAAGCCAAGAAAACGTTTTGTAAAGTTTCCTTTACATTGTAAACGAGATGCTTTTGCAGGGGTTTGGGATATTCTGCCGGGGTTACTCCAATTGTGACGTCACAGGGGTGTCCAGTCTGGACTAAAGAAGGCCAAAGCAAAAATTTTGAAAAACACCCTCAAATGGTAGTGTCTTTTTTACAGGAACCCTCAAATGTCCTCAAATGGTTGTTCATGAACCTGAAAACAGGGTCGCGAGCAGGGTCATTTGGAAGCATGTAGTAATGAAATTTTCTAAGGTTTTTCATAACTTTTTATTGCAAAACTGATGAAACTTTCAGAATTCATTTAGAACTAATGCTGTAACGACTAAATTGGCGTGTGGAGGAGCGTACAGGGTTGAAACATAACAAACTGGTAGGTATCTTAGAATACCCCCAATTGGTTGTATGTGGTTGACAAATAGGGCTACTTGGCAGCCATTTGGTAGGGCCCCCAAAGCAACTGGACCCCCTGGTAGGCTATAATGGGAGTGATCCCGGGGATATTCTGCAAAATTTCAGATAAGGCAACTACCAAGAGTGCAACCCCCAGATCTTATCGTCAAATATTAGTTCACTCCGAGTCAATAAGGCTTTTTACGCAAACGCAGAAAAACTCATAAATGTACAATATTTTTTTATCAACTTTACTTCAATCAAAACACAAAACAGAAAGGAAATTAGAAGTCAATATTAGGCGTAGGTTTGGGTCAAATAAATCAATCACTTTCGTAACAAACATGACTCTACCTGCACCGAAATATGAATTTGTCTGAAGTAATTCTTTTCGAGATAAACACACAACAAAAGTTACTACAGTGTAGGAGCATTGTCCAAGCAACGAATTAATTGAGCTAAATATAAACCCTGACAAAACAACCCTAAGGTCTTTGATTCAATTTGGAAATAAAGAATACCTAGAAACTGTGACCACAAGAAGGTTGGCTTAGAATTTACGGAGAGCAAAGAGAAGTCAGGTCGCATGCTTGAAATAGACGTGTTTATTCAATTTCTTGAGCTTATATTTTTCAATGATTTTGCCTCAATGATCGGATTTGGTAGCTACATGAAGTACACTTATTACATGACCTTACAAAACCACAGAAGAAACATCAGAATGCAAGTCTTTTTGAATAAAATCACCGTTGTCGTTAGATTAGCATGAAATGAATGCAAAAGCTCATGTTTGTCACATTAGGATTGCTGTCCAGTAGGCCAGTTAGTACTCAAGATTCAAATCCCTTCAATTTTTGCCATATAGTTCAATGATTTTTGCTCACTGAATATAATTTATGCTGCTGTTGTTGTTGCTGCTTCCGTGAGTGCTTGCAGAGAATTTTCGTTGAGAGCCACTACCGAAAATTTCAAAATAACGAAACAGTGAAGGGTGGTTGTATACACTGGGTGTCCTATCGCTCATGGTCTGCTCCCTCCTAATTGTTGGCAAAACAAAACTTTGTCAAGGAAATGTCTCAATATAAAGAAAAACCTTTCTGATCAAGACTTTCTTTGAACAGTCCTAAATCATTGTTTACTTGTGTGGGAGGACCACGCCCTTCCTATCAGGAAATTTACATGCCACGCCCTCTTTCAGTCGTTGTCAAGCTTTGCAACTAGCCAGGATAGCTTCAAGAGATTTGTAACAAACCATGAGAAACAGACAATCGAAAAACGTGATCTGCAGATAAAGGAAGGTAACGCCCAAAGACTGACCATTCTTCCAGAACTTCTGCATAGGATTCATAAATGTTTAAAAAGTTTCAAATTTCCTAACCAAGGCAAATTACTTCGCCTGCACTTTGTAAAAGTTAGACGCTACATTTTTATTGCGGTGCTAACTGATTAGATTTTATTGATAAATGTTGCTTCTTAAATTTAGTTTATGTCTAACAAATAGGCTTAAAATCTATGAACTTCGAGTTCGGAGAGACCTTGCAACAACTCTGTTTTGCTGAGAGCATAACTCATTTGTAGATCACGTCCAAACGAGGGAATTAGGCCCAAGGCTCTCTTGACAAAAGATCCATTTTGAAACGCAAAGCATGCTGGTAAAGAATCACTCTTCGAATTTGATTACATAGGCAAATGATTGGATCTATGGATTGGAAAAAGCCACCGTCACAAATCAATTTTATGCCCTGGTCACAGGTGGCGGAGAATGGTTCAGTAATACTTGCACGATTCAGTAATACATACAGATGTACTAAGATTTAATCATACTTGCCAGTTAACTGTGTTAAATTTCTCTTGAATCCTCTACCAGTTCCATCTCTATATTTCTGTTTTTGTTAGGCCATTTACCCTGTGTTGTTGCAGTTATTTTTCTTCATACAACTGCAACAACACAAGGCAAATGGCCTAACAAAAACAGAGATGTAGAGATGGAACTGGTAGAGGATTCAAGAGAAATGTAACCAGGGACGTAGGAAGCATCTCAAACTTGGAGGGGCACAACACTTCGAGGGCACTTTTTCTTAAGAAAAAGGGGGCACTTTCTGAAAATAAAAAGGACACTTCTTTGTTTATTGCAAAATCTTGGGGGGGGGGGCACGTGCCCCCAGTGCCCCCCCGGTTCCTAAGTCTATGAATGTAACACAGTTAACTGTCAGCTATGATTAAATCCTGTATGTATTACTGAATCGTGCAAGTATTACTGAACCATTCTCCGCCACCTGTGTCCTGGTTTTCATTAAAAAAATAGCTTATATCTTTTCCGACAGATGAATTGAACAAATACCTGTTGAAAGCTCCTGCAAAATTAATCGTTAACTTATTTTGGAAAGATAAACGTGTTGATGAGATCCAACAACAAGACGTTTCTTTACTCAATAGATTTGTTCTTTTGCAGTTTGCATACCGCTATGAGCTGGTTGAGGAAGACACCTGAATGTCTAGTCGATACAAGAAATGAAATTGATTTTTAATGGAAAAGCATAATCAAGTCTTCCGTTCAGGTTGTCTCACGAATCCTGACAACAACAGTATTTTGTTCTTGATCTCGCAAGGAGTCGCAGAGAGTCGCAATGAGTCGCAGAGAGTCGCAAGGAGTCGCAGAGAGTCGCAAAGAGTCGCAAGGAGTTGCAATTATTGTGACTTGAAAAAGTGGTTTCCATATGATCACAGACAGTCGCAAGCAAACTTGATCACTTTTATTGCAACTCTCTGTGATTCCTTGTGACTCCTTGCGATCATATGGAAACCAGGCTTAAGCTCCCTCCCGTGAAACACTGCGATTCGCGAAGAGAAGTCTTCCTCTCCTATTTTGGAAGTATCGAGTTTGATAGATGCTAAATATTAAGGAGGGCCCTACCCCTGCTAGGAGTTGTAGGAAACTAGGGATGCTCTGAATTTTCAAGCGGGAATCAATATGGTGTGCATATCCCGCCAAAAACAGATCTTCTAAAGTTTAAACACTGTCAAAAGTTGAAGATAAATCTTGTCCGCAATTTCTAAAGTTGTTCCTTGTTATTGTATTTAACTTCTAAACTATCAGCCAACGTAAAAGTTCTTATTTCTAAAGTTTTTTCAGTGAGTTTTTTAGTTTCTAAAGTTTCAGTCAGTCATTTGTTTTCTAAAGTTTTTGTGGGTACATTTGGGTACATTAGTTTCAAAAGTAACAGTCAGTCATTTGGTTTCTAAAGTCTCAGTCAGTCCTTTTTAGTTTCTAAAGTTTCAATGCGTCCTTTTGGCGCTAAAGTTTCAGTGAGTCCTTTATGGCCTAAATTTTCTAAAATTTCACTCACTGAAACTTTAGAAATAAGAACTTTTAGATTGGCTTATAGTTTAGAAGTTAAATACAATAACAAGGAACAACTTTCGGAATTACGGACAAGATTTATCTTCAACCTTAGACAGAGTTTAGACTTTAGAAGATCTGTTTTTGGCGGGATATGCACACCATAACTCAAGGAGCCTCAGTCATGTGATAACATTCTGGAAACAAAATCGTATTTCAAGGAACAATGTCAAGGAAGAATTTTCCGATTCTTATTTCAAAAAACATTCCCCACATTAGATAAACATTCACAAAGAGTACAACTTCTGCCAGTAAACTTTCGTTTGGACCAAGATAGCAACGATTCATGGTACCAAATGAATAAATCGATGCCCTAATCGTCGTATCTGATGCGTCATTCCATTGATGTCATTGACTGCAATAACGAACTAATCAACAACATTTAGGTCCTTGGAAACGATATCGGATTCAATCACCATGACGATTGGTTATCTTGACGCACTCTGAGTCTTCACTGAGAAACATCATGGCGCCTGATGCCATGGCAACATACGAAGCATTATCAAGAATTCGATGCCAGATCAAATGACTTCGAAGCTCGATAACGTTGAACTGATGACCATGAGGTTCACTGTTTTTCGCTGTTTTTGGTTACCACAATCGAACTCCGATGTAAGCAAAAATACTTTCGCGCAGTGGAGAGAGAACGAAATGATTAATTTGTTTCATAGGGAGAACTTTTCGGAAATAAGCTCTTGGCTGTCCTCTTTCACGTGAAGGTCGATTTTGGAGGTGCTCCCAGGGGTCTGCGGAACAGTGGATACAGTAAAACCCCGCAAACAAGAACATAGCAAAATAAGAACCTGCAGACTGATTTTGTGAAAAAGGACACCCAAAGATAAGAACCAAAAACTGACTGACTTACTTCAATATTCTTATGAAATTTCATCAAATCGGTGTAAACAAATTCCCAATTTTTGATAACTGAACACCCCTAACAGTTTTCAAGGATATGCTAATTGTTTTATCAAGCCGTATGATATAAACTGATTTCTCAACAACAGAAATACCATGCTCTCTAATATTAAAATGCAATCATTATACCCCCAAGTTTATTAAACACATACTGTACACTGTAGCTATGTATTCGTCATAATCACAAGTGTCCTTGCAACAACACCACACCCTGAAAATGTCATAAGTACCTCCTTTATAAGAACCGAGCCAGTCTGTTTTTCAGAAAAGTATGTTTTTGTCTGCGGGGTTTTACTGTACTCGAAATGTTTTAGCTGGGAACAAGAGAACATTGGTGAGAACACCCTGGTGAGAATAGTTAGGGCACAAAGGAACAAATTTATGAAGGATTGTATTTTCAGGGAAACATACTGATGAATGAGCCTCGAGGGTGTTCCGTGTCTGCGATTATTCTTCTGTAAAATCGTTTTCAACATATTCGGGAGACCTAAGAGAGCTGTCATTTTTAATGCTGGGGACAGGGGTGGAAGAATTTTTAAGACAAATAGGAACTTTTTCTTACCCCATTTTCTAAATGTAATAACATTTGCCACCCCATTTCAAGGACGCCAAAAATTTCAGACCCCATTATTGAGTGATTTATCTTAAATCTACATGGAAAACTAGAACCACTAAGAAGCGCAATCTGAACATAAAATAAGCCAAAACTTAAAGTAAACAAGTCATAAACAAAGCAGCCATCGCCAGCTATTTCAAGTATCTTCTTCCTTGCCTGATGAACAGATGAGTAACATATGGAAGTTTTATGAGAGATATGCATTTTCATTTCAGTCAGGCATATATTCCAAAAATTTCACAACCTATCATATACTTTGTAATTTTTGCCAAAATTTTTGATACCCCAATTAGACGAGGCAAAATAATTTGGCACTCCTCCAAAAATTCTTCCACCCCTGTACCCAGCTTTAAAAATGACCGCTCCCTAAAACTATAAATTTTCTGCTTTCAAAAGCAAAATCTCGTATAAACTAAATAAAGTAAACTTAATAAACTAAGCTAAAAGTACCGTAAACATGAAACTTTTTTGTTAAATTAGCCAAACCTTGCTTTATGGTACGTTCTTAGTGCTGTTCGTTCTCAAATTTAGGCCAATCGAAAAGTCGCTCATACCAGGGCTCATACAGAATGTCTCTATCGCGGGGCATTTCACTCATTCAGAAAAGCGTGCCATGCTTTTTCAGAACAAAAGGATTTTACAGATTTTTGTTGGACTTTCCTTGAAACAAAAGGATCTTTCCGACGGTGCTCGAGATTTTTTGGGAATGAAATGCTCCTCGGTTTTTATAAAGAGAAAGAGCATGATTGTCCACCAAGTCTTGAAATGACTCTAAAAGACTTCAAGAACCTCTTATAGGCATTCTTTTATAGCAAACTGCTTTAAAGAAACGGTATGATGGTCAAAATTTTTCGCAGATTAAGAACTGTGCCTCCTAAAATAAAAAACTAAGGAACATTTCTAACTCGCAGCTTTAATTCTTAAAGGACATATGTCACGTTAGCAATTGGTTAATACAACAAAGAAGTGTGGAGTGGAATTCCATTTTTTTGGTGTCGTTTGATTTCTGCTTCACGAATTTTCATTGCAATGAAAATTTAGCCTCGATCCTATGCTTTGTAACAAACAATAGAGAGAATTATACCGTGTGAATCAATCAGGTTCATGACATGTGTTCTCAAAGCCTGGTTCATATTAGGTGGTTTGGGTCGTTAGGGTCGTGCGTGCAAAAAGATCGAAAAGACAATGACTAGTGTGAAGCAGGCTTTACATGTCAATAAACAATGGTCATAAAACTCACAAGAAACTTTTGGTAGCAAACAACCGAGTGCAGTTTCTCTTCAGCAGATCAGAACTTCTAGTTTCTTCAAAAATACCTGCATCGTCTCGCAGCAGAAGTAACTGCTGGGTATAAAACAAAACTATGATATTTTTGTCGAGGAGTAATGAATGCAAACATTATTCAAAGTTCTCAATAGCCACAGAATCCCCACCCTTCGATTTTATCTCAATCAGAACAGACGAAGAAGGTTTTCTGACCAGTCTGACATAAATAAGCTTGCTACTTATCACGCTAAGTTGGAGACCTGCTGCCTCTTGAAGGATAAGTACTCCTATTGTGGCCTGACAGGGGGCCAAGTCAATGTTAAAGAGGGCCAGAGCAAAAATTTTGAAGAATATCCTCAAATGGCAGTACCGTGGTGCAAAACCCAGAAATGTTAGTTCATGGAGTAATTGGGTCATTTGGCAGCACCTAGAAAATGAACATTTCATGCAGTTTTACATGATCTCTGTTGTACAAGCCGATGGAACAAAGCAAGAAAACTTCAAATCCATTGAATTGTATTCAATACAACTGCAACAACACAACAAAATTTATGGCCTAAACGAAAACACAGAGATGTAGAGATGGGAGTCTGTGTAACTAATAGAGGCTTCAAGAGAAATTTAAAACAGTTAACTAGCAGGTATTATTAGGTTCTTATATACGGGAATTGACTGTAAGACAAAGTCTGGATTGAGCGATATTTTTAATCATTTTGAAGAAATTTAAAGGGTCTGTTTCATCCAGCATTCCTTGCACGTGTCGTTACTTGACTGGCCTTTGTTTGTCGCTATTGTTTGTCGCTATTTTCATGGCCCATGAAAACGGCGACAACAAAGGAAAAGCAGGAGACGACACGTGCAAGGCACGCTGGATGAAACAGACCCTTTAAGAGCCTTGTGCACGTTCGGTTTGTGAAACTGAAAACCTGAAATGTGCATTTTTGAATGAAGGCCGCTGTGCAGAAATAGAAAGTCAAGGAGGGGAATAAGAAACTAAGTGAGCACATTCGTAAACAATAGAAGGACAAGAATGCGAACAATACTACCGGAGTTTGCCTCGGCTTTTCTAGAAGGAAAACAACTCAGAAAACTTGGATGCACCAATAAAGCACCCTTGTTTCAAGATGTCTAAAAGCAAAGCAGTACCGTACAGTACAGTTCAAAAACATGTGAAACTTTGCATTCGATTTCCTTAATTAAATACGTACATACAATAAAAACCCGCATATAAGAACCTAAGAACCTTTGAATTTAGATCTCCATTATGTAAGAAACAATTCATCCTGAAACTTGGAATAGGTTCTTATTTGTAGAGATCACATCAAATTAAAACTAGAAGTCCAACTGCTATGTTATACAACGTGATAATACTATTTGTGTGCGCATGGACGTAGGTAGGAAGCATCTCAAGCTTGGGGGGCACGACACATCGAGGGCGCTTTTTCCTTCAGAAAAAAGGGGCATCTTCTAAAAACAAAAAGGGCACTTCTTTGCCTATTGCAAAGTCTTGGGGGGCACGTGCCCCCAATGCCCCCCGGTTCCTACGTCTATGCATTTACGTTAAAGAAAATCTAAAAATGCAGCATTCAATGTTCTTTTCAGCATTTCAAGAACTCCTGTTTCTTGCGGCTCTTTGATAGCTTTTTATTGGATTATATAAAATTTCTGAATCTACTCTGTTTTAAATAAAACCTCGTGAACTCAAGTGCTGTCAACTGACAGTAAACGATTGGCGTGAAGTTTGAATCTGAACAAAATAGATTTCCGAAGGCTCTAAATGAAAGATAAGAGCTAATTTAAGAACCTGAACAGCCTCATTTCACCCAATATATAAAAACCAAGTCAGGCTGCCTTGCAAAATTGTAGGTTCTTATAAGTGGGTTTTTACTGTACATCTTGAATAATTTTTTGGTGATTAGAACAGTTTTTCGATTTTTTTGATGTCACAGTGTTCTGTTTCTTACAAAGCGCTTCACGAAGATGAAACAAAATAGGTATATCTCACCTCAACACAATTTCAGGATGCTTCCATCGCAACTACCCAGCCAAACTGTATCCTAGATATGACAGAAACAAATCCATTAGTTAAAATACAACGAGAAAACTGAAACAAGGCCAATAAAACGTGGAGGCAGAGTTGTCTTGGCAAATATATGAACACCAGTCATTTAGTTATAAATTACGAAACGCACCCTTCAAGTATTTGATGATATTTTAAACATTTATAACATGTGGTTGGAAACTGTATCCGACAAGGATAACATGGGCTTTAAAATGGTGCTTTCGTCATTGTTTACGCACTTTGCTTGGCAGGTGAGATTCTAGTCACTTAAGTTGTGACAGGGAGCCTTTTTCCATCTGACAAGGCGTGAAGGAGCGAGAAGAAAATCTTCCTGAAGACTACAAAATCTGAAGTTGACGAAAAATAGATTAATAAGCAAAAGAAGACAGAAAACGTAGGTAAACATAAAAAACTGAAGATTCGAGATTCTCTTGACGTTCGAACGGAAGCTGCAAGGAACGAAGATGTTTCCAGGGCGTAAAGCACAGGGAGCCCAGCTATAATTGGCGAACTCAAAAATAAATTGTCTGAAATATGAGCTGCATAGGAAACTGCGAAGGATTTGCGAAGCTTTGAAATAAAAGCTGCGTAGAAAGCTACGAAGGACTCGTAACGCGTGGAACTGCGAAGGAACTGCGAAATATTTCATTATCAGTCAAATATCTTCTGTAGTTACTTCATTCACTCAGTTTGTAAAAGCAAACCCTACTTCACCCGACAAAGCGTGAATAAGCAAGAAGAAAATCCGCCAAGTACTAAACAAAATTTGGCAAACTAGTTCGTCATCGGTTAAGCTCGACTCCATGGCAACATCGATGCCAGTTGGAGGATCGCATAGGTGACGTTTGCGCCAAAAAAGATAATTTTCCAATGAAAAATTATTGAAAAAATATCAAAAAGTCTAAGATTAAATAAACTCACATCTTTTACAACTGAAGAAGTTCTCCAAAAGACCAAAGTTGTTAGAGCAACCAATTTCTCTGCAGATGTGAGATGTCTTCTTTCATTACAACTATTCATATGCTACCTGTCCGCAGACTGGTGTAAAAATCGAGCACTGTAAACAACATCAAAATGGGCGAGAATTTGTTTACACAGCTTGACAATGATGACGAAACAGGTGACATGTTCTTGCACTTGCAAACAATAATGTTTATTTTGATTTTCAAGTAGCATGTTCATGAAATAAACACTTGAAACTGAGTGAAAGTAAACATTATTTGAAGCTTTCATAACTTCAGTTTTCAAATTCTTGCTACAAGGATTCTTTACAAAATGATACTCCTTTGCAAAACGTTTCCAAATCTGAATTCTCTAATACCATATAGTATTAGCATTCGTAGCATATAGCATATATCTATATTAGTAGTATATAGTATATATCTATATTAGTAGTATATAGTATATATCTATATTAGTAGTATATGGTATACATCTATATTAGTAGCATATAGTATATATCTATATTAGTAGTATATAGTACATATCTATATTAGTGGTATATAGTACATATCTATATTAGTGGTATATAGCATATATCTATATTAGTAGCATATAGTATATATCTATATTAGTAGTATATAGTAAATATCTATATTAGTGGTATATAGTATATATCTATATTAGTAGTATATAGTATATATCTATATTAGTAGTATATAGTATACATCTATATTAGCAGTATATAGTATATATCCATATTAGTAGTATATAGTATATATCTATATTAGTAGTATACAGTATATATCTATATTAGTGATATATAGCATATATCTATATTAGTAGTATATAGTATATATCTATATTAGTAGTATATAGTATATATCTATATTAGTAGTATATAGTATATATCTATATTAGTAGTATATAGTATATATCTATATTAGATGATTTCCGATGAAGTGAAAGCGAAACGTCATATGAGCATTCTATATTTTTGAAATTCTTTATTACATTTATATAGTCAACAGAAAAGAGCTTATGATTTATCGTCTATATTAGTAGTATACAGTTAGCACTTAATGTAGTTTATTCGTAATTCAACATCCCCTAATTTTGAAGAATTTGTTTCAGAATTTATAAGATCTTATTCTTTCAAATTCAGAAAAAGCAAACGACAAAAACGTTTACCTCTTTTCCCAGTTATCTTTGGTTCCATGATTGTCTTAGAAATGCATGGTTTATTTCTTACTACCGTAACGCTGAGATCGACATTCTGAGTTTGGATGGACTTGCTACAAGTCTCTCTCGCGGGAAAAACGGGAGAAGGAATAAAAGCGAGAGAGACTTGTAATACTTGGTAGCCTGGGTCGTTGGCTGGACAGGATTCTGTCCAGTCGGCATCCTTTTACAAAAAACCAATATCTAATCATATGCTTAGAAAGTAAATTGATACAACAGAGCGAGGCTCTGCGATGTTCTTTGACAATGGCCGACTCAAGCTTCGAGGAAACAGTTGACAACAACCCCGTCATTTTTGAAAATGGAAGCAAGGCTCGATAGCTCATGAATATTAATGAGCATTCCAAGTATTACAAGTCTCTCTCGCTGTTTTTCCTTCTCCTGTTTTTTCCGCGAGAGAGACTTGTAGCAAGTCCAGAGTTTGGAAGAAATCGAGTAAATTTTTATGACTTCCAGGGAATTATCACAAACGAAAATCCAGTTAAGATACGAGTTGATGTTAATATTCTAAAAATAAGTTAGAATCTTCTCGATCATATCCTTCCAATCAGTTGCACTGTTTACTGCCTTATCCGGTTCATAACATAGCATGAACACTTAATGACCATCAATGACCCAAAGTTTCTAACTTTACAGTGAGTAACTGTAAATTGGAGAAACAGGCTTTAGGATGTACGATATATCATGAGTAATCGTTGATTGACCAAATGCAGGTGTGGTTTTTAAACCAAGAAGCCAAAGACAGTGATAAGGAAGGGCTTGGTAATGAGTCTGACAAGTAAGTTCCTTCCAGTCCTATTGCGATATATTCGTGAACAATAAACGAATGGAGTGGCCTGACTTGTTCATAAAGCATCATTTCCCAAAGAAGAACATCCTGGCCATCTCGAAAACGATTGATAGCTACCACCACTTATTATTTCAATCCCTTGAAGAATCAATTTTTCGTCATCCGAAAGCTCTATCAGGTAGAAAATCGAAACAAACGAGATACAAAAGTTGCCCCTGCCCCTCCCCCCAACAAACCTGGCTTCTTGGACACTCGAAAAAGGCGTTGTATTCAAGAGAGCATACAGTATATCGAAAGAAGAATGATAAATCTAAACTTCTGCTTCGGGTAACAAGGGCAGATTTCGTAATAGAATAGCATCAGTTTCTTTCACTGACAACTCATTTCAAAGCGATTAGTGACTACTAGCAAAGACAATTCTCTCAACCAGTAAATCAAAACAAACATGGTCGCAAAAGTTGCACCAAACCAGTAGGGCAAACTCTGGCCTTGTGCAAGCAAAAGGTGGTTTTTATGAGAAGTTACGTACTGATAACGAAAGAACAAGGGCTAATCTAGGGCTCAGTCGGGCGGATTTTGTTTATTTCATCAAGAAGCCGAGTAGAAGGCATTATATTTCTCGGATATTTATAGCTTAAATGAAACAATTACCACACAGTTCTTGAATCAAATAAATAAAATCCGCGAGACAGAGAGTTAGATTTACCCTTCTTCTTTCATTAGAAGCCCATAACTTCTCATAAAAACCACCTGTCACTTGCACAAGGCGATAGAGCGCCCCACTGGTTCGTTTTAATTTACTGGTTCAGAGCATTTCCTTTGACTGCAGCTAATCGCTTTAATTGAGGTGTCAATCAAAGCAACTGTTGCTTTTGTATTACAAAATCTGCCCTTGTTGCCTTCGGTATGTTATTTATCTAATTCAGAAGCTGAGAAACAGGGGTGTGTTTGATTGGTATCAATTCTGAAAAATTGTTGGGGATATGAAGAGGCTAAGTTGTGAGCCTCGAGGAATCCCCCTAAAAGGGCTCCAGATCGCATGCGTAGTAACGATTTACTTCGATTATGTAATATGCAAATCAGCTTAACCGTTGAAAACACGAGATCAAAACAAAGGAAAGACGCGATGACAACGTGAGCCCCAACGTTGATTCGCTCTCAACAAAGCTGAAACAACAATGTGTCTGAACAATGGGGTCAGCACTTCATCTCCCCAACAAAAACGGTAGACCTGGTGGACTCGGAACATGTCTTTGATTGACTCTAAAATTCTTAAGGGTGGGAAGAACAAGGATAGATTTTGTTATAGCATCGGTTGCCATTGACACCTCAATTAAAAGCGATAATTGACTGACAGGAAGTTCTTTCAACTAGTAAATAAAAACAAGCACGACCGCAATAGTTGCCCCGAAACCAGTAGGGCAAACTATCGCCTTGCACAAGCGAAAAGTGGTTTTTAAGAATAGTTATGTGCTTATAATGAAAGGAAAAGGGTAAATCTAAGGTTCTTTCACCCGGATTTTGTTGATTTCATCCAGAAACCGAGTAGGAGGCATTATAATTCTCGGGTATTTTAGGCTTAAATGACACTATTACCGCACAGCTCCACTCCTGAGTCAAATAAACAAAAGCAAACTTAAAAGATACGGTACAGTCCCTTTAAATAGAAATTCCTTAAGTTTTTATCACCTTCCCCCGTCGTTCGCTGCGGTGGCGCACTGTAAGCTGTTGTTGTTGTAAGTCATGCTTTCACTACGATTGGCCTAAGTACTCGATTTGCATAAGCAAAAATTCAATTTGCAGATGCAGAAACAAGACAGAAAGGCTCAAGGCGAGACTGATTAATTCATATTTTAATGATTATTCCCACGAATAACTGCCATGCCTCCTATTGCGCGTGGTTTACGGGAGAAAATATCGCTTTGGAAGTATTTTGCAAACACCGGGAGCTTTCTTTTACTCAACCGGTAGCCTTTGAAATGCTTGAAAGTTTATAAAGACGAATCCATATAGCAAAACTCACAACGAAATCAAATCAATCTCGCATTAGGAAGTCTTCTAATTAATCCTCATAAAAACATCGACAATGTGGTAGAAATAAACGAATTTTAATGAACTAGGAGCCAAAACTCGTCTTTTTTTCAACAAAAAATAATATTATCAGCGAGTTGGTTTGAGATTTCAACTGTTCTGTGGTCAAAATGACGCATGATTACAAACAAGATGCAAATCTGAGAGGAATTTTCAAAAGATAAGTCAACGCTGGAAGGGTTATCATCCAATGTTTTGGCCACTAACGACCGTAGTGGCGACGAAATTTTGAATGAATTTGACAAAATTTGAATCATCTTAAACGAATCCTTGTTGTGCAACTTCTGACTGAGCGCACAAGCTTGGTTTTCGTGACGTTTCCATCCAACGTATTTTGTACGAGTGCGCTGCGAAATGGAAAAAGGCCTAAGTTTGGCCCAGGGATTAAAACCGTTGTTGTCTTTCTGGGAACACATGAATATTTGCAAGGGGAAATCCAGCTGCATAGCTTAGAGGATTGCTAACCACTGTGTGTTTGTAGAAGTCTAGTTCTGTAGAGATGAGAAATATCTTGCACACCAACTCTGGGAATAATTATTTAATTTTGATACAGACTTGTAAATTATGAGGGTCAAGGGGCGTTGGAACTGACAGCACAGAGGGGCACTGAGGGTACGTGCCCCGAAGATTTTGCAAGAAACGTAAGTGTCCCATATATTAAGAAATCGCCCTTTGATTACTGAAAAAAGTCCCTGAGTTGTCGTACTCTCAAGTTTAAAATGCTTCCTGCTGTCATGTCATGTGTCCTCCCCTTTCGGCATTTCTATAAAGTAACATTCATTCATTCAGTTAATAGGAAATTTTATCATCGATCGATTGATCATAATTTCCCATTCCTTCGCTAGCTCACTTACTCAAGCAATCATTCAATAATCCATCAACTTATTCCTTCATCCCTTCCATTTCCTTTTATCGCATCTTTATCAATGTGTTCCCTCGTTCATTTCAGTGTTAAAGATTAAGCACTATTAGTGGATCAAAAGAATTGTACCCAACACAGATGCTTGAGGAACAATGACACACTTTCTTAATCTCGCCCTTCATCTATTAATCCAATCCATATATTTACTGATTTCTGCCTTCCTGTTTCTTCCATAGTACGTATGCTTTCCTTCATTTCTTTCGGTGCTTGGTAACAGAACCATAAAATGAATTCAAAAGAATTGTACCTAAAACCGATTCAATCAAGGTCTATCCAAGTTTCTGTGAACTACTATAGCACTCAAAAGAAGCAGACTCAACGCAGAAGCAGCTGTTAAATCACTCGTGGCGAAGCTACGAGCAACGTGGATGAGATACGAGTTACGGGAAGAAGTGAATTAATAGAACATTCAAAAGAAACAGACTCAATACGGATTCCTGACTGAACTGATTTACCTCAAAACGCGCGAATGCAGCTGTTGACTACAATGAAACGTGGCGCAATTCCCTGAAATTCAATAAATTTTCAAAGTGGATGGCCAACTAACGAGTTCTATTTCATCCAAAACATCAGACATCCATTTGATAAATCTGAGATGAAATTTTCTGAAGATGTCATCCACTTTTATTTACTTTATCGTTCAGTTTTACTGAAAATTAATCTGGATTACAAGAATCTATTCCTAAATCAAATCCATGTATGATTAATGTTTCTTGTCCGTGATGTTTGTCTAGATGGGCTAGACAGTAAATTAAAAAGCTTAAACAAATCGTTTTCATTAAAATACGTGAATCTGGAGCGGGGGTTAACTTGCACTCCTTCATCTCCATAAAGCGAACAGCTTGAAAATGATTTCAGTTCATTCAATGTTTACTCAGCGAAAGTCCAGTGAAATAGCAAAGTTGCCATGTGATTTATAGTGAATCGCTATTTCTCCACTTGTACAGATTTCCATGGACCGTTGATCCCGGTTTTTGGTATCTCATTTGTTTAAAGAGGGATGCACTTCAGCAGCAGAAGCTGTTTTAAATGGGTTCCTTCACTGAAAACTTTGGTGAAAACATAACATTACTATCAAGAAACATTATGAGCGTGCCTATTATAGTAATAGAAAATCAAAGCAATTGGAGGATACTCTTTGGAACTCTCTGTTCATCGAAGACAGTGTAAGATCAAGAATCCTTCGAATAAAAGAACAAAATTACAGTCTTTCAAAGACGGTGAGAATTCCAAGATCCCAATAGCCTTTTAAGTTTCTTTTCGAGGCTTTGTGTCAAGCGAAAATCAATTGTAGCGGAATTTGCAACGTTTTCTTCTCTTCTAAGTTAAGGAAAGGATCCTTCTGTCTTTCCACAGATAGAGCCACGGGCTGTCAGAAACGCTGAATTTAGAAAAAAGATTTAAGTTTTATCAATCGAGTTTTTCCTATCTTAATTCACCATCTCGTGCGCAATGTATCGACTTGATTTCCTTCTGTTTGCACTTCACCTGCGAAGGCGGCATTTTAAATTTCTGCACATGACGGCAGATTGACTTCACCTGAAGGGCCCTGGAGAAATCATGCCACTCAAACGCAAACTTGAGTGCAGGGCACTTGGGTCATGTCAATCTCCCGCCATGCGCGGGATTGAAATGGCGCCTTCGCAGGAGAAGTAAAAACAGAAGGAAATCAAGCCGATCTATCGCACATAAAATGAAAATTTGGATGGAAATAACTCTTTGTTTGAAAAAGGTTTCCTACAGCCTGTGATAGAGCATGCTGTCCATAAATAGACTTAGACATACCTTGCTATTTGAAGAATTTAAAAAGATTACAAAGAATCTCGGAGGAAGACAAGGACAGACAAGGACAAACAGCTATTAAAGTTCATAACAGTTTACCCTCATAGTCTACATGAGTCCTTCGTTGTATAGCCAAGCGATAAAATTAGAAAGAGTGTCTTAAGTCTAAAGAAATAATCACAGTTGGTTAATTTTTCAGAAATTCTTATCTTTATGAAACTATGTACGAACTACGACAAACATCAGCTAAAGATAGATTTGTAAAGAGCGGCACAAAACGAGAGATAATCTTCGGGGGATTTGAAATATCATGCGAAGAACTTTTGCTTTGACGATCTCCTTCAATGGTAGTTGATGATGTTAGTTTGTAATATTTCGAAGTTTTAAGAAATCTGAATAATAAGATTATCGAGGGTTTATCAAAGTTTATTGCAATGGTTATTTGTGCAGACTGTAATAATGTTTGTAACTGTTGCCGAAATTCTGCAGAAATAAGTCTTAAAAGATTCCGCAACACAAATTTGTATTTCTGACTCTCGCTATGATTACTTTTTTGCAAATTTCTAATAAATGTGCGACAGAGATTTTTTTGCATGCATGTGGAGAGGTACATGTTTTCCAAAAGAAACTGGGATCTACAGTTTCTTAATTTGTTCCTTATTTTTTGAACGCATGAATGATCAGCGCAATCTCTAACACTGCTGCAGATATGTTTCTTGATATTTAAAACATCTACAGTAACAAACAGTATTCTGTCAAGATCGAAACATAAATCGTTAGTTAATATTACTTAATAATAAAGGTTCAATGATATATTTACAATTCTTACATTTAACTTTTAAAATTTCTTAATGCTTCTCAGGCAAAGTACTACAGTTTCTCAGAAATTCTGCCACCTTGATACTAGTTTCTTATTACCCATTATCTTATAAAAAAACGTGTACATGGTGATGTCAAACACAAAGATAGATCGCAACTATCAACATATTATGTTTATACATATCATGTATTATGTTTTATAATATTTTGTTATGTGTTATGTTTATACTATGTTCCAACATATGGCTCGTCAGAGATCATTGGCTATTTTGTTTCCGACAGTATTCTTGGTTGAAAATTGGCAGCTTCTCGAAACATAAAATTCTCTTTTCTTGTGAAAGAAAAATAGACCTATTTTACATTGTAGTGGCACGGCTTTGGATCTGTAACCAACAACCTTTATGACTTCAAAGCATCTGTGATGAACCATTAATATATCGGGTGAGCCAGAAAAGTTCCCACTTTTGAAAATCCATAAAACCAAGATTTCTTCACGAATTTGGATCATTCAAATTCTGGTTAAAAGCCGAAAGATCAAAGTATTTTTGTGATTTTGCTCGCTGTCCTACCAGCACTAGAAGTATTGGTAAAGGGTAAAGTTAACTTTATAAACATTTCATGGTTGCAAAATGACGGAAAAAGGGCCTACAACATTGATCAAATCGCACAACTCTTTTCAAATCGAACAATAGGCCATGAGCGTTTCACCTCCCTCAAGAGTTGTAAGACATCGATTTTCAAACAAATACGGACGATTTTAAAGCCTAACGCAATATGTACGGAGGTTATCTCTCACCCAAGAGAAGTTGCATTTCCTTCATTATTCTATGCAAGAAGTCATTTATGTATTGATCGATGTTATGGGCTATTTTTCGGCCATTTTGCAACCATGAAATTTTTATAAAGCTGAATTTACCTATATTTGTAGTGCTAGTAGGACAGCGAATAGATTCACAAAAATACTTTGATCTTTCGACTTTTAACTAGAATTTGAATATTTCAAATCCGGGAAGCAGTCTTGGTGTTATGAATTTTCAAAAGTGGGAACTTTTTTCTGGCTCACCCGGTACTCTTTCGAGAAACCATGTTACAATTACTGACCTAAATAAATCAACCATATTATCATGACATTAATCCACTTTACATGAAGGATGTAAGCAATAACTGTTTGTCCTTAAGCTTGATCCCTTAATAAAACTGTTGCGGGAGATCTTTAGGGAAAAAGACACTGAATCCCTTATAATTGCTTTAAAAAGTCGTCCTTTGTGTACTAAAATATCTTAAACCCTGTCTAAAAGATATGCAAATTACAGAACCTAGGAACGAGGTCTTATTATAGATTTCCTGGTTTGAGGATGTCAGGGATTCTCATTTTGAAATGCACTTATCTGTTAAGAAGGTAGTAACGCAGTGTTACCTTGTGAAGCGGAAATCTCATTGCAGTGGTAAAATAATAGAAGCCTAGTTGTAAACTCTGACATTAATTTTTCCCTAAGGGTAAGGCAAATAATATCGAAATTAAGAAGAAAAGAATCTAGCGCACAACACGTGCAGCAGCCCCGAAAGGAATAAATCTGAGTGGTCAAGTTAGCTGCGAAATTCGGAAAGCTCCAATCAAGAACTATCCAGTGGTGGTGTTTTCAATGATCTATGATCGTCCTGGCAAAAATCAAAGTCCCTTCTTTTGCTTTATAGCTGACCACGCGTTGAAAAGACGTCGGTTTCTTCTCTTTAATCAGCGACGTCACTGCGGAATCTAACGAGAAACGGGCGCATGCACTACAGGTCATTGCGGATTTAGCTACGAGTAGGCTGTGTCGCTAAGTAAATGGAAATATTTGGTAAATTCTAGAACTTTGTATAAAGGGGGGGGCTTAATTGAGAGGGGAGCTTATTTCAAATTTTGACTGAGAGGGGAGGGGATTATTAGAGAGGGGGGCTTAATAGAGAGGGGGGCTTAAAAGAGCTTTTACGGTATTTTCCGACCTTTGTTGCAAGGACATGTCAAGGCAAGGCCAAGCCAGGCTATGGGGCCTATCACACAATCAGGCAGTGAGAGCGACCTCTATCAGGGCTCTGTGAAGTCACTTAGAATCGACAAAGAGCTTTTTCATATCGATCTGGCTCCTAATTAGTTGACCTACGATGGTTTCACGTTTGAACCAACATTAATTATGCTGAATAATGTCTTGGAAATTTCCAGACTTGCATAAGCGTATAAACCTTATAATCTCATTCGATCTCATTCTTACGCCTGCGAGATAAGATATGCAGGCTTTTTATAGAAAGGTTACTTTGTTTTTGTGTATCTCTTAAATCTGGATAAAGATGACTTAAGATATTGAAAGATGACAGGAGCAACTGCGGGCAGGAACAACGCGACCATGTATCTTTATTTTAATCTAGTTTCTGTCAACAAATTTATGTCTTTTATAACTTCGTATCAAAACGAATTTTCGTAGTTTTCTTTTGTGACAATGGTTTTTTTCAACGCCTTTATTGCAAACGCGTTGGAATGCAAACTCGGTCTACACATCTAAATGTTTATTGTTCGGGAGATGAGGTACGCTTTATCTGATGAAACTAATGTGCCTACCCGTGCAGTTGGTTAAAACTGGTTAAAGCGCATACGTCCGTCCGTAGTTTAATCCCAGAACGCTACTGCGCATGAGCTTTAACGTACTGCACGGGGGACAGATAAGTTTCCTCGCACAAAGCATATCTCGCTTCCCCAACAATTTATGGTTCGAACTCCCGCTCTGGAAAACCTTTAATCTACAGTGAAGAGCACAGTCACCTCTCTGTCAGTCCAGGTTCAGTGGATCGCAAGTCACATAACGGAAGAACCAGGGCACTGCTTCGATAAACGTAGTTTCTCAATGTTCCTAAAACCAACTTCGAATGCTAAGTAGGAAAAACAAACATTTGATCTGATGGGCCTATCAGGTTGAATGCTTGAGTATCCTCTTTCGCAGCATCGATGACAAAATATGTACTCGTTTTATTTCATACATAAAAAGACAAAAGATGTAACTCAGTATGGCTCCAAGCAACTTTCAGCGTTAACAAAATGCGCGTAGTTATTAAGGGATGTCCGACTGATTTCAAGGGCACTGAGCTTTGGCGCGAAATTCAACTTACAGAAACAAAGTTAGGAGATAAATACAAATGAATAAAGTTTCATAGCTACCTTGAATCATTTAAAAAAAACTCGCTTTCCAATTACACAGCTGCCATGAGGTTCTTAAGGGATGTCAAGTCTGCCAAAAGGGCATTCAACTCCTTGAGATAAAACAAAGAAATAATGTTTCATAGCTACCTTGAGTCAACACATGCAAGTTTTCCCATAATACTGCTACCTGCTATTTCTGTGAACGTTTTCTCTATTTCAATGAAGAGTTTCTCGTCTTGTTTTAGGCCTAATTCCTCGAGATCGTTCGAGGCTTTTGTAAGTGTCTTTGTTTTGGAAGCTGACACCATCTCTTCGTCTTGAAATCCTTTGTCATCAAGTTCATCATCTGTTGTGATCGATAACGAGGCTGAAATTCTTCGTATCCCTGTGGTATGAAAGACCAGAATTAAATGAGCTTACATTGTCTCAGAAGAAATCTGGCCATACGTTTTGATAAAGAGCATACATTTTTTTCCCCTTGACAGCTCATCGAAAACAAATTGCTTGGAAATCTCAAAATTCATTCATGCGACTTTTGATTTTGAAATCATTTTGAAGTCATTTCACGAAAAACTCAACTATTAAAAGACACATAGCTAGCTAACCCAATCTTTATAATTTATATAATGCATTGCTTGAAAACTCAAATCATTTTTTTCTCTTACTTCAGTATTCGTATGAAAAAATTGAACACTGTGGGGAATGGTACCCTCTAGCTTTCGCCTTTACGCTACTGGCACATTCCATCATAAACATGTTTTTAACCTTGCAGAATCATGGAAAAATGCAGCACTGTTGTGACAACATTGGGCCTTAAAAACTAAATAGACCTTTTAGCTATTCTACAAAAGAGCCTGGATCGAGCGATATTCTTATACAATTTTATACGCGAGGTTCGATAGAGTGGCGTTAGAGCTTCGATCGCAATTGTGCACATTCGAAAATTCTACAAATTGTAATGAAATATCGTTCATCCACATTCGTCTTGAGAATAGCTAAAAGGTCTATTGAAGAGGAACACTCACTCATGCTTGTAGACGAATCCTTGTTTATCTGCGTGTAAGTCAAGTTACCAAGAATCACCAACAGCTCCGTAGATTCTTCACGTAATGGCGGGAAAGCGTTGCAGATTCTCACCAGGCAAGGCATGGTGGGAAGGAAAAACTGAGTCCTCTTTTTGGCGGGAAGCGCCACGGATAATGACGACAGTCTGTTGATGGCATGCTTGGCGATGCTCAGCGACTTTGGGATTGGGTATTGCAGGGAGAGATGGGAGAGTAACTGAACTGCAAACAACTGGAAAAGAATTAAAACAGGATTAATGCAACGTTGATATCAGACGTTGGAGTCTGGTCGGTATTGCGTGCCGTGAAGGTGAATGTTAAGTTGCGTTTTTCAGCGCCAAGCGCGGGGGTCGCAGAAACAGAGCACACCTCCAATCGAGTCCGCGACCCCTTGTCATTATTATTATTATCATTAAACATCTATTTAAAGTAGGCTAGGAGAAAAGAATAGCTAAATCACAGCTAATAAAAGCCTACTATTTACAATATACATTACTTACAATAAAACTATTAATGAATATTACAGGACAAAAAGTGTTAAAAAATCTATGCTGTTAGAGACCCAACTTTCGGGATATAAACTTTGCAAAGCCTACAGTTGCATTTTCCACCATTCCAACATCTGATTTGTTTTTTGAAGGTAGGAAGGTTGCTTGATTGTTTTATTTCTTGCGGCAATTTCTGCCACAGTTTATTTCCAAGGTAAGCAATGGACTCAACTCCAAAGGACGTTGTTCGTACTTTTGCCAGTTGAGCGTCATCGCCATGCCTTAGACTGTAGCTAATATTTCGTTGAATGAAAACATCTTTCATGAATGATGGATTCAGACCGCTTTTTGTTTTATAAATTTCGGTCATGAGCAACCGTAGATTTCTTACATGGATTGGCACCGATTTAGATTGTTCCAAGAGGAAACCAAAATCATTCTCGTAATCTATGTATGCAATGCGCAATGCCCTTTCATGAATATGATTTATTCTATGATTCAAAGTTCTATCATAGAACATCCAAACAAGCGGACAGTAGCTGAAATGAGACAATAGCAGACAAGCAGACAGTAGCAGTAGCTGTCATGATGCTCAAGTGGTGGGGTCCTACCGGGTATCGAACTCAATCCGCCTGACTGTTCTAGCTTCAAAGTCAGAGGATTACACCACTGCGCCACAACACCTTCAACATCTGCGTAGCTACCTTCCCGATATCAATGCTAGAAAAACGAACATACCAACTGCTGCCGCCAATTATTAACTTCTTTCCATCTATGAATGTTCCTAACAGCTGTTAACTACTTTAATATTCTGTGAGGTTAGGCCAAACATCGTCAGTATTTTCATCAAAATACGATAAAGAAGCTAACAGTGATTAACCACATGTGGCATCAACAACTAAAGAAATTGTTAAAAAATTGTAAAAGATTGCTCAATCACGCCGTATTTCATGTTATGTGGCGACAATAAGAACTACAACGTGAGAGAGCAATCTTTTACAGTTTTTTTACAATTTCTTTAATATTTGATGCCAACTGTGGTTTAACAGACAAGAAATCAATAGGGCAGCCATGTTTTCGTTAAGCATGTAAAAGCACAAATTCTCTGCTCATTTTCCTCTGGTCGCTAATTTGTATACGAAATTTTGCAGAGAAAAACGACAAATGTTGGGAAAATAACGATACACCGTTCATAACAGAATAATATTGTATTTAATCATCAATCGTGCCAACTCTGGACTTTTCCTTTAACCCTTTCATCCCCGGAAGGGCCATATGGCCCAGGAGTATTCATTGCGAACTGCAAATTTTTCAGGGGGCATTTGGAATTTTGATTGATTTGAAAGGTTATGCACATTCCATTTATCTATTGCTTACTGAATCATTGATTATGATACCCCCTGGAAAACGACAATCTACATTAGGTTTTCCCATTAAGCTTAATTTTAGCCGGGTGTGAAAGGGTTAATGTTCAAGGCCTGGATATTTCATTTCGAATCACGAGGCATGTGTATGTACTTTTCTCTACAGTAACCTCAGCAAAATGTCGGTCTCAGTGTCCCCCGTGTCATTGAGACTAACCTGAGGTTGCCCCCGTCTCCGAATGTAAATGATACGTTATCAGATAAGATGTCGGAACGAGGCTACACTTCCCAAACAACAAACTTTCCGTAACTGTTCCCCGGCTTAGCGGACAAGGGAATTCTCGAAGATCCTCTTTGAAGACATTAATAGGATATTCCTGGGAAAGGTAATCATGCACGCAAAACAGTAAATAGATACCGCTTGAATAAAGACAATATTTTGGTAAACCATTATCCGAAAAGAAGATCATTGAAGTTTTTATGCAGAAGGCTAACCTAACAACTGTTGATTCATATTTAAAGGGGCTCATGAAAGCTTCTGTGGGCTTTGAGAGGGGGCTTAAAGACGAGTTGTGTTGGATCTATTCACTGAGGCCAATTTGTAGATGGCTAAACTCACGAGGGGCCATGAGTTTTATAGATTTGTAGCAACATCCCTGTTTATTTGTAAGAAACTCATGGAAGCTCCATGGGGGCTTAAAGAGGGGGCTACCAGAGAGAGGGGGAACTTATTCAATATAATGGCATAGACTTTGCAATTTGTAGCAATGTAGGATCCCTATTTTATCTGTATAGACTGGCTTAGGAAGTTTAGGCCTATATATCTGCCAAAGGAATCCTTTTCATTACTCACGGAAAAATATTATGTTTCCTATTTTTTCAAAAAAGAAAAATAAAATTGTCAGGAAGCTGAACCTCCTTTCAGAGGGTTTTTGGGTAGCATGCGAGCGACCTTTGGCAGACGAGTTTAGATGAGGCTGTGCACAAGCTACCGTTTGGGCTACACACAAAACCTACCCGAAGTCTATTTCGTCATCTGTAGTAAGTCTATGTACTGATTTCGTCATCTGTAGTAAGTCTATGTTATGACGGGGTAGACCTGCGGCAAGGCTACCGAGGGCTACCCCCGTATCAAAGTAGGTAAGTGGTCGAACGTTCTTTGAATGTTGCCTTTTGATCATATCTATCTCTGCATTTATCTGTGGTTTTCTAGAAAGTAAACAAGGTTATAAAAATTGGTCATAAATAATTGTATAGAATGGTATTTCCTTTTGTGAAAACCATCGATACAGTGGCATTTGGATAAAGATCTAACAACGTTAGTCTCCGGTATACAGCTTGTTGTTTTGTCTTATATCGTTATTTTGTTTACGGAAAAGATATACATCTATGCAAAGGGCTGCGAATATTCAATCAACCCGCCACAAACAGATAAGATATACGATATCCTTTATGGCATTTCTTGCCATTATTTCACACATAAATCCTTGCTAGGGAACTGTAGCCAAAAGGGAAATACGCCTTTCTCTAAGGGGCATCTTTTAAAAACATCCACTTTCCATTCAAAAGAATCCCCATGAGAGGGGGCTTTGCGTCTTCATGGGTTGTGGGTCTGACAAATTTTAGCCTTCGTTTCACTTTTATATGTTCAAAACGTGAAAAGGATCACTGAAAAAAAAGATTCAAATTCACTGATGTTGTTCATAGTTCTTGTTTCGTGTTTTGGTTTTTTTCTCCCGCATTTTGGTTATATTAGTCCGGGTTTGAGGGTTCTGGTACCCCCGAAAGTTTGTGATAATTTCAGTCTCGAAGGATCTAAGTTAAGTTTGCAACCCCAAATAGTAAATTCCCTGCTATTTACAACAAAATACTACAGTTTTGGACATTTGCACCTGAAAATTAGTTTAGAATACACTTCAAGATAACTTGTGGCAGGAACGTGTTTTAAAAACTTCACCATTATATGGCCCTTGTATATCAACACTCTGCATAAGAAAACAAAGTCTCAGAGCTTGACTTTTAAGACTTAGAGAAATGTAAACCCTTCTTTCATGCAAGATGTTTTCAAAGTAAAACTTTGGAATTACCCACATAGACGTAGGAACCAGGGGGCACTGGAGACACGTGCGCCGAGTGGGCGTGTGGCCGAGTGGTTAAGGCGTCTGACTTGTAAGCCAAAGGTCAGAACGGCCGTAGGTTCGAATCCCACGCTGGACAGTTTGGTCGCTGTCCGTTACACTAGCCCGGGTCGACCAGAGCCATGTGAGGGAAATCTGGTAGCTGTGGCGGGTAGCTGCGGCGGAGTGATGGTAAAACATCCGTGGCCCCTGCTGGAAATAAGTCTCTCAGACTTTCGCGGGCTAGCCACGTTAAATATAAATACCTACCTACCTACCCAAGATTTTGCATTAAACAAAGAAGTGCCCTTTTTATTTTAAGAAAATACCCCTGATAATAATAATGATAAAAATAATATGTAAACTAAACCACCATAAAAAATAAACAGAACAAAGAATATAAAAACACAACTGTTCATTAAAAGACGTTTCGATATTACAATCTTCTTCAGTTCTAAATGATGATAATAATAATAATAATAATAATAATAAATAATGATAATAATAATTATAATTATAATAATTATAATATAATAATAATATTAGCATTATTAATTTCTTTATAGTAGGCGTTTAGGACAGCTACAATACAGGTACTTGATGCCTATTGCTTGAGAAGGCCTAGACAGAGGCAGGGCTTCATAAAATTCACTGTATTTAAGGCCACTTCTGAGAAGCAGCAAAGAAACTTTGAGGGACTAAAATAGAGACAGTTTCAAGAAAATCTGATCTGGGTCTATTCTCATATTCTTATAAAAAATGGTATTTCAATCTATTACGTAATATTCATTTCCATCTCCTCAAAATTTTGGAGTATTGAATTTGGCAAATTTCCTGAAGGCTGGGCTTCAGTCAATTGAGATGATGAGAATGTTTTTATTTATTTCCTACTTGCGTCTAGGTTAATGTAAAAAACATCCGATTAGATAACACTCCAATTCTAGGTCAAGCAGATTGTATCTGAAAGCATCCTTCAGACGTAATTCATGAACTGTTCTATCTTCATATGATAAACCATGAGCGATAGGACACCCTGAGTGTAGCAGTTTGAAATCTATATCAGTAGCGAGCCACCTTAGCTTTTTGTTTTCTGTGTTTTGAACTTATTTTTACTTGGTGCACAGCCAACTTTCACCATTTCGTAATTTTGAAATTTTCAGTAGTGGTCCAGCTTGAGTGCAGATTCACCTTAATCACAAAGCTTCCTAAAATCTTGTTTATAGCCTACTAAATCTGGCACAAATCCTTGGAACACTGAGGCCATTGCTCTTCACCCCTGAAACAATGTTGATTTTGGAAGGTTATCATCCCTGCATTTCAGCAGTCGCGAATCATCCTACCATCCCATTTTATCATCACTTTTCTGAGGCGGGAGGATCAAAAAACAAGGCAAAATTGGCAACAGTTTTTCAAGATTTTTGTGAGGATTATAGGTCTTATTTGTTTTGATCTGAATAGAGGATTGCGCTAAAGATGGCGGTGAGGAATTTTACAGAGATACACTGCGTTCTTTAATCGAATTCCTACAGAATTGTTAAAGATTTGTGATTCGAACGCAATGCATCTCGGTAAAAAAATCCTCACCGCCATCTTTAGCGCAATCCTCCATTGGAGAGCTAAGGAAATGATTCTGTTAGATCCTGGGATGAAAGGCAAAGATTTTGGAAAGTGCCCCATTCCCCACTTTTTCTGCAATCATCTGTTAGTTTCAAAGCTCATTTGAGCCTTCCAGTTCAACATCTCTGAAAGACATAAGCATATAATATTTACCTGCTTCTCCAGCTGCGGCATATTGAGTAATTCAGGAATGAAATCCAAGCATATATGCATCGAAGGTACTCCGGCAACAGTCACCGAGAGAAGGTCTGCAGGATAACCCTATGAAAAAAATCGAAAGGGAGGGTGATAAAATCAGTTTCCTAAAGTGGCCACTTTTTAGGGTCCCATTTATGTGCCATCTTTAAACGGATCTGCAGCTTGTCTTGTAATGAAGGAAAGAACTGATTTGAATGGGAACTAAATAATTTTCTCTTCTCGCTGGCTCTAACACATTGCTTGTTAAAAGATACCACTGAGATGTGCCCATCTCCTTTAAAATGTCTTACGTCAAGCTCTTGTGCGTCTAAAATTTGCTACTAAAACGGTTGGATTTTGCTGGTTCGATCAAGACATCAAGATAAGTTCTGCAGCACTAGCCGATTCATTTGAAATTTTCCAAATCACAATGTTCAGAAATCATTTCCTAGCAAAAATTATTGGCAAAACAGATCCATTAGTTTACTTGAGAACTTGAAACTTATAATCTTGAAATATCTAATTCATTTTATCTAAGAATCACGCCATTCTATTGGCACATTTCTCTTCTCTAGAAACACAAACCAACTCAAAAACATTAACAATATTCTACTTCAATTTCAGCACTAATTATCAATCTTACCTGGAAATGTACAAGCTTGATCATGTTTGGATCAGCAATGAAGACTTGATGGAGAAATGAACAAACACGGCATTGTATTTCACGAATGTTGCACATCACTGCACTATTTGGTACCTGAAAGTAAAGAGATAATGTCATCAAGCATGTCTTGTCGAGTTGATTGGGTTCAACGAGGGCAGGCTCTTGAACAAGACACATAAAAACTTAGGCAAATAATGGCTCGATCCTCTTTCGATCACTACTCATTTCTTCTCTTTACAAACTGTTTTCGTGCACAAGGAGTCAGTTAGCCACCCCAATTTCGAGGTAGATTAGCGGCACATTTTCATTACATTTGCGACTCGACCAATCAGTCATAGATTTCATTTAAATCAAAAACAACGGGTACTATTTTTAGAGAATCAACGCTTGTTGTTAAACAGTGGAATGAGCAAATGCGGACATGCAGAATTTGCAATAAATTACTCCGCTAAGGATGCCATTTGCGTATATTGTGTCTCGATTACTTCTGATCGATTTGATTGGTCGATTCATCAAAGCACAGCATAGGGTCCAAATCTTAGCAAGCTTTACGAGTTAAGGTGGATCTTCACTTAAGGTGGCTCACTACTGAAAATTTCAAAATTACGAAACATTGAAAGGTGGTAGTGTACGAAGCAAAAACAAATTCAAGACACAAAAAACAATTCATTAAAGTGGCTCGCTACTGATATAAATTTAAACTGCTACACACTGGTTGTCCTATCGATCAAGTACTGAGTTCCGCATTCAATTTAGAACACCAAAAATGCTCTCTCGGATTATGGCAAATAACATAAAATGTAGTTTAAACATTCCATGCTTGCAGATATTCGAGCCAAATGTCTCAAAGCATGCAAAGGATGGCGAGGAAATCAACAGACGCACTCTTTAGGAAAATCGTCAAGTAACCAAGATATTGTGAGGATCTGCAAAACAGTAAGAAATAAGCTGTTGCACAAACTTGATAACAACAATAACAACAAGAATTTTGTTTACCAACCTGTTTCTCTGTATCAGTAGGCAAACAAATCTCCAACAATAACTGAACAATAGCACTCTCCTGCGCAGAGATTAAAGCACTCTTGAGCTCCTCCCTTTCAACCTCAGCATTACTTGCATTCGCAGCGGTCGTTCTGTTTGATGCTGGAATCGGATGTGACTGGAGATGATGCGAGAGAAATGCACGGGATGCGTCCAGGTATGCAGATAAGACGCGGAGCAGGATGTCAAACACGGGTGTGCATCTAAGGTAAAAAGAAACGAAAAACTGGGTGAACAGTCCGAAAAGTGAAAAGAAAAAAGAACCAGGAGTTCCCCATTTTTAAGGCCAATCAGCTTTGACGAACTTCACCGAAGCAATGAGAATTTCCAACTATCGAGGGTGGCTTGCCTCGTTTCTAGGACTACACCTCAGCCTTGTTTCAGAGCGCACACCTAAACGTGTTCATTTCCGTCTCAAAATTTTGTATGAAAGTCCGTAAGTTCCAGTTTGAGCCAAAATACAAAATATTGTAGTTATTTTCATTGTTGTTGTTATTGTTGTGATAACTGGGACTATATCGTAAGTCTAGGATCACGTTGCAAAGACACTTTTACATTCCTTGAAGAATTCACGAAAAGCAGGCCAATTTGCAGGGGAATGTCGAAGATGGAAAAATCCTTTAAAGAAAACTCAGTTTGATAAATATCTTACTCTAATGTCATTGATTGTAGATTTGTTTCAATTAAAATTCTATAAAGTTTAAGTTGGTAATTTTCTAAAGTGCTAAATAAAACTGATTAAAAATATGATTTAAGAAATATAATAAAAAGTCGTATAGAGAAGATAAATTTGATTTTATTTCCTCTGAGACAGACGCCGAAAAATGGGGAAACATCTGCAGCAAATAACGATCATTTATAAAAAATATCAGAGGACCTAGGTTACATTTTCTTGAGACTCCACGTTATCTGGGCAATAAAAGATGATTAAGAGTGATTCAGACTTTCGCAAAATTCTCGTTATTTAAACTGGCAGGGCTTCCATACCTTGGTAAAAAATATCACAAGATTTTATGAAACTACGCTCAGTCATTACTCAAGTAACTGAGAAGCAAAAGGACACAAGAAACAAGGAAAATGGCACTTTTCGTTCCCTAGGCTGAAATACCGCAAATCTTTGAACAATTCCTTCATGTTCCATACATTCTTGTCTTAAATTTCTTATTATGGGCTGAGTGTTTGTTTTCTGTTATGAGTTTTATAATTTTGTCACATCCGAAATTTGGAAAAGCACGGTAAAAATTTTCTCATAAGAAGGTGTAACGTTTCTGACCTGAACAACTGAGGATCACATCTTAAAATGATAAGTGGATCCTTGGTAATTTCTTCATCGGTGTAAGGCTGAGGAAGCACATGCCCTTGTTGTTGATTGCATAACGTATTGACAGTGTGTAGCCATAATCTACGGACAGAATGAAATAAGAAATGTACTGAAAAGCTTGAAATTATTAAATATCACGAAGTGCAATTATCCAAACGATCTTGCGAAGTCTGGTTAAGACATTTGTTTTAATTACGAAATAGATCTGAGCGATATTGCAAGGTCTCTGGCTTTGAATTTTTGGGGATTTGTACTTTTCCTTTTCAAAGCCACCTGGTTGTGAAAGATGATATAATCGCAAATCACGAGAAAGAATCATCAAGTACGAACTTCATTACATTTGAATCTGTACTTGCTAAAACCTCAATCATCCTATAGAGTCGAAATTTCATATGAAATGCGAAGAAGTAGTTTCTTGGCTAAAATAACATCATTGCTAAACATTTTCAAGTCGAGATTTCAATTTCTCTTTCCCGTCACACTGCAACATCAATGATTTGTGAAAGTCATAATAATAATAACAAAAATAATGACGCTCAAAAATTCAATAATCGCCCGGGCGCTTATTCGAAGATTTACGGTATAATCAAATCTTTGGTTAGGTTCAAACAGTTTCAGTTCTAAAGGACTACTCAGTAGATAAGCTGAATTGGTGAGATTATTTTTAGTTAAAGAACGTCAGGAAACAGAATCAATCACCAATTTATTACGAATTCTGCAACGAACACTGAAAAATAAACTTTCAAGACCATTCATGGGCAATAATGCACCTTGTTTGTAGCTAAGAAATCAAAGTTTATTACCTCGATATTACTATCTTACTTTGTTGCTTTCTCTTCGGCTGAAGCCTAACCAGTGCTAAGAATCAAATTCAAATGGCTCCTGCGCGTCTGAACAGTTAGTTCCTACACAGCGTTCATCCTCGTTTCAAACTTCCTCTTACAATAAATGAGACATATTTTAGGCAGTAAGGTCCGAATGGACAAACTTTTTCAGTATGAATCTAAGAAAAAGAACCTTGAAACATCGAATATAGACTCCATATAATGATTTTTAAGAACGATGACTTTGAGAGGAAAAGAAGCCAAACGCCTTTGGAACTGTTTTTTCTGGCTTTGCCTTCCTTGGGTACGCGTCGTATTGTCACATACAAAGACTATTTCGAAATCTTTGAATCTCTACCTGTTAAGTCAGGCTATTCACTTTAAAGAGGTTAGGGTCACGGAACCGCAAACAAACCTGTTATTTCTAAAATCTATATTGTTGCCCACACGTGGCAATTGTGTACAGATTTTGGTGGATGAAGTGAATCGACAATAAAGTTACTTCTAAAAATCCACCAATATCTCTGCAATCGTACAACAAATGAGTGTTTCGGTTGCTTCTCTACGAAGTACAAGAGTCGATCTTTAAAATAACACTTTCATTTTGAGAAAAGTAATGGAAAATCACTGTGATATGGTTTATCAAAAATACTGCAAAATCGTCGTTTCGAAAGAAGTCTGTTTACATTACGTGACCCTTTAAAGCAACAAAAATTAAACCAACAGACCTCCTGGGCATTATTGTGTTGAGTTTATACCAAATCGAACAGCAAAGGGTTTGGACTTTTCTTGGTACATCTGGATGTAATAAGGATTGAAGACTTTCCACAAGTGCCTCACAGTATGGCACAAGAGCACTGGGTTCCAATGTGACCAGTTTGGATAACAGTATAACTGCTTTTGGCCATGCTTTGTCAGCAGCTTGCAGAGCTAGAAAAAGATTTAATTCAAACAAATATTTAAAAATGATACCGAAAATTGATGAAATGATCCTTAGATTTTGAGAAAACGAGTAATTCCAATCATTTGGTTCTCTTCGAAGAAATTAGCATAGAAGCTGAAAAAGAACGAAGAATATTGACAGGAATCTGATAGATAAAAAGATAGTGGTCATCACTGAGGAATTCATAGCAGCAAAACATATAGTTATTGGATGACATTGTATAACAGGAAGGACTTCACCACACCCACTGATCACTAATCAAAGGGTTAAATTAAAACTGCTATATGAGTCAAACTCAAACCTAGCTACTTAGTTTCCTTTTATGTTCACATAGTTTTGTTGAGTTCTCCTAATTTCTTGAAAGATTCAAAAATAATTTCTGGCGAAATCTACGCGAAATTAGAGCGCTCACTCGATTCAAAATAAGTCTTCAATGCCTGCTACAATTTAAGCCTTAAACTTTTGATGTGATGTGCAAAATTACATCGCCACGCAAGTGCCATCAAAAATGGATGAAAAAGATTTGTTTTAAACTTCCAAAGGATCAAGGGATTTTCAGTTAATGTTCGTTATTTCTAAAGAGCAATAACCTCAGGTATTTCAAAACCATTCTAAGGGCCTGTTCAGATGCAGAAAGTTTTCCCGGCATTTCCCGTTGTACCGGGAAACTCGCTCAGCCGAGATCCCGCCTCATATAGCTTTACCACATAAAATATCGCAAGTGTTCACACGAGAAAACATTTCCCCGGCTGGTCGAGATCTTGCTTGAATCCTGCTGCGATCCAGTGAAACGGGAAAATGCCAGAAAACTTTCTCCATAGGAACAGGTCCTAACAATGAATCTTGCTGTACAGCTGGCATTATTTCGCGATTAAAAATTCAATCCCTTGATATCAACGAATTGCTTTCATGGGAGTACAAGATATTTATCAACAATCTTATCCCTAAATGCAGACTGCATATGAAAACTAAGCTCTAAAATCTTCAAAATACTGGACATAATAATCTGGGTATTTCTTCGATGAGAGGCTCTTTTGCAACTGATTACATATTCCACCAACTTTCCAGCTGTTAAAGCTCAAAACATGAGGAAACACCTGACTAAAAGGACTACACATTTATAGAAATAACCTTAAACTATACACCTATCAAAAGAATCTTGATTAAAAAATCATGAAACAAGTGCTTCTACAGCTATGGTTTTTAGGAAGAAAAGAAATGCTGTGAGTCTGTGGCAGAGGAAACCATAACTATTGAGGACCCGGCGTTTGAAAGGCTACAGCTCCCTGAATATATAAGCAATGATATTTTGCAACATCTGATTGAATAGCTAACATATTCAATTATTTTTAGAATTTTGCTGCCTGAAATCGATCATTCCATTCAGATTATATGAGGATTTTCTGAAATATTTCCCTCCTAGAAACCTTAAAAATGTACAGGCAACCTTCCCCGATACTTTTATCCCACAGCGATGACTAAAGCACACATTAGCACGTGCTACCCTCTTGGGGGAATGAACAAGCCTTCCCCCTAGAATGAATTGGCTGTTTTAGCAGCAAGCTGCGGACGTCTTTGAAAACGCAGCTACTTTTTTTGAGCATTTTAAATTTCCAACCTTTTCCCTCCTAGAAAGCTGCTCACAGACAGACAAACTTCCGAAGAACAGTTTGCATTCTCGCATTTCCATCATTTGTTGAATTTGCTCATATTGCAATTTGCCTCCCTTCTTGACGTCTTTTTTTGCAATGCGGCCTTCAAAAGTATACTTTTCAGGTTGTCAGTTTCAGAGAATAGAACGTACAATAACTCTCTCGAGACTTGCAAAAGTTTTGAAGTTGATTTCACTTTGTAATTTACATTCTCGAACAAAAGAATTATGCTGACAGCCTGATGACTTATTAAGGGGGGATTCCATTCTCTCAAGAGTACAAAATACATGAACACATTTGTGCCACTATTGCTAGGAAGGAGAGCAAATGGGGGTCTTTGCTGTTTTCCCTCGTTTTTGCGGGTTTTCGAAAGGGCCTTTCTGCAGAAAGGACACAAAGTTATCGTATTCCCAGTATGAGACACACTTACAATAAACTAGCCATTATAAAGTACAGAAAACATAGCAAAGGGAAAGGGTGAGGGTGCTGCAACGTTCGTTGGGAATACACCACTTAAATAAGACAACCTCGTTTTGGAAATTTTTCAAATTTTTCCTATGAAAATTTTAAGCCTAGATTCGGATTTAGCACCCACACTTTAGTCTAGCTACATGTTTTCAAACTGCTGGCAGTTGTTACGTTGGTTTTATGACAATGTAAACTTCAAATATATATAAGGGATTTGACAGTGAAATAAAATTGAAATCACGACTGCTAACAACATGAAAATTCGTGGTTAGATTAAGTTCGGGTGCTGAATCCAAATTTGGCCTCTAAAATTTCATACAAAAGAAATAATTTCCAAAACGACGCTGTTAATTGAAGTGGTGTATTCGTTGACATGTCTTATTGTATGATATAGTGGCATTCATGATCCTCGTGTTCGTTATCATATTCCAGTGTATAAACTGACACATAAGAGGCAATTGCACAAAGCTGTTGTATTCATATCATTCATATCCAGGGCAGGGATTTATGAGAGCTGAACAAAGAGATCTGTGCGCATTAAGTCAAATTGTGGGCAGAGCAGGAGAATGAGTTCAGGAAATAAATTGCCTGCAAAGACAAATTAGTGGTCACATTTTGGGCATGTTTAACTTTGGAATGAATATTTTTGGACAAAAAATTTCGGAGAGTCGAAAGAAGACGGATCAATGGTTATTATGAATTGATTTTAAGCTTAAATAGAAGGATTAGAATCCACAGTCTACGTCAGTAATCTGCTTGATAAGCGTTCTGGCCACAAAGTCACCCTAGTAATCTAGCAATAGCTTCTAGCCTTATACATCAGCATACTGTGTTGTTCTTCATGCTATCGCTCCCGCCTCTGTTTCTACTACTACGAATTACTTGGTCGAGCTACTTGCTCCAACATTTTGGGCACAAAGTCTTCATTTCTTTATATCTTTTCCTTCAAATTTTCTTTATTCTATCAGGTATCATTCCCTAGCAGGTCAACATAGGTGTATCTTGGTATGTGGCTTACTCTTTCCTCGCGAGGGTTCCCATCTCTCCTTCAAAAGTCTCATATAATATTTTTTGGAAGTTTTCAAAGCGCTCTTTGTTGCCAATGCGTTTAATCCACAGCAGGGAGCGCCGAGATCCACAGTATGTCTTGTGCCGTTGTTAGCATTTTTGTGAATTCTCCACCTAGTCTTTTCTCTAATCTTTTAGTGAGCCTTACTCTCTTTTGCAGTGGAGTATTGATAAAATATATGAAGATCAGCAAAAAGGGGTATTTTTAGAGCAAGCTGTTATATCAGTGGTACATAGTAAAATTTTTGCGTTTTATGTAACTGTCCCCGGTTTTTCCAAAAGTCAGTGACCGATCGAAGGTAAATCATCCAGAACGGGGTGAAAAGAGTATAAAAAACCGCCAAAATCAGTAAAGAGGGATCTCAACGAATTTTCAAGAAGCAGAGAAGTTGTTTTTTAGTGAAACTCTCGGAGAGGTTCCTTCAGCTTCTTTCCTAGTGATTTACAAGACTATAAATTTCACACACAAACTCAATAGAAGTCATGTACCCCATGCTTAAGCATAGAAGAGAATCTTACCATTTCTTAGTTCTTCAGGTGAATAAGGAGCCTTTCTTGATTCAAATCGAGTATGTTTAAACCAACTGACATCAAGCTCTCTATCTTCCTTTATTTCCTCCTCAAACATATAATCTTCCACCAAGCAGAGATGAGGGTAATTCTTTGTAACGAGTCTCAGTAAGGGTGGATAAATATCTTCATAGAGGTTTTGGTTTTCTCTTGATTTTAGAAGCAATTGTTTTATTGGCATTGTTGTGTAGATGGTTGTTGAGTACTCCATTGGTCGCTTTGTGTCGTTAACTACAAAGGATGGAGAAGAAAGAGCATAAAATGATTTGTTACAACTTGTATTTCTGCAAATTATCCCAAAGAGCAAATTCAGGTGATAAATCTATGAAAACAGAGATAGAAAGCTTTAGCCCCTCAATCAAACCTATTGTGTAAAATGTATATATCTATATATATATATATATATATATATATATATATATATATATATATATATATATATATATATATATATATATATATATATATATATATATATATATATATATATATATATATATATATATATATATATATATATATATATATATATATATATATATATATATATAAAGATGTACACAAGAAAAGACGTCTTTGAGTTCTTTAAATCTTTATTTCTTTTGTATAAATATAGAAACATTGCTACATTGCACGGCATTGCTATTGAAGGTGCTGAGGTGCAGTGTGTGATCCTCTGGCGTTGTAGCCAGAACAGTCAGGCAAATAGGGTCTCATACTCAATAGAGCCCCACCAATTGGGCGTCACGACACGGGGTCCTGGTCTTGATCAGGTCTGCTCTAATTCTGTGATTCCAGGACTTGGCTACTCAAAATGCAACTTCACCTTTGGCCTTGCTAAAAATGCAACTTCACCTTCACAATAAAATTACAAATCTACGAACGTTTGAATTTACTATAGAAGAGCTTTAACCACAAATGAAATTTTAAACATCCATCTGAGAAGAACTGAAGCTTAAGGATCAAATGCGCCAGAACAAGAGACAGCTCGTGCTTTTCTAGGTAAAACACAGCGTCTGTGATGTATAAGGCTACATCTGGTGGGACGATTTGCTCTCAGAGATCCAGCACGCATGATGTTTCAAGTTAAAACGACTTTCTGGACTTGTTGTGGCTAATTTTCATTCAAATGATGTTCATGTAAAGAGAGCACAAGTTTATGATTCTGTCTTCAAAAATTCTGCATTAAGTTTCATCATAACGAATACTCAGTTCTGAGCAATGTTTACAAAAAAATTTAATACATTCTTACCAAGTGTTGCCATGTTGGCAAGCAAATAATCTTGATAAGACAAGGCATATAATAACATCAATAGTTGACTGGTTGTTTGACAGGTTAGCTTAGCATCATTGGAGTCCTGCAAATTAGAAATAACAGTCTGTGAGTGCGAAGTTTTGGGACCTGAAAAGAAATTGAACCAGCATGTGGAACAAAAGTTGATAACAGGCATTTATCACTCAGTTGGCATAACAAGATCCGAAGATCAATGCCAGTCTTGCAGCCGCTCCCCCTGTCTCAAGAATAATTCAAATACTACTTTCGCGATTTTGTGATTATCTATGAAACAGTTATATAAATGATTTTAAAAGAAATTGTCAAGCAAACTGGAAAGGATTTGCAAATATCGACCATACCCGAAGGACGCTGGATAATTAGGTTTGGAACTATTTGCTGCAGCAAGCCACAATGAGAGGATTTGTGCACTATATTTGGACCCAACGTCGAAGTGGTCTGGCTGGGGATATGACTTCCTGTTCTGGACATCAATGTACTATTGTTAATGGAAAATTAATGCTAGTAGTCAGAAAAGGAACTAACTGAGGCTTCAAGGGGAAAGTGTTTTCGAAAATGTTGTACCAGATTCCTGAAATAAACTGTGGTCTGGCAATTCTGCCATAAATGACATCAACTGCAAAAAAGTTGGCAGATAGAGTGCAAGTGTTTTGACAACACTTCACAAAATCATTCTTCTGGGCAGAAGCAAAGATAGATTCCCAGCGGATTCTGAAAACGACAGAATCTGAGAGAACGGGGGATAAACTCTGAGAGACAGAATTCTATAAAGTGAACTACTGTCAAAGCAAAGCAAACATTCACACTGTGTGCAAAATGACTCTTATGGGAAGATAACAGAGAGAAATTCCCTCATTTTCTCTGAAAACGATTGAATCTGAGAAAGCAGGGAGAAAGAATTCTGTAAGGTTAACTATTTTCAAAGCAAAAAAGATCCAAGACTTCACAATGTCATCTTTCTATTTGGCATAGTTTCAAGTCATAAACAAGCTTCTTCTGATATTTGTGCTCCGTGGCATTTCTAGAGCATAGTTTTGTGGGATTTCACCCTCACCTCTCAGATATTAGCCTACTATTTATAGATTTTCACGACTTTACATGCACGGTAAAATACATTGTCAACCAAAGATCCTCCCTTCATGGGGTTTACGCAGCATCTGAGAAACGGAGGGTCTGGTGGCATAACCTCCATTACCAATTTTGGTGGCAACGTTGCAGACGCTCGGAGAATGCCCTTTTTAGTCATAATTTGGTTATTCTGAAGAATAAAGAACCAGGATCGAACTGTACTATAGACTATAGTGTATTTCTTAGAATTTTCGAATGTGTACAAAAGCGATGGAGGCTCTAACGCCACTCAGTGGAACCTTCCGTATGAAAATATTCAAAAATATAGCTCGATCCAGACTCTTTTTGTAGCATAGCTAAAAGGTTTATTCTTATTCGATAACAAAAAGTCCAGCATATTAAGTACGAGATACAAATTTTCTTTTCTTAGCCTTACTAGAAGCAGCGTTATCAACAGACTTTTACATCAGAAAGCTTTCCCTGAAAAGTACATCACATTGGAAATCGTTTCCTAAACATTTACCTGTGAGAAAATCCGAGAAACTTGCTCTTTAGTGAAACGATCAAGATTTGCAGTTTTGTGGTGCTTCCCAGTTTTACCAACTTGAATCGGTTGGATTATTGAATGAACGAACGCTTCGACGAGGGGTACCATCAACGGATGTAATGGGGCACTTGATGAGCATATCTGATTGTAGATCCAATCCTTTGAAATAAATATTGAAATGAAATGATTGTTATCCTTTGAAATAAATAGGTAATTGATAATGAATCGTAAAATTTATAAGGAGTATAATATTTGGTTAGCATACAGCTGGATACAGGGACATACCGCAAAGTGACAGTAAACAAATCCCGCTTGAAAAGCCATTATTTCCTAACTATCAAGATAATAAAAGTAGACAGTGTACCAATCGATAGTCGACATGTCCAAATAGATTCTAAAATTTAGCTAACTTAAATCACATACTGCTTTCTGAAATTATGAAGGAGTCTTTCATGAAAGCTCGTTCAAGAAACTTTAAAAGGGCTAGAAAAATCACGATCATATTTTCTTCTTTAAGCGCGCCTTTAAGGCAGTCCGTCCCCTTCGAAGAATGAAAATTAACTCGATAAGAATCTCCATTGTACACTTCTCAACTTTGTGCTAATGTGCTTTGTCCAAAGAAATCAAGGACATCGAGACTCAATGAAGCATGAATTTAGCTCCAACATAAATAAGGTAAATAAAACTGTTGCTAAGGTCAGAACAATAGGGGACAGACTGCCTTTAAGCTGGATCTCAACCAGGCGGAAAATGTCGAGCTGCGAAAAGTAGAACGTATTCCTACTATTCGTGGTTCGACATTTTTCCACGGCGAAAATTTGATTAGCCAATCAGATTGCTGGAAATTTTTCCACCTGACATTTTCCTGCCTAGCGGAGATCCGGCTTTGAGCACCTGTTACCCTTTGGGAGCACGAAAGCGTCTCCAGGAGAATAAGCCGTACTGACATGCGTAGAAGTCATGGCTGTAAAGCAGAAATATTGGGAAAATATGTTCGTGCTTTTAGGCGTGTTTTAAGATATGTTGAGTCGGCTTTCTCGATTGAGTCATTCATCAAATCTTTTGAAGCAAAATAGTTTCGCACCCCCATAAAACTTTCTCTTGATGATTTCATATATCAACAAAACACTGGATAAAGTTTCACACCCCTGTCGAAAATCCTCCGCCCCGGTACCCAGGATTAAAAATGACTGCTCTCTTATTTCACATATTTCCTAAATATTTTCCATACCTTTACATCAACACGATGCTTGCTAAAAACTCTTGATTTGAGAAGTTGATGGACGCAATGCACTGGCAGGAATCCTGATATATTTCCATTTAAATTTTTCGTCACTGGAACTGTCAACACATGCTCTGCTGCAACCTAGAAAGAAATGGTAAAGATATGGATTACAATTGAATGTGAAGAGGTTTGGTGACAAAAACGGGGAATTAAGACTCCGTTCACACGATATCAGCACATTTTGAAAGAGGTGAAAATGTGACGGTAGCAAAATTTGAGCTAGGGTTCACACGATACCGTTTCGGGGTGTTCCTGTTAGTGTTCCGTTTTCAAAACTTATTGTTTTCAAAATCTTTCGGAAAAATGTGCCATTTTAGTGTGAACGGAAGGCCTATCCTGTCACATTTTCATCGACTTTGTGAACGCAGTCTTAAGTTCACGACTTGGTTTCTTTCAAGGTCTGGCTCAAACCCAGATAAATTCACAAGATATATAATAAAATCAAGCGAATGATGTGTTCGATAGGCGATCTTTCCAAATCTTTCTCGGAGAACATCAAAATTGATCGATTGACTTTCGTGTTGTCTCTTAAATTGCTGCAAGTCGTGGAAAGATAGCCGATAAAATTGTTCAATGTCGGCACTGGAAGATAATACTTCACCGACTTAATGACAAAAACTATGAAGCAACAAGTGTTTCGATCTAATATCCAGAAAAGACGGATCTTATTAGCTGACGCGTGGCTATTCTTCATTGCACAGCCGAGCGCGCTTGCTAAACGACTGATTTCCAAAATGCAATATTGCTTCCAAAATGTAATCAAAATTGCAATATGCGAAAACTTGAACTGCCCATAAAATTTATTTTCGGTAGAATTCGGCTGGAAACAACAGATCAATTCGGACGATCTCTTAGCAAATTTACCACCAAATTAAACGCAGTCAAATCATCTTAGCCCCGTTTACACGATACCAGTTTCGTTTCATATCGGATTGGTTTATATTGGATTGGCCTTCTGTTTACGCAAGAACGCAGCGATCCGATACGCTTCAAACCATTTTCGCATTTTCAAATGAAAACGCACTGAAAGTGGCATGATACCGCTCTGATATCGTGCAAACGGTCGAATCCGGTATCAACTCAATACGGAGCCTCATTATGAAGTCTACCAACCTCCCATTCTTTCATTTTTCATTTTAAATTCTTTATACACAGAAATCCTTCAGCTTACAACTCAAATAAGAAAATAAATACCTTAATTACATTTATACAATCTATATACAGTTAAAGCAAAATTATGTGCAGTAATCTATTTAATAGCAGCTGCTCTTCCAGGGAGTCGTGTTTTATGTTTTCTTCAGCTCGTATAATAACATTTCAATTGCTTTTTGAATCTATTAAGTGTAGGGAGCTCTCTGATATTGATCGGAATATCGTTCCAAGCTTTCAGAGCTGAATAGTGAAAGCTTTTCTTGACATATTCAAGGTTGTTTCTTGGGATTTGTAGGTCCCTGCAATTCCTTGTTCTGTAGTTGGAGTGCTGGGTCCTATGATGATATTTATCCCAAAGGCTTTCGGGGCATTGCCTGCTGATTATTTTGTATGCCATAACTGATCGATCAAACTTTGTTAGTTGCTCAATGGTCAGCCAGTTATGAGACCAATTGTCTTTTAGTCTGGACTTATCAATAATCGAGCGGGCTCTGTTCTTTTGCGTCGCTGCGCAGAATGCGCAGCGGATGCAAAAAACAAACAGTGAAACAACTTCCGGGCAAGGTGAAACGCTGTCGTGTAAACAGAACCCCAATCTGGTTTTTAAAAAATGTATCATGTTGACGGGGCCTAAAACATACCTTTTCGGGAAATAATTGCTGTGTAAACAGTATCTTCATTTTAGTCAATGATCCTGGTCTGAGTTTCATACTAAGAGTTATGGTAACGAGGTCAACAATGGCTTCGAGGTTGTTGCTATGGAAGTGAATTGCGATGAGTAGAAGCATCTCTCCAAATGATGAATTCACAGCCGCTGCGTTTCCAAAATCTGCCTGGTGGGCGCATAGCCATTCGATCCATTTCGTTGCTTGCTCTTCTCGATCTGGGTTGCTGTAGAAGGAAGAGGCAATGTAGTGTTGTAACAGACTTATTACAATTCGTCCCAGTTTTCGCTCGCAATTGCGTAAAATTTTTTATCTACTTCTCTGCTGAGCTGAATTATTTTATCTACTTACTTATTCAATTGAATTGCTCGCTTAAACAGGTTGCGCAAATAGTTGTTATTTCAATTTTGACACCAACTTCTCAAATATTCTTACTTATGCATCTGTGGAAAGAATCCCTCCAGAGCCTTAAAAGACAACATTCAATTACCATTCAATTTCCTTTACGTTTCTGTCCTACAGCCAGCCATGAAATTAACACCCTTGGGGGATTGGAGTGAAAAAGCAAGCCCTGGGAGCATCTTAAAATAATTCATGGTACTTCAAGTTCCAAAGATGACAGAAAGGTAACTTTACGACAACTTAAACTAGAAAAAGGACGAAACTGATCATTTTTGTGCCATTATGAGAAGCATTTAAAAGAGATCTTCCCAAGAAACCCGTTTTAAAGCCAAGGGGAGCTCCCACATATCAGCTACAGTAAGGCCCCGTACTTAAGAAACCACCTAAAAGAAACTTTTAGGCTATTAAGAATGATGATACGACCTACGTTTAAGAAACTCTTGAGGCTCACATCAAAAAATAAAGTTTCTTGTATATTGATAAAGAACAGGTTCTCGCATGATGGTCTGGGAGCATTTCACTTCATTTCGGGTTCAGAAGAAAGTGCCACCAAGATATCCTAGATTGGACAGCGTTTTCACTTAAATTTTCATTGGCGCTCTTGACAATCATTGATGTCATGAACATATGGCTATTATATTTATGAATAACCCCACTCTGTTGTAACCAAGATCTTGTTGTAACCTATTCTCCAAGACTTTTCAAGAAAAGAAATTAGAAACTTAAGCAACTTTCAGCCTAAGAAGTGAAAACTATCATTGATATAAGAAACAGCTTAGCCTAAGGTATGAAAAAATGGTTTCTTAAATGTGGGGCCTTACTGTATTCAGAATGACGTTTAAAAAAACATTTGCTGTGATATTCCGGCAACAGCAGCTTCTCAAACAAGAAGCATTCTACATTGAATCAAATGCTTCTTGCTACTAGGAAAAAGTAACACAAGTCATGATTGCAATCTTCGCAGCTATCTTCAAATTTTGCGCTTCAAACCTGTTGTCAATGTAAAGAGGAGAAGATGTGATGAGTTAGCAGACTTACTTGATAATGAAGGTGCATGCCAGAAGAGCACATAACCCAACAACAATGTATCTAACACCACCGGCGGAAGCAGGGGGATGACATGTGATCAGCTTTAGAAATGCATCAGATTCTTCATTTGAAATTTTGTATCCAACCATTCCTTTAAGCGCACAGAATAATCGCATAAGGGCAATACCTTTCGCGATATCACAGTCTTGTTCTTGATTGTCAACGTCCATGGCTACAAGAAAACATATACCGTGTGAATCAATAAAAAGGCCCGGCGTTTGAAGGCTGCTGCTCCCTGAGTATACAAACAATGACATTTTGCAATACTTAATTGAATAGCTAATATGTTCAGTTATTTTTAGAATTTTTCCTTGCTGAAATCGCTCAATTCGTTCAGATTTTGCAAGGGATTTGCTAAAAAATCCCTTTTGACAAACCTTAAAAACGTGTTCAAATCACAAGCAAGTTTCCACAATATGTCTACGTCACAGCGATGACTTGAGCACGCTTTAGCACTGCTGTCCTGTTGGGGAATGAAAATGCCTTCCCCAAGTATGATTAACTTAGTCAAGGGGCTGCATTACAATTGACTCAGAATGTTTTCTATCTAAATCCAATGCCGAAGCTACACCCTAAAATTTCACAAAAACACGAAATAAACTGATCCTGATTTCCAGTAAAAAACATGTGTTAGCTAATAAGATAAATATTAAGTATTTCAAAAAAGCTAAAATGAAACCGTCTTGTCCATACCGTCTTGGTGCCGTGTAAACCTCTCAACAACCTGCATTGTATCTTTCAATAATTGCATGCGAAGACAGTGTATTGAAGAATTCGGAGTATCCTGTGAAGACAATAACCAAATTTTGTATTACAATCTTTTCATCAAACTATAAATAGATATTACGTACAATAATTACTGTGTTAGGAAAATCAGATAAAAATAAATCAGTATGTTCGCAGCGTGACCCATGAAGAGATAAATTTAGGTAAATTTTTTGATTGTTGAAATCTTAAATTTAGGGCAAATTTTTCGACTGTTGTAATTTTATCAATGGCGTGACGACGATATTCACACCGTCACCATGTCCTTGGCTGTGCATGTTCCAGTCTCAGACCTGCAGTAAATGAAAGAGGCTACGGAAGAAAAACATAGAGAAGCAAAAGTTTCTAGCTGCGTCTGTCAGTTACAATAATGTCACGTTGCCAAAACACAAGCAGTACCGAAATCAGCAAATACTAGAAAAAGTGTTTACATTAAGCCACATCAGTCTTCCTTTAGAAAGCATTGCATTTAATCAAAAGAATATAATTTGTACACGCTATCTCATATTTCAAGGTGGCTAACAGCATACGTGTAGCCCCCAAAGTGAGATCTACACAAAGACTGCGGGGCCAAAGCCTAAATGAAGGAAGGTTGGGCAAAATACGGCGAGCTGCTGCCATGTGGTAAGAGCTCTCATCAAGCAAATTAAAACGAGTCCATATCTGAATATGAATAGGACTTCCAATTGTCAGAGAATTGAAAATACCTTTTGGGCATTGCGTATGTAATCTGTTAGCCAGTCCTTAACTCTGTTATCACTTGTCAGAAGAAGGCCAGAAAGGAATGGCACCAAGTCTGACGTAGAACCTGGAATTAAAAGTAAAAACATTTTAAAATCACACAGCGTACAAGGTAACGATGTTTTAGCTTCGCTTGCAAATAATTTCTTGAAGTTGCTGTCTCCTTGTATATTAATTTTTTAACTATTATTGTATGTAGAAATAATATTGCGCTGTCAAATTTACGTAGAAAGTTTACTTGATTAGCTAGCAGTGAGCTTAGATATTGATCAAACTGAATATTCTGCTAAAACAGCCTAATACATCATTTTAGGACACCTTGGGGATACCCGGTAATTCTGAGGGTGTGTTGTTAAAGGTGATCTAAAGCGAAAATGAACAGCACGGTTGAATGATTCGGAATCCTGTCTAGCTTTCTTTGATATCTCATTTTGCTTTCAAGTTATCCACTGATATTAAGACTGCATTCACACGATGCCGGTCATTTTGAAAACGGTGAAAAATGTGACGGTATCAAAATTTGAGCTAGCGTTCAGACGAACCGGCACATTTCGAAAACGGTGAAAAAAGTGACAGTAGCAAAATTTGAGCTAGCGTTCACACGATGCCGGAAAAATTTGAAAATGATCGGAAATCTGACGGTAAAAAACTCGTTGCAAGACTTTGATGCCAAAGAAATGTACCTACACTCTAAGAATCGATCAGTCTCGTTCCAAAAGCATTAACAAATGCTCTTTTTGATAATTTTTTGAATGTTCACATGATGCCGTTTCCAAAATGTGCCGGTTAGAGTTCCGATTTCAAAATCTACCGTTTTTGAAAGCTGCCAGCAAAAAATGTGCCGTTTTCGTGTGAGCGGGAGGCCTATCCGTCACATTTTTCGCCGTTTTCAAAATGTGCCAGCATTGTGTGAACGCAGTCTATGTTTCAGTTGATGACATCATTTTGATGACAAATTACTGGGATAATATATTGAAATACAAGGGTATCAGATCTTTGAAATGTTACAATTGTAGGAGACATTTCAGTTAAGCTAAATAAATGTAATGGAAATTCTCTCATGGGCAGATGCAATGTTTCGAGAGGCATGTCAATTGAAGTAAGGCTCTTTGAGTCAATTTACTTTTGGAAACCAAGTCACTTCTTTTACTTTTTGCAAACAAAATGACATCATCAGCCAATCATACAAAAAGTGGATAGCCCAAAATTGAAACAAGGTATCACAAAATTATAAACGATGTTCTGTATCATTCAAAAGTGCTATTCATTTGCACCAATAAAAATTGTCACTTAAGATCACCTTTAAACAAAATCATATGAAATAATAAGAAGAGGAATGTTGATACCATACAAAATTCTACTAGAATGAACTTTTGTGAGTTTCACAATTCAGGACGTTTTGCAGAAAGAATTTTTGAAAACTTTGCCAAAATATAGTAATCACTAATGTGGCTCAAGAATTCTTCTCAAAATATTAAAAACTCTTGTCCTGTTGATAATCACATTGCTTGCAGTGTAGATGTAAAATGAAATTTGTTCTGCTTACCATCAGTTTCACTTGAAACTGATAATTCAATAGTAAGTCCAGGAAGCTTGCATCTTGAAATAGCCTCAGATCTGAGTGATTTGCAAAATGCTGGATTCATTGTGCAAAGTAACTTGAGTGTCTTTGATCTGATTTTTGTATCTTGGTTGCTTTCATCAGATGATATTGAGTTTGAAAGGATGCCAATACAAACTTAGATAGAAATTAGTAAATGATGAAGAATATTACTGAGCAATAATGTTTTAAAAAGCCATCAAGTACCAAAATTCAAAACTATTTTGCATGGCAGATCAATTTCCAAGACATTCTGTCTGAAACTACTCACACAACTGAAACCATACACTATGTATGTGCCAGGTCTTTCCACTTCTTTGCATAAAATCCAACTGTTAGATACCAAATTTGCTTACAGTAGCAAAACAAAAATGAGATTTTGAAGATGCCTGTTAGCCTTCAAATACTTATGTTGATATATGAATGTTAATTGCTATATACTGGGTGAGTCAGAGAAATGTAGACACTTTTTGAAACATTCTCAAAAAATATATAATTAATTTGAAAGTTATAAAACACTAAACTTAAATTTGAGAAATTGCAATTCACATCACACAATATTGATATCAAAACATTTGCCTAAAAGTATATGTTTACTGCTCAATTCAGGCATTGCATTCTATGAAAGCCTCTTAAATTAAGTTGAAGCCTCAATGGTGAAGGTGAAGGTGAAGTTTCAGTTTTTAGCACCAAGCACTGGGATTGCAGCAGTAGCAAAGCACTACTTGAGCCGGCATCTCCTTGTCATGACGCTCAAGTGGAGAGGCCCTACTACATCTCAAACCCACTCTGCCTGACTCTTCTGGCTGCAAAGTCAGAGGATTACACCCCTGCACCACAACACCTTCAATAAGAATATTGAATCAAAATATTACCAACTTGCCACATACTGTAGCTTTCCTGTATAATTTCAAACAGTGCAGATTCACAGACTCATCTGATATGGTGAATGACATCACATAGAGTCACCTTGATAAATTTGAAGCTTTCATCAACTTTTGACATTCTAACAAATAAAATTTTCAACGATGGCACATCTAAATGAATTACCTTGTTCAAAGCAATCTGGGGCATTACCAACAAGACGGCAAAGTAACCATGATCCACATTTTACTTTGAGCAGTGCTTCAGCAAGTTCCTTCACTGGAAGCAAGTCTGGTAGCTCTGAAATGGGATTGAATTATATCAAAACATTGAAATTCAAGTTACATTTTAAGCCTACTTTACACACATAAGCCACATTCATTATTTACACAGCAAAGAAGAGAATTAATGTGAAAAATAAAAAGCAACTTGATGCCAATTAGTCTGGTAGTAAATAAAGAAGATTTTGAGATATTGTACCTGCAAAGCATATGCACAGAATGTCTGAAATTTCTTGAAGATAAACAGCACACTCAAACAATTCCAAAGTGTCTTGTTGTACATTCTGTGATTCTGTGACCTACAATGAAAAGTAGCATTGAAAGGTTTTGAAAATTTGCTTGTGAAGGTTACCGTAAAAGAAAGGCTACAGATATCCTTTTGATTCTCAAATCGACAACAGAGCAATGCATGATCTGTCAATTGCAAAATACTGGGCAAGTCAAAGAACGTTTTTGCGTTTGGTGGGCTGTGGAATAAAAAATAAGTGCACAATATTCAAAACTGAAATATCAATCCATCAGTCAAAGGCCAACTTAGATGAGAAAATTTTGTTTTGCAATATCTCTCATCTTATAGACCCAGAAATTAAGAAATGGTGGTACAGGGCATGTTTGGTTACAAAATTTCCATATTCCATTCAGGTCCATGATTTACCTTTTATTGAAATTCAGGTACTGTATCTCAAGGTGGCAATGTAAACTTCAAAGCTTGCAACTCCAAAATGCTCCAACAAAGATAATGTTCAAAACAAAACCAAAAATTCATTTACTGAACAAGCTCAACCGTTGAATCTAAGCTATTTTGTTACTGTAAATCCACAATTATCTAAACTCTCATAAATTCATTCAATTATATCTTAGGATAGGGGGGGGGGCTCTCTCTTTGATTAGTTTACCTATTGACAGAGCTCCTCCTTTTAAGTAATTCCCTGCATACAATATATGTAGACCTCCTTGTATTTGTATATTGTATTAATTTTCTGTATCATTGCATTAATTTTTTGTTACATTATTTTTCATATTTGTAGTTTAGTTATTTGTTTGTATTGTTAGCATAAATTGTATGTGGTGAATTTAAATAAAATGAAACTGAACTGAAACTGAACTGCACTACATAAATCATGGACCAGAATAGAATGTGGTATTTTTAACCCCTATACAAACCCCTTACAGGCATTATTCTGATTGTTGGGTCTTAAAGATGTGTGTGAGCGTGTGGCTGAGTGGTTAAGGCATCTGACTTGTAAACCAAAGGTCAGAACAGCCGTAGGTTCAAATCCCAGGCTGGACAGTTTGGTCGCTATCCGTAACACTAGCCCGGGTTGACCAGAGCCATGTGAGGGAAATCTGGTAGCTGTGGCGGTTAGCTGCGGCGGACTGATGGTAAAACATCTGTGGCCCCTGCTGGAAATAAGTCTCTCAGACTTTCGTGGGCTAGCCACGTTAAATATAAATACCTATCTACCTACCTACCTGTGCGATTTTACTACCAAACAACAACAATTTCTCATCTAAATTAGCTTTTGACTGATTGATCATCAAGTCTTCAATGACTTTTAGCAATTATGAAATTCAACAGTTCAGAACTGTCAAGAACAAAATGAACATGAAAATTTAGTAAAATAACATGAAAAGAAGTCACCCTTACCAAAGTGCAAAGTCTCAGTAATTCGCTCAGGACTAATCTAATCCTCCTGGAAGGTTCACTTCTTTCAAATTCAGCCAGCAAGCCACCATTTTCAAATGAGTCTGCCAAGAAACTCTCAGCCAAAGAATTTCCACCAAGCTTTCTTCTTAATTGCTGCTCTTTGATAGCATCCTCTCGTACAGTTGAAAAGTCAACTGATAACAATGAAACAATAGAATTAGCAGCTTCAATACCAGCCATTATCCTCTGAATCTCCTTTCTAACCATTCGGAACTTGTCACTTATATCCAAAGGGCTGCAAAGAGCTGCTCTTGCTAAGCATGGCAGAATTGATCTGAGCTCTTTATCATCAAGTCTTGAAAGTTGTTGGATTGAAGCTGCTTGAATAGCTTTGAATGCATTGCTAGTTGGAATGAAGCTGGCTGTTACTGGAGCATCCATCTTGTTTTTAAACTGGGACTTTTCAGGTTCACTTTTTTGTATTCAAATTTCAAATGACATTTTGTTGATTGATCTGAGAAAAATAAAGGATAGATGAAGAATCTTGAAAAATGAAGATGCTACATCCCTCACTTTCCAGTTTTACTCAACTGGGAAGCAACCAAATTATCATAAATTTTACCTATTAGATATGATCATAGGCTTATAGGCCAGTCAACATAATAGGCATTGTAGTTTAGGCCAGTAGTTTACACCCATCTGAGACTCAAAGATGATAACCGAATATGGTCAACCTGAACTTCAGGTAGCTGGTAGCAATTAATAAATCCAAACTTGATATCAAATTTCCCCAATAAAAAACATAACAAATAACAGATCTTTGTAGCTCTGTGCATTCTTCTTGCTCTTCGTTATTGAAATGTACGGTATTTAGCCATTGACTTCTAACTGGCCTATCATGGCCCGAGCCACCAAACATAGGATAGGCTGCTGGCAAACACATCACACCAATTCGCTGCTGAGACATTTACTTTTTGGGAATAAACTTTCCAACAGGCTTGAAAAATATAAAACAAAAGCGTTTATTTGCTAACATGCACATTAAATTCTTACCTCGACCTTTAGAGTCTCGAGTACAAATGTTCAAGTTCTGTCTCGTGTGGCGTGCCTTTTTCGCTGTTTCATTCCCGCTCGTTTCTGTTTATGGCCTAAATCAAAGAGTTAAGGTGGTAAACACCCAACAACAACAACGACAACATAAAATTCAAAGATGGCGCAGAAGGAATGCACTGCATTCCGCACTTCGCGACATCAAAGCCTAGGGGTACAAAGTATATTTCACCTCCGGGAATTTACCGTTTTTCAGGGTATCATTTTCATCTATTTGCCTAGCACAGGTATCTTAAGGCTCCAAAGATGACTATTCGATTTCATTACGAAACACATAGATTAAGCTCACTCATTTGCAAATCTAAAGATCTAATTAACCTAAAGTACATGAAAGATGACAAAATTGGTCAGCTCTTTTCATTTATCAGAACAAGATTCTTTCCTGCTTTTGAAGGTACCACAAAAAACAACTGAAACTGAGCTCATTTTCCTTTTGATTGTTTGTAAAACTCTAACACCAAAGTTTAGAACTTCCTTAATATGATCAATACAACGAGTCCAATTTCTGAACAAAACATATCATTAAGTGAGGCTATTTTTCTAAGAAAATGGTATGTAAGAGACCTAATTGGCCAAGGTTTTACCAATTTCAAGTCATGTGACCATACTCATGGGAAGTTTTGATATTTATGCTACTTTTTGCGTTCATGGCACGACTTTTAAGGCACGAAATATGTCAGCGAAATCAAAGATGTTTTAACAAGAGATTGATCACATGATTTGAAATGGGTGTAAACAAACCTTAGCCGAAATTGTCTATAAGCCAAAATACTCAACAGAATACCAAAAACGTCGGACACTCTAGTACTTTTATGAAAGTTTTAAAAGTTGAATTCCAAAATAACAGTCGCCAGTGATGTCAATTGTCTGTTTGTTAGGTTATTATCACATAAAATTGAGCTTTTCTTTGGATTATGCAAAATGATTCACTCTTTTGTCGAGGATCCAAGCATCAATTTGATCGTTAAATTACAAATTAATAGTGAGATAAATAAATCTGAGATAAACAATAATCATTTTTCAAATTGCACCAGGTTTCTTAGTCAGACCCCTCCCCTTCTCTCAATTTTCGGAAAACGTTTCTGCACTTAGCCTTTATGAGTAAGATGCATTCTTACCTTCGGGATCAAAACGGACTGAATGTTCCATCATCCCCACAGATGATCTCATTTGCACATAGGACAAATTTTCTTCTGAAAACATTATACTATTTTCAGCGACGATACTTTTTCCAGCTTTATCGATTCCACCCGGTGCGCTGGGTATTTTCCGATGAATTTTAACAAACTTGATTTAATCTTCTAGATTATTTACCAAGCCTTAAAGCTTCATGCGTCAGAACATGTATTAGCACGGATACTTGAAAATACGGCTCAATTCTGTATTGATTTTCAGTCAATCTTTTTACCACTCAAAAGTTTACAACATCGGATGTCCAAGAATGATGTGTATATGTTCCCCAAAATGTACCGTCATGAATTATCAGCTGATCCAAAGAAAGCAAAAAGCCTTGCAGCAGGAAGCCTGACTTAGATTAGAAAACTCATCTCACTGAAAAAGTTACGTCATTTCACAATCAAATGGGAAGTTTTATTTAAGAACATACTTCAAAGAGAATCAAAGAGCTTGATAACATCTTTCCCAAGCATTACTTCGCAAAATGAAAGCGAGTATGATCATCGTTCGAGGAGGAAGCCTAACGATAAATGTGTGCCTAATATATCTCTTTCTTTGCGTCTGCCTTCTTCATAGTATTAAATTTTGGTAACCACTTTTAGGATCGAGTTTTTTATATGTAAATGTATATATGGGTTTCTCGTTCAAGTTTCTAGGAAAATAACTGATGCAATTTTCATCTTTCCAAAACTGAAAATGGAATGAAAATTGGATTGCCATTTGTAACTTTTCTCAAAGTCTTTTCAAGAATAGCTTCCAAGCAAATTTTCCATAACTCTAGAGCCGGAGACGCAGGGGCCGGGGGGCACTGGGAGCACGTGTCCCCAAGGGTTTGCAATCATACGGAAAAGTTCCCTTTTGTTTCCGAAAGTGCCCCTTCAGGACCTTTGCCTTGATCAAAGAATGTTCTTGAAGTGTTGTCCCCCCAAAGTTAGGGATGCTTCCTATGGCCGCGTCTAGAGCTATTAACGTAATCTTAGTGAAATGAACTTTTATATCTAAGTTAGCCTTTATTCTTTTTAAGTGCTTGGTATTTGATTCCAACTGGTTCATAATTCTTAACAGTACAATTTAGCAAACGTCGATACATCATTTTGGGGCAACCGGCAGTCCAGAGAGATACCAATCCAAAATACAACGACAAATATCCACTAATCAAACATAAATTGCTCCTCTAATTCATCAAGCAATGCTGGATCATCAGCATCTAAAAAATCTTCAGCCATGTCATGGCTCATAGGGTGATGACGTAAGGCATGATCTTCTAAATCAGATGCTCGTATGCTCTCTTCAGTCGTGTCATGGCTCTGAAGTAATGAGTGGCCTTTTAAATCACTGGATCGCACAGTGTATCCTTTTGCACTGAACGGATGGAAAGGTCTTGTATCTTCTAAATCATCGTCATCACCATCTTCATCGCTTGAGTAAAATGGAGCTATGAAAAAAAACAGTAAAATGAAGTATATATTTGATTTTGCTTGCGATGTTAAGTTTGCAAAGAAAAGGTTCTAGCATCGTATCAAATTTGTCCTAAATTTTTTTAAGGGTTAGCAGAGTTGTCTATTCATAAGAGAGCACATTCTACTTTTTAAAAAAGTAGTGAAACTTTTATAAGATGTAAGAACCCTTTCTTTGCAAACTTTCTTTATTTTGACATTGCTGAAGAACAAAAGAAGTGTTGCTTATGAAGCAACCACTAATTTGCCTTTTCTCTCCCATAAATCAGCAACCACACGTCAGATCGACTTAAACAAGGTCTCAAACTCTAAGTTGAAGCCTGGCCTATGAAGCTGTGTAAAAACCACAAAAGTTGAAGCCTGGCCTACGCAGTTGTGTAAAAATCAAGATTATTGAATCGATAGCTTCTCAAAAGCACATACAAAAACGGGGCAAAATTTTTTGTGACACCCTATACGTGCATTTTTCTGACTTATCAGGTAGAAGATTGGAGCGGATATGTGGCAACTGATAGGCCCTGATACACATTACTTTCTTGAATACCAATCAAGCATAGTAAATGTAAAAGTATTCTTACCAAATGAAGTCGGGTCATAATCATTCCGCAACCGACTGTTATATCGCTTCTCAAACACAACTTGACAATTACCAATCCTTTTCTGGAGTGTATTGGCTCCTTCCTGTGTCATCGAAGTTCCTGTGATAAATATTCAAAGCTTTTTAATCTACCAGTTAAACACAACAACTATGACTAAAACTACAAACTAAAATTACATTTAACTGTGATGTTCATGGCTTGGGAAGACACTGAGCCCTCACCATGACTGCCACTTACATTTCAACTAAAGGTTACATCGTAAAAGAAAAGAATTAGAAAGGAATGAGGAGCGGGTGCTCTTGGCTATATTGAAACATTGAAACATTGATTTAATCCTGTCGAGGATTCGATGAAGGTCATCGCTGCTTCTAAGATGATTCTGCTAGTCACGGTACCTAAATTTTGATCAGTGATCAAAGGACAAAGGATAAAGGACAAAGTTCTTTCGGATTGACATCAGCAGCATTGAATCCGTCAGAGCTGGTCAAAGAGATCTTGGCGCAATATGCAGCAAAGAGGGCTTTAATTCAGTGGCTTGAATTTCTTGATAATCTTTGCAATAAATAAGAAACCACAATTGCGTGAATATCTCACGTAATACAATCTACCTGGTGACCTACCGAGAAGCGGAAATCTTGCAGGGTTTTCCAAAATTTGAAAATCTCAACGATCTTGAAAATGTTTTTGTTCTTGTGATTTCGGAGAATGCTTAACGCCAGATTACTTGTCACAGCACAAATCTCGGGAAAGTCAAAGCCATTTTATGGCTTTGGAATATATCTTTAAAATTCTTTCCTTGCCACAAATACACATTAATTTTTATGATTCGTAAAACAATCGAATTCTGACGATTTGTAAGAATTTTTTGCTCTTTTGAGTCAACTGATACACAAAACTTGTATTCTGGTTTTCATGTATATCGATTCTATTAAAACCTTCATCAAGAGATAGCACTGAAACAGGTTACAAAACGTACACAAATTTCTAAACGACAATGGCCGCCTTTGCTCCACTCTTAAAAGGTCAATTAAAGACTGAGTATCCTAAGGAAGTGATACCAAAGGAAGATCTTTCTCACCTCCAAGATTGATTTTCAGTTCCGAAAATCTTTCATATCTTCTTTCCAGCATTTCATCATTCACCAAATTGTCATCAATTGTATAACATCCACTCATATCCACTTGCATCAGTGAGCTTCCAGCGAAAGTTAACAGCGAAACCACACCTGTAAAAATGGAGAATACTTGATGACGATAAAGAACCATAAATGAACTGGAAAAAATACATGGATGAACGTAAATTCATCAATAACAAAGAAAATGAATTTTAGTAGCTTGTTCACAAGTTTCCGAACTTGTGAATAAATAGGGCCGATAAAGTGAAGACTATCATTCACCCAAAAACATGTTCCATATCAAAGGAAGTGCAGCCATAGTTTGCTTTTGTCTTGTGAATTTCGTGCTGTCTGTCAGTCATTTTGGAAGCTGTGCAGCGACAAGTACCTGACTTCATGCAAAGCATGTTGGTCTTTGTACTCCCTTTAATTTGGCAGGACAAGACGTTTGGAATTGAACTCGGGGAGAGGGCACTTGAGATCTAAAAGATTCGAGGTTGTGGTACTTGAATAAGAAGATTTTCAATCTGCGTGGAAGTTAACTTCTCCCAAGACTATTTTGCATCGGGGTACTTACTTCGAAATTACACATCCTTCTGCGAGCACTTTTTTGCAAGCAGTGATATCCTGTTTGGGAGCAACATTGGCAAAGATGCAGGCTCCATAAAGTTACAGAATTAAGAAATTGCCTATCTGAGCTTAGACATGAGGCTTCGAGAGATGTCAAAAACCTCCTAAAACGAACCTGACTGATAACGTTTAGAATAAGATTTCAACAAAGCCATGATTCCTTAAGCCCAAGGGATGAAAAGAGTAAGAGAAAAGGTTTATTACCTTCATTTGAAATTTTTGAACACGCTCTGCAAACCAATGAACGCAAAGAAGAACTAGCAGCTAAATGTTCGATACAATTATCAGTGATACCAGCTAAATAACTAATGTTCAATTCTTCAAGGCATGTCAAAGATGAAACTGACTTGACACCAACATCTGTCACGTGACCATGGCAAGCTTCAAGAATAAGGTACCTACGTAAAAGATAAAGGAATATTAGTAAAATTCCACCGGATCTTGTTCAACGTTCTGTTTTGATAGGAACATCTCTTTTGATAAAAATTCCCACATCGAATCTTTTGCAATGGAAATTCAGCCATTTCACTCTCTTTAAAACTATATACTTTTAATACTTTAAGGTGCAGTTTCCTAATTATATGAGACTTTATTCAATGCACAATGCACCAGGAATAACAGTTATTAACTGGAACGTTTGGTGCTTGGCGGATGATCTTAAAATGAAAGGTATGTGCATTGAAGTTGACGACCAACAAATATGGCTAGATAACGGGCTATGCCCGAAACGTGGCCTTCTTTTTATGATCTTTACATGTTTATCTTTGTATTGTGGCACTACACGCAGCAAGAAATTTTTTTGACCAACAAATATAGGTACAAACTAAAAAAGTCCCGATATTTTATCGTTTTGTTCTCTACTTAGTCAAAAGTGGGATACTTTTCTGAGACACCTGGTATATGGCACAATCTCATTTTCCCACCTCGCTGTACCACTCTCCTGGAGCACAAATAGATATCATAAGCAATAAAAATAATTATGTTTGCTGCCTTACCTGAGTTTTGTGCAATGCTTTACCAAATGTTGTATGACATTGTCAGTCACGCTATGATTTTGTGAAATATTCAGAAATTCCTAAACATTGTTGAAGAGAAAATCATCAATAAAAATAATATTATGAGCGAATACTTAGAACGCACAGGGCGACAATCAAACTACCTAGCATTCAAGCAATCGAACAATCAATCGATCAATCAGTTGATAAAAGCCAGCCTCTAATGGAGTTCTGACTTTCTCTACCATTGATGCAACGTCTTTGTTGCAATCTCACTAAAAAAGGCAAATGGATGCAATATCTTTGTAAAATTTCAGTAACTTCAACGGTTGCAACATTATATACCCCTACGAATGGTCAAAATTAGGAAAATATCTCTAGGTGGTCCAATACCATATCAAGAAATATGTCCTTATCAAGTAATCTACAACAAAAATGGCTCACCAGATCCTTGAGCTGACCAATAGCTTTCATCCCATCTGATGTAACTGTAAAAAAGAAAGAAGTTCTCTGGCTAAGCTTATTAAAGTGCAAGATCCTTGAGATTAAATTCATAACTAAAGACATTCATGCTTCTCAAACGAGCTCAACAGAATCAAACCAGGATACGTTCATCTTTTCAAACATTTAAGATTTGGTCACAAGAAACGTGGCTGTTCGCTCTCAGCAGCGTATAAGAGCAGTTGATTCAAATGCATTCTCAACTTTCTGCCCCTAAAAAAGAGCTACAGTGGAGTAGCCTCCATTAACGGACAACTCTATACAACGGACAAATATGTTCCTCCTAAATAAAGTATGATAAAAGAAGACACCTCGATAAAGGGGACACCTCTCTCAAACGGTTAATAAGATTGATCACACAGGCGTACATAATTTGGCAGTTCCACCGTATCTATACATCGTAACAACTTACTAATCGATATGCGAGTTTCAAATTTGTTGCTGGCATTTCCCACATTCACGAGGAAAATTCCGCACCTTCCTTAAAGGGAACGAAGTGCATTTTGCTTTTCGTACGGCGAACAAAGTGGCATTTGGAGGAAAAGGAAAACAATTTAATGGCATACCTGCGTTTCCAGCACCACACACAACCAGTTTTCGTAGCAGTTGATTGTGCTGGAATAAAAAGGATATGACTGTGAACACGATGGAATCAATATTGAAGCATATATAAACTGACTCTATTACACCTACATCGCCATTTCTCTTTATCAGGAAAGCCCCATTGCAGACAACTCCATTAAATTCAATTTGATTTTATTCGCAGAATACAACAGCCTAATACAATGTAAGATAAATAATATATGTATTCCACACGACCCAAGGGAAGCAAAGCTTATCTGGCTTTGGCCGTAAATTAAAATCTAAAAGGCTACGCGAAAAAGAATAGAATTACATCATAGTATGAAGCTATGAATTCAACGACAAGAAATATATTTGTTAGCAAGGAGTGCTGCTTGTTTGTATGTCTTAGTCACAAATTTTTGAAATTAATTTTGGTATGTTATATGATGTTTCTTTAAGCGTTCCATGGTCTTGGCATATCTTATCACCTCACAAAATTCTACATCCAGTGAAGTTCTCCTAAAACATGTGTTTCGTCCATACTTAAACGTCAAGAAAAATAAAAGAATCTTCTCGCTTAATTTAATTTAACTTCATTTTATTTTATCAAAAAAACCAAGCTATTAAGTAATATGCAAAGTGCAAACATACCTACAGCAGCTAGAAACATACACAAAATTGAAGATACAAGCTTAATCTATGGATCCGACGAGCGACGTTCATATCGTGGCCTTTTCTTTTTCGATTTAAGCTTATAATACTAATTTTAACGGAATTAATAACGAGTTTGTAGCTAAGGACACCTAGAAGGAACTCTAATGAGCTTTAGAGCTAGGTAGCCGTTGCCTTTGTCAAGCTAGTATTTAACGATATCAATGAAACTGAAAATGTTTTTCCTCATTCGCTCAACCTAGTTTATGGTCTTTCTCCTGAATACCTGTGCGAGCTATTTGTACAGAACTCAGCTCTTATCACAATGAGACTAAGAAACACATAAGCTGACTTGCATGTTCTTCTCTTTAAAACGTCAAAAGGGCAGAAATCTATTTCATTTCGTGGGCCTAAGCTTTGGAACCAATTAAGCTCAGATGTTAGATGTTAGACTTGCACCCTCCCTTCTTATCTTCAAAACGAAGCCTAAGCAAATTCACGGTCTTAACTACAGCTAGGGTTGTTAAATAACGAAAATGAAATGAAAAATGAAATGGCTAGTCCATTATCACAACTGCTATCATATACACGAGCAAAAGAACAGAAGAAGGAATAAGAAAGATAGCTGATACTCAACTGTGCATATTTTAGCCAATCCAATATCAGTTATTAGAAGACAATTTGTAACATCTAGAGTGACAAGCTTCGGTGCCTTGGTGCTAATGTTCATCAATCCATCGTCACTGATCTGGAGAACAAAATGCAGTGGTTAATTAATTTCACTAATTTCCGCTCTGAGTTTTTCTCATTTTCACTCAAAGTTAACAAGGTGTGATTTAAAGTTAACATCTTTTTGACCCTTCTTTTTCTACTGGGAGTATCCGAAGGTAAGGAAATGAGGTATAGAATTGAAACTTACACTGGGTTCACACGATGCCGGCAAATTTTGAAAACGGTGAAAAATGTGACGGATAGAACTCCCATAACAAGAAAACGGCACACTTTTTGCCGGCAGATTTTGAAAACGCAACTCTAACCGGCACATTTTGGAAACGGCATCGTGTGAAAACTCGAAAATGATGAAAACAGAACATTTTTCGACGTTTTCTGGAACGAGACTGATCGATTTTTAGAGTGTATTTACATTTCTTTGGCATCAAAGTCTTGCAACGAGTTTTTCACCGTCGAACTTCCAACCGTTTTCAAAGTGTTCCTGCATCGTGTGAACGCTAGCTCAAAGTTTGCAACCATCACATTTTTCAGCGTTTTCAAAATGTGCCGACATCGTGTGAACGTTGTCTCATGAATTAATGCTTACATTATGTGATTAGAAAAAGATATCTAACCTTGACACAGTTTTCAAGATTCAGCACTTGACAAGTATCAGAAAGCATCCAAAAACTCTGAAAATAGGATCAGGATATTATTGAAAACATTTTCGACAACTGAAAAAACATAAAAATTCCCTAACAAGCACTAAACACTATCAAATACAATCCATTCACAATCTGAATTCTTGTTGAGCGCCTACAAGCAGCCTGCATGCAGATTCTACTGTCAATGCGGAGGAGAGAAAAGGAGAACAAAGCTCCCTGTAGAGTCTGCGCAACGGCGACTGATCCTATGTTCTGAATTCTCAGATTTTGTGGAAGCATCTGTGATAATATGCATGATTTAACTTTTGTTCTAACTTATGTTCAGCTTGTAACAAATTTTAGAATAATGTTTGTAACACACAAAATGCGCTGAAAACAAGTACGAACAAGAGTTAAATTGTGCAGCCAGTCCCAGACGGTTCCATAAAATCTGAGAACTCAAAACACGGAATTGGTCGCCGTTGCGCAGATTCTACAGGGAGCTTTCTTCTCCTTTTCGCTCCTCCACACTGACTGTAGTCTGCATGCAGGCTACCTACCAGGCGAATTAAGTTATATTTTCTACAGTGTCTATCGTATTTCTCCAAAAAATATGCTCTGTTAAAAAAGCTAGATATTAACTCCACAAGACATAAAATCCATAAACTCCAACTCGAAAAAAATAAGCAAGAAATACATCTATTGTTAAAGTTATGAACGAAAACAAATTCCGACTTACTTTTCCCGTTACACGCACATTATCTTTAACTTCGAGAGTTTTGAGATTTTTTGCCTCTTTGAGAAACCACCATAGCCTTGAAAAGAATAATTCGATGTTCTAAGCATAGCATAAAAGAACCGCAGGCGCCACTTATCTTCCTTTGTTTGGTAGATCGAAAACATCAAATACAATAGGTTATATTTAGATTACCCAGTCCCCTTAGTCCCCCTAGCTAAGTTTGCTTTTAACCCAGTTGATTTACATTAATTCAGGAATTCTTAATCACTTACAAAATAAACCTACTTAGAAAGTAGAATTAAATCAGAAGTGGAAAATACATTAAACACCGGCGTATAGAAACCTAGTGGATTCAAAACCAACCGACTTTGGAAGTGTAAATTCAACACTCATATTATAGGAACCAATCCATCGTATTCATTGTACAAGGACCCCGGCTGACTTCCAAAATTGTAGGCTCTTATAAGCAGTTGTTCAATGCATTCTCCTTGATGCGCTATTAGTTGTATTGTGAAATCTGTATTCGATCAAAAAATTTCAACATTCTTGGACACATCTAAAAGCATGTCTAAAGGCCCACTTACCCTTTTTCGCCGAAATCTTTACACCTTCCAAGTATCAGAGTCTGCAGAAGAAATTAAAAACAATGATCACATTCCTGAAGTCTATTATGGGAGAAGGGGGCTCTTTAAAGACTTATTTCATAACCCAACCTTGCAACCCGCACAACCTGCAAACATTTGTCAAAATATGCCGTAAACTCGATAATTTGTGCCACAATTTATCCTTAGAATGCTAATAAATCCACATTAAATGAATAATTTCTCCTACTTAATCTTCTAAAATTGGATGTAAATCACAAGATATCTGACAAGGAGAGCAAAATTCAGACAAATAGCCTCCTAAGGGGGAGGGGTTGCTCCAACCTCGAATCCAGTTTAGATTGGCGGCTACTTGTTATTCTGTTACCTATCAAACTCTGTCATGGTTTTCGTTGGCTAATGCCGGACTACAGGCTGCCACTGTGTAGCTGACTCACACATCTGACTGACAACTTGCTCACTGGGAGAAACTTGCGAGGAGCAAGGAAAGAAGAAAATGTAATTAGCCTAACAGAGATCAGTTCATGTGCACAAAAGGGAGGCTGCAGACACTAACAACCTTGAAATCTGGGTTGGGTGAGCTCTGCCCCTGGCCTCCTGTAGCGTTCGGCCTTGAGCGTAAAGCATGTTACAAAGACTTACTTCTAAATGGGAACACTTGAGACCAATCTCTTTCAGATTATGATTTGTGACAGCAACATTTGACAGATCCAAAAAACGAAGCTCTGTACAAATATCGGCTGAAATAGAAAATATTACAAAATCACAAGAATCTAAAATAAACTAAAGAACACGACTAATCTATGTTTCCTACGAAGAGATTTTATACCGGTAAAGAATTCACCTAAAATCTATAAATTCCAGCAAAACGTAAAAACTACTTTCAAGGGAATTGATATGATTAAACGCCTAAAGTTAAAAACATCGTCTATTGTGCCGGGTGACTCAAAAAAACTGTCATCCGTTTGAACAATAATTGCACAAAAAGGTTCACGAGGATTGTAGGATTCATTTTTCTGATAGCCAAACAATTGAAGTATTTTTCTGTAGTATTTTGATTAATTAAGAAAGCAGAATTCTTGGATAGTTATGCAAGAGGGCTGAACAAGGCGAAGGTCGAAGTTTGAACTGGAATTTTCATTCCGCGAAAAGTATTACAGGACAAAAATGCCTATCTTATCTAAGGCCGAAAATATGGAATAGTGTTCCACCTGAATTGAATTCAGCAAAATAGATTCAAACATAAGATCAAAAAAACTTTTTTCCAAAAAATGCAGAAAGAGGAAGATGATATATATATACGTCTTTATTAAGACCTTTCATTATCTCTTCCAACTGGTCTTATGGGGCGTGTTTTGCACCGAAAACAACTACAGTTTCTTTCTATTTTCTTTTCTTACGTTTTTTGAGGTACCAGCACCTCTAAGGGGGCCATTATGGAAATAAGGTCAGCTTGACCCTTTGATGCTATCCCTGCCACTGTAATTAGGGGTGTTTTCCTTTACGTTTTTAACCTTAAAGTATATATTGTATTCCATGACATGGCAAAAGACACATACACACATGCATACCTATGGAATGCAGACCAAAAGATGTCAACAAAAATGGCGATCCAGATAAATCCAGTTCTAACAAGTTCTGGCAGCCTCTCTTCAGGATTGAATACAAGATTCTATCAGTCAGACCTGCAAAGTAAACCAGTGATAAAATTCAAATGTTGGCAACAGGGCTTCGCCATACCAGGCGTGTTTCAAGATGAAAACCTTGATTGAGGGACCCTCAAAAAAGCCTATATTTTGCCAAATATTTGAAACGAAAAAACGACAACAAAACATTTGAAACCAGGCAATTATTTCACGTTGTCTGAAGTGTCCCAGACTTCGAATTTATAAACTTCTCTTCGCTGCAAGCATCTTCATCCAAGCAAGATCCGGCGCACAGCCTGCCATCGTGGCTTTTTCTCAATACAATTCATAAGGCCATTATTGTTGCCATTTCGTTGAGAATCTAACATCAGAAAGGTATGGAAGAATACAAAGTTCTTATCTTCTTGAGCATCAGCACCGGATTTTCAGTTTCAAAACATATACTACCTCGTACCTCGTACTACCTTGTTCAGTATGTTTTGACAAAAATCACCGTACCTGCTACTTCAGCTGAAAGATTTTGTAGACCCCCCTTTCTCCCCCAAGTCAATGCTGTTTTCTCAGCACGGAAAACTTGCTGCATGACATTCTCCAAGTTAGAGAAATCAGCAACATTGACTTGGGGGAGGGGAGTGAAGGAGGGTATTTGCTTTTCAAATCTCCTTATTCCGTTTTGTGACAAGGTTTTTTGGCAAGGATTGTAGTTGAAAATTTGCTTTGGATGCTTTCACAAAAAAATTGCTCGCTACGCCGAAATCATCAAGCCTGAGTTCATAAATGCTATTAAGATGTAAATTAGGTTCTAGCTTACCCCCAGCTCCTTCAAACGATCTGAACATGCCTTTGAAGCTCAGTGAAGTCAATGACTTCCATGTCTGCCGTGAGACATTCTGCCAGCGCTTGCAAACTAAAGATTGAAACAAGCAAGTGAAATTGATCAGTTATATGCTCAATATCTAACAAAGTCAACGAAGCAGCTATAAAGAAGTAAGCCTAATTTATCTGTTTCTATCATAAGCCACTATCAAACAGCTAAAATATTTTAATTTCTGGGACCAAACAAGTCTCGAAAGAGAATCACTTCAAAGAGTGCCCACTTTTGACAGGTCAAGATATGTGAGGAATACGACAGAATTGAGAAGACTGATTATCAGTCTTATCACAATTGTAAATGATAGTCGTTGGGCAAGTTTGGTTGATTTTTCTGCCGACCACTTCAAGACTTGCGAACAAAATCTTTTTTATGAAATACCTACGTCTGGCAACAACCTAAATCTAGTTGATAACAGCTATCAATTAAGGCCCTGTTTATATGGGGAAAAACACCTCACCTGCCAGACCCGGGGCTGACAAGCGAGGTAAATTTCAGTCACTGTTTATATGAGATTTTTTACCTCACCTGTCAGCCCCGGAGCTGAGAGGTGAGGTGGAGTAAAGTCTCTCTTCCGTGAAATCAGAATGAACTGACCAATGAGAATCAACCAAAAATTTCATTTCACCTCACCATACCGGTGGTGTTTCGTTTATATGCAAAATTTCACCTCACCCAGGTGAGATTCCACCTCTGGTGAGGTGGGATTTCACTATACCGGTGGTGTTGCGTTCGTCATGTAAACGCGAACTGAAAATACAAAGGATTCTTTTGGAAGGTAGAATCTCACCTCTCAGCCCCAGGTCTGGCAGGTGAGGTGTTTTTCCTCATATAAACAGGCCCTAAGACAGCCATTGCAATCTTGACAAAATTGACTTTCCATTTTTCTACTTCTCTGTATCAATCACTTTTACTTTCTCCTTTCCATTCTTTCTGGAGACCTGGAAAATTTCTGGGACCAATGGTGCCATGGTCCACTATTGTTTCCACCTCTGGCTAAAGGACCATCTCAAAGCAACCAAAAATTTTTTACATTCTTGATGTATGTTAAATAAATGTCAGTCAGTTTGTTAAACTTCAAGGGATGTTTCTAGGGATGCTCCTCTGCGGTCATCAGCAGTCTTCTGGAAACAAGCTTGCTGAAACAATGAGCAGTGCATCTCATCATAGATTAATTACCAACAGTTTTATTCTTTCAACATACCCCGTTCTATTTGTATTCTTTCTGTCAGTTGAAGATATGAGAAGATGTGCAGAAGAATATCATCATTCAATTTACTGATCATTGGATCTTCATACCTGAAACAAAAGTCCATAGAGATAAAGAGATCACCAGGAAGGCAAAGAGTAATGTGACTGCTGCCCTAATGGAGCTAAATAATATAGACTTCTTGGAGCAAAACTTAATATGTCCAATATAAGCTGTTCATAGGGAACAGAAATCATAGCAGGCAAATAGAAATGCTTGATTAACTGGTGCGTAATCATCTCAAACACAAAACTCTATAATTCTATAAACATAAAATTTTGGTAATGAATAAACTAAAATGCCAAGATTAGAATATATTTACTAAACGTATCGTGCATAACTCTTCCACAAATGAAGGGTTATGCCCCACACTTTTAGTACATTCTAATCTTGGCATTTTGATTCATTCATTACCAAAATTTACAGTATGTTTGATAAATAACAGAAACTTTTGGAAAAGGTCACTCTCAAGCATTGCTCTATAATTCTAGCATATATTTTAAGGCTAATCAAGCTTTAGAATACCTATTCCAAAGTAAATGTCAGCCTATTGAGCTTTTTAAATGTAACCCAGCAAAATGATAAGTATGGACTTAAAAACTGCAATGTCTTCAGGGTGTTTAGGGGGCACTGAATGGAATTCATCCATCTTTCCATCAGTTAACCTTCCATACACTGACTTGCTGTAAAAGCAAGAATGTTGGTTCAATGTAAAACCAACTGAAGTGGGCAGTCTTACAATAAGTTTTTACCTTTCCTCCCCAGATTCTAATTCTTTTGACATTAGTTTCAAGATTTCTTCATTTTCAAGGAAAGACCTTGCCAATTGCTACGAACAAATGCATACAATTATCTTCAATACTACAAAGACAAGTGGACTGCATTATTCTGTCCATCAATTTTCCAAATGCAGCAACTACATTTATAAGGGCGATTAAATATATACTTAAAAATTCTAAATCATTTATGAAAATATTTTCCTACATACTGATTTTCCAAATCCGTTAGAAAGGTACAGGAGCAAGTTTAATGCCTTTTGACTTATTACACTGCATCTTTCTAAAAATGGGCGTACAATCAGTTTAAATCACCCATGAGGGGGATCTCTACAAAATTTTGGGACTTTAATATTTGCAAAGTCCACACTAGACTAGTAAGAATTCCTCATCTATTCTTCTTTGGCTTCAATCATCTTCAAAGTTCCTTGTAGAAGATATTGTTTCTCAGATGAGCAAAATAAAAATCATACCTCAAGTGATTGCTCCTCACTTTCAACTTCTTTTGACTTTCCTACAAAGGGATAAAATCCGGTCAAAAGTTAGCTGGCGAATTGGTTGATCTAAACTAATTTTGGTTGTCAACACTATATTTCCTTAAACTGAATAAAAGATTTATTCTTTGAAAGGCATATCACACAGTACAGGCCTGGCACATATCAACTACCCAAGAATTCTTTCTTGGAGAAATTTACAAAAATGCCATGTTAACATGTACAAGGCCGGTGATGAACTTCCTTTAATGAGTAATAGTTTGGTATACACCTGGGAGGGGGGGGGGTAAATGACTAGGGAGGTGATGGGGGTGTGCGGCAAATCTCTCCACATCCTGTACCCTGTCGCATGAAAAATGGCCCAAAATACCCTGTCATATAAAAATTTTACCGAAATCCATTGTTTCAAGAGAACTATAAAAGACATCCTTCTATATGATACCCTGTGGCAGAATTTTCTTATCAATTGTAATACCCTGTCGCATAATTTTTATCAGAAAAGGACAACCTGTCGCATAATTTTTACCATAAAAGGACACCCTGTTGAGTAGCACATCCCGTCAAGTCAAGTATTGGAGTACCCCCCTGGGGGTATACACCCTTAGCAAAATATTCAGCACGTTTGGAGCATACTTAAAGGCTGATACCATCTTGTTTTGAGTTTGATCATTTGAATTGCAGACAACATCAATCCAGCTTGATTGTGGTATGTTTGAAAATGATTTAGCATGAGATTATTGTCAAGCTTGATCTACAGTAGTTCTAATTTTAAAAAATGAGTCAACATACTCATTTAAAACTCTTTCAAGCCAAAATAATGCTTCTGTCAAGCTTGTTTCAAGCTGAACTTTACATGTTTATTGGCAGTACCAAAGGACTTTACATTGATGCTTCAAATCTGTTCAATGTACAGTAAGTCAATACAGAAATGAATGGCAACTGTAGTGAGAAAAATTGAAATTGATTCTGCAAATATCAATCGAATGGAATATATATTGATTTTGACAAATCAGTTATAATCCTTTGATTCTATTGACCACCTCGATGCTGTGGCAGTTGGATAAGTCCAGCATATTTGTGTAGGTGGGCAGAACGAGACGTGGCATTCAGTATGGCAGTAGTGGCGCCTTATGGCACATGCATGTCATATCATTATTCAAATTATCATTTGAATAATAATGCAATGATGATTTGGAATATTTTAGGATTATGCTGGTCACACTTCTCTTGTTTTGACTGTAACAATGTGCAGTGTTTGATACTGTAGATATCTAATAGTATTATCTATAATGAAAAATCCATATTACATACCTTTCCGCTTTCTTTCTGCCCAACAAACTTTCATTAGCCTACATGATAAAAACAATTTTTCAGAATTTGCACATAACTTTCCATATGGTCCTTATGACAGTCACTTTTTATAGTGCTGGAGCTAATGTTAATATAACAGACACTGCTTTTGAAACTGTTGAAACCCTATACAAATCTTACTTTTCATAGTTTTCCACCTTAGTTTTTGTGGTTTTCCTTTGGTAGAATATTTACATTTGAAAGAAATTGAATGCCAACCTTCCATCATAGTTTAGTTGATCATCTGGTGCATTGATAGCTCTCTCTGCACTTTCTCTACTTGCAAAGATCACAAAACCAAACCTAGAGGAATAAATAAATCATACAACAAAATATTGATGCAATTTTGGCTGTGGCAGCAACCTCTACCAATAAAGTATGGGTATTCTAAAATTAGGTAATTTCACAATGGGGCCTTGAATCCATGTTTCCAGACAAATAACTACAGCCAGCTGGCAATGTATTCTGGAGATGTGGTATATAAAGGTGAAAAAGTTCAGAGAATACGGACATTTAGACTGCACTCACATGATTCCTGCACATTTTTAAAACGGTGAAAAATGTGATGGATCAACCCTAACCCTAACCCTAACTGTTCACACGAAAATGGCACATTTTCTGCCAGCAGATTTTGAAAATGGTAGATTTTGAAAATGGAGCTCTAACCAGCACATTTTGGAAACAGTATCATGTGATACTCAAAAATGATGAAAAAAAACATTTTTTGATGCTTTGGAAGGAGACTGAATGATTCCTAGGATGTATGTATGTTTCCTTGGCACCAAAGCCTTGCAACAAGTTATTTACCACCAAATTTCCTACCATTTTCAAATTGTTCAGGGATCATGTAAACGCTAGCTCAATATTTGCCACCATCACATTTTTCACCATTTTCGACATGTGCTGGCACTGTGTGAACGCAGTCTTAAGCTGAAACTTTATTACATAAAAAAGGAAATACTTGAACTGATACATTTACTAAGTGCTCATGGAAGATGTGCACCTGGCTATTGTTTTAGAAGTGATGACTCTAACGTTCTTCCCATGTTATACTTGAAATTGCACATGAAAGATCTTCTGCTCTAGCAACTTACAAAGCAGCCTGGGACACACCAAGCTATTTTCATAGTGATTTCCCCTGAGGACCCTTTTAACAATTTACAGAGGTGAAGATGAAGCTGCATTTGTAAGTTCCAAGTACTGGGATTGCAAAATTGCAGCAGACCTAACTGAGTCTGTAACCCCTTGTCATGATGCTCAAGTGGTGGAGGGGAGGATCTAGGCCTACTACGTCTGCCAAGCAACATCTATCTGAAAATAGATGTCAGATGACAAAATGAACTTGGTCCTGCAAAACATTTTTAACTGCTTTCATGTGTGGAATTTTGCACCTGCTTTCTAATTCAAAAAATTCTTTCTCTGTTATTTTTCAGCATACTTTTCGACATACTGTAACACCTGAAAAGAATATCATACTGCTTGTTACAGCAGCAAAAGATGAAGACTTCATTTTATGTTGCACATGTGGTTAATCCCCTATGCAGTTGTTTCATTAGGGTCCATTGGGATAACAAAGGTGGGCTAAAATGGGTAGTGTTAATTGCTGGAAAACAGGAAACCTGGAATTGATAAATCAACGTTCACTATGTTGAGCAGCTCTAGCTAGTGGGAATCTCTGAGCACAGATTTCAGCAAAGTCTATCCACATTTTGTCACCCTACCCATTTTACCCAAAACGCACACATTTTACCACTTAGTTTCTATAGCATAAGAAGCGTAGATTAATTGTTTTTAAAACAAAATTTGGATTTCCATCTTCCATACGTATTTTGCAAACTTACAAAAGAGCTGTACAGAGGAACGTTTCCATTTACAGACACCTCTGATGTATGCAGGAGCAAATATTTTCATCCTAAAATACAGTATGACAAAAAATGACACCTCCATGAAGTGGACACCTCTCTGTAAGAAACTATGTCATTAGTCCTACAGGTGTTGGTTAGACCAAGGTTTCAATTTAATAGTTTGACACCAACCCTCTTGATCTCTTAGTCTTCTTGTCTTTGCAAATACTTGCACGAATAACTTTCCCAAACAGTTCAAAACATTCCCTAAACTCTTTATCTGTCACCCTGTAGCTGACATTTCCTACAAAAACATTACAATTCCAGCCATCAACTGTCCCTCCTTTGCAAAACTCTGCAGCTGTATCAACCAGCGAAGACTTCACAATCACTGATGATGACAGCCCCTTTGCAGGAGACAGCAAATTTTTCATATTTTCTCTTTCTGGGCATGGCGATTTGTAGTAATATTTTTCTGTGGCTGAAACTTTTGCTTTTTCTTTTCTAAGGATTACAGAATCAGTCAAGCCTGCACTTCCTAATGACAGTCGTCTTTGCAAAATTGGAGTTTTCTGCAGCTCATGGATCCCAAGCGAGGTTGCATCTTGGTCGACAAGGCCTAAGCCACCCAGTCCAACAATATCTTCCAAGCCAGCGGCACCTTCATTCAGATGCAGCTTTTGCAACTCCTTTACGACTCTCGAAGACATTTGAGGTATGATACTACATTTCTAAGAGCTGTGAGTCCGATGTGTTTCGATAATTGCAAAGACTTTGAAGGCAGATGTTTTGCAGACAGTCTCTTCGGAGGCAATGAAAATAATAAGCCTCACGAGAACGAGGCTCAAACATAATGGGTCCCATTGTCTACTCCAACGAGTTGTATGTATGTATGTATGTATGTATGTATGTATGTATGTATGTATGTATGTATGTATGTATGTATGTATGTATGTATGTATGTATGTATGTATGTATGTATGTATGTATGTATGTATGTATGTATGTATGTATGTATGTATGTATGTATGTATGTATGTATGTATGTATGTATGTATGTATGTATGTATGTATGTATGTATGTATGTATGTATGTATGAAATTCTTTAACGTGAATAACAGGGCTAAGTTAAAAACTTGTTTACAGCCTGGTTCACAAAAGTTTGCTGGAATGCTGGAAGGTTTTGGGAATAATGGGTGATTGAAAACCTACCACAATCTGAAAAGAAACAGAAGCACGCAGGTTACAAAACAGTTAAATTCGCAGAGACAAACATTTCCAAATCAGACACAAAATCCATTAAACGGTTGACTTTGGATTCACCAAGGCGAAAACGAAAATCGCCATCATATCATATCATCAAGAAACGAGGATCTCTCCCAAACCTGATGAACACAAATCCAAATATATTGTTTTTCATAATCCGTACCAATGAAACACACTCTTATCTTTTCCATTCTCCCCACTCAATGAATTACTCCAAGACTTTTTGATACAAGGGACCAACAGTTTTCTCTTACATCCCCGTTGAGCCCGCGGTGAGCCCGTAGCGTGTCATGAACCTGCTTAAGTTCTGCGTTAGTATTATATACTTATACTTATACTTATATGATTTTTGCATTAGGCCTAAAGCCTGTAGCAAACTCCTACAGGGACCACACGGGCAAAAGGGAAGGATGTGGGCAATTGTGTAGAAACGACGAAATAAAAGCACAAGCTGTCAAAACAGATGAAAAACTAACGAGTCTGTACGAGTATGTAACGAGTCTAACGAGTGCAGATGAAAAATTTTAAATCAAGCCCACCAGGCAAGCCTATCACTTTTACCCGAGCAGACCCTGTCATCACGATATAATATCAATAATTTATGTGTTGTTGACTTCTACTATAGAAATACTTATAGAAATACGCTGGGGTCTGTGCTGAATATTTTGTCTTTATAAAAGTTGTCTATTTGATACTTGAAGCTGTTTATGCTTGGTGCATTTGCTATCTCCTCCGGCAAACAGTTCCAGTGATTATTAACTCCGTTACTATAAAAACGTTTCCGCACATCAAGGTTAAATATCTGCTTTGACAGCTTCAAACTGTGCCCTCTAGTGATATAAACATGTGATATGCTCGGTTTTGCAAAGCCAAGTTGCAAGCAAAACCCTTGGTTTTAAGTGAAATCTGAAACCCCCCTGCAACCTGTATAAATATTGAAAAATGAAATGCAAAGGAGTTCAAGACCCTTGAACGATGACATGACCATTTGACTACTATTTGAAGACTATTTAATCCTAATTTGTTTTGATCAAAAGTATCCAAGCGCTCTGCAAAGATACTTTCGTCCGTAAGAACTTGTCACTCGATCCAGACTCTTTGTAAGAGTCGCTGAAACATCTGCTGAATGACGCAATAACTGGAGCAGGTTTATGTAAGAAAGCAGCCAGAACGCCAGAACTGACCTATTAAAAACTTTTTTATCGGTCAAAAGTATCTTACAAAATGTTTTGTAAACAGCTGTATGCCTTTGTGGAGGAAAGTTCTAGTAGAAATTTGTAAAGTTCTACGATGGATGGTTCTACCACTAGTCCTATGTTGTATGTTGGAGGCAGAGAAAGAAATGGAATCTTTCGAAATTTCAATCGCAGAACGATAAAAATTTCCCCGCAGAAGTAAACAAGGAAAAGCATAAATGTGGTGTCTGGTTCAACGACGCATAGCGATGTCTTTCTTTAGAGCATGCATTGCTCGAAAGCAATGTTTCTGTGGTGCAGTTCTCATTATTATTGAATAAATGATTTTGATTCTCTGTTCATTGAGAGAATCACTGTCAAACTTTGTAGTTGATCAATAAATTGATAAAAGTACCTTGGAATGCTTTTGAATAAATCATTTAATGACTTAATCCTCGCTTCCTAGGCATAGGACAACATTGTGTGGTAAACCATACGAAACCTAGTCATAAGCTGTTTATTTTAACTTGCTTGATGAATACCCTAAATGCTGATCGCCACTGAGTCCTTTATGGTATTAATGTAATGCGGCAGTGGTCATATTCGGTGCTCTTTTCACACAAATCATATGAAATCCAGTGTGCTTTGTGTATAGGTCATGATGCTTAGGATTACAACGTAAACAGAGCAGTCACGGAGGTGCCGAAACCTTGCATTCATTCGTTATTTCATTTGAAACAGAATCTCTTTGGTGGTGGTGAAATGAGGCCTAAGGTGCAGTTCCTGCAAAACTGGCGGGAAATTCTCAAGATATCTTCCTGAAAAGCTGGGAAACGAGATTACCACAGCAATTCTTGAATATGATAACATTTGTGTTTGAACTACGGTTTGAATAATGTAAGATGTAAGAACATCAAGATTTAAAGGAAACAGCATAAAAACATTGGTAACCTTAAAGAAAATAGAGACAGTTTTGAGTAGGTCGTAAAGAAAAGTTGTTATTGTGGATCATATGAACAGAGAATGGCCAACCTCATGAAGATGCAAGTTCCTCTGAGGATAAGATAATAGAGAAGAAGGGGGAACATGGACCAAGAGGTGCATCAAGAAACAAAGCAATTGGAGAATGGGTCTATTTTGTCTCTAATAATTCAAATCAGAAGCACTCACTGCGCTGATCGAGAAAGTGATAATGGCATTTCTTACAAATCGAGAAAGGAGCTATTGGATACCTTGGAAGCAGAAGTAAAAACATTACTGTCGGAATACCATACGGTTAAACATGATTTTGAAAAACAGGAACTGAGGAATATTCAGCTTTTAAGTCATGAAATTGAGCTAAAGGAGAGTTCCTTGAGATATGAAAAAGTTCTTGCTGCAAAGGAAAGCCTTATCAAAGAGCATGAATCACAAATTCGTCGCAAAGATGAAGCATTAAGGGATTTAAGGTTTATTTTAGAGCAACGAATAGAAGAGGAAAACAAAGCAAATATGGAAAGAGATATCAAAGAAATGGAACTATCAGTGTCCATTGCCAGGCAGGAAGAAATGTTGGCTGAAAAAGAGGCCATGTTGATTGAGAATGAGGCATTGATAGGTAGGCTAGAGCTCAGTATTCAACAGTTAACAGATGAGATCCTTCATGTAAATGAAGTTATTGATCAACAATATTTCGAAATGGAGGAAAGTGAAATCGAGGTTACTGCAACAAGGGAGCAGATCCAAATTCTAGAAGACGAGAATAAAAATTTGATGTCTAAAATAAACAGCATTAAGGATAAGTCTGAACTTTTGAAGGGAAGCTTGGAAGATTTAGAATTTGGATTGATTGAAAAAGAATCTGAGATTATGACTCTAGAAGAAAGAAATGAATTGTGTCGACTAAAGTATGAACATGAAATTTCGATTTTGATAGACAAAGTTTGTGATTATGAGCTCCAGCTTGCAAAGCTTAGGAACGCTTTCACGACTGCAGCTAATGCAGGAATAGCTGAAAAAGGACCAATACCTGAAATACTTGACAATACGAGAACTATGAAATGGTGTGGCGATGACGTAAACAATATAGTGAAAGAATACAAGGACGATAAAGTTACATTGCAAAGAGAAATGCGGATAGAAACCTCAACCGCAGACATGCAAAATGAGGAATTTATTGGAAACGAGGTTACACGTAATTGTTTATGTAGTGAACATTATGAACCAACTGAAATTGGAGACGAACCGTTAGATTCAAATTTCACAAAACAGAGAAAACCCAATGCCGCGAGTCCTAATTCAAACCAAGAATTTTTTGATAACATTAATGCAAACCACGAGATATTTTCATCTCCGAATCCGGTTAAAAAACGGGTCCTTTGCGTGACACCAGGAGAAGGAAACAAAGCAGAACAAACCGCTGAATTCAACTCATTATTACAAGATAACAGAGAGAAACAGAATAAGCTTGAGTATGAATTCCATCTTACTAACCACACATTAAACTCAGGAATTTCAAAGGCATACAAAGACTCTACAGCAGAAAATAATAGAGTCTCAGGCGTAACAGATCTGGTAGCAGGGACTATTTGTGTTCAAAATAAAGCAACAAAACCAAAACTGAGTATGGCTTCCTTAGAGCTGCGTGTAAATAGCAGTGGGTTACCAAATGGAAGTGAAATCGAGATAGGGAAAGAAGTAAACATAGCGCTTTTGGCTGGTGTAGAGGAATCGGAGAAAGCTGTTCCAGTTTCTGAAGAAAATGCAAAGAATTCGACAGAGTTTGAAGCAAAAACAGTTGGCCTAGACACCTCTACCAACCCAAAAACCGCAGTTGTCCACGACAGTGAAGCGTTGAAAGCTAGTACTGCAGACTTAGAAAAAAGCAGAGCTGAAGAGGGAGATTCGGTAACTGTCATAGCAATCGAGAATGTGGGAGACATGAATGAGCCAGTTGTTTGTGGAGCATCAGAAGTCAAATTGCACGATAGTGAAGGTCATATAGATCACTCCTCCTTTGAAAAAGAAGTCAATGGAATTGAAATTGAACCAACGCTTGATACTGATGCAGGTGAAATTTCCCTACCAGAAGAACTTGATGTTACTCCTCGTTCAACAAAACCTGAATTAACAGCACCAGAAATTGAAGTTTCACTAGAAGCACCCTCCATTGAAACATCAGATGTACCAACAGAAATCGAAATGACTGCGCCAAACAGCGAACCCCTTTCAGTTGAAATACCAGAGCCAGAAGCTGCAACCAAATTATCTGCCAAAGAAGTACCTTCAGACGAGGTACCCCCACCAGAAAATCATTCTAGAGAAACACCAGAACCAGCAGCAGAAATAAAACCATCTGTCCTGGAAGCTCAAGCTTCTTCAGTCGAGGTACCCCCAGCAGAAATTCATTCAAATGCAACGCCAGAGGCAGCAGAGAAGATTCAAGTATCCCTCTCAGAAGATGGGGCCGCTTCAGTCGAGAGGCACCTAGCAGAAACGCCCACAAGGAAAGCACCGGAGATAGCAGCAGAAATCAAACCATCCTTTCAGGAAGTTCAAACTCCCTCAGTCGAGACGCCCCCTGAAGAAACTCCTTCCATTGAACCAACAGAAGCAGCAGAGGAGATTGAAGTATCCGCGACACAAGATGTATCCCCTGCAATCGACGTACCCCCAGCAGAAACTCCCTCAACGGAAACACCAGAGCCAGCAGCAGAAATCAAACTGTTTGTCCAGGAAATTGAAGCTCCTTCAATCGAAGTGCCCCCAGCAGAAATTCCTTCGACTGAAACACAAGAGCCAATAGCAGAAATCAAACCATCTGTCCTACAAGACGCAGTTCCTTCTGTCGAGGTGCCCCCACTAGAAACCCCCTCCGTTGAAACTCCAGAGGCAGCAGAAGAAATCGAGGTATCTGTCCCGGCAGTTGAAGCTCTTTCAGTCGAGGTCCCGCCAGTGGAAAGTCCCTCCAATGAAACACAGGGGGCAGCAAAGGAAATCGAAGCATCTGTCCCACAAAATGTAGCCCTTTCAGTCATGGTGTCCACAGGAGAAATTCCTTCAATTGAAACACAAGAGGCAGCAACAGAAATCAAAGTATCTACCTCAGAAATTGAAGCTCCACCAGTTGAGGTGCCCGTGGTAGAAATTCCTTCAATTGAAACACAAGAGGCAGCAACAGAAATAAAACCATCTGTTCTGGAAGTTGAAGCTCCGTCTATAGAGGTGACCCCAGTCGAAACCCCCTTCATTGAACCACCAGAGGCAGCAGAGAGGATCGAAGTATCTGTCCCACAAGACGTGGTCCCTTCAGCTGAGGTGGCCCCAGTAGAGATTCCTTCAATTGAAACACAAGAGACAGCAACAGAAATCAAACCATCTGTTCTGGAAGTTGAAGCTCCGTCTATCGAGGTGCCTCAAGTCGAAACTCCGTCCATTGAACCACCAGAAGCAGCAGAGAAGATCGAAATATCGGTCCCACAAGATGTAGCCCCTTCAATTGAGGTGGCCCCAGTAGAAATTCCTTCAACTGAAACGCAAGAGGCAACATCAGAAAACAAACAAGCTGTCCTGGAAGTTGAGGCTCCTTCAATCGAGGTGCCCCCAGTCGAAACCCCCTTCATTGAACCACCAGAGGCAGCTGAGAAAATCGAGGTATCCGTCCCACAAGATATAGCCCCTTCAGTTGAGGTGGCCCCAGTAGAAATTCCTTCAATTGAAACACAAGAGGCAACAACAGAAAACAAACCATCTGTTCTGGAAGTTGAAGCTCCTTCAATCGAGGTGCCCCCAGTCGAAACTCCCTCCATTGAACCACCAGAAGCAGCAGAGAAGATCGAAATATCGGTCCCACAAGATGTAGCCCCTTCAATTGAGGTGGCCCCAGTAGAAATTCCTTCCATTGAAACACAAGAGGCAACAACAGAAAACAAACCATCTGTTCTGGAAGTTGAAGCTCCTTCAATCGAGGTGCCCCCAGTCGAAACTCCCTCCATTGAACCACCAGAGGCAGAAGAGAAAATCGAGGTATCCGTCCCACAAGATGTAGCCCCTTCAGTTGAGGTGGCCCCAGCAGGAATTCCTTCAATTGAAACACAAGAGGCAACAACAGAAAACAAACCATCTGTTCTGGAAGTTGAAGCTCCTTCAATCGAGGTGCCTCAAGTCGAAACTCCCTCCATTGAACCACCAGAAGCAGCAGAGAAGATCGAGGTATCTGTCCCACAAGATATAGCCCCTTCAGTTGAGGTGGCCCCAGTAGAAATTCCTTCAATTGAAACACAAGAGGCAGCAACAGAAAACAAACCATCTGTTCTGGAAGTTGAAGCTCCTTCAATCGAGGTGCCCCCAGTCGAAACTCTCTCCATTGAACCACCAGAAGCAGCAGAGAAGATCGAAATATCGGTCCCACAAGATGTAGCCCCTTCAATTGAGGTGGCCCCAGTAGAAATTCCTTCCATTGAAACACAAGAGGCAACAACAGAAAACAAACAAGCTGTCCTGGAAGTTGAAGCTCCTTCAATCGAGGTGCCCCCAGTCGAAACTCCCTCCATTGAACCACCAGAGGCAGAAGAGAAAATCGAGGTATCCGTCCCACAAGATGTAGCCCCTTCAGTTGAGGTGGCCCCAGCAGGAATTCCTTCAATTGAAACACAAGAGGCAACAACAGAAAACAAACCATCTGTTCTGGAAGTTGAAGCTCCTTCAATCGAGGTGCCTCAAGTCGAAACTCCCTCCATTGAACCACCAGAAGCAGCAGAGAAGATCGAGGTATCTGTCCCACAAGATATAGCCCCTTCAGTTGAGGTGGCCCCAGTAGAAATTCCTTCAATTGAAACACAAGAGGCAGCAACAGAAAACAAACCATCTGTTCTGGAAGTTGAAGCTCCTTCAATCGAGGTGCCCCCAGTCGAAACTCTCTCCATTGAACCACCAGAAGCAGCAGAGAAGATCGAAATATCGGTCCCACAAGATGTAGCCCCTTCAATTGAGGTGGCCCCAGTAGAAATTCCTTCAATTGAAACACAAGAGGCAACAACAGAAAACAAACCATCTGTTCTGGAAGTTGAAGCTCCTTCAATCGAGGTGCCCCCAGTCGAAACTCCCTCCATTGAACCACCAGAAGCAGCAGAGAAGATCGAAATATCGGTCCCACAAGATGTAGCCCCTTCAATTGAGGTGGCCCCAGTAGAAATTCCTTCCATTGAAACACAAGAGGCAACAACAGAAAACAAACAAGCTGTCCTGGAAGTTGAAGCTCCTTCAATCGAGGTGCCCCCAGTCGAAACTCCCTCCATTGAACCACCAGAGGCAGAAGAGAAAATCGAGGTATCCGTCCCACAAGATGTAGCCCCTTCAGTTGAGGTGGCCCCAGCAGGAATTCCTTCAATTGAAACACAAGAGGCAACAACAGAAAACAAACCATCTGTTCTGGAAGTTGAAGCTCCTTCAATCGAGGTGCCCCCAGTCGAAACTCCCTCCATTGAACCACCAGAAGCAGCAGAGAAGATCGAAATATCGGTCCCACAAGATGTAGCCCCTTCAATTGAGGTGGCCCCAGTAGAAATTCCTTCCATTGAAACACAAGAGGCAACAACAGAAAACAAACCATCTGTCCTGGAAGTTGAAGCTCCTTCAATCGAGGTGCCCCCAGTCGAAACCCCCTTCATTGAACCACCAGAGGCAGCTGAGAAGATCGAAATGTCCGTTCCACAAGATATAGCCCCTTCAGTTGAGGTGGCCCCAGTAGAAATTCCTTCACTTGAAACACAAGAGGCACCAAAAGAAATCGAGACATCTGTCAAAGAAGCTATAGCTCCTTCAGTTGAAGTACTTCCACCAGAAACTCTTTCAACTCCAACACCAGAGCCAGCAGTTGACGTGCCCCCAGTAGAAACCCTACCCATTGAAACACCAGATCCAGCAGAGAAGATCGAAGTATCCATCCCAGAAAATGTGGCTCCTTCAGTCGTGGTGTCCCCTGCAGAAATCCCCTCCACTGAAACATCAGAAGTACCAGAAAAAATCGAGGCACCTGTCCCAGAAGTTGAGGCTTCTTCAGTGGGAGTGCCCCCAGCAGAAACGTCTTCCATTGAAACACAAGAGGCAGGAGCAGAAATCAATGTAGCTGCCACACAGGTCGAGGCTCCCTCCATTGAAACACACGAGACAACAGCAGAAACCAAAATGTCTCCCCATGAAATTGAAGCTCCCTCTATTGACGTGCCCCCAGTAGAAACCCCATCCATTAAAGCAGCCGATGCACTGGAAGAAATCGATGTGTCTGTTCCGGAAGTTGAAGCTACAGCAACAGAGACATTAAATTTGACTTCGCAAACTAACGACACGTCAGCTGAAATAGGAGAGCCTGAAGAAGAAGATAAAAAAGCCAATGCACCATCAATTGACATTAATAACAATGAAGGTGGCGTTCAAATAAAGAGATCCATAAGTGTTGATGTCATAAGAAGGGAACTATCTGCGAAATCTCCGGCAAAGGAGTCGTTTAAAATCCGTCAAAGTTCGGTTGATGTTCCATCAAATTTGGTTACAAGTCTGATAAAAGAAAATTTACAGTTACGACAGCAAATCGCTCAGGTTAATTCAGAGAAATTGCAGTTAACGAACGAGATTGACTGTATGAAAAGCAAAGAGGAGGAGATGCAGATGAAAAGTGAATTGGAAGCTGTAAATGCTGAAAAGGTAATTACATAAAACATATTTACTGCATAGGTCTCAAATCTTTGAAATATCGATGTAAAGCACAGGGGCATCAGTTTAAATATTCTTAGTTATCATTTAGTATCTCTCGATATTCTTATTTTAAATGCTTCCACTATTTCTCGATACTGTTGTCTTTCTTGTTACTGAAGAGCGGCGCATACTTTGACCAATAAGAAAGACAACAGTATCTAGAAATGGTGAAAATATTCAAAATAAAAATTTCGAGAAGTACTAAATAATAACTAAGGATATTCAAATTGATGCCACTGTGTGTAAAGTTCTACCAGGTGTCCTAGAAAAGAATAAACAGATTCAGTTGGGTCCAGAGACATGAATTTAGCTTCAATCGATGGCTAATTCAGTTTCAGTTTCATTGATTCAAATTCCACTACCTACAAATATTAATTCATTTTAAAGGGCATATGTCACAAACCTGATTGGTTCATGCGATACAATTGTCACCATTGTTTATTACAAGAGTACAGGACCGAGGCTGAATTTTCATTGCAATAAAAATTCAGCCTTGATCCTGTGCTTTTGTAGTAAACATCAGAGACAATTGTATCGCATGAACCAACCAGTTTCGTGTTCGTGACATATGCCCTTGAATAACATCACAATAATCATGAAATGAATCAAAGGACAAAGATACATCGAATACTTTACAGGGTGAGCAAGAAAAAAGTTCCCACTTTTGAAAATTCATAACAGCAAGAGTGTTTCACTGATTTGAATCATTCCAATTCTGGTCAAAAGCCAAAAGGTTGAGGTATTTTTTAATTTTTCTCGTTGTCTCAAGAGCACTACAAATATAGGTGAATTCAACTTTGCAAAAATTTCATGGTTCCAAAATGACTGAAAAATGGCCTAAAACATCGATCAAAGCATAAATGACTCCTTGCACAGAATAATGAAGGAAACACAACTTCTCTTGAGTGAGAAATATCCTCCTCACATTAATTGCCATGGGATTGAAAATCTTCCGTATTTGTTTGAAAATCCATGTCTTATAACACTTGAAGGAGGTGAAACAGCCCTTACCTATTGTTCGGTGTGAACAGAGTCTTTACGATTTGATCGATGTTTTAGGCCCTTTTTCCGTCATTTTGCAACCATAAAATTTTCATAAAGTTGAGTTTAACAATACTTCTAGAGCTGGTAGGACAGCGAGAATAATCACAAACATAATTTGATCTTTCTGCTTTTAACTAGAGTTTTAAATGATTCAAATATGTGAAGTAATTTTGGTGCTATTAATTTTCAAAAGTGGGAACTTTTATCTAGCTCACCCGGTAGATAAATTGAAATATACGAGACTGGAGAATTTGTATGAAGGGGAATTTCGAGGAGGGACTCCATCAGTAGCTCAGCTAATCGAGGAGGGAGCAGCCCTTTTTAAAACGATTTTTGAAAGAATTGCATCTGTAGAGAAACATAAAAGACTAGGAATGAATGGTGACTACATATTATGAGCTTTGATAACATCGTAGGGAAAGGAAAGCTTTCCATGTATGGCCAAAAACATTAACAGATGGTAATCTCTTTATATCTGTAGGGATGTCATTCTAGCATTGTGCTCCATGGTAGCGCACTGGTATCACACGCCATTGTTGCAAATCTCATGTATATATTGAGACTATTTCGCATTGAAGACCCTAATAAACTAAGTTCTTCTCTGCTATAGTGGTTATATAAATTCGTGTTTATACACGTTTTTTTTATAAGAAACTAGGATCAGGCCATAGTAGTAAAAGTTTCTTAATTTCACATGAAATTTTGTCCATTTTAGTACTAAAAGTTTCTTAATTGGTTTCTTATTTTTTGAATGCGGAATTATCAATGTGGTGGCTAAAACTACGGCAGATATGATTCTTGACATTCAAAACATCATAAAGGAATAAACAGTGTTCTGTTATGTCGAAAACACAAATGTTTAGATAATATTGCTCAAGAATAAAGGTTCAACAATCTGTTTGCTATAATATCCATGCTGTTAACTTTGAAAAGTTTCTTAGTACTTCTCAGACATAGTACTAGAGTTTCTTAAAATTTTGGCCATCTTAGTAGTAGTTTCTTATAAACCAGTTTCTTATAACAAAAACGTGTATCACCGTAGATTCTATACACTTTCTTGAGTTTAGCTGGAATGAATCGCAACTAGGAAGAGACATCACCTGTTTGCCATAAAAATCTCATGTAACATCTAATACAGTTGCATTTACGCAAGAAAATGCTCGATAATTCTCTTTGATAACACTGATAATTCTCAATGATCTAATTTCAACAGGTTCTTCTGCTCGAGCAAATCAAAGCTCTAAAAGGAGTGATGTTAGATTTTGACGAAAAGTACAAAGATCAAATCGTCACATTACAGCAGAAGAACGCAATGTTCGAAGAAGAAGTCGACAAGCTGAAGAAATTGCTTGAGTCACGTGATAATGACATCAAAGCTGCGAAGGAGAATGAGAAGAGCCTTGTTTCTGAAGTGAAAGATCTAGAGGAGAGGCTAGCAAAAGTAGGGAATCAGGCTTATGGGAACAGTGAATGTCAGAAATGTATTGCATTGCAAAAACAGTTGGAGGAAGAGAGCAAAAAAGTTGGAGATCTCGAAAACGAGTTGAAAGAGGCCAAAAAGGTGTCATCTGCAAGCTCACCATTGCCATCGCCCGTTTCACCGAGTGCAGATGCTGAGGAGTTAGATGAGTCATATGGTGCCAATGAGCCAATTAGCCCTGGTGGTCCCAAAAGGAAGAAGAAGAAGAGCAGACTATCTATTTTCTGTGGATAAGGTAAGAAAACTTTCTTACCAAGAGTAGTTTTGGGTATTATGGAAAACTACTCAAAGGAAAAAATTAAATTGTCAGCTTAATTCAAGAGAACTTTGGCCACTCTTGGTACTAGCAATTAGGCCAGAGCATGCTCTGATGTTTCATCATGACATTATATTTCTCAAACGTTGGCTGTTGATAAGCTTGACAGTGTCCCGGTTGAGCTGGGCATTGTGGAACACTGTCGGGTTTTAAGGAACAATTTCTTCCTATTTTTTGTTTTCGGGCCTCTATTTGAAACGTGCAAAGCAAATGGTGGCCCAAAATCACGTTCGTTGGATGTGGAGAGAACACAAAAGGCTGAAGCAGCCTAACTTCAACAAAAATATGATGATGGTTACTTGAGGAGTTGCGTCAAGTGAAATTGGTGAACTTTTTTCTGATATCGAGGCTTCTACGCGTATTTTTTTTAAATGTTCCACAATGCCCGAAGTCCCATGATACCTGAAACCACTCCAGGGGCTGCAGGGGTAGTCTGGAGCTAAAGGTGGTTGTGTTGATAGCAGGGCTAAGGAACGGTTCATTATTTAGCCAAGGGTAGGTACCGAGCAGAAAAATTCCAGTTGAAAAATTCAAAGCTAAATACAAAACTAGATGTTTCGAATGTGGCGTTTAAAGACGGCTTTGACTTGTACATACCTTTCTTGTAGGCCTGACTTCTTCAGCATTTACGAATAAAGATTTGATTATACTGTTATGCTCTTTTCCAGCGTGGCGAACAAGAATTGTTACCCTGCAAAAAGGAATTTGATATCAAGACAGCAAGAGATACTCAACTTCGTCATTCCAAGGAGTAACAATATGGTAATGAAATTTGACATAATTTTCATATCTGAGTCAGAGAATTCAACATAGGAGAAATTCATTGACTGTATCAAATTAATGCAAAATATACATTCTTGCCGCTGTGATAATTCCATACTTGCTACCTGATCTGTTACCTGGCAGTGACCAACAGGGCGTCGAGAGACGGGGCAGCTCCCTGGGGTGGTTGCAGAAGGGGCCACCGGTGCCGAAAAGATTTTGAGCCACGCCCTATCTATTTTGGATCAAGCCATAATGACTGTGATCAAGCCCTCCTGTGCACTGGAAAAACGATGCTTTCAGATGAAAATTTTCTCTTCTACACTGTTAGTAACAATTTTTCGATGGACAATTTGTTTTTTCGTGTGTAAAGACTAAGCTGCAGTGAGCCCGCAGGCCTACAAATTGTTCCTCGAAGAATATCAAAAATAAAAAAACTATACATAATGCATATTTTTCCGGGCCCCCTAAAGGCCTCACGCCCCCTTGCTAGCTACCCTGGCTACCCCCGCTCTTGACGATCCTGCCACTACATCAGTAATGTGTCAGTTGTTACAAATACCGGGTGAGCCGGAAAAAAGTTCCCACTTTTGAAAATTCATAACACCAATACTACTTCACGAATTTGAATCATTCAAATACTGGTTAAAAGTCGAAAGATCAAAGTATTTTTGTGATTTTTCTCGCTGTCCTATGAGCACTAGAAGTATTCGTGAATTCAACTTTATAAAAATTTCATGGTAACAAAATGACGTTCAAAAATGTGGAAACCATTCAAAACATGAGATCAAAACTAGACTTATAACGACGATGAATCCCTTGTATCACTGCGGTAAACCTTGCTCAACAGGGACTCGTATGAATCAGTGAAAAACCTGGCCCTATCTCCTGCATTCGATCGATCGAATCATGATCGAATGACAGCCGTAGCTCTGTTCAACGGTCAATCTTCTGAAAGAAAATGCAATGAAAACCACATTAAACAGACACTTAATCCACGAAACTTGGTATAAATCTGATGAAGGAAGTACACTTTACCTGGTAAGTGCAGAATAAGTCTTTCGACGCTACATTTTCAATGTTTTAAAGACCGAAACAAACCAAAGAATTCTTCAACTACCTGCCCCTTATTCAAAATCTAGTCAACTGCATCATTCGAATTGTTCCTTGCAAAATGTCGCAATCTGATTGGTACTTTAGGAATCACGAAGTTTGGGCCTAAATAGCAACAGGTTTTTAAGAGTAATGTTATGAGTCTCTCTTGACTGAAGCGCCATCATCAAGTCAAAGAGCATAGGGAAACAAGAGACTCATCGTCATAAGTCTAGATCAAAACTACCCTGGGTAAATTTTTGAGGGTCTGCAGGGTAGACCAAAACGTACATTAGCGAGCAGCAGGCAGCAGCGAACCACGGGAAGAACAATTTTTAGAGTATAAGCAAGCAAGCTCATGATACCCCATAATACCAAGATAAAATATTTTATCTTGCTAATACAAATACATTTATGCCATATTACGTCATTCAGGTGTACTTTTCCCTCACGAAGGTTTAAAGAATCTAGTTTTTGTAGGCATCAGCAAAACAAGCTGTGACTTCATTTTATAGACTTTATATTCAAATTTTATCGTATATATTTTTGTTTCAATAGAGAATCTTGTAAAATCTTATAAACTCGAGGGAAAGGAGGGTGTATTTCGTAACGCTTTTGTAGCTATACCTATAATCGCATCCTATACATTTGGTATCAATAGACAGACAAGGCTAAGGTTTGTTTACCCATTTCAAGTCATGTGATCAATCTCTTGATAAAACATCTTTTGATTTCTCCGACAAATTTCACGCCATACAAAGTTGTGCTATGAACGCAAAAAGTAACATAATACCAAAACTTCCCATGGAATGGGTAAAACAAACAAAACAAAACTTCCCATGGAATGGGATCCTTGAAATGGGTAAAACAAACGTTAGCCGATTAGGTCTATATTTCCTCACTACTTCTAAGTTTTGAGAAATTGTATTAACCATGGAGAAAAGAAATGTATCTTTACAGCTCCCTTTTTATGGAGACTGTTTGTTATCGATCGATTATCAAGTATAAACATACGTTCATATCATAGTTGATCTCAAAGAGCAAATATTTTTCACGAGCGGGTTGTCTTTTATCTCTACTATCTTTTATCGATCTTTTCCCATGGTACAGTCAAGTCTTGTTTTGCTGGTTAGTTCCTTTACTTTATGAGCAGTTAGCCCTTGGTTAGCCACCGCAGTCATGTTTTAGTATATTTGCTCTTGCGGTGGAAAATTTATACGATTCTGCGGCGGAGACTTACGCTAGCTCCTCCGCAGTAGCAAATGAATATTTTCTCCACGAAAGGGTCTTCTCCATTGAATTGAATGATGCGTATTGCTTCAAACTGAATGCGAATGAAACAGAAAATCAACCGTAAAAATTGAACGAAACGAATGCAAGGAATGAGGTCGTCAGTAAAATGCTCCACATGGTAAGGTGAAGTTAATTTGCCGGTTGCAGAAGTAAACTCAGTTTATGCCTTTTTCTGTCTTTCCGACATTGATCTACATGAACATGCATGCAGCCAGAATCTAATTACATCAATTTTTTATCCTACCATGATTCAGTACTGAATCTTTGTTTCTACCATAAAATCGCACGAGCTTGACTTGTGAGCCATTGGCCCCCTGTTTTGAACAGTTGAGTTGAAGGTATGCCCCGATCATATCGCGTACGAACGAGATGGGGTAGGGGGCGGTAGCCACCCAACGTTGGAAGCACTGTCAAAAATCAGCCTTTTTTCAAGCAAAACTTTCCGGGGCAGCCCCCGAGTTTTTATTTTCCCATGCACTTATGGCCCCATTTTTCCTGCTTTGCGCTGGCCCTATTACATAAATTTCTTACATCACAAAGAGAAACAACTATTGATTGATTTAGGGGCCTGGGGATAACACTAATACACCTTATCAACCCAATTCGAGAGTGACAGACAAAACCAATATTTCCTATTTTGCCTAAATAAGCACAATGGCATAGTAAACGATATGTAACGATTTAACGTAACGATTAAATGTAACGAAATGAAGCAATTTGGTAGGAAGTTTCGTCAAGTTTGGGCTATTTTTGTCCATTACAAGCAATGAACGAAAGCTTATTGTCAACTTTCATCAGAAAGTGAAAACTTCCTTTCTGAGGTCACCAAGCTTCCTGATTGGTCAATTTATCAGAGCACGTGATACTTACAACCAATCAGCGCCTGCCACCCTGGCAGCTGTTGAAATAAGATATGCATAATGACGTCATATTCTTTTGTTCTGTGGTGGAAGTAAGCTCGAAGGAAACCAAAGAAAATTTTAGTTGAAGAAAAGATTTTGAAGACGTTGCGAAGGTTGAAATAAAAATTTATATATCCACATGTTCGTCCAAGAAAATAACTTATTTCAAAGTAAAATGGGTCTCTTAGAGATTAATGGAATCGACAGCAAGAAAGTTCTGGCGACATTAGATGAACCGTGTTCAGGAACGCCAAGGAAAAGACGGCGGTTAGATGATTTGACTTCAGAAGAAAGAGTTCTTCGAAGGTAGGGCCTAGTCTCTCTGGTATCTAGTTGTGTATACTACTACCACTTTCGTTGTCATTTTCTCGCAGTCAGCACAAGCTTTACACAGCCAATGATTATTAATACAATTTCCATAGATTTCTAACTTCATTCATATGTATGAATTCCTAACTTTTGTGTTAACAAAACTTTCCGTGTCGGCACAAAATCTTCCTGTTGTATTCATACAATTGGATCTGTGATAATCATTTCGCAATTAGGCCATCTTTCGAATTCGAAGTTTTGTCATTCTTTGTTACTTTGCAACCGGCACAACTGTCTGCTGTTCATTCATACCTTTTGGCAGTTTTCTCAGCCCAAATCTAGAGTGTTCATGGAGATTTAATGGCTCTGCAAGTTTTAACAGACACTGTTCCTCCCCCTTCCACCTTTTAGGAAACTGAAAAATCGTGTCGCCGCTCAGACAGCCAGGGACAGGAAGAAAGCCCGGATGACAGAACTAGAAGATATTGTTGTACAAATAGAAAAAGAGGTAAGGGTTTGGCAAAGCTTTAAGCTGTACCAATTTCATTAATTTTGCCGTGAGGAACCAAACAGCTGATTCTGGAAAGTTCTGTAAGGGGGATGTGTTCCTTCCACGGACAACTTCCTGCCCTGAAGGTCCAGTCCTGTTTTCTTTTGTGGTTTCAATTCAATTGTATGATTGTTGAAGATTTAACAGCTTGGAATGACTTTAATCATAGTTGCCATGGTTGAACGAGGAAGTGCAGGCTCATTTAGGTGACATGAAGTGGAATTATTGCCAATTCTGTCCATCAAGTTTAGCTGATACTAATTGCAAGGAGGCTTGCCAATGGAGAAGGCCACGTTGGGCAACGAAACCTCTAGGCGAAACCACATCAACATCACGAAATAGATAGCATACTACAACAGTTACACAACACCCCTCGAAATCACAGACAACACCTGAGGGTCATAGTCTAGAATACCATCCTGCAAAGTCGTTTCTGTGCCTTTCTTTCGCTGAGCATGGAGTTGCTTTAACACAGGAAACTTTAGGGGTCGGGGTCTGAAATATGTAAACATTTGCAAAGTCTCAATTTGTCCAGATCTCAAAGTTTCAATGAAGAAACTTTTGTGTGGTTCTGTCTGTTCAAAGATCAGACTTCCATTGAATAAAAGCAGATTGAGCACATGATAAATATGTGAAAGATTACTGCTCCATTCAAAGGGTTTGAAAAGAGCAATATGAAATCAGCTGTGACAGGTGTGTCAATATCAAGAAAGTAAAAGCTGATGCATTGAATGAATGGCTGGATGAAGCCATGTTCTGGTGCCACATCTCAAGGCTTTGATTGCAATCTGAATAATAAAACAGTTATGTTACCTGCATTGTGCTTGCCCTGATCATGAAGTTTCAATTTCTTAAACCAAACAAGGGCAAAACAGGTGGCATTTGTCAAGAAAGGGCAGTTATCAGGTTTATGAATTTGTCTGGAGATCAGCAGACAATCAACCTCAGGAAAATCTTTGAGAAATACAAATGAGATGAAGTTGTCTAAACATGGCATGAGAACAACATATGCCACATATCTTTTTATTGATTTTATTGTGGTATAGAGAGCTTCAAATGCATTAGGTTGTGTGCTTACATAGACCCAGTCCCCTTTGCAGTACAAAGCTACTTTTAACTATGTTGATTTACCATCAACCAGACTGTTCAAATGTTTTTACAGGAAACCAAGAGTTTGAGCTAGTACTGAAGTTGCTTAAAATTAACACTTTGAGAACTCAAGAGCTTCCTACCAGTATGTGCTATCATGAACAAAATTTTTAAAAGCTGCTCCCAAGTTGCAACATTAATGAAGCACCCTTGAAGGAACCTGAAACAGGACATAGATAAAAATGAAATAAAATTCCCAATGAAAGAGGGAAATGTTGCAGTTTTACGGACATACATGAAAATGCAATAACAAAGTAACACTTAACTTGATCTTTGTGCCTCTGTTGTGCAAACACACAAGTATCAAATGAACAGGTGCGGTGCTGCTTTGTGCTGTCTATAAAAGCTGCTGATTTTTAGACCCATGTTTGTAAACACAACTATTGTTCAACAGATCTATTGTTCAACTGAAGTTGATCACTTGTACCTCCAATCCTCTTTCATGCAGATGTAACATTTTGCTTAACTGTCCCGTTTTCTTACAGAACAATTTACTAAAAACAAGCAATGAAGAACTCCGAGCTAGACTTCAGATGGTATCAGAAGAAAATTTAAAGTTAAAAGATCGACTAGGCATGGCCCCACATTCAACATCCTCTGATCATGAATATGCAGCCCCATGTCCAACAAAATCAACATCAGAACAAACAAAACAAATCCAATATGACACAAACAGCAACAACAGTGATTCAAATCATGTTGTGATTAAGACAGAAGAAGCGTCACCTGAATATGCATCATTCAGAATGATTTCTCAGCAGCAGAAATTCCAGATTCTCCTCCTGTCTTTGATCACGATTTGGTTGCACAGTCTAAGGTATGTGTTTGTCTCCATACATAATCATTTGATCAGTCAGTGAATAAGTTAAGGCAGTTCTTGTCTTGCACAAGTTCTCTGTATAATTTTCAGTAAAAATCTTAAGCTCTGGATAATGGTAAATCAAGAACTGATAAATCAACATTCACAATGTCAATGAGGGAAATTCAAACAGCTGAATTAATGAAGATTTTGACAAAACTTATCCATATTTTTACCCAGCAAAATACAGATTTTACCCCAAGCTTTAAAGGCAGTCTGTCACGTATCTGACTGACTGAAACAAAGTCAAAGTTCAAGTAAATCTATGCATTTGGAATAAATAAAGGAAAGCTGAGTGTTGTCACTCCTGCAGTTTGAGAAAGTCATTAGAATCAGTAGCCATTCTATTCTCCTATTCTTTTTATCGCCCAATCTGCTGTGTAACAGACCTCCTTTAACCATTTTATCCCTGGTAACTCCTAAAGCTTAGGCTGTGATTCTTTCATTTATGCAACTAAATTATTCTGATCTTTCATTTGCAGTCTGAAAACATCAGTATCATTTACAACAAAATCTGCAAAGAAGCTAAGATGGTTGAGATCCCTGACACAGTTGATATCAAAGTTGAAGAATGTGACAGCGATATTGAGGATGCTTTGTCATCCCTCTCAGAAAGCTCTCCAAATTCCCCAGACTCAGGAATTGATGGGGACTCCTTTGAAGACTTGCGACTCTTTGGAGACATTGGAAGCCTGGTGGGCAACTCGACCCTTGATGAAATACTTGTCAGCGAGGATGAGGTGAAAACGATTGCATCCAGTCTAGAGCCCCAAATAGATGACGCAGTGGTGGATAACATGACATGGGGAGAGGACCCTTTCATGGATCTTTTCCCATCTCTTATGGCAGTCTAAGGAGCATGACAACTGAAATTATTTGAAGAGTACAAGAGGACTTTTTGCATTACCGCACTTCGCATACTTGACTACTCTTGAATGGCCCATCAGTCCTGGGTTTTCTCAACCAGAGTCCTCCATTCAACAGACTGTTCCTGCTGTTTGTTGCTTAAGCTTTCGTTAATGACCAATGGCAATGCCTGATCCTATGCAACCCAGAAGTCAACTTTTGTGTGACATGAAAGTCATTTTTGATATGGTCTCTGTTTTGCTTGTCATTTGACATAAACAGGGAAACTGCTTCATGCTGTTTCAAAGCCATTAACTTGCCAAGAGTGCAATAATGGGTAGTCTTGAAAGCATTCAGAATGTTTTGAATCCTTTTGGACCAACGGTATACCACAGAGGAATGACCCAAACCACTCCCCTTTTAGGAATGGTAGCCAGCCGATAAGAGCTGAAGGGGTTTGAGCAAAAGTTTCCTTACACCAATTGACAGGATATTCAATCTTCTGGCTGACAGCAGTTAGCATTATGATTGAATGAATACATTGCCTGAGGAGACCCAGGGTGATGGACAGATTGTAAATTGTACATACATTGGAGAAAAAAATTTAGACTGCAAGGCAAGACCAAATTGTTGATTGCGTTATTATAATTAAGTTTGAAAAATAGGGTGAAGATCATTCCTCCCTGGACTTATACCAGCTGATTTGACCCAAAAGTAAATCCACATTAGTTAAGGGGTAGTTATTCTCAAATTCAATGTTACACCCCTTCCCCCTATTTTTCCAACATCCCAGTTCTGAGTAAAATCCACATGGTTCAGTTTAGATTTAGAATTTGCGTTAGGAGGAGCATTCAAATGTTATGTAATTCATTAATTGTATCATTTTACTTGGGGTTAGATTCAAATGGATGCTTATACTACACACTATCTCCATTGTCTCCTTTTGTCTTAACTTCATTTTCCAAGAAATATTCATATGCATGGGTAGTTAGACAATGCAGTTTTGCTTCATTGCCTCTGTTGTGTTTTTTTGCAGAGGAAAAATCATTTACTACTGTGCAGGAGCTAGCACTCTGATACCTCCCCCACAGCAAGATCTACAATTTCCTCCGCAGAAGCACCTGAAATGAAACACAATTGTGGTGACTAACTATCCTTGATCTATGTTGTCAAAAAGCAGCGATTTTGAGGGCCGTATACTCTTGAGGAGATAAACCATCCCTCTCTTTCAAAACAAAATTATCGATATGCCTTTTCTATTTTCTTAGTTAACTCGTATGAAACACAAAAGACTATCAACCTTCGTCCTAAATGTTTCCCATATACGCCAATGGGTGAAAATTACTTCGAAAGGCAAAGCCAAATTCGAATGACGGATGACAAACAGATACATAATTTTGAAATACAGTAGGCACTTATTCGTGAGAAAGGTTGGGATTGCACGGAATTACGTGCACAAAAAAGCACCATTATGATATGGTCCGATAATGTAGCTAATAAAATAATCTTAATAAACAGGTGAACCCTTGAGGTGAGCCACTGGTACCAGTGTGACCTGTTCATCGATAAAATCACGACAGGGAGCTGTGTAGCGATGCAAAATTAATCTGCCATCACCGTGGTCATTGCTAATGGCCTAGGAAACCTGTTAAAACATCAGGTACCAGACCAAGTAACCCTAGCTACTAATAGTATCACGAAAGACGTGCGTGAGAGTCTCCCAAGGTCCTTTGCAAGCACGATGCAATTTCGTACATTCCAAAAATCAAATTGGAAAATGTGGATCCGCACTGCAGTTGCTGAACCAGACTCAAACACCTATAATTTTGAAAACAATTGTGCTATGCTATAAGCATTAAGACATTGGATTATTCTTCTCCATTGTCTCAAGAACAATAGACCTATAAACCATTATGAAAAAGAATCTTAGCAGGAGGTCTAACGCCACTTCCATCGAACCGCGCACATGAAAAAGGTACAAAAATATCGCTCGATCCAGGCTCTTGTATAATAGCCGCTGCACCGTGCTGCACTCTGGATGCCACACTTGATTTTCAGACCGCTTGGCAGCACAGCATGCCCGCAAAGGACTCTGGGTGGCAATGGCTCTATCAGAGCTCCTCTAAAGTCGCTAACAAATAAATAAACATGTTTCCGAGGTTACCACGTCTGTATGACATAAAATAAAGTTTTATGCAATGTCATCATCAAAGTAAAAAATCATCAAAATTAAAACTCGTGGGCCTTGCTAGAAAACATGCACATTTCTGTGTGAAAGTAAGAGCTCTGCACAGCATTTAGATTTTTTTTAAATTTCTTATTATTTGATTACCCAAGTTTCTCAAAATTTTCACGGGGTTTTCCTTAAATTCTTCAACTTTCCATCCAAAGCGCTTGTGAATGCTTTCCAAGAAAGTTTTCTGAAGTCATGCCAAAGCTAAGAAAAAAGTCCAATTCTACGCCATACATAGCTTGTCTGAAAGAAAAACTTTCTTAAACAACTTTGTCCCGGTACAGAGATTTCTTTACTTTTATAAGTGATCTGAAAGTTTAGTTTCGTGCAAAGACTTTCATACAAAATTGCGTGTCCCAGAGTTATTTTTTGATGATATGTTGATGACACCTATTCTTCATTTCAATGGCTATTTATGCCAGTCTGGGGGAAAATCAAAGATAGAACTTATCTTCACTATACTTTTTAAGCTTCTATGATTTGTATTTTTTTATATTTTTTATGAATACAGCACTATACCTAAGTACATGGCTAAAAAAACTAAATAATACTAACAAGAAAAAGAACTGAAAAGGGTTAAACATACCAACTGTTAACAAAGGAAAATGAACATTAAAAGGTAATAAAATGTGCAAGTGGCTATGTGGAATGTGGGGAAGCTTCCGTCATTTCTGTTCTCTTCTTTGTTGCCTCGCTTATGAAATTTGCTAGTATTAAGATGCTATGTTCTTCATCCAGACTAAGAATTTGTCCGAAGAGTGTGTTTCTTTCTATATCTAAGTTAATGATCTCTTGATCTTTGAGTTAAAGAAATTTTCCCGTAATTCTTTATATGCTTTGCATTCTAAGAGGAAATGTTGAGATTGAGATTCGAAGCCGTGATTCCATCATAATTCCATTGATGATTGCAGCAAATGGGGCCTGCTTTTCCATTGTTTCATTATGAGTCCCTGTGGAGCAAGGTTTACGTAGAATTTAAAGACCCTGTGCTCCCCATCATCCTTTCTGGTCTGCAATAAATTTCATGCTGTATGATAAAGGATTATGGCCTACCAATCGCAAGGCTTTGACCTTCCCAAAAGTAATTGAAGAATTAGGGTAGCTTGTCTCCTTAGATCTATTCATTCCCCATATTCTATGGTCAAAGTGCGTTGTTTACAGTATTACAGTATTATGATTTGCTGGTTTGTGCGCATACAAAGGAGGAAATGAATTTCGTCCTCCAAAACGTGATTATCACACTTCGTACACACCTTTTCTCCAAGTTTTATGTTTTTATGTCTTCCAGCCTCAATGCATAAGTTATTATAAACAGTTGTATTACAAAGAAACAGTTAATTTCACAGCATTTTATGTTAAAGTTAGAGTTGCTCATAAAATCATATTGTCAATTTGGAAACAAAATAACTAGGGCTTCTAAGGGGAACCTTGCAAATGCCATCACATCTCAATAAGCTTCATTGCTGCCATACACTACCTAATGCACAGGGCCCCCTAAAGTTATCTGTTGGCAAAATGTACTTGTCCCAAAAAGTGCATTGCCTTCAACTTTTCCTTCTTTCTTCTCTGGACCTTTCAAAACTTTCCTCGTTCTCTAGTCCGCAGGGCGAGTCTCTCGAGTCGTACGAGATTTTGGGATTAAAATTCTCCCACAATTTTCGCAGATTTTTGCTGACATTTTAAACTTTTATAAAGAATTCTAAAACGGTTCGAGAATTAGATTTTTGAGATTTTTTCAAGCTTTTCGAGAATCTCAAAGAAAAATTGTACGGTACTGGATGCTGAATCTCCAACATTTTTCGAAGATTTTCGCTCAAATTTTTTTATTGTTTTTCAATATATCTGAAACATTTAGAGACTTTTAGATTTTTTGAGACATTTTCAATATTTTTCGAGAATCTCAAGGATTTTCGAGATTTAAAGGGAACATAAGTATATAAAATTTCCTATTGATTTGGATAGGTCCTCCAAATATGGTGCGGCCTATTATCTTTTCACGGCTATTTTGATCAAAGGCTTATTTATGCTTCGATCCCCCTTAACTGAAGTTTGGAGATTAAGCTACCTTTAAATTTTCAAAGATCTATTGTCTGAGATTTTTGATGTATTTCTGGAAGGTTCTTGAAATTTTCAAGAGTTTTGAAAATTTAGGAAATTTTAAGAAGATTTTGTAGGACTCTTTATGAAAGCGTAAGATATCTTTAGAATGATCTGCCTCTCGCTCTGGTATCTCCTTGGAGTGCCAAACCCGTCATCTTCTTTTCAGTTATCTCCATCACAGTTCATCTTTCTTGTTTGCAGCAAATTGAAACGAAGCAAGAATATTTAATTTGGCTTCAAACAATTTCTTCTTTTTCTCTGTGATTTTCTCTGTCATCATTTTTGTGATTCTTTTAATTTCATCTTCAATGTACATCAAACCTTTCTCTTTTATTTTCTTCATAATACTAACATATTTCTTTCCATTTTCTTTGCCCTTCTTTTCATTTTGTGTATCAGCTATCTTCTCAGCTTCCAGGATCATGTCAGAGTATTCCTCAGCATTGGCTTTCACAAATTTTTGTGCCATCTTATCAAGCTCTTCTATAGCTCCAGGCAAGCCTGTTTAAGATTTATACAAAAAATTTTCTAACTGCCCAAACTGAACTATTGCTGAATAAAATTAATGGCAGCATGTGTTATCAAGAAAGTAACTACTTACTATACTCTAACATGCTGATTCTTTTCATATGTACCTAAAATTATATACCGGGTGAGCCAGGAAAAGGTTCTAATTTTTGAAAATTCATGGAGTCAAAAGTACTGTACAGATTTGCATGATTTGAATTCTAGTTAAAAGCCGAAAGATCAAAATGTTTTTGTGATTTTTCTCGCTGTCTTACCAGCACTAGAAGTAGAGGTAAATTCAAACTTAATGAAAATTGGTGGCCAAATGGCTGAAAATTGGTTGCAACTTAGTGGTTGCCAAATGATTAAAAAAGGGCCTAAAGATTTGATAAATCAAAAGGACTCTCGTTACATAGAACAATATGCAATGAGCGCTTCACCTCTCTCAGCATTTAGACTGATTCTATGGCCGTAGTTAGCCATTCCTGGGACTCATCATAGTCAGCCTTCTCAGAAGTTACAAGGCAGCAGTTTTCAAACAAATAATACAGATTTTCAGTCCTATGACAATAACGGTGCAGTGGATGCCTCTCACCCATGAACAATTGCATCTTCTTTATAACTCTGTGTGAGGAGTCCTTTTTGATTTGATCAATGTTTTAGGCCCTTTTTCAGTCATTGTGAAACCATGAAACTCTTGTAAAGTTGAATTCACCTATACTTCTAGTGCTCTTGAGACAGCGAGAAAAACAACAAAAATTGTAAAATATATAAAACTGAACTGAACTGAACTTTTTGCTTTCAATTAGAATTTGAATCATTCAAATATGTGAAGTATATACTCTTTATGCAATGAATTTTCAAAAGTGGGAAATTTCTTCTAGCTCACCTGGTATGGTAAAAATACTTACTATCATCCCCTAAGTATATTAATGATTTCATCAATTTAGTTTTATTTTGCTTACTTCATATTTTAAGAGAGCTGAAAAATATTTAGTCTATATATTTGGTGGAATCGACTTGAAAATCAGCATGCAGCTGAGACATAAGCGATGGTTTAAACTGATTGATTGTTTTTAGCCAAACATTTTTCATCAATGTGGATTTGGTGAGTGGGTGGGTGGCCACTCTCGGTTCATTCAGCTTGGTTCCTTCAGCTTGCTTCATTCACCCTGCGTTCATTCTTGTAAACAAAAAGGATGACAAATACTTTCCCGCCAAATACAAAAAGCCATTGGAGTGGAGGTCTGGGTTGGAGAAAGTCTCTCTTCTGTTTTGAGGCGTATGGGTCATAGGACAACTTTTCAGATACATTTTGCGCAATGTATTTTCAAAGTTTTTTATGTGAATTTGAAGTTAAATTTATTGTTTGTGAAAGTCATGTGGCACCTATTTACCAGAAAAATATTGCCCTCCCCAGACCCTTTTTCTAATGGTCAAAATGGTCTATTATGCCTTTCACTTAATAACCCTGACCCCACAACTGGATTGATGGGTAAATGGATTGACTACATAATTGCTTGATTGATGGAATGGCTCATGTGCATATATGAAAATAAGAAATTGTGTAAGAAATTGTTTGAAAAATAACTTACCAAACCAAAAGCCAGTAGAATCTCTCACAAATTTGGTTAATTCTTGTTCAGTGACTGCCCCATTGAAGCTTAATGGATCTTTTCCTTTCAGGAAGATCTTAAAATGTGGAAAATCTTCTTCTTTCACATTAAATCTATTCATTATGTCCTGGTTTTCCTTTTCTCCCCAGTCTAAGAGGAAATAAAATATCAATCAGTTGTGCATTGTGTGCAAAAATTCGTACACCTCAAAGTCTTGCAAAAATTGCCTTGGAAGAGAATAACCCTGTTCCCATACTTTGTCAGCCACAGGAGTGGGGGTATAACAAAATATGGTTCTATATTTTTTAAAATATTTATAATGTTAGCGTTTGTAAATTTTGTTAAAAAGAGCTTGAATCTTCGCTGACATTATAAACATGTCTGAAAAATATGAAAACTATATTTTGTCATTCCCCAAAAAATTTTCTCAAAACAACTATTTGAAACTATACTCTGAAATAACCAAACTTACAAGAAACAAGACCTCCTTAAAGGCAGTCTGTTCCCTTTTGATGAAAATAACATTTTGATAGGATCTCTTTGTTTCACTTTATCCAAAGAAACCAGGGTTGTTGAGACTCAATGATGCATGACTGAGCAGTAACTGAGCTCCAAATATTACTTACAACACAGTACCATAGCACCATAAAGATTTAGTCAAAATGGCTGTTTCAGGATTGGGACTTTCCAGAGGGAGTCTGGGGGCGAAGCTCCAGGAAAAATTTTCCCAGCCATGCCCTTCAGATTCTCAGAAAGATGGAAAACACCCTTTTAATTATTTTGATCAATTTCAATAATTTTGGAAAAGCAACCATCTCAACCAGCATTTCATAACAGCGGACATTTTTGTACAGCGAAATCAAGACAGAGAAGCACATCATGAATCTATTTACTAGGAAGGACAAGATATAATTTGAAACCGAAGGTTTTTCTTGAAATTTTCAATAACAGAATTCATAAATTAAGAGGAAAACCAGTTATCTCTAAAGCGACAAGTCAATGCAAGTTAAACAACCCCCCCCCCTCTCACTGATTTTGAGAAGTTAGAAAATTGACCTCTGGGAAAACTGGGGTGGACATGTCCACCCCAGTCCATCCCGTGGCAATGCCACTGGGACTTTCTTAACCAATCTTCACATAAATGTACCTGTTGCTCCAACTTCTGCAATCAAAAGATCTGGATGAGAGGCAGCTTTCGTTGCAAATTTCTTGAATTCATCTTCTTTCTCTCCATAAGCATACTTTTTATCAAATTTCACAAAGGTTGCTTTATGCAGTCCAACAATCTGAGAAAGTGACAAAATCCCTTTGATCACAACATTGCTAGCCTGTGTTTCAGACCCTCAATGGGGAAAAGTGGATTGGGATAATTAAAGAAAATCACTTCAGTGGCCGTAGCAAGCTTGATCACTCTCTGTTTTGTATACCCTTTCTTCTTTTGAATACAAGTCTACTTGGAGGCTAGCATATCCTTAACAATTTCAGATTTTATAGAATATGCCAGCTGAATTTGAAAACGGCAGAACTTTATGCCTCCTTGGAAAATGAGCTCCCATCTACATGATGCCAGTAGAATGTGGGAGGATGAAAATGTCATCCCTGGGGGCAGTAAGGCAGATACAGGACATTGGCAAATTTTGGTCATGATAGTTTTTAGTAGTATAGATTTAGGCACGTTTTGAAAAAGGTTGCTTTATTGAGAAAATCTCTCATAATTTCAGAAGAAGAGGGTGATTTCAGTCATGTAATTCTAAAATGTATATATACATGTCCATCATTAGTCTACATAATAGATTTAAGATTCACCAATTGAACGGTAAATGCTGCCGGAGCAGTGACATTTCAAATGGAGATTTTTTACTGCCTCTGCTGTCTCATTCCTCAGTTTTTGCGTTATCACTTTTATGCAAACGCAGATAACAGTTCAAGTCAATTTACGGCCATGATGAAAGGGTCTTACATGACAACATTCCTCTACGAGGCGAGGGCCAAACAAGAAAGGCCGAGAAGATATTTAGATCCACACTCTTACAAAGAAGACTAAACCAATTGGGCCTAAGTCCATCATAAAAGCTTCTATGTATATATCATACCATCATGATAAATTAATCATTACCTTATCAAAAGTGACACTGTCAAGTGATACGATTCCTCGATATTCAGTGAACACAAAAGAGAAAATCGAAGTCAAGAAAATTGCTTGCACAAGGATGGCAGCCATCATCTGTCTTGAATGTTTCTTGAGTCGTGCTTGATTCGAGAATGTTCACCTTTTCAATTTAAAATAGTTTAGACTTCTTGGTAAATGCTGATTGGTTGATAATAGTCATGTGATCAATAAAGACAAAGGAATCTTTCAGAAAGCTGGGCCGAGTTTCGATATCGAGTTTTGGCGCGAAAATTTTATTGGTTCTGTTGTTGTTGCTGCTGCTGTAACTATTGATGAATTTTGAGATCGGTGATTGACACGTGCGGAAGAGAGATGCCAGCCAACAACAGTCCTGAACAGCGTCCGAAGTACCAATTTCTGTCGTCGCTTGGATGTGGTCATTTTATGCTGCAACCTGTGCAGCAAATGGCAGCCATGAGCTATAAAGAAATGTTCCAGGTTTGTTGTCGTTATGATTTGATTCTCATGTAGCAGCACTAGCAGGCCATACAGTAGTGGCCTACATGCTTTTGGGCCGGATGCTGCATTCGTTTTTCATCGTACGAGAAGCGTTGCTTGGACAATCAATCATTTCCTTTAGAGCTGTGCTTCAACCTAGTCTAGATTAAAATCGAAATCTTTATTCAGGTAATTTGCTCTCTGAAAACTAAAAAGCTCGCAGCAAGAATTCGAGCAGTACGAGGTCTCTTTTCAAAACGGTCGACATTTTAAACGAATGCTGATTGGTTTATAGTTGTCACGTGAACAGAGAATAACAAAAGAATAATCGGAGAGTTTGGTCGAATCTTTTGTTTGGATATTAATTTTGACGGGACCCATTGACCTGTGTTGCTGTTGCAGTTAAATATGCGGAACAGAAATGTGACACATCAGATCTTGTGCCAATATTGTCCCAAATCTTGTCCCATATGCGAATCTGGACAACTGGGACACTAGTTAGCCTTGTTCTGGTCAGAATTAGTGTCAAATGCGTTACTCGTTGTTAGGAGTCAGCAGTCTTGCTGCAAATTTTGAAAAATAGTGAAGACATTTGTAAGTATTGAAGGAAAATGATCTTTTCTGTATCAGCTTTCAAGACCAAGCCTGTCTGCTAACTTTGTTTTCTATGTGTAAAATGTGTTGTATGTATATGTGTATATGCAAAATGTCACATGTGGTTATGTGAACCTATGTGGTACAACACATGAAACAATGTGGCATACCTATTCATTTAAGGTGTAACAAATTTTCAGAATTTATTATGCTGTAAGTTTATAACCTTAATGACAGATACTGATGCAGCAAATGTCTTGAATGATTCTTGGAATGACTTGTAAAGATTAAAACTTATAGATCAAATTTTAGGACAGCCTACTTTGTCATGAGAACATAGGAGCAAGGGAATGAGAACAGTTTTGCTCCCTGTGGTCAATTTGACAGCTGGCACATTCAAGATTATGTATGGGAGCAGCTTACCTATGTGAACTTCTAGGGCCAAGTGTAAAAATGAAGGAAGTGAAATAGCTATGTTAGGACCTGACCAAAATAAAAATGGGACATAATGATTTTAGTTGCTGTGCAGAACAAAAATCACATTACCAGTTTCAGTTTCATTTATTCATCAATCAATCTTAAAAAAATACAATTCTATAATTATCAAATTGCAAACAATACTATACCAAATAAAACACACTGCTTCAAATACAGAAAAACTTAACATAATTACAATACAACTGGTAATGTAAATAAGATACTAACAAACTTTACATGATTGTGTTTAAGATTGATTGATTAAGGAGGAGTTCTCTAAATAGCTTAACTAATCAGGAGAGACCTCCCCCTAATGAAAACAGAGCAACTAAGATTTTTATGAAAACAATCCCAGAGCTAGGTGTGCATTTGAAATGATAACTGGTTTGAGTGATATAAAGCTCTTACTTATAATAGCTTAGAGAGAAACAGAGCTAGCAGCATGTATGAATAATGGGAGAGTATGCAAAGCATATACAGGGTATTTTGAAATGATTGAAAAGGTCACCTCTACTTGCATAGTCAATTAGCTTAATTGAAAGGCGTGGTGGTATACCAACAAATTTGCCACCCAGCTGTGTATCTATTTTTTTTGTGATCTGAAAACTGCTCATGAAATAGATGACATAGCCTGCACCTTACTCTTGGGTGCCTAATACATGGGGGATGCTTATTAATTTCAAAAAATTTTTCCACCCCCTCCCCCCATTTATCAATTTTGGCAAAACGCATCCAAGGCACAATGTGATTTTGTATGAAATTTTGTTCAAAAGATAAGAAGTCATTGCAGTGTACTTGTAAACTAATTGGAATGCTTTATAGGAACAAGTCATTGCAGTTGCAGTGTACTTATAAACTTATTGGAATGTTTTCTTTCAGAAAAAAAGTTGAAGAAAAAGTTCTTTTTGTCAAAAGTATAAAAGTGGTGCACATTCTTGTTGATCAACCCCCCCTCCCATTTATGAAGACTCCACCGTTTATTAATTTCTTGGAAAGGTTCCCACCACATCCCCCATTTATTAAGACCCCCTTGTATTAGGCACCTAAGAGTAACAAATTAACATTGTGGTGAATAAAATTGAAGCATATATTTTGATCAAGCAAAAGCTTACGTGAACAGACCTTGGTCAGTGACCATCAGTCACAGTACAGACTTTGTTTGCTGTGCTGCAAGGAACTAAACAGCTATATTTATAGTGTTGCACATTTTTCTTTTTATAAGAAACTTGGATAAGCCCCTAGTACTAGAAATTTCTCAATTTCAAATGAAATTTTCAGCTTCTTAATTCGTTTCTTATATTTGGATGCATATAGTTTTCTGCCACTGCCACAAATTTGTCTCTTGACAAGCAGCACAATCCTGAGCAAGAAGGAGAGTTCTTTTGGGCTGAGAAAGCAAAATTATCATCGATGTCACTGAAAAAAAAGTTCACAGCAATTTTCCTGTTGTTTTCTTGGATTTGGCATTAAATGTTTACTAGAGTTTCTTTAATTTTTGGCTGTCATAGTAGTAGTTTCTTATAAACCAGTTTCTTATATATAAAAGAAAAAACATGTATTCAACAACTTGCTTACTGCTAGTCATTTTTTGCATCATTAAACATCGAATTTTGTTTCTGGGGGTTGTGTGATGTCAAAGTTTCCAGTTCCCTGTGTAGGTGTGAAACTGCTACAGATATCAAGATATCAAAAGTTACAGAATATCGAGTGAATATCACTGAAGCACCTCATCAGCTAAATAAATTGGTATAAAGGTGTTTAAACTACCCAATGAGTGTCATTGTAAAACCAAAGTGAAACTGCTTTGATAAATATTCAGTTGAATTTTGAAGTCTCCGGTTGTTGTACGTAGTATCAAAAAACTGCAGAATGTCAAGTGAATATCACTGTAGCACCTCGTCAGGAAAATTGGTATATATTAGATGTTTGAGTGTCAAAAAGAATTCCTCGCTTTTGCCGAAATTCGCAGTTGCAAATGAAATGTCAATTGGACAACTCATCGGTCATTTGAAAGTGGAAAGGGTATATTCCACTAAAAGCAGAAGGTTTGTTTCGCAGATAACGGTCAAAACATTTAAATCTCTTGGTTATTTTCCTGGAGAGCTGTTCACAAACAAACTCCAAGTGTCTAAGAATCGCTCAGAGAGGGACCGTAGTCATTAGATTGCATCATTAGTCCAAATATAAGATACAGGCCCGTCAGAACGAAATTCATATTGGGGGGGGGCTGAAACGAGAAGCGAGCGAAGCGAGGAAGCACGGGGGTCCGGGGGCTTACCCCCGGGAAAATTTTTCATGACCACGCCCTTTAGATCGTTGGAAAACGCCCTATTTGGAGAATGTGCTATTGACGGAAGCAAAAGATCACGACTAATGAGAGTCTTTCCATGAAAATTTTGCATTTTTTTACTTGCATGACATCAAAAGATATTGCATTTTTGATAGATTCTGGTAGTTTCCTCGAATATATACAAATTTGAATCTTCGTTCTGACGACCTTGGCTTTTACAGCCTTTTTCACTTTCAAAATCATCAAACTTCAGCAAGTTATTGGGGGGCTGAAGCCCCCCCCCCCAGCCCCCCGCTTCCGATGGGCCTGAGATATATATATATATATCTGTTAATTTCATCTGTATTCATGAGTGAGAGAAAAATTGTCATTTTGACGTCTTGAGGGGCTGTTTATGCGTATTTCCATATCCATTGCTTTAAATCAGGAAATTTATCAAACGAGACCAACTGATATCATTTCTCAATTTCCTACTGAAGCATCCTCGAAGCAAAACAGCAAAACCACTAATGACTTCAGAATGTTTACTCGTGTTTAAGTAATCTATTGTCGCATTTTTTCCCGTTTGCTTCCGTGGAACTTAAAACCAAGAATAGTTGGCCAATATTCAGATGGAATCCCCAAATTTGAATATGTCTTCCTTTCCATTCAATACATTCATAAAATCAATCAGACTTATTCCTTATGTCCCTGTAACTTTCGCTTGTTGTTGTTGTTGTTGTTGTTGTTGTTGTTAGTGTTATCGCTTCAGTTGTAGCAACAAGTCTGCGGGTGGAGCGAAGCAAGAGACTTTTGGAATGAGTCTAATAATCGACTCCACGATTTGTAGCAGCCGGCTAGAATGATTTTCGAATTTAGTTACAGGAGAACCAACAACACAGCTTTTTCCATAGAAATTCATTCAGGGTAACTTCTATCAATTTGTGTTACTGTAAAGGGCGTGTGCAAGGTAAAAGCCTGCTTTTGCAAAGAGCAAAAAAAAACTGAAATCAGTCGATTGAATTTGAAGTCACACGCAAATACCTTGAACAGTGCAATGCCAAAGACACAATCCTGTTTCTAAGTCTTTCTGTTATCTAATCTATACAGGAATCTGTTTACTATTGCACATTCTCTTTAATCTGTCAGCTAGGACTCAACATGAATCGCGGTATATTCATTGTCTAAAATTTCGCTCACTCATAAAAATTGCCGTTGTGTGGAAACAAGGCTTTAAAGACGTCAGAATCATATCTTTCCAGAAAAGCGTTAGATCTAATTCTACCTGGTCCTCTAATAATAATAATAATAATACGATATTTTCACAGGGTGATTCAATCAGCTATAAGTATAACTGCTATCAAGAGAAGCCCTGCATAAAATTAAAAAGCTAAAGAAAAATTTTCATACTTAAGGAAGAAGGTACAAAAATCATTTAAAAACGTTAAAAATTATCAATAACCGGTTAAATGTCATATTCAACAAAATTTGTCCATGAAAAAGAAATACAAAAGTTAATCTATAAAATGTTCCTTCAAAGCTTTCTTGAAATGAATGTAATACTTCTCAGTTTTCAGATGAAGTGGCAAGTCGTTAAAGATCTTTGTTCCGCTGTAATAGATCCCTCTTTTTCCACTTTCCGTTCTAACTTTCGGCATCCGCAAGTCTGTACCATTACGTCTCGTTGCTTTTCCGTGTTCAAGTTTCATAAAATAGTTGTGGAAGACTTCACGAGCTGTTCCATTTAAGCATTTGAAAACGAAATCTGCACATTGAATTGATCTCATGGAAGCAAATGATCGCCAGACTAAGACAATGCAGCTTTCCTCAAATCATTGCAAGGGGTCCCAAGTGGAACTTCATAGAATACTTCGAAGATTTTTTGTCTCCAAATTTCAGCCGAAACGATTACTTTCGCAGTTTTCGACAAGCAATATCACACAGAATTTTCGTCTTTTCAAAATGAAAGCTCTATTTTGAAGGTAAATCTTTGCACTTCACAGAGTACTTCACAGAGGAAATAAACATAGAATAAACCAAATTTAATAAAAACAACATTACAGAGAGGTAAACAAAATCTCATACAGTAACTCAGATATATAGTAATTTTGTGATGGTTTGGGTGAAGCCGCCCGACAAACTGCAGAAGATAATCTGCAAACGTCAACAAATTGAACGTCAACAAATTGAAAGCTGAACCGTGATTTTTGACCCAGCTGTGTTTTATGAGAAATCACTTCTGAGAAACTCAGCTTTTCGATGAGTAAGAAACTGAGAAGCTGCAGTAGTGGCAATATACCTTTGACTTAAGAAAGGTCCTATATTAATAAAGAAAATCACCAGCATTTTTCACTTGTACCTGGGTACCTTAGTAATTTGATGATTTTCAGAAACTTTCGTTCCTAGTTAAATTGTTAGTTTCTTACAATAAAATGTGTGCATCGTGTGTTCAACTATTATTTGCTGTTTTATGAGAAAACTTTAAAAAGTGTCTGAATTATTTGTGTGCAGCGATACGAAGAATTATGTTAAAATTCGTATCGAGAAAGCAAAATCTTCCGGTCCTCAGCATAGAGCTCAAATCTTTTAAAAAGGTGGGTGTAAAATTCTATCACATTTTTCTTTGAATTAAAGTTCTTGAAAGGGACTTCAGGTAATTCGCAATAAATTTGCCGTGGCAATTTCTTGATACCTTGACAACTTTCAAAATGGTGGCATTTATTAATTTTGAGGCTGTGACGTCATCAAAGTTCTAAATCCTGAACCAGAAGAGCAACAGATTTCTGCTTGCGACCATGTTGTAGACCTTCATAAACTATGGTTATCTTGAAGATTGTATCAATTTCTCTCAATTAATTTAAGATATACGATGATTTTAATTTCTTCAACATTTTCGATGAATTTTTGCAAAATAAGTCAAAATGCCGCCATTTTGAAAATAATCAATATATCAAAAAATTGCCACGGTAAATTTACAGCAAATTACCCAAACTTCCTTTCAAGCACATGAATTCAAAGAAACATGTGATGCAATTTTACACCCACCTTTTTAAAGATTTGAAAGATTAGAGCCGTATGCTCCGGTCCTCTCGATTCTGCCAAGATAATGAAAATGATCTTCTGTTTCAATTTTAAACTGAGTTCTATTTTGAGGACGCCTCCATTCTCAAAGTATTCGTAATGTTTAATCTGTTTCTTCATTTATAGACAGAATCAAAATTCGAAAACATGATCCTTCGTTGTGATTGGACAAGATGTCTGCATTCTTGGATGTGATTGGACGAATATGTGTCATGTGTCAGTCAATCAAGAGAAAAGGAATCTCCTGCTACCGGTTGATTCTTTTGCTTCTGGGAAAGAAAATTAAATGGGATGTGGCAATTGTCTATTGATGTTTGGTCACTTTAAGTCACACTGTCAACCTGTTCACCTTATGTAATAAAATGAACTGGTTAAATGTGTGTGAAAGTCTTGCAGGCATATAACAGGTACACGCTGTCATACACGTGAGGACACTTTTTTCAGGGTTATTACATAAGAAATGGCCTCAGCTACAGTGGGGTGAAAGACTAGACGTTTCGAGAAATCAATGAAAGGTAGAAATCTTTCGAAGAAAAAGTGCCAGACAATAAGGTTTGAACATTTAAAAATTTAACAGTGCCGTAGAAGGAAATCCAGCATCACTCATAGAAGCCCCGTGGCAGCGATTGATGAGATTTGTGTCCGCCATTTACCAGAACAAACCGCTCTCTCCAGTATCCTTTTGATTGTCGAAAAGTTCTATTTGACAAGTCTGCAAAGAAGTCGTTGGGCCAGTACTGAAAATTTGTTGAAATCATTTAGATTTTGAATTTTCAAGAATTTCTTTCTCGTTTCTTACGAGCTCTATGTTGACTTTCTGCACCAAAACATGAACATTTCAAAACGAAATTTTATGAAGCTTTAGAGGTACATATTACAACTTGATGTTAATGTTAGTAGGAAAAGGTGAGCATGAAATAACAGTTTGCTTAGGATTAAATTGTTGATACCGTTGAAAGACTGATGGTTTTCTTCCACGGCAGCCAGCTGTTGTGTAATCGCCTTCCGTGGAGACAAGAAAAATTGAGAAGCTCAGTTCCTAAATCTTTCTAAAATAGCTCCATATGTATAGATTAAAGTTTTCACCTGCTTGGCTTAGATCGCCCACAAAGGTTAAGCAGTGCAAGTACAAGGTGGTTACTTTCAAAGGCGTGTAATCTTTCGCTTTCGATTTCTTTTTTACTGTGGCGACTGTGAAGTCTAGAGAGTATATTTGTAGAAATATTTCTCTGATTGACTTCACATTTTGTATGAGATCTCAGAATATGTTTGTGTAAACCAGAGTCCATTGACTCTTTGACTTGCTACAAGTCTCTCTGGCGGATTGACTCTAAGTGAAACAACGAAAATTTATCTCCTTTCATTTGTCACAAAGACAGCGCAGCCATTGGGCTAGTAGAGGCTAAAGCCTCCAAACTTGTTTCAAAGAAATGGATTGAAATTTTCGCTTTGTGAGAAACCGTTGTTTGATGATGTTGAAGTCATATGTTTTTGACATCTACGCTACATTTGATACTTAAATCTTTTATTTATAGTTTTATCGTTTAATTTACATACTGGTACCACACGTAACAAACATATTTTTATTGAATTATATTGTTGATAAATGTCCAATTCTTTTCCAGATTTACTTTTAAATCATTCAGGTTTTGATATGTATCACGGATTGCGGGTTTGGCCGTTTTTTGCAGTGGTGGCTCCAGGGGAGGGCTAGGGGGGCTACAGCCCCCCGTCGGAGGCATCTAGCCCCCTCGTCGGAGGAAATTTTGGTTCGCGTCGGAGGGACCTTAGCAAAATAACGGACGGAAACACCATTTTTTAGTCTTTTTAGCCCCCCTGTCGGAAGCTCCAGCCCCTCTGTCGGAAAATTTCTGGCGCCACCCCTGGTTTTTTGTGCTCGGGTTTCGGGTATTTTTCACTCCAAATTCCTATTTTTTCAGGTTTTCGAAATCATACAGTCTATTCGTCAACTGTGATTGAAAAACCAACATTCGAATGCTTAAAACGAGGGGCAGGGAGTCAATGGAAACGAAAATACTGGAAACAATCGAAAATCAGTAACAAAAATTGAATATCTTTGTTCAGAAAAGCAGTTTCAGGTTTTGGCTTTTTTTGCTTGCGAGATTTCGGGTTTTTGCTAATTTTGGTCCGGGTTTTCGGGTCCTAGTACTCCCCCAAAGCCCCCATCATATAGCCTATTTTCATATATGAGTAGCCTATTGAAAACTTTTTCTACATCTTTATCTTGCCCGCCAGCCTCCAGCTGCTTCAACTGAAATACCGGGTGAGCCAGGAAAAAGTTCCCACCTTTGAAAATTCAAACACCAAGACTACACGTTTTTTTGTAAGAAACTGGTTTATTAGAAACTAGTACTAAGATGGCCAAAATTTTAAGAAACTCTAGTACTATGTCTGAGAAGTACTAAGAAACTTTTCAAAGTTAAAAGTATGGATATCATAGCAAATAGATCGTTGAACCTTTATTCTTGAGCAATATTATCTAAAAATTTGTGTTTTCGACATAATAGAACATTGTTTATTCCTTTATGATGTTTTAAATGTCAAGAAGCATATCTGCCGCAGTGTTAGCAACCACATTGCTAATTCTGCATTCAAAAATAAGAAACCAATTAAGAAACTTTTAGTACTAAAATGGACAAAATTTCATGCAAAATTAAGAAACTTTTAGTACTATAGCCTGATCCTAGTTTCTTATAAAAAAAACATGTACTTCACAGATTTGAATCATTCAAATGCTGGTTAAACGTCGAAAGATCAAAGTATTTTTGTGATTTTTCTCGCTGTCCTACCAGCACTAGAAGTATTGGTAAATTCAACTTTATAAAAATTTCATGGTTTCAAAATGACTGAAAAAGGACCTAAATCATTGATGAAATCATTGTCATTTGTGAATTGAGAAGTCATTTATGAATTGATCGATGTTTTGGGCCTTTTTCAGTCATTTTGCAACCATGAAATTTTTATAAAGTTGAATTATTTGAAGTATTTCAGAAATATATTTTTCGATTAGATATTCCTTTCTACTCTCTGTTCTTCTCTTCTCTCGCTCGCGTTCCCTTGCTTCTTCTGCAGCCGGGTTATCGCGCGATTTGGAGGAGATTTGGGCAAATGGCACTTCTCATTTCTTATTGCCTTTGGTTGTATTTGGCTCAGCTTGCCAAGTTGATATGTTGGGAATCCATGTCGATTCTACGATTTACGATAGGCTTTTGCTCAGTAAGAGTAACAAGCAGAAATAGTGGCCTGTCGCCTGTTGCTTCGTAGTGTGCATTAAAAGAGAGGCTGACTCGTTTCATGTTTCACCAAAAGGAACGCAGCCTTGAATTCCTAAAGTTCTGATTTGAAATAGTTGAAGTCCCACTCTCGTGTCTTCATTTGATATTTTACCTTGATGAAAATAACTTCGTGTCATCTTTTCAGTTGCAACATCATTCGATATAACGTCATAGATTAAACTCCAAAATCCAATTCCAGCAATTCTTCTGATCAACCGGGACCTCCCCTTGCTCGTCCATACTTTTGTCACGAATTTTTTGTTTCCAAATAGTCCAAAGTTTGTGATGATTTGCCATGATTTTGCAGTTTTAGCTGCACATGGGGAAATAAATATACCCCACTTTTTTCAGCCCTCAACCTCCCATTCTACCGAACTTTGTTCCCATCGAAGTCTACTGAAAGTGTATCTTTGGCATGGGGTGTGATCTTCCATTGTAAAGGTACCTTGGGATATGCCTCGGGGAGGTAGCTGGAGATGTGCAAGATCTACTGTAGTAGCTCTTCCAGAAAATTAAGAATCTAGATGTAATCAGAGGTTACATCGAAGTTAAGAAACTTTAATTTTTGTTGCGATTTTATGAATGAAAAGTACATAGTTGACCTATGATTCTTAAAGCATGATTTTGTTGTGTTGTGATTCTTTCTTGTGATGCTCTAAGCTGGAATAGCTATATTGACGGTTTTGCAAGAATTATGATGAATTGTGAAATTTGGCTTTATGAAAGTTGAGAAACTTTACAAGAAACTTTACCATGTAAACGGAGCCCAAAAAGTGAATGAATCGTACTTTACAGCCAACCAATAAGAAGTGAGTGTAGCAGAGAATCTCGAGAAGTGAGACTTAATCATTCATTACAAATGATTCCTTTTTGTGGTTTGTCTTGAAAAAGATCTTGGTGGTAAATTAATGTTGGTTCTGTAAACACCACAATCCAGACGTGGTAAAAAGCTTTACCAAGTAATATGTTCCGATTCAGCAGGAAAAATCTATTTAAAAGCTAATTCTTACGTTTTAGTACTGAAATAGAATCGATGTTTTTATTTCGTCAAGAAAAGCTAGAAAGGGCTTCTAAAGAAGTCTTGTAGAAAGAAAGGAAACCCCGAATCCACTTAAGTAATGGAAAAATACGACTCCAGAAACTTCTTAATTAATGTTTATCTTATTTCTAGGAATCTGAAGTATACTTCCGCTTGGCGATGGCAAGCACCAAAATCAAAAGGGGTGAAGTCTATTGTGGATTGCGACCCAGGGGGGCACTCATCACATGCATATACCGGGAGGTAAGTCTGATATTTTTGCGTCAGAATATTCCTGAAAGTGATATTTTTAAGTTTGAATAAAACTGAAATTATGGCCATGATAACTGTTGCCGTCAGATATCGTGAAAATGATATTCTTGGATTCATCTGAGACAATCTAACCTCCTTACCATTATTTTATAACCGTATTCGTTTACAGGTATCTAAGTACGCGCTTACGAGCTCATGTTTTCTGGTCGCAATGAAGCTGAGCTGATAATTTTTGAGTCATCTGAAAATTCCTTGGACTGAGCCTCCCCCCTCCCTCCCAACGTGTGTATATGCTGATGGTCCAACCAGAATTGTGACCTTTGAATCTGTTTCGAAACAGCCTTTTTCCTTCGCAGACTGTTTACTGCGGAGGTGCGTGCAGTTGACGTCACGACTATCTAGGACGTTTTGGTTGCTTGCAGTCCCAAACAGCAACCGACAGGCGACATTCAAAGTCGATTTACAAGTAAACAAGGAGACAATGAATTAGTACATAGTTGCAAAATTTAAAATGATTCCTATTTATAGGTTCTTTTAGAAAACGCCTTTGAATTCATGTTGGTCACGTATACACCATATTCCGGACGTGGTAAACAAGCTTTATCAATTAGTATGTTCCGATGCAGCAGGAAAATTCTGCTAAAAATTGTTCTTGCGTTTCTTTGCCCACTAAAAAAGAAATTGCAAATTTGTTTTTACAATAAGACTGGTAAAGGAAAAAGAAAAAGTTGAGGCATCCGTAGCAAGCTGCTTAATAATATGTCGTGACAGCGTGGAACTTTTTTGTGCGATGAGGTTTCAGAACCGATGAAAATTATCAATTTCTTATTATTTGAAACTCTGCTACCTTTAGTGAGTTCATCACATGCTTTATTATAAGAACCTTAGGTCCGGGACTAGTAGTAGTTACAGTTTCTTAAAATTTTGGCCATTTTGCCTCGACTAGTTTCTGATGAATTTCTTCCACACTTTGGTTCAAGAACTATCCGAGTAGTTCATTTTTGTTAAGGGTGCTTTCAAAGTGCCTAAAAATATCTCAAGACTAGTTTTAGCAGAATATACACTCAAAATAATTTCAAAGCTTTTGTCAATGCAGAACAGTGTCAAAAACATTTTTGAGTTACCTGGGATCATTCAAGCCTCAAGGTAATACAGTTTCTTAACATCAGTAATCCGTGTAACACGACTTCTCAACTTTTTACACATTGAGCCTACAGTTTCTCATTAAGAAATCCTTTTTTAAGAAGGAGTCTACTTTACTTTTAAGAAGCTCAGGATTTCTTAGAGACTCCTAAAATTCGTCGTATTTTCCTCTAGAGTTTTTCGTCGTCGCACAGATTAGTTTTCCATTGTCTCCCGTCCCACCCTAGCGTGTGACCACAAAAGCACAATTTCTTCCACCTTCTAACGCAAGGGAAATGGATCATGTGCGGTTAAGCAAATCAGGTTATGTTATGCCAGGCAGCGATAACTGCTTACGTAACGTCATTGACAATTCCTGAAAAAGGAAAACGGAATTTTTCATAGAAACTACGCAAACATGCAATGAGCAAGGTAAGCAATTTCCTTGTAAAGTTCCCCTTGCCTATCATTGCATTACCTCTCAAACTGCTTACTTTAAGAAAACAACTTTGTTGCCTGCTTAGTGTGCTCAATACGAAACAGGCTAGTAAAACCTATATTTTTTCTCTGCATTGAAATAATTCTATCCATGCCTCTCTGTTCCATTGATAGCCTCTTGGTGCGTTTTTCATTCCTACAATTTTTAGCTCCCCTTCGGCTTTCGCGCTTGCTTCAAGTTCGTGCTGGATGCACCCCTTTGGAGGAGCATTTTCCTTAGCAACATTAACAGCTACAGTAAAAACCCACACATAAGAACCTTCATTTATTAAGAACCTACGGCCTGAAATGATGAATTTTGTACCCAATAAATAAGAACCATTTTAGCCTGATATTTTAACCAGGTTCTTAATAAAGGGTATGAAATTCATTCTTTCATTCACTAGGAAATAAATTCAGCTATGGTGAGAAGAATGTTGATGACAAAATGGACTAGTGAAGCATGTCGGGACCTAAGGGGAGACAAGGAACTCTTCACCAAACTTTTAGAAAAAGCTGGTTTACTAATGACTGTGGATGGGTCAGGAGATGAGAAAGGACTATGTCTTTTAACACAGAGCTTTGCGTTGCTTGTAATATTGGTAGCATGTTTTCAATGCTAAACCTTCAACTATCCTTTGTTTTCTTGCATTTTTTGGACCCTATGTTAAGAACCTACACCCTGATTGTGGGATTTACCTCATAGAATAAGAACCTAAACAGGCTGAGTTAAAAATCTTAGGTTCTTATGTGCGGGTTTTTACTGTATATTGTCAAAAGTGAAGCTTGTTCTTGCCTTGATAATGCGGCTTTCTCGTCACTCTTGCATGCTTTCAGCTTGACCTAGATGCCACCATTACTCAAATCAAATTTAGATTTTCACCCCTCCACAACGGTGATTAGCTCCTACACAGCGACGGATCTCGTATCAAATTACTTGACACTAGAAGTACTGCTATGAAAAGGATCAGTGCATTACTACCCATGCCTCAAGGACTGCGGAGCGATCCAAAAAAATGGATGGGCTAGAACGCGAGCGCTAAGCGAGTGTAAGTTGGGGGTCTTGGGGCACAGTCCCCGGAAAAATTTCTTACGATGAAGCTCATTGGATTGCTGGAAAACGCCCTTTTCATAATAACATGAAGAAACTATCACCAGCATAGTGAGTAGTTCCAAGTATTCAATTTCATCTGCAAAATCATTGGATCGAAATGCCGCCAATGCCTGGAGGAGAAGCAATTTGAGCTGTTTGTATGCCTAAAATTTGGCTGATTAAATCAGAGATCTATAAAGTGAACTTCAAGAACTTCAGAAGAACTTCAATATATATATGTATATATTGCTTTGGTTTCGCCTTTAACGATTCCAGTTTCAGCTTCTCTTTCGGCCAACTAAGTACTAATTATTTTCAAAACTTTACCAACAAAAATAAAGCCATTTGTTGCCAAAAAGTGGGTGGACTATAGCCCACCCAGCCTTCCCTGCTCCGCGGTCCCTGTGCCTTGTGTTGTTTCTAGGGTTGTCAGAAAGATAGGGTGTCATGCTATAAGTCGTGCCATAACATTGCTCTGTCTGAAAATTTAAGCTACCCCGCCCCTATCGCGATTTGCAAAGCAAATGAAAATATTTTTTCAAGCTACAAGTGCTATGTAATAATTTTTTGTAATGTTTTCAATGTCATAAATATTGTGTAAATCGCTTCTGAGCTTGAACCCCAAATTTAACCGACAACAGTTCAAAGTTGTAACATTTTAGTATAATTTAGCAGCTTTTGCTTTTTGCTTCAATAGTGAAGAGATAAAACTGTAACACCGCACGCACGACTCGCCAAAAACTTCGGCAAAGAGCTGAGGCTGTTGTTTCTTACCCCGCAGACTGAAAGCTCTTCCAGAACTGCGAGGCCTCTAGGATTGTTGGAAGTTTACACCACTTGTACACCCACAGATTGAACTGTAAAGTTGTGATCTGCGATCTGCTCACAAGGAAGAAAGAAACAAAAACGGTTTTAATCTTAACGTGTTTGAGCTTTTCTTTCGACCGTGGCGTGGATAACCTTATTCTAGGTCTTATGTTAAGAAATAAAAAGTCTAGACGAAAGTCTGGAAGATATAAGGTGCTACGAATTCACCGCGAATTTTAGTTTACTTCCCTGGTTCCTTGTATTGCAGCTATGTGTCAATCAACCGCGTTGATTAGTTGGAAGTCAGGAAACTGTAGCGTCACGTCACATGGCCAGGCAAAGTATAGGTAATTCCCTAAAGTATAGACAGCCAATCAGAATCGATTGCCCAAGGCCAACCAACATGATACCGCATGATTCGAAACAAAGGCAATGCGCTGGGGGCGTTTGGTATAAAAAGGGGTCGCGCGAGAGGAGAAAATTAGATTTGTGTTGTCTGCTAATGAATCTTTACTAGATCATCTTCAAGTGAACTGACTCTTAAGAAGTCGTGGATCAAGAAAAGACCATTTGTCTGAAGTAAGTGATTTATTCCCTTTTCTGATCAAGTTTCTTTCCAGTTATCGTTTTTTTTCCATGTTAGTTTTTCTTTTTTATTTTGTGCTGGAAAGGTTAAAATGAGGGGCAAATCAAAAGCAAAAATGTTGTAGTCCTTCTGAGTAAAAATTCGTTATTCGATAGAAAAGATGTAGCTGAAAAAATTCCTTGTATCTCAAAAACGGGAACACATTTTGTTCTTTTTGTGCACATATTTCTGTATAAGAAGGTGTATTTCTATGACATTTGCTCTCTGAAAGTCTCATTCACGTTTGGCAAAAATATTTTTTCAAGAAAACCAGTAAAAATCCCAAAAATCTTATTATTTAAAAAAATTTCGCATGTCCTGATTGAGAGTCAATCTCACTAACATCACATGTTGTGTGTCGTGGTGTAAGATTTTTTCTTGGGAATATTCCTAGAGAATCTTGCATTGAAACTTTTAGCATTAATGGAATATGAAAGCTTCATGTAGCAAAAACATGTGAAGACATGTCCTTACTGGAAGAAACTTGCATCTGTCAGTAATGTACACGAAGCTGATTTATCAGCGCTGTCTCTTCATTTTTCAATCGAAACGTTTTGTTTCTAGCAAAGGAAGAAGTTAATAAAATTGAAATGAAAAGTGAATGAAGAAAACTGAAATTTCTATTTTGATTTTCGTTTAAGTTTCTTTTTCACCATTAGCGTTTTTGTTCCTGTTCATATTACTTTCGTATTGAGATGAATATTGAGACATTTTTGGCGAAACATTTTAACTGACACTTCATTCCCTCGAATCTGTCGCATGGTCTGCAGTCACTGCCAAGGTCTCCAGTATCGCCAAAGATGTTCAAGCTGTAAAAAGGAGAACTCGTTTGTTCAGCCTGGTAACTTATAGCGGTAATGATACATCATTGTTGTCATAAACTTTTCGTGCATGAGGTACAGAACTGTCATATCATCAAATCAAATCATCAAATCACAATCCGATGAAACAAAAGTCTGTGTCAAATACGACTAGAAATCCGCCACACGCAAGATACGACAAGAAATACGCCACACGCAAAATTACTCATACACAACTCGTGAATCGTTTTGTTCGCGGGCATTTTCACGTGACATGTAATTTCAAACAGACAGGGCTATTTGGTAGTGATACGCCGATAGAATGCTTCACGTCATCAATCCTTGAAAGTTAATCCGCCACAGAAGCCCGCAAACAAGAACATACTTTTCTAAAAGACAGACTGGCTAGGTTCTTATAAATGGGGTACTTATGACATTTACAGGGTTTGGTTCTTATCACAAGGACATTATGACTATGATGAATATATAGCTACAGTATACAGTATGTGTTAAATATACTTAAGGGTATAATGACTGCATTTCAATATCAGAAGATATGGTATTTTTGTTATTGACAAAGCAATTTAAATCATGCAGCTAGATAAAGGAATTTGCATATTCCTGAAACTGTTGGAGGTGTTCAGTTGTCAATAAATTGTTTACACTGATTTGATGAAATTTCTTAATCAAGTGTACCATCTGACAAGAACATTGAAGTAAATCAGTCTGTGTTTGGTTCTTATATTTGGGTGTCTTTTCCCCCAAAATCAGTCTGCAGGTTCCTATTTTGCTATGTTCTTGTTTGCGGGGTTTTACTGTACTTGTTCTTTCGATTGCAAAAATAATCTTGCAAACTTTTTATTGCTTCATGTTTTTGATGATGACTTAGCGTAATTTCCACTGCACGGAACACTCCTCTCAAAAGGAGTTCCATTTTCCATGTTTTTGTGTTGGAGCGACGTCATATTTCAACAAGCCAATCATATAGCTAGAAATGTCATTATGTGGAATTTTCCTCCTCGTCGAAATTAATGACACGTCCTCTCTGCGAGTTACGTAAATTAAATACTTCTTTTAATTACGCAAAAGCAGTGCCAACAACTAAGATCCTTGTGGTACATACAGGATATTCAGCAAATCCCCTGAACTGTTTACGTAATTGTGATCAACTGGAGGAAAAACATTGCCTTAAAACACACCCGTGTCACTACATGTCAGTGATAGATGTGGGGGCAGATATAGATAAAAGTTTGTAGGAGGAGCTATATGGTCCAGTTCCCTTAGGCAGAAATAAAACCAGGGGATCAGGCACGGGAGGGGTTCTCGGCTAAATTTCGGGTAGGGGTGTGCCGCCCACGGTTTCAAAATGGGACCGTTAGCTAGACCAATTTTTGTGAAAATGATACCCTTGGCTAGACTAATTTCTCAATCAAAAGTGCCCTGAATTGGCGTTTTCTAGACAAAACTTGCCAAATTTTCTCATTCTCGGGACAACATTTTTTTAACAATTAGATCTTTTTGCAGAAATTACCAAATTTTACAGTGCTTTGACCAAAATTGCCACAAAGCATACCCTTGCCTAGACTAAATTCGACTAAAATTGCCAAAAAGTATACCCTTCTAGACTAGAAGTCCGAAAAAGTATACCCTTGTGGGCGGCACATCCCCAGGTACCTTTACTATGGAAGAACCCCCCCCCCCCCGTGGGATCAGGCTTGGTCAGCAACGTTAGTAACCTGCGCAGGAGGAAGGAGAAGCGAAGTTTTGAGAAGATCGCCATTCCAAACAGATTGTGTGACAATCGTTATTGGTAGTCATGTGAAAGACGTGTTTTTTCGATTGACACGTGATAGTCATGTGATATTTACATGTGGCAAGCTGTCAACTTTTCTTTACAACAGAGAAAGAATAGTTTAATGGATCACGTGATAGTTATATGATATTTGATATGGGTAGTCATTTGATTAAGGCCATGACGAAATCAGACGACTGGCATTCATTCCACAGAATAAGAGACAGATAAACAAGGCTTTGTTGCCACTGCCTTTGATATAGTCATTATTGTTGCTGTTATTGTTGATGTTATTATTGTTACAACAATTATTGCTATTGTTGATGTAGTCATCAGCTTGTTTAAAGTACACCTGATTGGTTCACACGATGCAATTCCTTCTATTGTTTATTACAAAACACAGGATCGAGGAATTCATGAAGCAGAAATGAAAGGTCACAAAACGATGGAGTTCCACTCCACACTTCTTTGTTTGCATTAACCAGTTGCCAACGTGACATATGTCTTTTAAAGCGGATTGCCATGTTTCCACAGAAAGAGAAAAAGACGTCGTGGGGCCGTGATCCGTTTCAAATAGTTTGCAGCATGTTGGAAATATTGAAACTTTCCAAGAGTAAGGTCACATGACTTTAAGGATGGGGATAGGGCTGAAAAGTCTAATTACCGCCCAATTTCAGTTCTTCCCGTCATTTCAAGGCTCTTTGAAAAACTAGTGTTTAACCAACTTCACCAATATCTGGTTAGGTATAACCTTATTCATCCTGGTCAATCTGGATTCTTAAAACTCCATTCTACACTGACCTGTTTACTGAAAAACACTGACGATTGGTATAGTGGGCTGGACACTGGACAGATGGTGGGTACAGTATTCATTGACCTTAAAAAAGCGTTTGACACTATAGATCATGACCTTCTCTGCAAAAAGTTAGAGCACTATGGTGTTCGACAAAGGGAGCTTTCTTGGTTTCAATCTTATCTTTCCCACAGAAAACAGTACTGCAGAGTAGGTGGAGTCGATTCTGAAACCGGGGAAGTGGAGGTAGGGGTACCCCAAGGGTCATGTCTTGGACCACTTCTCTTCTTGATCTACATCAATGATCTCCCAAGTGCTGTCCAGAGTTCAACTGTGTCCATGTATGCTGATGACACTAGCCTTTGCTTAAAGTCAAAAGATATTTCTCAGCTGAACGAGGCTATTAATGTCGATCTTGAGCACTTAGACTCATGGTTGAAGGGCAACAAACTTTCGCTAAATGTTGCTAAAACACAATCTATGTTAATCGCGACCAAACCAAAGCACCGAACGCTCAACAATGCAGCAGAAAAACTGAATCTAGAAATTCGTGGCAGAGAACTGGACGTTGTCAAGAAGACCAAATACCTTGGTATTCAAGTTGACAACAGTCTAGATTGGAAAGAGCATATTAAAGCTGTATCTAGCAAAGTATCCAGAGCCATTGGATTTCTAAAACACGCAAGGAATATTCTCCCAATGGCTTCTTTGAAAACTTTGTACTCAGGTATTGTGGAGCCCCATTTTCGATACTGCTGTTCTGTATGGGGTTGTTGTGGCACCACTGATATCAATCAGCTCCAAAAGCTTCAAAATAGAGCTGCTAGAATTGTAACGAATAGCAGCTTTGATTCCCCGAGTGGACCACTGATTAGGAGCCTTGGTTGGAAGACCATTCGTGAGCTTGTCAATGAAGAGTCCAGATCAGTGGTCTACAAGTCTCTCAATGGGCTTGCTCCACAGTACATGCACAATCTTTTCACTAGAAACTCTACTAGTAACTCTCGTAGCCTTCGAAATACGGCAACGGACTTGAGGCTGCCAAAGAAAACATCTGCAAATGGGCAGAAGTGTTTTTCTTTTCGCGGAGCTAAACTTTGGAATAGCCTCCCAGCTGAGACCAAACAGGCATCCTCTATATATATTTTTAAAGATAGCTTATGATGGACTGGCGGTTTTGTTTTTTAGGTACTTTTCTTTCATTTTTTATAGATAGGATTTTTTTTTTTTATTAGATGTATTCATTGTAAGTAGTTTTTAGCGGTTTTTAACTTGTTTAATTTTTGTAGGTTTTTTATATGGAGGGCCCCTTGTAAATCAACCAGTTGGTTGAAGGGTCTCCCTCCCTAATAAAATGAAATATGAAATATGAAATATGAAAATGGGTAGAGCATATCTTAGCCGATTTTGTCTACTTTGTCCTCTTTAAAGTTTTGTCTAAAGGCCAGCCTCCATTAAGGGGAATTGTAGCGCTTTGTTCGTGAGATCCTGGTGAACCGCAGGAGTGTTAATCTCCGTATGTTCGCTTGATTTTGAAATTGAATAAAAATTGAAATTGAATAGGAACTATCAATTTGAACCAAAGTGCGTAACTTTCGCTGGCGATCGCTTAAAACTTGAGTCAGCTTGAACTTCACGGAGAGACGCAGCGACCGGCCTGAATGTATGAAAAAGTGAACGACGCATGCTCCAAAATACGGCGATCGTTGACGACCGCTGCAATTCGATGTAATGGAGATTAGCCTCAACAGGGCGTTCTAAATCATGATTGTGGTGTTTCAATATCGAGACAACATTTCTTTCCCAGGTGTGATATCAAACGAAAATGCCCGCTATAAGACCTCCATGGGATGCGACGGAAGAAGCCCCAACAACAGTACCAAATGGTAAATGCCCTCCGGTTGCAAACTTTGAAAATCATCAAATAACGTCATGCCACAGACATCGAAGCAGCAGTGCTATCAATGGCTTTGAGGATGATAACACAATGCTTGCAGCAATGGACTTTGAGTTACAAGCATGGAAAAACTCAGGTAATAATTTTCGTATTTTCTGCGCCGCGAAAATATTCATAATACCCCTTTCCGTTGAACGTAAACAGCCATTGTCACATAGGGTCCTTTGTTGGCACGCTGAAATAACAGACTGCCTGAACGTCAAATTTGGTCCAAGTGGAAAGCATCGATCCACACTGTAGCCCCCGGGGGGGGGGGTAACTTAAGTTCCATGATACGGGGTTGTACCATTTTTTAGGGTACCTTTGTATGATCGAGTCCGGATTTATGGCTTTAGATTTCAAAAATTTTGTACATTTTCTGGATTTATGGGTATGGTTTTTTGTAAAAATATATTTATTGATGAGACATTTCCGGATTTATGGGTATACTTTTACGATTTAAATGGCACAACTCCGTAACTTGTAAACTCTAGTTCAAGTGGTAGACACTGATCACGTGACCAACGTCTTTTCAACACGTGGTCAGCTATAAAACGAAAGAAGGGACCCTAACTTTCGATTGGATGATCATGGATGATTGAGAATACCACCATTCGATAGCCTTTGACGAGAGCTTTTACTTTATGGTGATCAAGACCTTTCTAATGATTTGAACAAAGATATTCTCGAATCAACTTTACGTTTCATCCACGAAACTGTTCGGTTTGATTAAGATCTTTTGAAACTTCAGCAATGTGCCAAGTTCCAACCGCCAAGTCCCGTTACATGTGTTCCTTTCCTTGCATATTCTGTTTCAAATTAGGTGTCGGGTTTTTTATACAGCAAGAAGGAGCTGTGCTCGGGGCTTTCTTTAATTTCATCCCAACCCTGACTCCTTTCGCTACCCTTGGTATCGTCTCTGGCGTGTTCTATAGGCCTTCTATAGTAATAAATTCGGTTAATAAATTAGCATTCAGACTTTGTTGTAAATTTCTTTGTATGAATTGTAGAAAAAGAAAAAAGTATCACAATGTTATACAATAACCACAATGTTTCTTTGACCGTTTGGAATCGAGGTTGCCAAATCGGCGTTGCCTGGCCAACCACAAAGCCATAATGGCTGCTGATTGGCCCTGCCCACGCTCTGGGTGGATACTTGCAACATTCACCAGCGTGTTCCCTTGGCTTAATGACCAGCGTATGATGTAAGAATATAATTACAATGATATAAACGATTTGTTTAAAGTTGGCATAAAATGCTATTTAAAGTTGGCATACGTGGTGAGTGGCTGAGCGGCTTATAGAGTTCTCGCCAGGCGATTGAAGTTAAGCTCAGTCAAGTAAGGTCAAACTGCCGGATGGGTGACCTCGAAGGCCTGACCTCACCACTCACCTCGTCGTGCTTCGGAAGGGACATTAAACTAGGGGTCTCACGCCTGGATGCGGCATGCACAGTAGGCCTAAACTGGCTTTCAGTAGCTAGAAATCAAGACAAGCCCACTCAAAACAAATTGAAAAACAAAAGAGAAACAAAAAATGCTGACAGTCAGGTAAAAGTTGATTAATGCCAACAATCTGACCTGTCATGTTTCTATTGATATTTGTTACGATGCAAGAAAATATTACACCGTGTGCAGTCAATTATACTGCGCTATTACTTTATAATACTATTTAGCCGGAAATACACAGTAAGTGTTTTACACAACATAAGGCTGCATTCACATTGCACAACCCCTTGAAAGCGCTTAAACGCTCGTGCAGAAATCCGCCGTACTAATCCCTTACAGTGTTGAGATTGCAAAATATTTTCCTTACAGACAGTTAGCGACCATGCAGAAAATTCCTTACAGATAGTCCCTTGTGTAGTCGGTTGTTCGTTTAGTCCTAAAGTGCATTTGCACAACTTTCATCTTCAATTCAGATGCCGAAACCAACGGAAGAAAAGGTTCTCAATTGGATGGATGGGAAAAAGAGCAATCACAAAAGCTTGAAGAATATATCAAGACACTTGATAAAAGTTGCAACAGATGTGGCATGGTGTGGCCCAAGAAGCAGAACGGCTTGAGAAACATGGTGATTAAAGAGCAACAGTTTGAGATGATGAATGGGGAAAGCCATGCTAATGATGGAGTCCGTAATAGACTTAATGGTCATCAACCTGCAGTAGGTTTGATAAAGAATCCTTCAAACTCCAAATGCCCAGTTGAATTTGACACTAATGCAAACCTTGTAAAGTCCCGCATATCATTCTTTGAACGCAAAGACAACGCAGATCTCCCGAACAAAAATGGTGCAAAACTCAGGAGTGCAAAATCAATGTCAAACTTGTTTGATGGGGATCCAGAGCCTGAGAAGAAAGAGAAACGTGTTGAAGTGGATTGGAAGAATTTTCCAACTGAATTGCCGAAGGTGTCCAAATGCCCATTTGCTGGAAAGAAAGAGCTGAAAAGTATTCGACTGAAGAATTATGTGCAAGGAACTCAGCTGAATGATACATTGCACCAAAAGGCTCAGGTAAGGGGTGTACGGGAAAATGGATTCCTATACTGCATTCACCCAGACACAGTTAAGCCAGCCTTATTTAAAGCAGTTTAAATTTCAACCAATCAAATGATTGAATTTGTTGGATTGACCAATCAGAACCGTAATAATAACAATATTACCGTATTAACTTATAGCTTTTACGGTATTCCTATGTAGTCGAGATGGATAATCGTTTACTACCATAGACCTTTAGCTTTTATACATTTTGACGGATAAGGTGGGTGAGAAATCAATGGAGCGTCTTGGGATATTGCTTGGAAGTTTAGAAAACCACGACACCAACTGCAGCGCAGCAGTGCATCCTTGCTTTTATTTCAGAAAACTGGATTGAACAGATACCTTGTTTTTGTGTGGAGTTGCTTCCAGTGAGAAGCTACAAAGTTGTCCTTTTCGGCTGCACAACTTAGAAATCTATAATCTCAAATTTGATGTCACATGAGACTTGCAACAACGCAAATTTTGACATTCAAAGGCACTTCACTTGGTTTTATTCGCGAGTATTTTTGCGTAGCATCTAATTTGAAACTGAGTTTGTTTTACGTTTCTCTCAGGCTACACACTGCAAGGAAAACAGATGCATGGGATCCCTGATGTATCCATACGGAGGAGGTGACGGCGATAGACCTTATGGAGTTGCACGAAAAGGAGAAGAAGTGAAGAAACAAGCTGTTGAATTTTTAGATCAATATTACGCATCTATCAAACAGTATGTATATCATCAGTCTCTGTGTCTATTATTATTTTTATATTTCGTTTGTCGTCAAGGCTCACAACCTCTTTCTATGACACAACTTGCCACCGATACCTAGAACATTGCCCTTGCACTCCACAACCCTTACTCAATCAAAATTTCAGTATACGGTGGAGTAACTTTTAAAGTTGTAACAGTGGAAACCAGTGCTCAGGTCGTAGGCCCAATTTAATTCAACGCTCCCCGGCTCCAAGTTTTTTTGTCGAAAGAGGATTAATTTGCCGTTTCTTCAAAAACAATATCGCACAGACTTTTAATCTGTCTCTCAAAAGAAAAGCTTTATTTTGAAGATAGATCTATGTACTTCACAGAGCAACCCCCAACGCCAATTTGAAATTACTGTCAACTCTGACATCTTTTTCAAAGGAAAGATTCACCTGCACACCAAGAACGCCTTGACAACATTTCTAGAGAGATTGCGGCAACTGGGAGATACGACCTTACATTTGATGAGCTTTCTTATGGTGCAAAATTGGCATGGAGGAATGCGCCTCGATGCATTGGTCGAATTCAGTGGAACAATCTCAAGGTATTGCATTAGCTGCTAGCGTAGAGTAGAAATTGATCTGTAGACCTGGTATAGATCATTTCTACAATTGAAAATGGAAAGACGGGGGGAGGGAGCAGTTTAAACTGGTAAATGGCAGGCATAAATCTGATAAACAGTTGCCACAGAGTTGCCACGAATGATATCTTTCCTTCCATAAAACCGTTGGTTTCAAATTCATGGTTGAAATTAAGAAACCCTTGACAGGGAATTGGCTAGAAGTTAGCCGAAAAGATGTCCCATGACTCATATGCCTCGTAATGAAGGGAGTTCTCGCCTGATGCTGCTTTGGCGGGAAGTATTTGTCATTTTCTGTGAAGTTGATCGGTCAGATCAGAATAGGGAGATAGTTTCAGATGAAGCAATCTGCAATTTCTGTAGAATATACCGTGCTAGATCATGGGTCGCAGGAAACGAAGTAATTGCTAAAAATCTAAACGCAAACATACCTGGGTCTTTATCGTATTTTCTTCTGCCTTTCTTGGCTGTTCTTTGCTTCCCTGCCTCAGCTCAATGCATTAATTCAAGTCTGCAATGGCTTAATTCAGTTTCTCTGCAATCACAAAACCGCAAACGAGGGCAGCCTCGCTTTTGCAGTGAAACTGAATTAGGCCATTGCAGACTTGAATCAATGCATTGAGCTGAGGCAGGGAAGCAAAGGAAAGCCAAGAAAGGCAGAAGAAGCCACGATAAAGACACAGGTATGTTTGCGTTTTAATTTTTATCAATCACTTCATTTCCTGCGACCCATGGGTAGATACGGCATTCCATTCTTTTCATATGCTGTAGTTTTTCGAAGTTTATTTCAGTTGACCAAGGTGGTTGATTTTCATTTTTGTAGCTATTTGATGCACGATCAGTGGAAACTGCCAAGGAAATGTTTGATGCGATTTGCGAGCATCTTGATTATGCAACCAACGGGGGAAACCTCAGGTATGACGAAATGGTGGTCGTTGTTGCTGCCGTTTTCTTGTTGTTTTTTCAATTTTCTTGCAGATGGTAAATATACCAGCTTGACGAATAGTAATCAGAATTGGCAGGCATTGCACTCGGAACGTGATTCATAACTTGTGTTTTTCGATTAAATGTCTTCCCTTCTTCTACTTATTGCATTTAAAGTTGGATTGCCATAAAACCTTTCTTTCTCTCTTGAAAAAACACAGCAAGTGACAAAATTGATTTCCTGGCATTTGCAGAGAGCAGTAAGATACAATTGTGCTAAATGGGCCGTTTTAAGAAATGGCCCATTTTTAGTGACGGCTTAGATTATTTACATTTTTCCTTTTCTCTTAGGTCAACCATCACAATTTTCCGTGAAAGACGTGAGGGACAGAAAGATTTCCGGTTGTGGAATTCACAGCTGATCAGATATGCCGGATACAAGCAAGAGGACGGAAGCATCATTGGAGACCCGGCTGGGGTTGAATTTGCTAAGGTTGGTATTCACGTTTCTTAGCATACCACAACTGCTCCATTTAGCCCCCCTCTTCAATAAGCTTCCCTTCTATGCAGCAATTTTATATGACCCCCTCTTTATTAAGCCCCCCAAATTATATCAAATTCCTGAGGCTACGGAATTGTAGGCAAAAGGAATTCCACCAGTTGATTAGGTCATAACCAAAAACAGCAAGCCACAAAATTTGCCCTGAAACCTTGGTAGCTAGCTCACGGATTGTGCATTCCAGAGACGGTTTTAAAGATCAAATATGAGCTGTTATCGAAAGAAGAAAAAGATATCTAAATATCTGTCTCCGGCATGTGATTTGTTAGTTCAGAAGCTTAGCAGTGAGGTTTTAATTACGCCCAAACAATATGGGAATTGAATATCCCACCAATCAGCTTCTGAACCAAACAAACAGAATGCCCCAGAAAGATATTTAGCTTTATCCTTCTTTTTCCGATATGTGCTCATGTTTGCTCTTAAAATCGATCTCTGGCAAGCACGAGGAGTGACCTAGCTACCTGTTTCAGAGCAACTTTTTCAGCTTGCTTTGCTTTTGTTTATAAGTTGACCGACCAGGCATGGAATTACTTTTGTCTGCTATTACTAAGTAGGACGTATCAAGCAAGGTGTCAATAAGATGTAGCGGCTCTTATCAGAACTTTCCGACCGGACGTAATGCTGCGCAATAAGATTTCTGTCACGCGTAATAATCTATTCAAATTCTAAGGGATATTTTCTGTCATAGACAAAAAGGTTTCCAGCCCCCTTGGAAAATTTGACTTAGTGAAAATCAGCCTTCATGTTACTTTTCTAATATTGCATTCACACTAACACTGTTAAACCAGCTTTATGTAAACCAGTTTAAATTTCAATCAATCAAATGACTGGATTTGTCGGATTGACCAATCAGAAGAGCCTATTCGATAACCTGGTTTAGTTGAAGCTGGTTTAAAGCTTTTATGTCGCTATATAAGACTAATGGCAGACATTTATTCAGTTCTGTGATTTCTGTGTAGAGGACTGTCATGGAGGTTAGCGCGGTTTCCCTTCGAAGTTTCTCATGGAAGTTTTGTAATTTCACATAGTAAGGAAAACAAAGGGATTTGATGACCGTCTCTCATGGCGTTGAAGGACAGCTGATAAGCGAGGCTGGGACATGTATTCATAGCGACAAAAAACTTTAACTTGCAGTGTGAATGGGACATTACGTCTTATGAACTCATAAGCTGAAATTTATCAATTACTGACCTCCACTTCATTTGAGGAGAGTCGAGGCTGCGCGCTTATACTAGAAATTAGGGCACCTTAACAAATATTGCTGCAGTGCATACTGGTTAATGTCAACAACGTTTATACTTTTTTCAGTTGTGCATGAAATTAGGATGGAAGGCTCCCGGTGGAAGGTTTGATGTTGTTCCACTCGTGATCCAAGCTGGCGATCAACCTCCAGAGGTCTTTGATATTCCGAAGCATCTTGTTCTTGAAGTCCAAATCAAACATCCAGAGTAAGCAGCAATCTTTATTTACTAATTTTTAAATAAATGTATCGGCAAAATTCGAGCCCTGTACTACTCTTGATAGGAGCAGGCAAGGATTTAGAAATTGCTCAAGAGGATAATGACCCCTGCCTTCTCTTTTAGTTACCCATGGTTCGAGGATCTTGGCCTACAATGGTATGCATTGCCTGCAGTTGCTAACATGAAGCTTGATGTTGGTGGCATCGAATTCCCATGCTCTCCATTCAATGGATGGTAACTGCATTTCTTTTCATTAAAGCTACGCTCCCATAAATAGGCCCAAGGCTGTCGGGGCTTGGCTGCCCTTTAGATATGTTTCAACCTTTTCGTAAACACAGAGTTGCATTCTCTTATCATTAGGGCAAGTTGGGCTGTTTAGTGAACTAGCCGGTCCCCCGAAAATGCAAATCACCCTCCCAAGTGTGGGCAAGGAAAGAAAATCTGCAGTTTTCACACAAAGTAAGTCCCTTCGTCCATGTTGGAAAAAACGTTCCGGCAAAATTTTAGACACTAGACCCTATATTTTCGCGGAGTTTTGCCCCCCCCCCTCCCCCTTGAACAGATATACATCACTGCAACCATAGAAGTGACCACAGAAGTGACAACAGCTAAATGAGTTCACCGTTCAATAAGTTACAACGATCGTGAGTTTAAAGTGTTGGCTGTTCTTTGCGCATACTAACCGGCTTTCTGTTGTGCAGGAAAGTATCCAGCCCGAGGGTTTGAAATTACAGACCCAGCTTGCGATGTCTGTGCATCAAGACCGGGGGCTTTTTGTTTTCCTGCACGACAATAAAGCCATAAGTATGACTTTCATTACTTGATGGTCTATAACTTTGACCCATATTATTCAATCAAACGCATTTGGTTGCTGCAATGTTGCTGGAATGTATCGTGACTATCTCATAGGCTTGAGGCAGTTGCTATGGTGACAAAAATACGTCCTTGTATCGTAAGGGGGGAACAGCGGGAAATGTGCGGTTAACTCTTGCGAATGGCGGGATTCTTGTATTGCCACGTTTTTGAAACTTTAGTCAGGTAATAAAGTGGGGTACTGCAGATGCTTTGATTCTTAGGGAGAAGTATTCTTTCAAACAGCATGGACCAGCATGCGATTTTTTATACTCACCGGGTACAGTATTTGTTTCAAAATTTTAGGTACATGGTGACAGAAGTTGGGGCAAGAGATTTAGGTGATTCTGCAAGATACAACATGCTCGAGGTATTGTCAGTTACAACATATATCAAATTTTTTCCTGCACAGTTTCTCATTATTTTGTATTTTTATGAAAATGCGGACCAGTAGGGGTGAAAAATCTTTTAATTTCTGGGACCAAAATGTCGCTGAAAAGACTTTCTGCGACAAGTAAGGGTTGTTCCAAACAATAATACACTTATTGACAGGTCTAAATTATGTTTGGCTAATTTTTTTATTTTGGGTGTCTATTCATCGACTTGTCAACTGCATCTTTGTGTAAGGAGACAGCCTAAATTTATCAAACATTAGTCCAATTTTCTAAAGGCTTAATTTGATATGGCAAGAGAAAGTTCTGTGGTTTTAACACAAAATTGAATCACCATCGCCCCTTCATCTAGCTGTTCTTTCTTTCTGGAGACCTGCATAGATTTCTTGGTTTATTGGTGCCATGGTCCGCTATACCCCCAATGTGGACATGCCACTTGTTAACATGGATGTTGTTATTTCAGCCAATTGCCAAGGGAATGAACCTCGACACAAGATCTAGTGCTTCTTTGTGGAAAGATCGTGCAGTAACAGAACTCAATCAAGCTGTACTTCATAGCTTCAAGGTAAGACGTCAGTGATGTCTCACTGGGTTATTTTGAAGAGTTAATAGTTTCATTATCCTGTTGTAACCACTGCTATTTGCTGATTATTGCTGCTTATATTCCTTTGTCTGATATCATGCTTCATAATCTGATAAACTGTATGTGCTTTTTAAAATTTTATAGCGTTTCTTCCGTCACATTGGTATGATATCTATCGATACAGTGGAACCCCACAAACAAGAACATACTTTTCTAAAAAACAGACTGACTAGGTTCTTATACATGAGGCACTTATGACATTTTCAAGTTGGAGTTCTTATCGCATAGGCACTTATTGCTATGATGAATACTTAGCTATACAGTATGTGTTAAATAAACTTGAGGGTAGAATTACTGTATTTAGATATTATAAGGGTATGGCATTTTTTATTAACAAAGCAATCTACATCATACAGCTTGATAAAACAATGGCATAACCTGAAAACCGTTCGAGGTGTTCAGTTATCAATAGTTGGGAGTTTGTTTACACTGATATGATGAACTTTCTTAATTAAGTGTACCATCTCATAAGAACATTAGATTAAATCAATCTGTTTATGGTTCTTATCTTTGGGTGTCTTTTTTCACAAAATCAGTCTGCAGGTTCTTATTTTGCCATGTTCTTGTTTGCGGGGTTTTAAGCTAAATGCATGAATGATTTGTGCGTGATCAAGGGAGTTTTCACCAGACACCTGCTAATAATTATTTAAAATGAATTTTCTGAATTTTAAGCTGATGCTCAGAAAAACTATTTGTTTCAGGAAGCAAAAGTCACTCTCGTCGATCACCACACTGCTTCAGAGTCATTCATCAAACATATGCAGAATGAGGTAAATTTATTCCTATTCGATCTTTTCATCATAGGTTTTCTCTTCATGGATCGAAAACTTTCTCTTCAAAGCAACGGGTATGAGAAGCGTACCTCTAGGACCGACCCTGGACTTGCTTCAAGTCTCTCTCGCGGAAATACGGGAGAAGGAAAAAAGCTAGAGAGACTTGTAATACTTGGTAGCATGGGTCGTTGGCTGAACAGGATTCTGTCCAGTCAGCATCCTTTGACAAAAGACCAATATCTTATCATATGCTTAGAAAGTACAATGATACAACAGAGGGAGGCTCTGCGATGTTCTTTGACAATGGTTGACTCAAGCTTCGATGAAACAGTTGACAACAACCCTGTCATTTTGAAAATGGAAGCAAGGCTCGATAGCTCATGAATATTAATGAGCATGCCAAGTATTACAAGTCTCTCTCGCTTTTTTTCCTTCTCCTGTTTCCTTACGCGAGAGAGACTTGTAGCATTTAGCAAGTCCAGATCGACCCTTCTTATCCTCAATTATCTTAGCATATATCTTCTAATTGTTTGGAGTCAAGTTTGTATTTTGCATCTGAAAGATAACTAATTTAGCCTTGCCTTTAAGTAAATAACGTAGGTAAGTAGAGAGTCCTATAGATAGGGCGAAGAAAACTTCTACAAACGCCATTGCTTGCTACAAATTATTAAGTTTAGACAAAGCTATGCATGGCAAATTTTTGTATGGTTTTAGATTTCTGTTACTAGATGTTGCTAACTAATAATGATAAGTTCTCGCATGATGGTACAGGATCTAAACAAGAAGAAGTGAGAAAATAAGAGCTAAATTACGTCAATTTATTCGAAACCATAGAATAGGAATTTTTTGCAGAAGTTTGTCTTCTTCTGAACGGTAACTCTCCTTCTAATATCCGAAATTTGTTGTCAAAATCCTTGAGAAACTCACTCATGTGTCTTTTTGAATGAATGTGTAATGGATTTCGCAAAGCAGTGGAAAGTGATTTCATAACGGTCCTGAAGAAGTCCTGCATAGGAGGACGAAACGTTGGTATCATAGTAGCCTGCATAGAGACTCTACAGTCAGTGCAGAGGAGCAAAAAGGAGAAGAAAACTCCCTGTAGAGAACTTTCTACAGGGAGCTTTCTTCTCCTTTTCGCTCCTCCGCACTGACTGTAGCGTCTGCACGCAGGTTATATCATACTGGTTTGTTCATTTTGCACATATTTGCTGTTATTCTTCATCGCATTGCGGTGTTCCTGCTTTCAAACTGACTTCGTAACTCCTGTCCTAAGATCGTGTTCTATGCTATAGCAAAAGCTCCGTGGTGGTTGCCCAGCTGATTGGGTATGGATCGTACCTCCATCAAATGGCTCAACAACAGAAGTCTTCCATCAAGAAATGTTGAATTATCTTGTGAAACCATCTTACGATTACCAAGATGACGCATGGAAACATTATCAATTTGAAGATGAAATTGGTCACAAGAAATTGACTTTTAAACAAGCAGCAATGTAAGTGAGATATTTCACTTTAAGTTTTATCGAACCATTTCCGTTGTCTCTCCCCCCCCCCTTCCATGCTTTGTTGTTTTGTTCAAAACAAGGAGTCATAGCGAAGATCCCGAGGGGGAGGGGTACTTGATTGTTAAGTGACACTGGATGTGCCGCTCATATGGGTGGGTTTTTCACCTGAAATTCCCTGCATATGGGTCTGTTTTCAACCTTAATTCTGGTACAAATGGGTCCTTTCGTCAAAGTCTAGATTCACATCGAGTCATGTTCACAGTCCAGTACCCCCCCCCCCACGGGGCGAGGATATGTTAGGAACCAAGGCAGAATGGGCCATTTTTCGAGAAGCTACAAACTTGTTGACTGACCTAATTTCAATCTCGGTTTCTAACAAAAAATTTGTAGTACGGAGTTTGAAAATAGCCTCAAATAACGAACTCATCATAATGAACCAATATATGCAAGAAAAACACCGTAATCTGCCGAAAGAAAACCCTTAACTCCTGTAAAAAGAATTACCATTGGCTATTCTCTCTATTCTTCTACAGTTTGATCAAAATTGCAAAGGTCCTGATGAATGGTATCATGGCTAAGAGAGAAAAGGCCACAGTTCTTTACGCAACAGAAACTGGAAAGTCAGAGAACTTTGCCAAAATTCTTGCAAATCTTTTGTCTTGTGCATTTGATGTGAAAGTTCTTTGCATGGCTGATTATGAATTCAGCAAGCTGCACCAAGAAAATCTTCTTATGGTGGTTACAAGTACTTTTGGAAATGGAGAAGCACCAATGAATGGAGAGGTAAGGTCATGATTGGTTCATGAGACAATAAGATTTGCCTGGTATAAACACAGAAAGCTTGTAATAACTCATCACACAATTTCACCTAAAAAAGAACTTATCATCAGTTGATTTTGATTAGAACTTGCATGCCGTGAAAGTTTTCTGGTGATTAAGATTTGCACCGACAAATTTCCAACGGAAAGGTGTGTGTTTTGTATCGAAATCGATTTGTGAGTCATCCGTTTCATAGTGCTCCTTAATATGATCTTTTTCTCTATCTTTTTCAGGGATTTGGAGATATGCTGTACAAGCTTGGAAACTCGTCATCAAAGTGAGTATATTGCTTCTTCTCAGCCTGAACCACGAATGAACTCTATCTGCAAAGTTGCATTTAAAATTTCATTGAAGTTTGATAGGGGCAACTAAGTCAGCAAACTATTTTGATCAGCTGGAAAATGTTATCGAATTCATGCATACTTGATGTAAACTAAAGTTGCGAAGTACTTTTCGTCTTTTCGAATCCTGAATGTTGCTTTTCATCCCGTTAGGCTTGCAACGATGAACGGCACCAGTAATGAGGCAAAAGTTCTCGAGGGGATGCGGTAAGCCTATTTTTTCATCTTCTTTTATGGTAGATGTTGAAATATGAAATCTCTTATATTTCAATTCTTTAGCTGGTTATAGTTGTTTCCATTCACACACGGTTGTCAGCTCCTTGAACAGAATGTCATATCCTGTTCGCTCGAACAGTCCGTATAAACTGTGGACTTACTGTAAAAGCTCTATAAAGCCCCCTCTCTATGAAGTCCCCCTCTCTAATAAGCCCCTCCCTCTGAGTCGAGATTTTGAATAAGTCTCCTCTCTATTAAGTCGCTCCCCTTATATCAAGTTCCAGAAATTACCAACGATTTTACATAGATTTCGCCAGACAAGCTTGCATGTTAGTTTGATAGTGTTTGGGATGGAGAATGTGTCGAATTTATATGTTTAATTCGTAAAATTGTGTGTTGAATCTCCAAATTGTGTGGTAAAAGAACTGAAAAGCTATCATACATATCCTTGTCAAGATAAGTCCTCCCTAATAAGCCCCCTTTGGAGTATTGGAAATTAAATAAGCCCCCCGGGGGGCCTAATAGATCTTTTATCGTATCTGTTGTGTTTTTCTAACTCAGGTTTGCTGTGTTTGGACTTGGCTCAAGTGCTTACCCAAGCTTTTGTGCCTTTGCTCATTCATGCCGCAACTTGCTGCATACACTCGGTGCTACCGAAATTCATCCGATCGGGGAAGGAGATGAGCTCTGTGGACAGGAAGAATCGTTCAAGAAATGGGCCAAGACTGCATTCAAGGTATTGACCATTTTCAAGATTGTAGTTTATTGCAGTAGGGATTACGGACCAATTAAAGTGTTTTAACTTACCGGGTGAGTCAGAAAGATGTATACATTTTTCTGAAAATCGTGCAAGAAAAAGCTATGCAATCAATTTATAATCTTTTAATTCTGTCATCTTATTGAGGTTTATGCAGGGAAACAAAGGACGAGAGGCGTAAGTCTAGTGTTCACTGTCATGAAAATTTTTTCTTTCGATGCTCAGTATTGATATGAGAGAGCATAATTACATTGTAACGGTCTCCATATCTTTTCACAAGAATGCTAGATCCAAGAAAAGCAATGTTTTATCATCTTAATGATTTAAAGTTGTTCTAATAGATGATCACGCTAAAGATGGCGGCGAGAGACTTTTTACCTTGATGCACTGCGTTTTTTAATCGAATTCCTATCGAATCATTAAAGATTCTTAATTTGAACGCGGTGCATTTTGGTAAAAAGTTCCTCGCTGCCACGTTTAGCATGATCATCTATTGAGCCACTCACAGAACGTTTTGTGAAAATGCTAGCCAAAGCCTATGGAATCTAGTTTTGGGAAGACTATGCATTGTAAACTTTGTATGTGACTTAAGTTACGCTGTCAGCCATGCAAGGGAGCTGCAATTTTCGAAATTGGCTTTACAGTTCTCGTAACGCAATTTTTCAAATATTTCCAGTCTAAAAGTTGGTAGATGACAATGAGTTCCATCTACTCCTGCGGTAAACCTTGTTCAACTGTCGATCAAAGAATCATCATCAAGCCAAAGAGCACAGGGAAATAGAGACACATCGTCGTAAATCTTGTTCGATTTCCTACCCTGCCAAACGTGTATGCAAATTTAAGCTTTCAAAATTGATGTTTTAGCTCTCAAAGCTCCAGCATCAACAAATGTGGCATCGATGATTAAGTTAACTATCGAGAAAAATTTTGAAATTGATCAGTCATTGATTAAAGCTAAACTGATTCCAAACAGATCGGTACACTTTTTAGGGACAACCGGTAGTGCACACATATTTGATCTCACCTGAAAAAAGTCATTTGATTATTCATTTTAGGCTGCTTGTGATGTGTTTGCAATCGATCAAAGCAAACTTTCAGGAGATGCTGCTAAAAGCCTGGATTCTGGAAAGGTCGATTACGATCCAGCAAATTATAAATTCGAATATGCTGAGGCTGAAGAACCAATTGAATTATGCAAAGGTATTTGAAATTCTTGGTCAGATCACATATTCATCTCATTTTCTTATCGACCCATCTAACAGGATTAACCATTGGTTGTTAAACGCCGCAGTTATGTAGAAAAGGACATGTCCGAGGTTGATAAAATTATTGTTAAAGGCAACCTTACCAACTGCTGAACACCAATCGTGAGTTCTTTCCAAGTTATGATGCCTTCCACTTTCATAAATTGGTTGATGAATCTTCGTAAGTTAGGCCAAATAGAATCGCCATTTTGTATTTTGTTCTAGTGTGCGCAGGCGCGATAAGGAGGCTAGCAATGTGAGTGGTATTATCAACACATTTGGCAGCCTCGTGTTCAGGTCAACGTGAAGTGACGTAACATAAAATGACGTCATCTCGCACTTCTTAGCAGATTGAAATATGTAGTTTCACAGATTAAAAGAGAAAATATTGAAAAGAAGTACATACAACACATTATTCACAACAGTGTTATCCCTTGAATAATCAACAATTATAACAACGCCGGACCTGTCCTTTAAGACTGCAGTTATGTTTCAGTGTATATGCTGCTGTGGAGGAAAATTTATACGTTGCTGCGTAGGAGGTTTGAGGTTTTGAAAAAGGAAGAAAAATTCATTTCTTTTCATTCTCCCTCTTGTTCTCTAGCTCCGTAGTAGTAGCTAGCTCCTCCGTAGTAGCAAATAAATTCATCCTCCGCAAAAGAACAAAGCGGCAGTCAAGTATAACTGCGGTGTCTAACCACCCATGTATTAACATTGGGATACTATGTTATCATGATATATGGTCTTAAAGAGGATATCTTAAGGATCAAAATAAGCAAAAAGTATACTTTTTGACTTCTGAGTCCGGGGATATTTGCTTCCAAAGTTGGATGAAACTGACATTGTTTACTTTTCATGTAATTTTTGGTATAAGTCTACAGAATGTTCAGTACAACAACAAATTCATTTGCTAATATCTCTGCCCAAGGGGTTAGTCATTTTGCATGCCAAATTTTTACTCATTTGACCACTTATTTAATAGGCCTATCATCTTTGCATGGAAAGGAAGTGCAGTCAATCAAAGTGAATGCAGTGGAAGAATTGCAATCGGAAAAATCAAGGTAGATAAGTTCAAACTGTTATTGCATAGACTGATTTACAAGCAAATTATTTGAAAACACCTGGAATCTAGCATATCACGGTTTATGACAAAGAATATCCCCAAGGAGAAAGTCACTGAAGTTATGGAATGTCACAAAAGTTATGAAATTTTGCTTTGAACGAGATTTCTTTGATCTTCCCTCATTAATTTGTGGCTTGCTGTCCAGCACGGCTTCCAACATAAATTTGCTTTCCCCAACAAGTATGTTTTGTCAAACAGTTTGCGTGCAAGCATGAAGATTTTATACGAATTCTAATGCCTTCCAGAATTGAAACTATTGCATTTCTGGTTTCGTTTTCAGCCGATCAACAATTTTGGTGAAACTTGAAAAAGGCAGGAACGCTGCATTTGACTTTGAACCTGGCGATCATTTGGCCATATTCCCATCCAATGAAGCAACAATGGTCGAGAAACTGATTGGCCGACTTCACAATGCACCTTATGCAGATAAGCCAATCAGACTTCAGATATCAAAGGAAGCCACTGGTATGTATAGTCACTAGTAAGTTCACAGTAATCTTAGGATGGTATCTTTATCTTTGAATGAAATAAACTAAATACAAGGTGAATCGGAAAAAGCGGGGCGGTCAACCAGTCATCCTATGGTGTGGGATTTCTGAAAATTTGTGATTCCGTAGGAAGATTATAGTTGTTGTGGGAATTAAGTTTGTTTGAATAGTTCATTCCTGTTCATGGCTATTTGCAATTATGTGATATGGCTATTTTGTGGAAAAGATTGTTTTTATACGAACTCTCTGCTTGCTAACAATAACGATAAAATCTAAAGTCCGTAAATGATCAGAAATCGCTAATTCAGGTGTCAATTAAAGCAAATGATGCTATTTTATTACAAAATCTGTCATTTTTTCCCAGGATGGTTTTTGCTTCATGAAATTAAACTTTACTGATTAATTCTGTTAGGAACAAAGAAGAACTGGGAACCACTCAAAAGACTTCCAGAGCCTTGCACTTTGAGACAAGCTCTCACAAACTTCATTGACATAACTACACCGCCGACGCAAGATTTTCTCAAGATTCTGGCGACAATGGTAAGCGTTTAAGATCAGTTAGACTAAGATGTACTCCTATTTGAACAATTATCAAAATTCAATTACTTCGTCGATCTTTAGAAGCAGTTTTTCCCCTATCGCTTAGCCTGAGATAAGGCAAAAAATTAATAATTTTCCAAAATTTCCAAAAGGCCTGTTAACAAGCTACTATCGCTCAAGTACTCTAGTTTCTATCGTCTTGATTTGTTTAGATAAGCAAATTAGTGCACTCTGCTGGAACATACAACGTGTCCTAAATTATGTATGCTGTTTGAATGGCTACTGTGGAGGAGCCATTCATCCAATTGACCTTTTTTCAAATTTTTTAATCAATAAGATTTCAACTTAAAATTTGGTACTGAGTTTGAGCAAATCTGACAAGTGATGTTGATTAATGGAGAAAGTAAGTCAAAATCAATGATAGTTTCACCAGAGGATTTTGTCTCCGTATTTGAAATTATAACCTCAATTTTAGCACAAAATGGACTTAAACTTTGCAGTTATGTCATGAAATACATTTGGTAGTAATGAACAACCACACAACCCGAGAATATTGACCAGACAGCCTCCTGAATGCAACTTTGTTGCTTTAGAACGACCTCATCACATTGAGAAGCAAAATAGCTGATGAGCCCATGTCATGGCCTGCAGCACTTGTGTTCCAAATCACCATTTCTAGCTACCCTGAACATGTCCAATATTCTTGGTTATCGCAAAATCCCATTAATGACTATCTGTTTAACTTGTAAATATCTGAAAATGGGGCTACGTATGTTTTTTTCAGTTGGTATCTTTCATGTCAATATATTGAAGAATAACGAATCCTCTGTTTTTGAGGTAGCCAATGATTTTGACTTTCTTACTTCATGAATCAGCAACAACTTACCAGATTAACTCAAACTTGGTGTCACAGTTAAAGTTGAATGCTCTTCAATTAAAAATCTTAAAGACGGAAAAGTTGGATAAATGCCTGCTCCACAGCAGCCACGCAAAACAGCGTGCATGTGTTTTGGACACCCAGCACAATGGAACCTTTTTTGAAGCTCTTTATCATGCTATTTCAATTCATCAAGAGGACAGACACACTGCTTTCCGTTTTAGCAAGTAGGCCAGAGAACAAATTTTTTCCCAGGGTATCAGGGTCGTCGAGAGCTTTCCAAGGCCTGAGGACAAAATCGAAAAATGAGGCCCGCGACGAGCGAAGCGAGCCGAAAATTTTTTCGATCACGCCCTTAGATTGGCAGAAAATGTATTTCGGAGCATTACCTGCAGTCAAAATATCAAAAGTCTTCAATTTTGAGGCCTCCTCAGGCCCTGGGGCACATTGCACCTCTTACCCCCTATCGGAGGCCCTGTAGGGTATAGCTGAAATTGTGATTGGTTTAAAGTTGGAAGTTTAGGTTTGTTAGGGCTACCTGGTTTGAAACATACTAGAAAAGCGCTGATGATTACCAGATCAATTCGTTATGCATAATAAGCTCCTTAATTTGGTCATAAATGTCAGAAACAAACAAAAACTATCATTGTCGACTTGAAGTTGCTAGCTTGTTGTTGCTACTCAGTGGCTATATTACTGTTATTCTTTGATTGCAGACTAAATGCCCACCGGAACAAGAAACACTGAAGAAGCTTTCAGAGGTAAGAAATTTTTTTTGTTCTGTCTTCTTGCACGATTTTTGCTGTCAGTTTTCTGCGTTCAGTCAGACGTCGTTCATGTCTGTCAGTACATGCTCAGCTCAATAAATTCTTCGATGCGAAGAGGAGCCAATTTCGTTTTTTTCTCATTGTGAAATTTCTTCGTTTTTCATTCCTATTGATTTTTCATTTTTTTCATATCAGGATTCAAAAGCATACGAAGAATGGAAATATGAGCATTACCCAACAATCTCCGATGTTTTGGATGATTTTAAATCAATTAAACTCAATGGAATGGAATTGCTCACACAACTTCCACTTCTTCAGTTGGTAGGTTTCGAAAATCAAAATTTTGTCAATTAAGTTGGGACCCGAGAGGGAAGCAAGAGATTCCTTTCACAATAACTGTCAGAAATTGGTTCCACAAATGAGGCTGTGATGGGCGTTTGTCGCCCCCCCCCCATTTGCTCTCTCTTACAGATAAACATGCTCCCTTCAGCATTTGACCTGATTTCCTGGTTTTTCATATTTCACAACAATTCATGTGTTCCATGTCCTTATTTCCCGTATTTCGTAGAGATGTTCTCGTGCTGTAAGCCTCTAGACTTTCTCCTTGGCTCCGAAATACCAGAGTCTCACGAACGGTAATCTGCTTTAAAAATGGAATATTTGTCACGTCCCTTGTCAAGCGTCTGAAACAGCATTAACTTTGTATTGGTAGCTTATTTGTTTTACGAGTAGATTTACTACTTCTACTCCAAAGACAACATTTGGCCAAATGAAAAGTCGTTTTCTCGTGTACGATTGTTAGCTGTGCTCCACAGTTCCCTCGAATTCCGCTCATCTCATCTCATTGAACTGCTGTTGTTGTTGTCGCTTCAGTGCGACACTTGTTCCCTAGAGCGTTGATATCAGGTCAATGAAAGACCGAACGGAGAAACAAGGAAATTACGCAGAACAGTGGATCAAGCTACTGACTGGCCTCCAACAATTACTTTTTCAATTTACACTCTTTAAACATCTCTACCAGGTGCGCCAAAAAAAACTATGCACTTTTGACAGGCCACGATAAATCGTTTACTGGACCGATTTTTAAGATTAAGCTAACATCCTCAATTGAGCTAAGATTCTCAATTAAATGCTGGTATTATTTGTACATATTTTAGTCTTCTATTGATGGAGCTACAAGCAAATTTCTTAACATTTTCTCTTTCGAAAACATCTAGCATCTAATTGAAGATGTTAGGTAAAGATAAATTTATACATCCTAAAAATCGGTCCAGTATACGATTTATCGTGGCCTGTCAAAAGTGCATAGTTTATTTCTGCCCACCTGGTTCTCTACATAGCAACAAAAATATAATTTTGTCTGGTAATACAGTTATTTCTGAAATTATTTGTAAACGATAATTTTGATTTTGCTTTATTTATTTGACAGAGGTATTATTCTATTTCATCATCTCCATTGATGTACCCGAACGAGATTCATGCCACAGTTGCTGTTGTTCGATACGAAACACAAGGTAAGATTACGGCTGAATCTTCTGTGGCAGTCGTGGAATTGAAGCTCTCGCAAATCATCCTTTGCAGTGTACTGGGTGAGTCACAAAAAAGTTTATGCGTTTGGCAGGCTGTGAAATACAAAGTATTGCGCCGATTTTAAAGATTGAAATGCTAACCTTTCAGTCAAAGACTAGCTTACATGAGAAAATTTTGTTTGGTAAAATCACTCATTATTTAGACCCAGAAATTAGGAAGATGCTGATAAAGGGCATGTTTTGGAACAAGCATTCCACATTACATTTTGGTCCAGTGATTACTTGCAAAAATTTACAAAACTTACATGATTTACAAAATTTTATTTCTGAAACTGACAATGTAGATTTTAATGTCATATAAATCATGGACCAGAATGGAACATGGAATTTTCGATTCTCATACAAACTACTTCCTACCACTTTCCTAATTTCTGGGTCTAGATGGTGAGTAATTTTACTAAACAAAATTTTCTCAGCTAAGTTAGCTTTTGATTGATAGCTTAGAAGTTTCGTTTTGAATATCGGTCACATGCTTTTTATTCCAATACCTGCCAAACTCGTAAACTTTTTTGACTCGCCCGATAGAAAGTGTAGGCTGGCCAACATGTGCCGAGAAAAGTTGAGGCGTTTGAAAAATCGTTGTACCAAAAACTGGAAATTGGAAATTGGAAATAGTTTGGTAGAGGAAAGAGTGAAGTATTTTTGCGCTTTTTATTGCGCTCTCATGAACCTGAAAAACATAGATCTGTCCAATTTTACAAACATTCTCTGGTTGCCTAATGGCTGCAAAATGGCTTAAACACCCGATCAAATCGTGAGAAATGTCCGACACAGAACATTACACCAGGCAGGTAATCTCTCTCAAGAGTTATAGGGCATAAATTTCAAATCTACGCGAAGTTCTTCGATCCCTTAGCACTAGATATGCACACGACAGTGGGCCCTTCAATGCTTCTAATTTCCAAGATTTTGATTAGCTGGTTTCTTTATACGCATTGGGCTTCCAAATTTAATTCACTGAAGCAGCTGCCGTATTTTCAAATTTGTTTTTCATAGGCAAACCAAAGAGGATTCATAATGGTGTCTGTTCGTACTGGCTGAGTAACTTGAAAGAAGGGGATTTGGTTCCATGCTTTGTCAGACAGTAAGTCATAAGTCATATTCAATCTTTGTTGCCCTAACCTATATTCTGAAACTTGTTCATTGAGCTCTTACATAGATAAAAAACCAAATGCTGAGTGAGTCAAAATAAAAGTTTACTTGTTTGGTAGGCTGTGAAATAAAAAGTATGAGGCCTAGATTAGAAAATTTTGTTTGGTAACATCATGCATCTCTAACACTCAGAAATTAGGTATATGCCCGTGAGAGGTTTGTATGGGAATCGAATATTCCACATTCCTTTCTGGTCGATGATTTATGTGGCACTGAAGTTTACATAGTAAGTTTCAGAAATGGAAGTTTAATTTTGATAGCAAGTAAATTATGTACCAGAATGGAATGAGGATTCCTTGTTCCCAAACACGCCCTTTACAAGCATTTTCCTAATTTCTGAGTCTTAATGATAAGTGATATACCAAAAAAAAATTCACATCTAAGCCATTGACTGGTCTATTAAAGGGTTTGTGCAAGGTTATAAGCCTGCATTGCACAGAGCAGAAAAATCTAAAAATAGCCCATTGAACTTAATGGCCCACGTGTGTTATTAATAATCGATAGTTAAAGAAATAATGCTGTGTTTGTGCATTTTCTTTGTTCTATTTATAGAGAAGCCTATTTACCATTGCACACTCCCTTTAACCTTTTAGTTTTGAATATCGGTTTCATACTTTTATTCTATAGCCCGCTAAACACGTCAACTTGTTTTATTCACACGGTACAGTAAAACATAAGCACTTTGATACGAGCTAAGTTCAGTTTCAAGTTTCATCTTAAAATTCTTACAATACCGGGTGAGTCAAAAAAAAGTTTCGGCGTTTGGAGGGCTGAGGAATAAAAAGTATGAGACCGATGATCAAAACTAAGGGGTTAATCTATCACTCAAAGGCTAACTTAGATGACAAAATTTTGTTTGGTAAAATCAAAAATCATTAAGACCTAACAATAACCAAAATGCTTGTAAGGGGTTTGTATGGGAATCGAGAATTCCTCATTCCATGGTGGTCCATGATTTATGTGGCATTGAAGTCTAAATTGCCAGCTTGAGATGGTGAATTCAAATTTCAATAGAAGGTAAATTATAGACCAGAATGGACTGTGGAACTGCTGTTCCCAAACATGTCCTGTACCAGCATTTTCCTAATTTCTGGGTCTGTAAGATGAGGGATACTACCAAACAAAATTTTCTCATCTAAGTTGACCTTTGACTGATAGATAAACATTTCAGTTTTGAATATCGGTCACATACTTTATTCCACAGCCCTTCAAACGCCCAAACTTTTTTTTTGACTCACCCGGTATAAATTCCTTATAACAACAACTACAAAACAACAGTAATAACAACAAAATAAAGTAATGGTTTGCAGAGAAAGCTAAACACAAGTACAAAACAACAATAAAAACAACAAAATGATATTATAGTGTACAAAGAGAGCTTAACAAATTCAAAGGGAATTTGTAAACTAATCGAGGAGAGAGCACCCCCTGTACTAAAAGCCTATTATTTTACAGTTGTAATACCTTTAGTTCTTAATGTTTTTATACAAAATTAACGCATTAAAAAAGAAAATTTTGTCAAAAATAATGGACCTTTTTTGGACACGTCCATCCGCCATATTGCTTTGGACTTGAAAAAAATAAAGCACGACTGTTCGAGCATAGTTTGTTATCAAGTGAACCTTGTACATAGTGATCGAGACCAATTTTCTCCAATATTTTCCAAGCAATATTTTTTCCTATCAAATTATCATCTCCTGTCCTTCAGAGCAACGTCATTCCGTCTTCCGACTCAAAATGACGCCCCGGTCATCATGGTGGGTCCTGGGACTGGTATTGCACCGCTGCGCAGCTTTTGGCAACATCGACAAATGCAAAGGGATGCGGAGGAGAACAGAACTAGCAAATGGGGAAGCATGGATCTTTATTTCGGATGCAGAGCAAGTACTGAAGATAATATTTATGAAGAAGAAAAGGCAGAAGCAGTTGAAAATGGCACTTTGAGTAATGCTTATTTGGCACTTTCAAGAGAACCAGGAGTTCCAAAGGTAAAAATAAAATAACCCACTTTGTAAGACAGTAACAACCTAATTGCAATCGCAGGAAGTTAGAAGTCACATGTGCTTGATCAAACGAAATAGCCAAATAAGATAAAAAGGAAAAAGGCTAGGCTCTCATGCTGTAGTTGATGAAAGTTTCTTTTGCTCAGTATTTAAAGTTTTTATAGAATTAGATGATTTAGCTGCTTTATTATGGCCATTCCAAAGCATAGCCCCCAATATGAAAAGGTCCTTTAATATGGAAAGCCCCTATCATTTGTCGAATGTATTCAAAGCAGTGCCTTGTCTTCTTGCTTCTCGGAGAGACGTCAGTTTTCCATTAACGCCTTGATTCAAATGAATGGCAAACCGTAAAGAAATGGAATAATTATTGGTGGCAGACGATTCTATTTATTGAAATAAGACGTGTTTTAGCAGGGTAAGAATATTCTTCTCTATGTGAATGGAAAACTGTAAGGTGAATTGCAAATGACTTTTTAAAACTGTGAAATTTCTTTTTTAAGACCTACGTTCAACACATGGTTGCAAATAATGGAGAAGATGTTTGCGAGAAATTGATGAATCAAGGAGGACACATTTATGTTTGTGGAGATGTTGCCATGGCAGCTGACGTGAACACAACAATTTGCCTATCCCTCCAAGAAACATTGGGTTATTCGAAAGAGCAAGCACGAGAATGCATCAAAAAATTGAAGGTAACTTTTCGAAGAAGTTTTGGAAAAGTACTGGATTGGTAAATGTCCACTTTGTGTGAAACTGGTTCTAAGAGACTCTCAGTCTCAGGTCATCATGAAATCGAAAGCTCAAATGCAGTTACTGAGCACACATTTTTGTTTCGACTGAGGGTATTTTAAATGGCTTGAAGCATGCTTCCACTCTTGTTTTTGTTGTGATTTGACATTCGATACAAGATACTACTAGAGTTATCTTTAAAGAGAGCACGGTTTCAGACAACTGGCTGTGACGTGTTCGCGAAGACACAGAAGATCCTCAGTCTCTTTGTCAAAATCAACCCTCATATAAGCCGATGTACCTCTAATCCACTACTGCAGTATGAAGGATGGTCATGCTGCTCCGGTTTCTTTGTTGTCCGTTCCTGATGCATGCAAGGGCCTGTTCCCATGGAAAAAGTTTCCCCAGCATGTTCCCATTTCCCCTGGAAAATCGCTAAGCCGATGTAATATTACTTGAGCTCCCCTTGAGCTTTCATATGAAAAAAGTTTCGGCGGCAAGCCAAGATAAGGAGCAATAGCTTTTTGCTTCTGTCGCCAAAGGATTAACCATTAACAAAAGAGATTTCCCTGCCTGGCGGAAAATGTGTTCATAAATCTCGGCTTGTTCATAAATGTTTTCTCGTATGAATGCTATTGATATTTTTTGTGGTAAAGGAAAATATGAGGGGGATCTCGGCTGACCCATTTTCCCGGTGAAAGGGGAAACTGCCGGGGGAACTCTTTCCAGAAGAGCAGGCCCTAGGCTACCTGTTCACATTGCACCGTTTTTGTACAAAAGCAGAATCAGCAAGTTCCGTTTTGTGCATTCGCATTTCCCCAATTTTGTGAAGCTCATTGTTGAACCTTGTAGCCTTTCATAACCTCCATTTTGTGGATATCCATTTTTGACAATGTTTTCGCTAGCTTCCTCCGTTCTTTGTGCAGTTTACGTGAGTATCAGTGTTTACACTTCCACAAATGGATGTTGTTGTCTCCGTTTCTTGAACAAAGACGGAACAATGTGGAACAATGTGGAACAACGGAAAACTGTGTTTGCCATATGGATTTTCTTTTATTGTAAATATTTATTTTAGATCATAGGGTTTTCATTATTGTATTAGAAATTGAATTGTATTAGTTTAGGTTATAATAGTATTTAATTTTGTAAGTTTTGTAATGGAGGGCCCCTTGAAAATCAGCATTGCTGAAGGGCTACCCTCCTTAAATATGTGAAAATAAATAAAAAAACAATGCGAACGGGGCCTGAAAAGCTCTTTATGCATCTATAACATTCCGATAATAAGTGTTTAATCTATCCCCTGTTCTTTTCAGAGCTCTGGTCATTACCATGAAGACATCTTCGGTGTGACAAAGATTCCTACACGTTCACACCATCAACGTAAATGAGGAGGCCACAGGCACCAAAAACAGGACAGTCTTTCCGAGTTGCAAACTCAAAAACTTTGTAGTTATCTTAAGTTATAGACAATACTTGCTTATCTCTTGTGTTCAAATTTTAGCGTGTTTAGAAGGCACAAATTTCACATTTGTAGGAGGTGCGATTCGTTCAATTTTGTGTTTATATTTGCCATGTTTAGTTTGTGTGAAGGTAAAAGTAGAGAGTACAAGAGTAAAGAAACAGTACTTGATAAATTATCTGGTCCATAAAATTGGTATTTCAAAATGTGAGGAAAATATTAAACGATTTTTGTGCAGAACCGAACTAGAAATTCGTATTCAGGTATTAGAAGATTGAAAGTACAAATGTGTAAGCAAGGCGATTCTGTTCTTGCAATGAAAATTATGCCAGCATAGTTCAATAAAAGCAAACTGCAAGAGTGCAAATACTCAATGAATTATTTAGAAATAACTGTACATTAAGCTAAGACTTCTTATTATGATTTGGTTTTCGGAGTAGTTAAGCAAACAAGGTTTGTTTTTTGATAAATTTGTTAGTTATTCAGCTACAGAGGTCAATATTCGTCAGGGAAAATTCATATTTTCTGAGATTTTTCAAATATTGCATTTTAAATTCAAAGGAAGCGGGGTAACTGGCTATTAGCAGACTTTAGTTTTTCTGAGGGAATAGTCCCTGCAAAGTCTCAAAAAATTGTGCTCAGCAAAGTTTACAAACACATCAGGGGGGCTGATACTCTTCCCATACCGGCGGTAGAACTTTGTATATTTGCCCCCGGTCAGCCACAAGGCACTCCCCCAATAATTCAAGGTTTGTAAAACTATGGCTTACAATCACTTCTGACGAATATTCATTTCTGCTTTGACACGCATAATCAAAATTTGTACATATAATTTTGTCTGATTATTTGCACAACATATATTATATATCATGAATTAGGAAATATTTATGTACTTGCAAATAGATGCGGGGCGTATAGATGCAAGCGAGATAACCTTCAGCCTTTTAGGAAGTAGATGCAGAAACGAGATCAAGATGGATTATTACGTCTTGCTAACAGTGTCAAATCAACAGACAAGTCTGACATCTGAATTCCAAAATGGCTGAATGGTCTGCTCAGATAGTTAGTTAAATCACCTTTGTGGATCAGTGAGATAATTTTGTATATTACAGAATCTCTTCCTTGCTTCCTTGTGTTATTCTGCAGCAAGGGAAAATCTTGCAAACTAAAGGGTGCACAGCGATTTGGCAGACTTTGGAAAAGATTCCATACCTTCAACGCAACCGATAGCGATGTTTTGCTTTCTCAGTTTATTTTGATTAGATTGAGTGCTTTCAGAGGTGTGAAATCATTTGTTCATAAAGGAAAGTCGCACTGTCCTTTCGGAAACCTAAAACCTGAAAGTTTTACAAACTTTGCCCTAGGTACAAGGCGAGAGTTTGCCCTATTGGTTTCGAGGCAACTTTTGCGGTCGTGTTTGTTTTGATTTGCTGGTTGAGAGAATCTTCCTTTGTCTGCAATCGCTAATTGCTTTGAATTTGGATTTTAACAAAGGCAACTGATGCTATTGTCTTATAAAATCTGCACTTTGTGTCGAAGCAGCGAAAGTACGACGATTGCAGTATGTCTAAGGTCACATCGTAGAGTCTAAACATGTCGCTAAAGATCGTTGCGACTCACTCCTGGACTGTTCTAAATTGATGCTAGTTGTTTGGTTACTGGAGCTATACCGAGTAAGCTTCTTGTTAATTTTTCCATCCCTCATGTTTCTCTTGAAAACATTGCTCCATTCTTTGCGGACATCTTCATTTCTTGCACAGAAAAATACAAAAATGAAAAATCCTTGCAACGAGTTGAAAATGCAAAACAGCAACTTAAATGTGAATTTGAGATCTTCAACTGCGATTAGGCCAAAAAACCATGTGCAGCCTAATAAAATGGAGAAGATAACAGCAATCTTGGCCTTGGATTTGCCAGTCATCGTTTTCCCAGCAGCCATTCCAGATTTTCGGCCTAAGGCCAACATCGTTGTGAACAGGACGATGAAGTTTGCCAGCAAAATCAAACTTATTGGTGATACGTATGCGAGGTAAAATGGTAAGCCACCGACAACACATCTAGAAAAGCGAATAGATCATTCTTAGATCATTCTTCAATGAAAGTGACATTGGAAACAACAACCAGTCTGTCCACGTCAGGTACAAATAAAGTATTACTCTAAGCATTTGATCGGATTGCCAAAACTAAGGGAAAATCGATTGAATGATCATTTGCAGTGAAGCTGATTTCCACTCGGTCAAATTTTCCTAGTGGACTGAAGATCTATCATATTATTTACAAGCCCACTCGGAAAATTAGACAGACTTTTCCTCTCAGTTCCATTTTAGAAGAGCTGATATAAGGAATTTCGTTTTATGACAAATTATATCAAATCGTATCAAATCTACCCCCATATCCCGATACCATTTGTGATGTTATATAAGATATGCAATAACGCAAGAAAATGCCAGCTCGTAAATTGATTTTATTCGCCGAGGACGTTTTTACCTGACATGATATCTTGCATCCCAAATTAGATATCACCTGCAAATGCCCCTGAGCAACATCAGTAGAACTTCCAAAGGAATTTTTGCAGAATTGCAAATGTCAGGTGACACTGATTCACATTACGTCATTTGGATCGTTAAGGACGTGCAGAAAGATCCAAAAGACAATGGACTAGAATTCTGAGTCTTTGTCTTTTGGGTCTTTTTGCACGACTCTAACGACCCAAACGACCTGGTGTGAATCGGGCTTCAGATGTGTTCTCTGCAGAATTTTGTTGCGGTTTCAAATGAGCATAGGAGAATGAAAATTATACTTCACGCTTACATCCAATTCCCACGGGTGCTACTGCTGTAATCTTCCAACCGAGACACAAGCGTTGTCGTCAGCACAATAATTAGTGGAACTCCTGCAAAGAAAGCGGAAAAGACGCTACAAGAGAAGAGCTCAAGTGAGTTAAGTTTGAAATATTACATTTTTTTACTCTTTTCTGCACAAAGCAAAATGAAATGGCAGTCTTGCCTTATAATGAGCGCATTGGAGGACGGTAGTTGGAAAATAGCTGAAGTTTGCATGCTACGTAACATCTTTCCGTTTGACAACGTCACAACGTGTCAAAAACTTGGCCTGGCAAGAATGATAAAAGCTGCGTTTTGTTGGGTGATATTTCTGAAACAGGCCAATTGGACCAAAAAAGCTCTGCGTGAAAACCTTAAAGCCTTTGATGGTTTTGCTTTTGGAACCAGCAAAAGGAAGAATTTTGCAAAATAGTTTATCTCTGATACGAAAACTACCGTAGCATGCAAGTCGCTATTGTCAAGAATCGATTTTGCGTCTCACATGAGGTGGTTTGCGTCTGAAGATGAAACTTCTGATGAGTTCTTCATCAGATTTTCGCATCGCTATATGCCTATTCAAAACCGAACTGACTTACCTATCCGATACATCTTTGCCCGTTTGACCTGAATTTGATCGATCAAAGGCCTCAAAGGGCATCAAAGATTACAAGGCAACGGTCAAAGTAACTTCGCAGTTTTTGCTATAAGTCCTTGAATACAAGCCCGGGAGCCTATTTAATATTTGAGCCTCAAAAGGGGGCGTTGATTGGTGTCCTTTGATTTTTCTGAATGCCAAGCAATTCAGTAATTCAAGCAAACACGAAAAAGTAAAGAGGGATGTTGAAAGAAACGCTCATTATGTTCTGCTAATAAATATGTTCGAGAGCTTGTTAAAAGGGATTCCTTGCAATGAAAAATGAAAATAGTGACGGACAAGAATGAAAGCCTTGTTTATTTCAACTTTTTCTTGCCTTGCCGCCTTCCCCATCAACCGCCTTCCCCGTTCTGCTCTTTTTGGCTAACCGCCTGTAAGACTAAAATTTACGTCTCAGAAACTCGTTTTGGCTAAAATTTCGAATAAGCGCTCGTTCCTTGTTGGAAGTGGTGGGAGCTTATTTGAGTTTGGACGCTAATTTGCATGGGCGCTTATTTGATACTTTTCCCGATAGGATGGGCGCTTATTCGAGTGGGGTGCTTATACGAAAAGGGCCCCATACGTTTTTTTATAAGAAACTGGTTTATAAGAAACTAGTACTAAGATGGCCAAACTTCTAAGAAACTCTAGTACTATGTCTGACAAGTACTAAGAAACTTTTCAAAGTTAAAAGCATGGATTTTATAGCAAATAGATCGTTGAACCCTTATTCTTGAGCAATGTTATCGAACCATTTGTGTTTTCAACATAACAGAACACTGTTTATTCCTTTATGATTGCCGCAGTGTTAGCGACCACATTGCTAATTCTGCATTCAAAAGATAAGAAACCAATTAAGAAACTTTTAGTACTAAATTGGACAAAATTTCATGCAAAATTAAGAAACTTTTAGTACTATGGCCTGATCCTAGTTTCTTATAAAAAAAAACGTGTATTCGAGGATTTACGGTATCATCTGAAATAAGATGATGCTTAACAAATAAAACTTACCCCAAGCAAAAAAATTAGCCTTGATCATAAATTTTGAAGCTGCAGGGCGGAAAACGATGACAAAACTTCGATAAATATTGAACGCTTCAACGACCATCCAACAAAAGGAAGCCAGTACAAAGTAATGAAGTAGCACTGCAATGGTTTCACACGCAATCGTAGACTGAACCAGGCCACCACCAAGAAATATGACCATTGTCATCATCAGTGAGAATGATAAGCAAAGAAGAATTCGATTTGGTAGTGTCTGACGGAGTTTTCTGTAACAAAAATTGAAAATTAAGCCTTTTGAATACATTGGGTGCGCCAAGGCAAAAAATGGGTAAGGTTTATTACCAAAGAATGGCAGATCATAGACTGCTCAATCAACTTTCAGTACCTCGACAAGGTCAGTTCTAATAGCTGTAACTGGAGAAATCTGTGTGTGAAGATCCTTTAAGATTCATTCATGTTTTTACCTTACCTATTTTACTCCAGCAATACTAAGAGGAAATGGAGGGTTGGTTTTGAGAACAAGGCGGCAGGAACAGAGTTTCCACCGTTTCCACCATGGCTGTGTTGTCTGTGTTTGTTGTAATTTGACTGAGTTGAGTGCATTCAACGGTGTAAAATCTGTTCTTCAGAACGCAAATTGCTTGGCATTGTCGGAAAGCCAAATCTCTCATTTTGCAACAATTGGCTCTTGCTTTCCAGGATTACATTGATTACATTGACTTGAACTTGCATAACCCTTTGTAGATATCGCTGACATTTTATATCTTAAATGTTGCTTGATCTCATTTTTCTAGAGCCCAGACTTCTGAAGATCGAATCAAAACAAACAGTCATGCCTGTTCTAAACCCCGACAAGCAAAAGGTGTTTCTGTAAACGTATAATTTGTATGGCTTTCGTAGAGCTTTTCCAAAAATTGAAAATTGGAGAGCGTTTTCCACCCAAATTTCTCCACATGAGCTTGCTTCTGATAAAACTGTACGAATATTAACAAATCTATCTGCCAAAATGAGTGACAGACAGCATTTTTCCGGTTGCAACGCAAAATTTAGTTCTTTGATACAAATCTTACTCGATGAATCACAGGGAGCCCAGGAATGTTTGGCAAACGCAAAAATAAATTACTTGGAATAGGAGCTGCGTAGGAAACTGCGAAGGACACGTAGAGCTTGGAGCTGCGAAGGAACTACGAAAGGAACTGCGAAAAACAAATTTTCGTAGTTCCTTCGCAGCTCCAAGCTCTACGTGTCCTTCGCAGTTTCCAACGCAGCTTTTATTTCAAGGCTTCGCAAATCCTTTGCAGTTTCCTACGCAGCTCCTATTCTAGACGATCTATTTTTGAGTTTGCCAATTATTCCCTGGGCTCCCCGTAGATAGATTGATTCAATTCAATAGCCATAACAACAAGGAATACTGTTATGAGGATACTGCAACGCCACCTGAACGCTGAGTAAGTGACGATTGTAACAACCAAGCTCAAGAATGAAATGGCGCATCCAATGTATGTGATGATGCTCAATGCTTTAGTTTCTGATTGGCTAAGAGGTCTTGGTATAACATCCAGTAAGATTGCAAAGTTGGTCATGTGATTGCAACTGCATTGAAACATGTTGTTGTTGTGAAGGCCTTTCGCAGTGCAGCCTTTCGATGACCAGTCGCCTGTGCCATCTAGAAAAGAAACTCGAAAGGATAACTTTAATTGAATCGAGGAAAGTTTTGTTCACATTTTGCTTTGATGCGTTAGCTACAATCTTGGTCAAAATACTTGGGACAAGTCACAAAATTGCACTACTTCAGTCTTTGATAACGTGCCCCCCGCTCCCCCCGTTTCAATGTTGCTTGAATCAAACGCTATTCGACCATCTCAACATTGAATTAGGGGGGAGGGGGAAAAGAAGGCCCTAAACGTAACTTTGTGCGTCGATATTTTAGAAAATATCATGAAAACACCGAAATTTGCCTGTGTCCCAGCTTATTTTGGCGAGGATTGCAGAATGATCTGCCTATTTCCAACATATTTACAGGTGAAGTGCTGCTTTTGAACTCAGTAGTTACTGTAGGGGGTAAAGCAGGTAAGCTAGGATAACGTGAGCAGTGTTGATTAGGAGGGTACTTTGGCGGTTGCAACTGGAGAAAAGCTGTAAATAAAGTTTCCGCAAATTTTTTCCAAATTTTTCACTCTGCCCATTTACTTCAGCCTACTCATTTTACCCCAGTATACTCTGAACTCTGATCATGCGATTTCTTGGAGGCAGACCGCCAATAAGCACATCAGAGCGAGTGATTATTACGACCAATGAGAGTGCTTACGGTATACTAGTCTAAGGTGCAAATGTAAATAAGGTAAATGCTATGGAAAAATCTGAGACTTTGGTTGGCCACAATCCTATCAAAAATATAAGCATTTCATGATGGATGAAAATATGATTTACTTTTTGCTTTGAAATCCCAGTAGACACAGCTATAACTTGCATTCTTCAATCCTGAGCTCGGTTTGAAATAATTCTGTATTTCTTCGTCACCATTCAGATTTTGGACTCGTCTTCCGTTTACAGAAATGGAAATTACTTTACTGTCAACAATCTTCCAATTGTTAGGCCCAGTGCTGTTTTGTCTCGTTGTTTGAAAAAGAACTGATTTCGTGAACAAGAAGCTTGTTATTTTCTTCTGTTTCAAATTCCCGTCTTTGTTTATTTTGCGAAGAGATGTCGGGGAGAAAAATACGTAGGCCATTGGATCAGAGTTACTTGTTTTATCGTTGAAGTTGAGCTCGGCAAGTCCAGTACTTTTGTTGACATAACCATGTATATTGAGTCCATTTTCGATTGTTTTCGTGTCAAAAATATTGATTCCCATCGCAAGGTTTTCTTGTTGGTTTTTCATCATTTTGCCAATTTTCATGTCATCTGATAGTTTTTCCATTAGGAGTAGCAATCTGAAACAGTTCATTTAAAGTGAATTTAATTCATGGGCTCAAATGACCAGAGACTGAAAACACACTAAAAGTATTTTTTGAAATCATTTTCAGAAACCATTTTGATCCGGTCGCTTTCATTCTAATCGAAACGGGGACCAGGAAGCCAAATTCAAAACAATTTTCTATCAAAAAATATCTCCATCTTTTCCCCTCTATTATCGTGTGTCGTTTTCCACACTTTAGCCTTCCCAGCTAGTGTTATTTGGGGCTCTTATGAGAGAGCACAAGGAAACGAGGGGGCGAAAAGTGAAAATGTTTTTACTGTCGCTCCCTTGTTTCCTTGTGCTCTCTCAGCTAAAGAGCTTAAAACAATACACGATAAAAGAGGAAGAAAGATGAGGATATTTTTCGATAGAATGTTTTTTTAACAAAATACTTTTCGGAATATGATGTGATATGGGCTTCCTCTGAACGGGGCGTGAAAGACAAAAATCTTTGGTTAATGGCATGTCATGAGCTATTAACAGATTTGCTGTCATGGTTGTCACAAGTTGGAATCTCCGAAATTTTCTAACTCACGCTCTCGGTGTACCTCTTTATACTACCATGTTTCTCAAAAACTTTGCGAGCTCGTGTGTTGGAATGAAAGCTACCTGCATTTAAGAGTAAGATCAACGAATATGCCTCGAAAAGTTCCGATATCTTGCTATTTTATCCCTCCTTCAAAAAGGGCATTCTCTTGAAACGTCCACTAAAAGTTGGTCCTAAATTCTTGGCCACTTCTGTAGAAGTGCCATTGAAATGGGGTGACTAACATTCATCTTGTTGAAATTATTGTATTACTTGTTCCTGCAATATACTGGGCTCTCTTACACACATAAAAGCTTGCTATTTAAAAGTTGGTGCCAAAACTTAAAAAATTTCTTTGATTTGATTCATATCCTGTAGTGAAAGTTTAAGGCCAGAAAACTTTGGTTACTATCTAGAAATTCACAATCGAGCTAATCCTAACACAGATGCTGTGCTGCACATTGGGAGTTCAGCTCTTTCGATCAAACAAAGAGGTCCCCAAGAGGGGTTCGTTGGAGCTAAGAGCAAGAGCCAGTAGACTAAAGTATATCGAGGCAAAGCAGTGTACCAAGGCAAAAGCTTTACGTAACATACGAAGTAAGATATCATTATCTTACCTTGTCGATGTGTTTGACATTTGTTGCCCTGCTAATACCAAACTTTCATTTGCATTCATCAGATCACTTGCAGTTCCAAGAATATCGTCTACCATCTGCAACAAAAAAAGCGAAGTAAGAAACTTTTTCGTTTCAATTGCTTATCCTGCGTTAGTTTGATATCTGAAAATCGTCAAATTAACAATGATATCAAAACATTCGATGGATAAAGTCAAGGCCTAAAATAAGTGTGGTTCTGACTCATTTTGTGGTTTTGTAAATGAAAACTGTGGTTCTGTAATTGGGGAAAGATTACCCTGGGTACCAATACCAGAGCTCTGGTACCCAGGGTAGGGAAAGTGTGGATTTGAAAAAAAACAAGATCAAAACTGATAGGAGAAGCAGCATTTCACCAGAAACACATTGCAAATACATGTTTATTGCAATACGTATGCTTGATCTTGTTTATTGAGTGGATAGATAACATAAAAGAGTGGACAATGCTGGAGATTAGTGAAATTATGAAGAAAGCGAGAGACAGAGAACAGTGGAGGCTGATTGTTCGGAAAGCATCTATATGCCCCTACGGTCGTGAGACTATGGGTTGATGATGATGCTTGATCTTGCAAGCTTCGATTTCCACTTACCTGCAAAGTTATGGCTTGAATAAAAACAAAGACGTTTCAATCATGCCACAGACAAGGCTGGGAAGCAAGATTGTTTCAAGGGAGTGTCTGAAGGCGAAGGAATGCAGGAAGAAAGCCCTGAAGAAGATTCCAGCAAGACGTTTAAACGTGTTTCTTTGACATAAAGTAAAGCCACGCCAAAGTTTCAACCTTATGTGCAGACCACACCCAACTTTCAAAAATGTGCACTTGCAACAAGGAGGCAAAAAGGCATCTTGTAATGTCAACAGAATGAGAAAGAAAAACCTAATATTACTTTCATTCCATATCATATGTTGGTGCTGTTTGTTCCCATTTCTCAAACACCGCACTGACTAAGTATTGTTATTGCTAGAATCATATTGTTGTTCCGATGTTTTCTGGCATATTCATTTAACTACTAAATGCAACGAATTTTCTGTCTTTACAAACCTGGTCGTGTTCATCAGGAATCTTCATTACATTTTCCAATACTTCGGTTGAAAACTCCATATCATATCGATCTTTGAATTCCTTAGCTCTCTTTGTCAACTGACGAAGTTCTTTCATTGTGTTCTTCATATTTCCTTTACTCATTTTCCTCTGTGATGAAATAGAAATTGTTTCACAATCTGATTGATCGACTTGAGGTGAGTTAGCTATACAAAAATTTCCAAGGTGTGCTTCTCCCCTTATCCTACCGCGCTATCTTAATCAATTCAGTTACGAAAATGTAAGTACGGTTGCACAGCTCAGATGCACACAGTGATGCAGTATATAAGTGTTTAGTTAAGTTTTGAGCTTTGACAACTATTTCGCTCCAATAGACAAAATCGGTTAAGGTTTGTTTATACCCATTTCAAGTCACGTGATCAGTCTCTTGATAATACATCTTTTGATTTCTCTAACATATTTCATGCCATGCAAAGTTGTGCCCTGAACGCAAAAAGCAACATAATACCAAAACTTCCCGTGGGCATGGTCATATGACTTGAAATGGGTAAAACAAACCTTAGTCGATTAGGTCTATTAGAGTGCAATAGTCAACAACCAACAGCCCTTAACACGTGCAAGTAAAACCAGCTTGAACTTACCAATACTCTCCTTCCCAGAGGATGTATTACAGAAGGAATGAATTTGATGTCGCTTCGAATGTGGTATGAGCGTGCATTTCCCTAGCGCGCAAATTTTCCCTCCTCCCTCCATTCCCACAGAAATACAGCCTCTGCGAAGGACAGTGACTAAACCAAGATAACATGTGTTGACTTCTTGTTGGTCAGATGGTGCGAATTCATTTTGTTTTGGCTGAAATTTAAACTGGTTTAGATAAAGCTGGCTTGGTTGTGTCAAAGTGAATGGGGTATACTTGCAGGTTTTGGGAATTTGTGTTGATACGACGTCTCGTTGAAATATTTCCGAATAGCACAGAGTCCAGTCTATGTAGCAAGAATTTTAACCGAATCTCTTGGATTTCGCAAGATTAAGACTAGCAACAAAACATTACCTTTGCCAATTTGTTTAACTTCCTTGTCACTTCTGACACCCCACGACAGTTTTTCACTTCTGGTTTTTTCCAAATAGGAAGTTTCTTGGAATCTGTTCCACACTCTCTGTAAGCAAATGCTCTGTTTGATTTGTAACTGAAGGGACAATTTCGTTGAGCAGTAATGCCAATAGGTGTGACAGGCCAATGTATTTCACCAGTTGATGAATTTTGTCCTGTTGTAGTCGCCGCACAGCAATCTGCAAACAAAGCATCAACGCCCTTGTTCGTATTAATTGAGACCCCGTTTTTGTTTCATATCGGAATGGCCTCCTGTTTACATGAGAACACGCCAATCCGATAAGAAACTGGTTTATAAGAAACAAGTACTAAGATGCCCAAAATTTTAAGAAACTGTAGTATTATGGCCTGATCCTAGTTTCCCATAGAAAGAAAGCGTGTATCGAACTCCGAGAAGGGACTTTTGTGGCATTCATATTTTGAAGGCTTTATCCCACTACCCCTCCGTTTTGCCAATGAAAATAAATCAAAACTGCGAAAATTTCAAACCATATGCTCTAGCATTACAAAATTACAGTTTCAAGTTTTTCCTTTATGAGAATAGTAGGGAAATTTAGAATTTCTGTCTGAAGATAGATAAGTTAAAACATTGAAGTGAATTCATTTAAAATTTCATACAGCTACCTAGAGACGTTGTATTAAAATTCCTTGATGGGCTGCTTCGTAACACAATCTTACAGATTCTCAATCTTTCAGATTCATTTGCTTGTCTATACAAGGCCTTTACTGTCAGAATTTCTTCTCTCCTGAAAAGATATCAAAGAAAGTATCGTTCTATCAATCCTTTAAACTTGTCTTGGCTTTTGTGAAAAGAGGAGTTTGGAGCTAAGGTACTTTCACCTTCGCGCCATAATTATAGGGAAAAAAGTTCATTTTCTTTGTCATACAGAGGTCTTTTTGAGTCTTTTCCAGTTGATGTTATTCCCCATTGAGTCTTCCTTGAAACATGATAATGTATTCAAAAATCACAGCCCCGTTTTGAAATTGAGCCTCCCTCTGAAGTAAATCTGAACAAGAATTAACTTACCCATCCATCTTTGTTTTCGTTGGATACAAATCGAGATTGGCAATTTTGAGCGGTTTTCCTTCAAACTTCTCTTTGAGCTACAGCAAGAAAAAGCATTAAAATTCTGTTTAGATGTCAGAAGTAGACAAAAGCATGGCAAAAATTGGCCTGATATTGCCAAGACACAAGAAAGAATTTCAGGATTTTACCAGGGAAATAGGATGTGAAGATAAAGATATCGATATGAAAAAGGAAGAGGTAATTTTCATTTTTATTTTTGATGAAAATATGATTTTTGGTCAACAAATTTGAAAAAAACGACAACAAAATAAGGACATCAACAATATCAAGGAGAGCTTTTGTGAGGAATCAGTCTCAGTCGATACAAAAACCCAATGACTTTTTAGAAAAATATTTCAGAAAGGAAAAGACTAACTTTAGCAAATAGTGGTTATATCAGTATCGGCATATACCACGAGATGCAACGAAAGAACATGCTAAATTGTTGCTCTAATGCATTAAGATAGTATTTCGAAATACATCTTATCTTATTCGGTATATATTTACCATGTAGTTTTGGCACAAAATCCAGTTAAGTATTGAGTAAACTTCTAGTCATGCGAAATATTGCAAAGTTGAAGATTTGATTCTGTTTTACAAAAAAGTCCTGATCTTGTTGCTTCGAATTCTAACATAGGGTAACTAATTACCCAGAGTAGCTGTGTTATACTTTAACATATCATCTTATTATGCTAAAGTTGCGATAGGCTATGGACTTTCTCAAAGCTGCTGGACTTACAACGAAGAAAATAGCAGAATATTTCACATGGTTACACCATGAAATTTCTTTGAATCAAATAACATTCATTTCTTACCTTTATCTTCGTAGCATTTTCGAATTCTTCGCCTGTCATATGAGTCTTGTTCCTCAGCCTACTTGCAAGCCAAGCATCTTAGTAAGTCTGATGTCCCATTGCATTGATGCCACATCTGCAAAGAAGATCCAAGCTGGTCAATAATCTTTCTGGCCCCCTTACGACCATTCTTTCCTGCATTATCCCATGTTTTTGCGCAATGGCTTGCCTTGTAGTAGCTGAACGGAGATATAGCTATCCTGTCTACGAACAGAACAAAAGAAGGCCAAGTGCCACTCGTTTCTATTGTTTTTATCTGTTGAGGACGATATACAATTGACCATGTTTATATTAGCCCAGCCCCCGTACTTAAGCTGCTTCAACTTCGCTGATTTACAGTTCAGACCCCCAAAAACCGAAGCGATCTGATTTCATCTTCATGATAAATTTACTATGTCTACAAAGTTTAACACATAAATTGTGTTCATAATGAAATGAAGCGGACATATATTGGGTGAGTCAATAAAAAGCCCCTCCCCCGGGTTGAAAAAATACTGCTCCCTGAATATCAAAGCAATTATATTGAAATGAATACTGTGTTATTGATTTCCGACATGCCTATTAAGGCTTACCCGGCTTCGTCGAAAGGGGAGATTTTCTTGCGACAGCCCCTTTGGAAAACCTGCAAAAGGTTGCAAAATTGTTCTCCTTCCCAGCAGTAATGACACTTGGATCAGTCTGGTTCCCTGACGTCATTTTCGACTGGGGAACTGGGCTCCACGGAAGCGGTCCAAAATAACGTCTGGACAAAAACCGTAACCTCGCACCGTAACTATGGCCTGGGCTTCTGTTGTCATCGTGGCATGCTTCAAATCCAGCATGCTTTAAATCTTGCCCGCCAACAGAACGACACTTAACTAGCCTGCGTGCAGTCTTTCTTTTGTAAAATTGAAAGAAGGTAAAGTTCTTTCAATTTACACGAAAGAATTCAATGTACGCAAAAGATAGACTGCACGCAGGCTACGCTAAACCGGTTTTCCAAATAAGGTTGAGAAGTTTGAGAAGTTTCGCTGGTTTTTGTCCAGGCGTCAACAAATCGCTTCCCTGGCGCCCAATACCCTCAAACGAACGCGGTCGAGTTGACGCAGGGAACCAGGCTGCACTTGGATGTGTTCCTGCATTTTGTCCTCTTAGGAGAGTGGAATTCCCTTTAATACGTTATTCATGCTAGGGAGAAAACTTTCCATCCCCCAAGAGGAATGCAAATGCTAAAGCGAACTGAAGTCATGGCTGTGAGGGAAACATCTGGGAAGCTTGCTCGTGATTCGCTTTCAGAATCAGAACGGAGTGACCTATTTCAACCATAAAAACTTCTAGAAATAATTGTACATGTTAGCCATTCAATAAGATCTTGCAGAATATCATTGCTTATATACACTTTCCCAGACATCTAGATATAATCCACAATGTTGCTACCCCCTCCTAGATATCTTCCATCCACAACCCTGCAAGAAATAATGACCAATCCAATCCCTGAGACGCTGCTTTTCATGGGGCCCTCCTACTGTAATAAACATCGATAAACTGCAATGGTTTAGGTTGATTTAACTCAGGCATGAGCAACTCGCTGCCTCTCGTGCCTCATACCATGGAAGAGTTTTCCTACCAGTCCTCGGTTTTCCCTTTGCCTTAGTAGATACCCTATCTGACGTTGTTGTAGGTGGCACTTTTGATGGTGTGAGTCGCGTTGTCGTTTCTTCGGTGGTTGCTGTTGTTGTGCTCTTCAACTTCGTTGTGGCTGCAGTTGTCTTGGAGACAGTTGTTGTTGTTGAGCGAGCAACCGTTGCTGTGGTTACAGTTGTTGCATTTGTTGAGGGGGAAGTGGTCGAGGGGACAGAGATGCGTATTTCTAAACTGCAGTCTTTCCGATTGTCGTCATCATCTTGTATGCTCCTTTTATGTTTCTTTCGCTCATTTTGAGCATAATAATAATCATCATCACCACCCCATTCTACTCTAATTTTGTATGTAAAAGTTGATCCTGCCAAATTATTTTGCCGTAGCTTTGAAGTGACTCTCATTGTACTGTCAGACTTCTCGAAGCAAAAACTTTGTTCCAGCGCGTTTCCTGCTGATGATATCTCCTTACACTCTTTAATGGATCTGCTTGAGAACTGTCTAGTCGTGCTGTCTACAAACTTGACTTTTAGGCTTCGCATAGAAAATCTTCGACATCCTGAGCGGCATGGGCTAAAATTCTGGAGGCTAGCGACTGTTGTTCCATCTGCTGCGCGTGAATCAATCGTCTCTACCATTGCGCAGGAGCCTGTGGAAAAAGAAGACTGAAAGATGGAACGAGAAAGATTTATACCGAGCTGTGTTTTGAATAAACAAATTAAAAAACACTCTTTGAATATTTATCAGTACCACGTAAACTGCGAAAGAAACTTTAAAAGGCGATCGTAACCCAGGGTCCTTTGCAGGCCAGGCACGCTAAAATTTCATACTGACTGAGCATTACGATCTATTTGTGATAATATCCATACTTTTAACTTTGAAAAGTTTCTTAGTACTTCTCAGACGTGGTATTTGAGTTTCTTAAGATTTGGACCATCTTAGTACCAGTTTCTTATAAACAAGTTTCTTATAAGAAAACGTGTATTTCGTAACTAAGCCAAATTTGATTTCAGACAGTCCTTAAATGGTTCTTCATAGTGGAGGGAAAGCAGGGTTTTTTATTCGGAAATAAAAATCAACAACATCTTATTCCCTGATGAAGGAATATTGAAAAATTCACTAGCCAATGAATATAATTGATTTGGCTACCAAATCGAATTCCTGGCCTCCCTCTGATGATTTTGAGCTTTGAATTGGAAATATTCACGGTAAAAACGGAAAATGAAAAACGAACGCGAAAAGGAAGAATTTTTGGTGTAAAAATAATAATTATGGCCTCCTAATGAGTGATGACAGGCACTACCACTGCAGTTTTAAAAAGGAGGTGCGAACTTTGTCTCAGAGAGAAGCAAAGATAAGTATTATAAGTTAAGAATCAAAGCATTCCACTTACTTGCATTGGAGGGGCTGATGGTGAGAACTGCCACGACAAATAAACCAAACAGCAATGGACTTTGGGAGTATGTAATTGTATATGAACGACGAAGCATTTTAACTCATCTCACTTGCCAGCCCCAAATCAACTTCTCTCTTGCTCTTGCATAAATAAAGTATTCTTTAACCAGATAACTTGGGGCTATTTTGTTTGAAATTGGTGCTGTACGAAATATTCCCGAAAATAAACAACTTGATAAATATAATATATTGCCAGTGTGACAAATAGAACCAGGAAATATCAAATATTTGCTGCTAAAGGTGCTGCTCTCTGACCTTGTCAAACCTGTCGAGAGATTCGTTCTGCGTCACATGTTTGGTTGCTGGCTTCTGTCACCCATACAATTTGATTCTATTTCCTCGTTACATCCGGATCTTTATATGTCTGCAGGGATCTGTGTAAATGCCGAAGGTAAAAGAACATCTGTTTACTTCTGAAGATTCTGCCATTGGTACCGAAAGGCAAATCTTTAGGAAGTGCAGGCAGAGCACTCAGGGGCGCATCTAAGGGAGGGGTTGTGGGGGTTACAACCCCTGCCCTTTTTGGCATGGAAGGTAATTTTGCCCTGTTCTCATCAGTCCAGTCGAGTAGAATGTTGAACGTTTTGTTTGAATAGTCAACGTCAGTACAGACTTAAACCAGATAGATGTATTTTTACGTTAACTGCTGACTGAATATGTTCACTTAAAGTTGATTCTGTTATCATTATCTTCAGAAAACTAGCCCATTGGCAGATAGAAGTTTACCCCTATATTATTGTTTGACTCCCTGAAAACATAGGAAAATGTACACATATCATGCGATTGTCCTGAATGACTCAACTGGAAATCCAATATCTTTATGCCAAATTTCTACCACAAAACCCCTGCCCTTGAAATATCCCAGTTGCGCGCCTGGCACTGAATGCAAGGAAGATTCATGGTGATTGGTGAAACTAAGTTTGTAGCATTCCGTAGGCAGGTGATTTTTCGTTTTACGCCAAAAGGTCATCTCAAGTTGCCCTTTACCTTCACTCAAGGCCGTAACTAGGTTTGTAAAGCTGCCAGAATCGTAGAAATAATTTTTCACTAGTTGCACTAAAGCTGCAAATTAAGGGATTTTGCAACAATAAAGTTGTACTATTGTTGCTTTTGCTTCGCACGTTGAGTTCAACTTTTAACAAAGCCTGTCATGTCAGAACCCGAAGGATATCCTAAAACCTGCATTGTATGGCCAACTCACATGTTGTGCGTGTGAGCAGAGGCTATCAAGATAGGAAATGAGCAGTTATCGAAAGAAGCATTGATGTAAAACAGTGGCGTGCTGGGGCTCATTCAGCAAGGGGGGCAAAGTGTGAAAATGGCGCCCCCACATTAGTTATTGCTCAAAACATGCTCAAAATATTCCCACTTTGATGCATACTGCATAGCTCTCCTACTGCATGTTTTCCGAGGATTTAGTGGCCTTCTATGCTCTTTACTGCAGTAGAGATACATCAAGTTAAAAGTCACGTTATAAGATGCTAGTAAATTTGCAGCAAAATGGCAAGGGAAATGTAAAATGGAGGGGTCTGGGGGCGAAGTCCCCAGGAAAATTTTTGAGGACGCACCTAATCTTTCTCAAAACGTCTCCAAACCACCATGTTTTCCAGTGCTAAAATATATTTTGTAACAATTTTATAATATAGTTTAGCATCACCAAGAATTTTTTGAGTTGAATTCTAACACATGGACAGAATTTGTGAGCTTTTTGTCGTGGAAGCTGTTTTTGGCATTGTTTACAAATGATAAGAAAACTTAGCACAATTTACAAAGCTAAAAGAGCTATGATTTTGTTTTCAAGCATGGGGTTCATATTTATCACTTTTCCTCCAATCAAGGATATGGTTTCCTTTTCACTTTCCTTTTTCTAAGACTGGAAAAAAGTTTATCCCCCGTTTCATTCCCGTTTCGAAGTTTTTGACGGTAGCACAAAATCACTCACAATCTGACAAAAGTCGCCCATCGGCCTCTATTCTTGTTCTGTTCCCCAAGTTTGATACTGCCAGGCATCTCCACGTTTCAGTTTGTGTGTTCCTGAAAAATGTTTCAAATTTGAAGAAGAACCCTTGGAGAAAACATGGAAACTATTTGACTAGCACCGCAAAAAGGGCGCCTTCGGCGCCCATGTGTTTGGGGTTCCCGTTTTGGCGCCCCTCATATTTCACTCTCAGGGGGGGGGGCAGTTGCCCCCCTGCCCCCCGGCCAGCACACCACTGTGTAAACAGCTGAACGTAAATCTGAAACGCCATTTGCATTACAAATAAAAATAGAGCGAGACAATAGACCTTTTCGCAATTTAAGGGAGGGACTGAGGAGAGCGTGGCCCATTCTGAAAGCCTTAGCAACAGTAGTGAATCTGTTGCCAAGGTTGTCAGGAAGGGCCGCACTCTCTTAAATCCCTTTCTCTAAATTGCAAAAAGGTCTATGCTACAAAGTTGAATTGATAAAACTTTGTCGCATGTACTGTATCCACTAGGAAATTTACATCAAGTCAGGCCACTTGCGGATGATCTTTAGGTAGATAAGGATTTGATCCTATTGAAATTGTTATCATTCATTTGTTTTTGTCGGTGGGCTGACCTAAGTCTTGCTTTATTCTTCAATGAAAACAGGATAAGATCAGCAAACGAGGAAAATCTTTTGCTGACTTTTGCCGAAGAGAGATTTCCTTTGAAGAATGAAGTGCGACATGGGCAAGTCCACATTTGGGGAGTACAACGAAAGAAGGTCATACGTAATAAGAATAGTTCCTCACCTTTGGTATTAGCAGTCGGTTTGAGACTTCCTGTTGGCACTACATCGACAATCATTAAATGCAAAACGCAGGAGATATTTGGACTGTCCCTTGTACCAACATAATATTCGAACACATTCGACAGCAGCTTCGGAGTTAACTTTGAGCTGAGCTGCAAAGTCTTGTTCGGTCCTTGACAGAAATGCTTGCGAGCATCGTTCCCTTGAATCTTAGTGCAAGGGAAAATGGCCTCACTTCGAAAATCCTTGACGTCTGCTTTGCCACCACTATTTCTTACAAGAAGCCGCTTTATAACTGGATTGCACCAATTTTGAGAGCACTTTGCAAGAGATCTGAGATTGGCAACGACTTCATTGGCAGGAGTGTCGATTGAAACATCTTTGGTGTCGATGCAGTCACCTACGCATTGATCAGAACGAATAACGAAATTAAAGAACGCTTGGAAAAGAACTGAAGTGTAGAAAGGAACAATTTCAGCAGTTCAACCAAAGCAAAACAATACGAAATAGGAAGAAATACAGAGTTTTTTACGAGAGAGAGAAAATTTTTGAAGGCATGACAGAAGCTGCTCTTTCGAAATCAGTAAGCAACGATGACCCGCGAAAAGAGTTGGGTGCAGGATTTGAAAAGTGTATTTCCCAAGGCTTCGTCAGAAATGACACCCAGTTTATTGGAGGCGGGCTTGGTTAGTACTGTACAAGCATTCATAAGGGTAGAGGAGAAACTGGGAACTCGCACTTCAATACTGTGGCCAAAAATATGCCTCTCTTCTGATCGAAAATCACTTTGCAAATTTCTGATGCGTCCCAAAGAAAAGCATCGACAGCACTTCAACCTTCCCCTTTACAGCGAGCCTTGACAAGTTTCGAGTATAATTTGTAAAGTTCCAAGGGCAATTTGTACCAGAGATGCAAGCTGCCAAATTCTAAAACATCCTATCATCAGTAGCAAGAGGGGACTGCGGTTGAAATAGGGGTCGGGAGCAGGGAGTGTCTGGACCTTGACCAGGGACGTTGGAGGCACCTTACCCTGGGTACCAGAGCCTAAAAAAAAATAGAATAAAAGAAGAAATAATTCCTCTTTCTTCTTTTATTTATTTTTTTCGAGGCTCTGGTACCAAGGGTAGAAGCACCTCAAAATTGGGGGGCACAACACCTCGAGGGCACCTTTTCCTTAAGAAAAAGGGACCATTTTCTAAAGACAAAAGGGGGTTCTTTGTTTACTGCAAAATTTTGGGGAAGGGGGCAAGTGCCACCAGGACACCAGTGGCCCCGGTTCCTACGTCTTTGACCATGACTCATAAAACGTAAATGCACTTACAACTAAAATCCGAAGCATTGGTGCTCTTGCTGCTGGTGAAGTACAAAACAACTAAAAGGATTGCTTCCAATGCAAGATCCATCCTGTACTGTGTAAAGGCTAAGCTGGGTGTGCTAGTTTGCAAACCAGACTGTCATTCTTTGACGGAAACGATATCATGAATGAGATTGGAACCGGACAAAACACTTTCCAAGGTAAAGATCCTAGAATTTGTTTCACTTGCCTCCGAGGACAGAATTGCCTTGCTTTGGCAACTTCAAGTTTTGTTTATGAAAAGCAGCAAACAGCCCGGGATACAGAGAACTCTCAGGCATGATAATGTGCTTTGACACCAAAGCAGTATCTCTACAATATGATTCTGAAAAGCCAGAAAACTTGCACGATGAATATCCTCAAGGAAGCCCCTTGTTTCCAACTATCTTGCATCGGTATTTCAGTGTAAATTTGCAGGAAATATGCAACAAACAGGCTGAACTGCAAGGATATCTCAGATATCGCAAAATCTGCTTAACTTTGACACCTCCACAATATCATGACACTGTCTTCGAAGCGCTGGAAAAACTGCCAAAAGTCACGATGAATTTCTTCAAAAGAGATCCCTTGTTTTCAACTATCTTGCATTCGTATTTCAGTGCAAAGTCACAAAACGCATGCAGCAAATAGGACGAGCTACAAGAATCTCCAAGACAAGGCAAATCAGCTCAACTGTGACATCTACACAAAATCATGACAGCGTCTTCGATGACTTCGAAGCGCTGGAAAACTGCCAAAAGTTACGATGAACTTCTTCGTCTTCAAAAGGGATTCCTTGTTTCCAACTACATCTTGCATCCGTATTTAAGTGCAAAGTCACAAAACACGCATTCAGCAAATAGAACGAGCTACAAGAATCTCCAAGACAAGGCAAATCTTCTTAACTTTAACACCTACACAATATCATGACAATTTTCTCGAACGAAGCTGAGAAAACATGCTGATGCACTATTTACCAATCCTGCATGTCTGTCTTTATCATTTGAATAAAAGCAACTGCCTTGACGATAGGTGCGAATAAAAATAAACAATAGATCAATTTATTGATTGAGTCTATCGAAGGTATTTTTGACATGAGTGGAATAAAACCACACATATGAATACTGTATGGCTATTCATGGGTTATAGGACATCTGCTCTGAAAATTTTCAGCAGGGAAGGTGATCAGCATTCTCAGAAACTTGAAAAGAACTTCTGATCAAGTTTTTCAACGCAAGACAGCCCATTGTCGTCCAGGCTCCTCTGCGGGCATTTGACAATGTGAGATTGTCGGCAGATCAATTTGGCCTTAACAGAAAGTACAGATCTACAGGGGGTCTATCATAGTGTGGTAGTTAGGAAGATTCGGCCTTAATTCGGCCTTAGTTTAGAATCAGAATACGGTTGCTGCAAGAAATTCAGTGCTGTATACGGTTTTGTGTTGCTATACGCGGTTGCAGAAAATTGGAACTTAAACGAAAGGTTTACAGTTTTTCGCTTACTTAATAGAACCTTCTACTAGATAACCTTAATTTTCTATGAAGCCTTGACATAGCTGTAACAATAACGTCATCGCAAATTATAGATTCACATCAATTACCATGGGAGTCGCTATTCAGCAAAAGAGCCTGGATCGAGCGTTATTTTTATACATTTTTATACACGAGATTCGATTGAGTGGCGTTAGAGCTTCTATCACAATTGTGCACATTCGAAAATTCTACAAAATGTAGCAAAGTATCGTTCGATTGTGATTCTTTTCAGAATAGCTAAAAGGTCTATTGTAAAAGTGAAATTGCAAAGCAACCTTTGTTTTCTTATCGTTGTTTTCTGTTTGTTGCGATGTTTGTGTTGTCCTCTGATTCCCTCCATCAAAACACTAGGCCCATCAACTGACCCAGTCCCCAAACGAGAATCCAATCGGTCTGTTGATGGGCCTAGTGTTTCGATGGAGGGAGTTAGAGGACAACATGAACATCACAGCAGAACAACGATGAGGGAGAAAACAAAGGTTTGTTTGCTATCTTACCTTTACAATTACTACAACCACACGCTACTACCACTTCTTTAAACTTGCAGATAGACTTATTACAGATGACAAAATAGACTTGGGACAAGTCGAAACTTCCATTTGTATAACTTTCCTTGCTCTAGCTATGGAAATATAATTATCCTTTAGCGAAGTAAGCGGAAAATGTACTTTGGAATCCTACTGTCATGTCAAGTAAACGTTCCCACGATCTTTTCCGTGCTGAAATTTGAATCACAGCGTATGTGCAAATTGGCAAATATCCTACAACTCGAAAGATGTTGTCTGAACTTGAACTAAATCTCTAAGCTTTGTGTGCGGTTGGAAAGTTTTTGAGCTACTGCCTGTTTTCAAATGATTACATCTCTACCATTTCAGATTCCTGACGAAACTTAATGTGTAAGGCCTTTTGGAGGCAGGGTGCTCTGCTGTCTTTTATAGTCGAGTCATTTGCTTGTTCAAAGGCCACAAACAGTCCTATATAGCAAAGGCTACTATTAATGGCGCTAAGCTTGACTCTTGCGGTACCCCATTTTTGATGAATGTCAGCAGAACTCTAGGTGAGCATCTTACTGTAATTTGCGCTGTGATTATAGGAAACTGACGTGGTTGAAACTGGTCTGGGCCACGTTAAAAATATATTCTATTGTAACTGATAACTAGGAACAGGTTCTAAATCATTGTGGAGCTATAGAAACAATGGGTGCGTTGCGAAGGCGTTTTGAGCCTATTTATAGCTGCCACTCAACAAGTTTCTAAATTTGTCTACGAGTTGTTCATAGTCTCGTTTAAGCCTGGTTTCCATATGATCGTAACAGTCGGTGACGCGTCGCCGAGACAGGCTAGGGGACACATCGGGGACGGTTGCATTTAATGGAAACATTTTTTGTACGACGTCGCCGATCAGATGGGGACAGTACGGGAACGCATCGAAAGAGTTGAGATGAGTTTAAAGCCTGGTTTCCGTTGGATTGTAACAGTGATTGTTTGCATGTGTCGCCGACTGATCGGGGACACGTCGCCGATGTGTCGTAGTAGGTCGCCGAATGTTACGATCATATGAAAATCAAGCTTTAACAGCAAACCCACTGCAAAAAAGAAGCACAGATTCCATAAAAGTATGCAAACACCATGAATCTCTGTATATTGAGAAAATAAGCATTTACCTCCATGATTATACTAAAACCTGAGAACAAGCTAGCTGAGTGAATATAATACTTTATGATGTTGATAATCATTATACGATATTAGTAGCCATTGTGATACACACTCCTACGTAGCGTCTGTAATTCAATTCATCTAGAAAAGCAGCCTGGTTTCCTGGTCAACCTGACAGCGTTCGGGTTAGAATCCTCGACACCAAGCAAGCGACTTGTTGAATGCAGTTATTTTATGCCACATTTCCACCTTACTAAGTAGATTTTTGATCATTTACAGAGTTTTTACGGTTCAAGACCGTTTACACTGCTCCAGAATGAAAGTTTTCCCGGCGATAGAAGGAACAAAAGTGTTACAGAATGGCAAGAACAGTGTAGTGAGAGGGCGATCCGGCAGACTTTGGTTTCCGATAAAAAATTGTACAGTCCCCCTAAGTTGAAATTTTCGTCAAGCAACCAGACTGCTACGAAGAAAAGTGCATGATACAACGCTGTGCAGGAGCAGGAATGCCGCAAGCAATATATACAACTTTCATTACTGTATAACCATAGTAAGATTTCTAAAGAACAGCCAACTTGATGTGATGCTCGGACGATTGGAAGCGAGGAGGGATGGAAAAACAATGACATGCGGAAATTTGTGCTGTTCTTGGGTTTGAAACATGCAGAAGCTAAAAACATATCCTTTACTGGAAAATGATTCTCAATCACCGCGGACCACGTTTGTTGCGAAAGTTATGAAAGTTAAGAAATTTCAAGATCTTAGAGGCATTCAAAAAGTGAAGCCATTGCTTGAGTAACTCGCTGATCGATAACTCGCTGATGGGTCCAGTAATTATGGGCTGGAAGCGACTATTGTCAACTGATATCTTGACCTGATCTATGAGCTAGTTGAGGACTGGTTATTTCAGAACAAGTTGGATGGTTCACGGTTTATTGCCCTTGGAAGTCGGCTTCACTTCAAAGAATGGAGAAAACAGAGTTCTGTTTTGTTTGCATTGGCCATTAATTTGCTTGAAAATAAACAATGTGTCAACTACTTTATCAGGGAAAGAGGCCTTACACCAATAAATAGGAATCCATCTTTTCTAGACTCCTGTCCAAACTCTGATTTTACGGTCAAACTCTTATGGATTCAAATTTCTTCATATCGCCAAAATTTTGAAACGAAGACAGACATGAATGTGGACATTTGTTTCTGAGTAAAATTTGTACGCAGTACAAGATTCTAGTGACAAAAATGCAAAATCTCAAACAAAAAAGACTCGCCCTTTGGTGCCTCTTATCATGAAAAGGTGAATAGCATCCCACACTGCTCACCTTTCACTAAAATTAACTAGAAAACAGATAATGAATACCATTAAAATAGCTGCAACCTTAAGACTATCACGCCATCTACGTTCTCGTCTACCTTCAGAAGAGACCTTACGAAACCAAGACGGCAACGCCAGCCAGAACGTCGTCTGATATTCGGCAAAGCAAGTATTGTTTCCTATGACTCAGAGATGCCTGAAAACCCTAATTTTCTTTGACGACAAGCATTTAAAAAGACTGAGTTTTTCTGCAGTACAGAACGCCAGAAATGGAGTATCCAAGTCGTGAAAATGAAAAAGACAATTTCAGAGTCTCTCACGGGACACAAATTACAACGAAAAACAAGGAACCTTTTGAATCTAAACTATTGAAACAAAAGCAACATTGCACTGCAGTTGCCGTCGTTGTTTCGTAAAGTACCAAGTCTTGACGCACCCTCTACAACTTTTGCAAGATGACTGAAATATTATTCAAAAGGTCACGTTATAGGCCTACGGTTGTTAGCCAAAGAAAACTTCTTACAACAGAGTCTGCTGACGATGTCCCCCGGTTTACAATGAACAGTGTTACATGTACAATGTACATTGTGCAGTGCACAATGTGAAGTAAACGGGGTAACATGGTTTATATACCCAGTCTGCAAAAGCAATCCCCAGTGTTTAGCTCTTTGCTAAGAAGATTTATCTAAAGGGATGGCTGGGTTAATGCAACATTAGACATCAATATTACAGTCATCCATTTTCTACTACGATAGGATATGCTACTCGTAACTCGTGTGCAATGCAATTTGCAGGCAAAGGTACATTGAAGATTAAATACATGGATAAGGACGTCAGGCTAGTGTTTATGTGGATAACAATATGGGCCTAAATTTTTCAAACAGGCAAGCACGATTACAGTTGCATGCATTTTGTGATTTGCAGAATTCAATCGTTACTGAACGAGACAAGTTTTTAGCCTAACGAAGCTAACGTTTTAGACTTGCCACAATTCTGCTACAGTAAAGTACGTACAGTGTAAGGAGAGTTAATTGTCCATAGAAGAGGCGCTCCTACAGGTATCAAAAATTGCGTTGCTTTCTAGTTTTTCTAAGTTTTATCCCTTGGTCCCAGTAAGACGAATCAGAAATCCATCACTTTCTTCTCCAAAAATTTGATCTTCCACAATTCTCTAGTTGGGAGACTATTTTTGCGAATGTTCCCTTCTTCCCGGCTTAACAATGCAGAGTAACTCCTCTTCCCAAACCCCCTGGGAGCGCCTCAAAGAACTTGACTTCTGTTTACATACACTACTTTTCTAAGGAATTAAATTTACCCAATAAATCATACCTGATAATGAGAATATCCATTAAAATCGGAGCCCGAACAAGTCGGCAATTATTAAGATACAAGTAAAATGTTTTGCTTCGTTACTGTAGGTTGAAAATTAATTTACGGTATATCATTTTAGAAACTTGCTTATTGTCTGTGATTAATGAGCGGAAGTCGAGGCACCAGGAAGTTTACCAAGAGCCTAAAAATGAGAGAAAATAGCAATACAGTAAAAGTCTGCATCTAAGGTCCTGTTTATATGAGGAAAAACACCTCATTTGCCACACTTCGGGCTGAGACGTGAGATTCCACCTTCCAATAGAATCCTTTGTTCTTTCATTTCGCGTTTACATGACGAATGCAACGCCACCAGTATAGTGAAGTCCCACCTCACTAGCGGTGGAACTCACCTCGGTGAGGTGTAATTTTTCCATATAAACGAAACACCACCGATATGGTGAAGTGAATTGAAATTATTCGTTCATTCTCATTGGTCAGTTCATTCTGATTTCACGGAAGAGAGACTTTATTCCATCTCGCCTCTCAGCCCCGGGGATGACAAGTGAGGCGAAAAATCTCAAATAAACAGCGACCGAAATTTACCTCGCCTGTCAGCCCCGGGTCTGGCAGGTGAGGTGTTTTTCCTCATATAAACATGGCCTAAGAAGACAGTGGGTTGTATACCTACAGTGGTGAAACTTTTTTAATTAGGTTACTATTTTATAAGAAGCCATCTCTTGTATTCATTGTTGAAGAATCCAGTCTGATTTGTAAAATTGGATGCTCTTATACGTGGGTTTTTACTGCAGGTCAACAAGTTATAAGCATAGGCTCCAAAGCTTGCAAAATTCTACCGGCTGAGTCAAAAGAAGTTTACACGTTTAGCGGGCTGCGGAATAAAAAGTATGTGATCAATTTTCAAAATTGGAAATGTTAATCTATCAGTCAAACAAAGCCCAATTTAAATGAGAAAATTTTGTTTGGCAAAATCAACCATCGTCGTAAAGACACTTTAGACCTTTTGATAAATCTTTTAAAGGGTTAGCAGTGTTGTCTGTTCATAAGCCAGAACTTTCTAACCTTTCAAGATGTATTAAAAATTTCAATACGATGCTAGAACCCTTTCTTTGAAAACTTACTTGATATTTCCATTGCTGGAGAACAACAGAAGTGCTGTTTTGAAGCAACGACTTATTTCGCCTTTTCTCCACCATAAATCAGCAACCACGTGTCAGATTGACTCAAACAAGGTCTCAAACTCTAAGTTGAAGCCTGACCTATGCAACAATGTAAAAACCAAGATAATTGAATCTACAGCTCCTCCGCGGCAGCCACACAAACGGAGCATAATTCTTTTGGGACACCCTGTAACAATTTCGAACATTTGCCACCTGTGATCACATTAACTTCTGTATGAGGAAGAATTTTGCTTATACATATTTCAATCATTCAAACATGGACACAATAGACCTTTTAGCTATTCAGCAAATGAACCTGGATCGAGCGTTATTTTCATACATTTTTATACGCGAGGTTCGATCGAGTGGCGTTACAGCTTCTATCACAATTGTGCACATTCGAAAATTCTACAAAATGTAGGAAAGCATCGTTCGATTGAGATTCTTTTAAGAATAGCTAAAAGATATATTCAGCCAATACAGTTCAAATATCATTTTCATAAGAATAGAGCAGGATGATATAAAGGCAAATAAGAGGTTGACCTACACCTATATGCACTCACCTGGGAAATAAGAAAACTGGCTGATGAAAAGATAGGTTTACGAGCCCTTCCAGAAGGGGTACCGGCAAGGCATCATATCTTATGCCAAGCTCTTAAAATACTGAATGAACGGACTATCTCACCTAACGCCAGTTTTGTAATAAAGATAGCAATATTTACCTTGGATAGATCAACTCCAGTCAGGGCTTGAACAGCAGGTGGAAGTTGTCCAACGAGTTTCGTGAGTTCATTCGTCAGTTTCCCACCACCAGAATTATCATCATTAATGAGGACAATTTCTTCTGTTTTCCCAAGTGGTGCAGCAACTTCAGCGGCGATCTAATCGATAGGAAAAAAATAAAATAATAATAAAAATAAAACTCATCATCATCATATCATCATTATCATCATCATCATCATCGTCGTCGTCGTCGTCAGCCTTTCGAGGCCAAGAGACAAAACTGAGAATGATGCCCCTTGCGAGCAAAGCAAGGAGAAAATTTGTTCGATTACAGACCTTTAGATTGGCTTAAAATGCATTTCAGAGCATTTCCTGCAGTCAAAATGTCAAAAATCTTCAATTATGAGACCCCCTTAGACCCTGTGACCTTGAGGTAAATTGCCCCTCCTGGTCCCCTCGTGGTAGCCCTGCCCCTTAGAGGCGGTTGCAAAAAAATATAATAACTACATCAATATCTAACATTATATAGACTAATTTTTAACCAAATCCTTCTTAGTTTTGTCAAGTTTAACACGAACCCCCGAACAGCAATCTTCTCGATTGATATTTTCAGTTGTCCCTTTTTGGATCTAGCTTGTGATTTCCTGAATCTAATGTCAGATGAAAATATCTAGTGATTCCATTTCTAGGTGGCATCTTTACATATTTCTTTTCTCAGAGCTTCCAATCTCACAATAACAAGCTCTAAGATTGCCAAGCGGTTGTACTTGGCAGTCACGGCGGGGTCTCTTCCGCATCGTGCAAAATGAACAAAGCACATACCTTAGGCATAGCATCGAGGACAAGTGCCATAAGTGCAGCATCTCCATATTGTTTGTACGCAGCAGCTTTTTGTCTCATTCTTTCAGCCTCAGCTTTACCAATAGCCTCGATCGCAGCAGCCTCGGAAGCACCAATCATCTGAAAGACAGGAGAGTAAATATCAAAAATAAGGCGGGGGCACATGCAGTCGAGAAAACGCTGAGAGTTAATGGGAAAGAACGTATGGTCTTTTTAAGTCCTGTGACGTGCGATTTCTTACGGATCTTGTTTGTAGACTATTTCTCATTCAGTCATGCAAGGAATTTTTTTCTTCTATTCATATATATTATTACAATACAGATCTTACATCCTACTTTACTACCCTACTTACTGTACTACTTTATGGGGAATGCAAGGAATCATGCAAGGAATCATCCAAGGAATAATGCAAGGAATCATCCAAGGAATCATGCAAGGAATCGTCCACGATATGCTCGTATAACTGTGGCAAACACATAAACATCTCATAAATTCTTCCACTGATGCCGAACTCGCAACAATCAACAGTTTTTCTAGTTCAATAAGATTTTGCATTTTCAGGTGCCGAAATCGCAAAAATGAAGTTTTTCGTCCAAAGGATATCGCATGGGAAAGTTAAATAGCTCACCCCTATAAAGTCTGCACGGTCTCTCCTTCATAACAACTTTAACGTCTTCGAAATGAGGTGACAGTAGTAAGGAGGGCAGAGGCTTGGCCCTCACTGATCCTTCAAGTGGACAATACCCTGCGTAGCATCAAACTGACAGGATATATAGGCTGGTCTAAAAAGTTTGGATCAATTAATACGAGTGGAAATTACTTTCTAGATACAAACTAGACTTATGCCTTCTCGCCCCTTGTTTCCCTGCGTTCTTTGATTTGCTGATATCACTTGGTCAACAGGGACTCGTAATATTACACTTAAAAGGTACGCACACTTTTCAAAATGGCCTAAACTAGCAGGACTTCTCGCACACGCAACAAAATCGCTTCAAAATCTGGTCTTAAGAGCTTGAACATTGGAAAGGAAAGTTTTAGTACAAAGAACGATGTTGTCTCGACCCAAAAATCACAAAATTCATACCTTTCCGGCAGTAATCTTCCACTGTAGAAAGAAAATAGATCGATCGAAGCTGGGAGATTTCTAGTCTTCATCAACGGCGTTTTTGTATGCAACAACAACAAATGTCTGAAAAGCACCTCCTGATTGGCTGAAAGCTAAATTCTAGCGATTTGATAGGTGAATACGGAATCACTTTACACGGGCCTAAAAAGTGGGCCTAAAAAGTGGGCCTTAATTGGGCCCACTTTTTACGAGGAATATTACGAGTCCCTTTCAAACAAGAGATATCAGCAAATCAAAGAACGCTGGGACGAAAAGGCGTAAGTCTAAATACAAACCTTAATTTTTTCAGCTTCCGCTTGAGCTGCCAAAACTTTTTGCGTCCTAAATAAAACAGGATGAATTTCATATAATGGACGGTAAACAAACTAAAAATCGAGAGAAGGAAGACTTAGACTAAATAGTAGTAATGTAGAGGTACATAAAATCTTTTAAGGCTGATTTCCAGTCAGTGCAATTTTCCGAGCGGGCGGAAATTCTATTGTTCGCGGGAGAAAATGTCGCTCTGAAATTGAATAGATAGTTACGGTTGAGCAATCTTTAACTGTCTAAAATTCTGCCCGCTCAGAAAATTCCACTGACTGGAAATTGGGCTTTATGAGAAAAAAGAGCTCCCTAAAAAATATGGCGTTGCCGGAACTACTGCCAATTATTAATAGCAAGCCCCAAATCGTTAAATTCGAGCACAAATAACATTTCAATTAATGGGGCAGCAATTTCACTTTATTTACAAATAATAAACTTAAATCAAAGAACTGCCACTTGATATTTGGTGATATGGTGTACAACTTTTTCCAGCAATTTTGATTCCAAAATTGAAATCTTATATAATATAAGAGTATTTTGGATCATCTCAGTCTTTAAAGATGCTACTTTTGGAGAACAATGAAGATGTGAAATTTCTCAGAATATTTGGACTTTCTATGCTGGAGCTAAAAAGAAAAAAAGCACTAGTAACGACCTCTTTCCCTGAGCAATAGTTTCAACTCTGTAACTTTCAGCTTCGGCAGGGCTTTTGACAGTAGCGATCAACTCCTTTTCTTTCCTTGCGATTTCTTTTTCTTCAACTTCAATAGCCTTTCTTCTCTCCACAACTTGGATCTGAATTTCTTCTGCTCGAATCTTCTGTTTCTCTTTTGCACCCTTAGAAGGATAAAAAGGACATTAAAACAGCTTGAATATATCTTGCAGGGCTAGGGCTCAAATCATCTTGGCTTTTTGGAGTGACTAACTTTGAAAGATGTGTTGTCATGAAGAGTGTATAGTAACTTTTTCCAAATCTTTTCGTCATTTCTCTGCAAAATTACGCAATACAGTCTGCGAAACCGGCTTTATGATGTCATTAAGCATATCACAGCCATGTCCAGACCGTTCTGACGCTACGTTAAATTTGAACAAGGCTGCTTGCCGTGCCATTTTGCAAGGTGGTGATGATATGCGGCTTAACATTTTATGATATTTTAACGAATTGACAACTGTTACAACTGTGAGAATGTGAGAACTTACATTCGTTGTTCACTAATTAGTAGGGTTACTTCTTTTTAAATTAAGTCTGTACACCCCAGAATCGTCTTTCAAGTCATCGTGATCTGGAAGTCACTTAATCGGCTATTGAAGATGGGGGACAATCACCAAATTATACGGAGTCTTAAGGAAAAAAATTCATCCCAACTTTTCTTACGACTCTTCAGGAAATAATAATAATATTTGAATCACTAGGGCTAATCTCCTAAGGTTTGTTTTACCCATTTCAAGTCATGTGACCATACTCTTGGGAAGTCTCCGTATTATTCTACTTTTTGCATTCATGGCACAATTTGGCATGGCACGAAATATGTTAGAGAAAACAAAAGATGTTTTATCAAGAGATTGATCACATGTCTTGAAATGGAAGTAAACAAACCTTATCCGATTTTGTATATTTGACGCATACTATCTGAAAGCACAAGCTATTGTCTGTCCAGTGATATCCAACTTACGTGTGTTAACTGAATTATTCCTCACTTTATTGAAGTCTTCGTATGGGATTAAATCAACCTCGCTCCCAGGGTGTTCTTACGTCATGCGCTCATCACGAAGCCGAATGAACACCCCGGTACGCTTCCATCAAATGCACCCAGAAAACATTCCAGTCAACGGAGTTTTCCGAGCAGGTGGAGTTTTGGACAATAAAAAGTTGCTCAGCCGTAACTATCAATTCAATTTCAGAGCGATATTTTCTCCCACAAACAATAGAATTTCCGCCCGCTCGGAAAATTACACTAACTGGAAATTAGCCTTTAGGAACCTTTATGGATTTTACGGTTGGCAAGGCAATGCTGATTATGCGACCTCGATTCCAAACAACTTATAAACATTGTAATGTCTGCTACTTGGTGATAAGATTACATTGTTGTTATTCGAAAGATTAGAAAGTTTTCGAGAAATAATTGATGTTTGATATATATTGTTATCAAATAGCCAATCAAATAGCAGAATGGCCACTTGTATCCCAGAGTAGAGGGAGAGCAACAAACTCACTCTGGGGACGAGATTGAGATTAAATCTTAATCACACCTTATGTGCCTCTAGGTTTGAAATATTTTCACATAATCTGTTCTGCAATTTTTTACGGTCCGTTATTTTGTTCTTACAGCATGGTGTAGCTCGGGGTGAGTGGCCGAGTGGCTTACACAGTTTTGTCAGGTAACTGACGCTAAGCTCGGTCGAGTGAGGTCAAACTCCAGATGGGTGACCTCGGGACCTGACTTGACAATTCACCTCGTCGTCCTTCAGAAGGGACGTTAAACTAGGGGTCCCATGCCTGGATGCGGCATACCAATAGGGCCTAAATTTGCTTTCAGTAGCTAGAAATCCTGACAAGCCCACTAAAAAAAATTGAAAAACAAAACAAAACAAAAGAATTTAATTCCAGTCGGTCATGCATTCTAAACATCAAATGAATGATACGCAAATGTATCAATGAAGCTATCCAAACTGCACATTGTTTGGAAGAAGACAGTTCCTTGAAAGGCTATAACTTTACAACTACTCTAATCTTAAATTCAAAGATTTTAAATTCTTTATAAGGTGCATCTTTTCTGAAAGACGCAGTACTTTACCTGCAATTGATATGCCAATTCAGCCTCTGCCTTCTTCGCATTGACTTCTTGATCAAACTCTGCTGAACGCATTTCGAATTCCCGATTTGAATTTGCTATCTTTGTGTCTGCTTGGAATCTTGCGTCCATTCTTACTCGCTCACATTCAGCTTCCTGTGGAATTAAGAAATATTACATCATTACACATAATGTGGGATCGATCTTTACACAAAACATAGTACATCTTTACACAGAACATGGAAGCATCACAAAGATTGAGTCTCTACAACAATTACAAACAAGGCTGGCCGAATCGGTACTTGTGATGCACCTTCTTGCCGATACGCAAAGAGCTTAGCTGCTTCTCCATCAAAGAAATAATTTGAAAGAAATATCTATCATCATGTGCAAATCTCTAAGTACCTCAGTGACTTGAAATCAGATTTTCACACACGTGCGCTGATGCGAACAGCAAGTGGCCAAAAGGCATTCTCTTACCGTGGCACAGAAGTGTGGAGCAGGCTTAAAAACGATATAAAAGAAGCCCTATACTCTTCGGTATACTCTTTCAAACAAAAGGGGACAGTTGGGGAACGAAATTCTGTAACCGTATCGTTCGACAACGGCTATTTTGTATACAAGTATATACCTTATCTAAAACTGTTATTAGGAACTTTAATTTGGCTGGGGTAAATTGTAAAACAAATCGAAATGTTTGACAAATGAAGAACCTACCCTGATTCCAGCATCCCTCTTGGCCTCAGCAACACCGATATCTGCATCTCTTTTGACAACCGCAGTTTGTGTTTTCCCAAGGGAATCCAAGTAGCTCACATTGTCATAAATATCCTTGATGGTGAAACTGAGAATTTCGATTCCCATTCGACCAACATCGGGGGCTGCTACTTCTCTGACAAGGCCTGCAAATGTGTCCCGATCTGCACGAGAGAATAAAATATCAAAATCATTTGCAAAAATGACACTTTACCTCATCACGCGAAGTTATGGCAAAAAAAACATTTCTTCACTAGTTATTTACGGCTCATTTGAGGTCTTTATAACGATACCAAACAATATATGGTCCATTTAAAGGATCTCCAGCATTGTCTTACATATGCCATCCCTTGGTCGGTGTTTGCTGTTACCACTTTCATGGGCTATGAAACTATGGTAGAATTTTGAGAAAAGTAATCGCTGATTAACTCTTTGAAAAAAGTTCTGAGAACCAAAGCAGCTTCTTGCCACAGATAGCAATGTTTCTATTGAGAAGGGGGGTCGAACTATCAATCTCCTTCACCAAATTTATCAATTTTTGACACTTTATCCGAACCTCTTCTCTGGTTACTGACAAGGCCTATTGGCCACAACGAAGTCAGAAGTCAGAGCTCAGAAGTCAGAGCTCGACACAACAGATGTCTTTGTGAATCTGTGCATTTGCATCAAAAGACGGATGATCGTTATCATTTTCTTGGTCAGAGAAAATCATTAGGATCAATAGCCATGCAGATCTCCTATTCTCTTATTCTTTCTATTTTCCTTGTCAATCAATCAAATGCCGGACAGAATGCCTTTAAGCTCGAAATAAAGAATGGGTAATGAATGTGGCTGAGTCTTTTTCAAGTAAGATCATGAGTGATAGGACACCCAGTGCGTAGCAGTTTAAATTTATATCAGTAGCGAGCCATCTTAACTTATTGTTTTTTGTGTCTTGAACTTGTTTTTATATCATAAACAACCACCTTTCAATGTTTCATTAATTGAAATTTTCAGTAGTGAGCCACCTTAAGTGAAGATCCACCTTAACTCATTAAGAGCTTTACCAATGAAGGTAGATCTTCACTTAAGGTGGCTCACTACTGAAAATTTCAAACTTACGAAACATTGAAAGGTGGTTGTGTACGAAGTAAAAACAAGTTCAAGACACAACAAACACAATAAGTTAAGGTGGCTCGCTACTGATATAAATTTAAACTGCTAAACACTTGGGTGTCCTATTGCTCATGGTTAGATGTCACATGAAATTTGTGATAATGTAAAATCACTCCATTTCAATTGTTGCTATTCGCGGCCATTTCGCGTGATATCTAAAATACAAAATAATCACCTTTGTAAATTTCCTCCACTGTCAGCGTTCCAAGAATGGCCCTAAGATGTCCCTCCAAAGTCTGCAGCAAGATACTTTCAATGTCACGGACACTTTTCCCTAAAAACTGCTCACAAGCTGTCTTCAGCAAATCATGTTCTTTGATCACTTTTACTTGCGCCACACCAGTGACAGTAATTGCAACACCTTTGGCTGTTTCCACCTGCTCACATCTTGGGTTTAATGTCATCACTTCCAACGATATTCTGAATAAAAACTCATTACAACCATCAAAGTATACCAGATCGCATTTTCAAAGCAATTTGGAAACTCAAGGAGGTCACTTGAAATTTTTCTGTGGGGGGGGGTCCCTCTGCAAATTCAAAATTTACTTTAAAACATACTACTCAAATTAGGTCCTATGGATGCGATAGCAAATTTGTACCCAAAATAATTGAATGGACTTCCCCATACATGAGAAGTTCATGTGACCCTCTGTAGGCATAGCAACGGGCATGTAAATATGTTTCAAAATCACCAAAATTCTTTTCACAAGATCAATCTTCAAATTTTCTCTTTGGGATTAAAGATAAAACCCAAATCTTTCTCACAGGTTTAAAATTTTCATTGACAGAGAAGGCCAACATTTCAATGATCAGTATGATATATAATAGAAATTTAGTGATTTTTCAGATCTGCTTCCTGTTTTGGAAATCTGGTAACTGATCCAAAGTGGAAAAGAGCAGGCATGGTTATGGATCACTCCAAACATGGAATGTTGATCATATCATTTGCATAAGAGTTTAAAAACACATATTGTATACTACACGTGGATACGTGCAACTCAAAGAAAACATGTGCACTTCTGATAACAAAGTTGATATTGAGTGCAGATGTGCTGAGTGCCCCTCCCCATATATGCATGTGCTACCTGCCTACAATCCTGGTCAAAATAAGCTGGGACACAGGCAAATTTTGGTATTTTCATCATCTTTTCTAAAATATCGACGCACAAACTTACGTTTAGGAACTTCTAATCCCCCTCCCCCTAATTCAATGTTGAGATGGTCAAATGGCGTTTGATTCATGCAACATTGAAACAGGGGAGCATGGGGCACGTAATCAAAGACTGAAGAAGTGCGATTTTGTGATTTGTCCCAAGCATTTTGACCAAGATTGTAGCTCTTAAAGTTTAGCGGTTTGATCCTTATCACAATATTTGTATGTATCTACAGTATGTATGTAAAACTTTGCCATACCCTTAAAAAAGGCTAAAAAGTTGTAAAATTAATGAAAAGAAAGAAATCTAATCAGAGGTGTCTTTGAAAGAAAGGTTTTCACAAAAGAGAAGAAAAAAGGATTAGTAATAATGCAGCATTTTGGGTGTTGGTTGATGGATGGATACGTCTGTAGCTTCTAGAAATTTAATGATATATATATATATATAGGGGCTGTTTTCCCGGTTTTGAAGATCAATAAAGAATTTTTCCTTGATCTTATATGCTTGAAGCTGCTGACAATCTTAAAAAATTTTAGGTGAGATTGTAGACTGTTCCAAAATTTTGGGTCATAGGTAGGAGAGACTGATATTTCAATGGTATTTGTTGGGGAGATGAGATACGCTTTGTCCAAGGGAACTAATGTGTCCCCCTGTGCAATGGGTTAACGCTCATACACCCATCAAAGCTTCAACCCCAAAAAGCTACTGCGCATGAGCTTTAACTTGCTGCATGGGGGGAGGGGGGGACACATAAGTTTCCTCAGACAAAGCATATCTTGTTTCCCCAACAAGTGTTCTGGGTAAGATAGAAACATGTTCCTAGTGGCCAAGCTTGCAATATTGGCCTGTTATGTAATAATTGGGCTAGTGTCAGGGTTAGCTAGGGTACAGTGGGATATAGTTAGGGTTAGTACTAGGGCATTTGGTGAAGTGCGTTCCAGAGCAATATGACATGCAGTTGGTCAGCTAGGGTGCAGGCCTTATAAGTGTTCTTAATTTTGCATGCAGGATTTTATATATAACAATCAAAATGTCTTTGAAAGGATAATAAACTAATGAATTGATTAATCAAGTTCTTTTATCAATTAATCAACTAATTAATCAATCAATATTGTTTATCACTAGCAATTAAAACATAAAAGATTAAATCAATTTTATAGAACACTCAAATACCTCTGGGTGTCAGTGACACATGCCCAAGCCCAGGCATAACCACCAACGATGGTTCTCTTTTTGGCACTACCACAGCAGCCACCTAAATTCAAAATTCAAACAAAAACTGTCAAGAAAGAGTCTGGGAACTAAGGAATCTATTCATACTACCTTTGAGTATCTGTCACACAGGCCCATGCCCAAGCATAACCTCCAACGATAGTTCTCTTTGCTTCACTACCACAACATCCACCTAGGTGCAATAATCTCATAATTGTCAGACAGGTATCAACCAGGTTTGTGTGTTAGCATGTGTTATCTGGTGAAAGTATTGGTGGGTGTGCATGCTGACAAATAATCTACAGTAAATATATAAATCCTGCTAGAATCTGCATAACAAGTCTATCTCCTCTGATCTACATTTTGCCAATGCAACCCTTGCTTGTCTTTGCGACAGATGACTGTGTTTTCTTTGGTTAACATAGCTTCCTCAATCTACGGTCCTCCTCTATTTCATTTCTCAAGACTTACTCAACCGTACAATCTGTTAATTCACCTCAAAGACAATTCTTACTTCACTAACAATTCAACCATGATTTAGCATGAAAAAGGTGATTCTGCATCTCCTTTCATTGACAGTCAGATGAAACAAAGTTTCAAGAAACTTCTGCAACACACAAATGCTAATCTCAAAGAGCGTACCACGAGGATAGTGCCACTACATTTTGACTGGACAAAGCAACAACATAATATGATATTGAGATGTGTTTGAAATGAGGTTTTACGTGCTTTAATTCCTTCCTTGTGTTCTTGCAGCAACAAAATTATTCTTATGACATTTAGCTTTTGACACAACAGCATGAAAAAAATCCTCATATGAGCAACATAATCAAATCTTCATGAATCTTCCAACAGCTGTGAATACTCTTCAGAAAGAATTAGGTAATTTTCTGTACGCTGAATTCATCATCCTCGCCATCATCCTCACCATCTGCTTTCCAATTAGTCAATTTTATTTTGGCAAATTTATAAGATATATAGTTGGAATATTTGTTTTTGCTTTTAAGCAGCTTTCATCATTTGGGCATCAGCTTAAGAATTGAAACAGTCAAGATAAGAGGCTTTTCCTCTTAAAAAGCACAGCTCTCTTTTCTTGGGGTCATTTGACAAAACATTTTCATTACAATTAACACATTTTGTCCATGAAGCTCAGAGCCCCCTCCTCTCTTAATGGCAAATTTTTGGCCTTGGATCAAAGCTGTCTTGGTCCACAAATACCTATGTTGTTTTCATTTTCTTTTCTTTGTTGCCAGCATTACTTTTGAGAAAAGTGAACATAAGTAATGTAAATCATTGAAGGTTGTTCCAGTAAAAGTGCAATGAAAACTGTTACTTCAAGATCTTAAACTCCCTTTTAGACTGTGTCTTTGCATATAATGTCATATTAGGATTTTCAACCCCAAAATGACAACTCCGTAAATAGATTCTGATTAGACCCCTAGGACATACAATCCTTTTCTTGATGTGAGGAGCATACTGAACATTTGATAACATGAGAAATAGCACAGGGAAAAAACAAAATGAAAGTAACTCCATGCAAGATTCTACAAAAACTGCCATCTGCTTGCCTTGCAGCAAATTCATGACACACAACAGTTAATACTCATTTTGCTGAATCAGCTTTACTACTACTTCTAAAAATCCCTACACAACTACTTTCAAGTGAGCTCCTATTTTTTACTTCTAGATGTAACAATCAGAGCAATCTACACTCGACGAAACTGTAACAGAATACTTTGTCCGAAGTCAACTTCCACGTTCTTCTTGAAATCAGGAAATCAGTGTTTTCGTGACGAAAATTTCGTTCTAGTAAATCACAAAATGGCCTTGCACGCCCAGTGACAGCTAAAATGCCACAACTAGGTACGCAGTACTAAAATAAATCATTCCGTGTCGTCAAAATACATACCAGATACCACCAAAGCTTCATTCGGTCCTACAGTGTGCAAATTCCCCATCTTTGAAGATATCTAACGACCTATGATACAGAGAACAGGTTGAGTTTTACGTTGTTTCGAAGGGTTTTGTCGACGCGAGAGAAGTTAGGCCCAAATCATTTGAAAGTTTTTGTTAGTTTTGCCTTGGTAACGCGGCCAATAAAGAAGCTTAAGATGACCTTTAAAGTATTAGCAGATGTGTGTAGGCCACCATAGCTGGACTGATATGTAACTCACCTGCGTGTATGCTGTAACTCTTTTTGCAGTATGTGCTCTGAATGGCGTTGACTTCGCTTTGAGTTCCTTGCGTCGCATTAAAGTCTTACGCCCAACCTTATTGATTTAAATTGATCAATGCATTGTGGTTTTTGTGTGTCATACACCACAAGGTGACTGCTTTGGGGACATGGGTTTGGGGGCTTGGGGTACGCGTAGTACCCAGTGAAGGGAAGGGGCACGCAAACAACCAAACGAGTGCAGTAGGCTTGAATCAAACATGTGCTTTATCAGGGACAAAACCCGAAAAAAACCCTAAAATCCATAAACGCGACAAAAATTGCGAAGCATAAATTCACAATTCACACTGCTGAGGTGACTCAATCAACAAGAAAGAAATGAGAACAAATTCCAGCTAAGCTTTTGTAAAGGAAAATTTTGTAAATGAAAAATAGAAAGAAAACCCTCTGATAAATCTCTTGTTCAAGTACTCAGATTTTGTTCAGTTTCAACATTCTTCAAAAGAGTTTTCTCTTAGAAATTTATATAAAGAAAAGAAAAAGGATCAAATAGCTGTTCACATTTTGTTACGTTTCAACGTTATGAAAAGTTTCGTATTCCAACGTAGATGCAGCTTGTCCATGACATTGAAGAAAAATCCTCACGTCGGCACTTTTCAGCCTGCGTGCAGAAACTCCGGTAGTGCGGAGGAGCAAATAGGAGCAGAAAACTCCGTTACACTTTTCGCTCCTCCGCACTGTTCAATGACGCAGCTAGCACTGTTCGCATTGGATTCCGACTTTCAGTTTTGGTTCAAATTTTCATATCGGTTAAGAATTAACATAGGAAATAGGTGAAAACAATTAAAACTCCAACCATGATAATGAATGAAGAATTGAGTGCAAAAACTATCTATTCAATCATTCAAAACGAGTCATTACTTAACTTTCTCTTACGAAAAGAAAAAGGAGAAACGTTCTGCAGTAAGACTCTAAAACAGTCTTTGGAGTTTCATCTCTGAAAAAGTGACATCCCCATAGCAGTTATTCTTTGAGTACCAAGAAATATATATCTGGTATCATAAGAAGAGCAGGTTGCAGGAAATAAACCATTGAAGGCAGAACACTGCCAATATTCATGTCGCCATGGAACTCCTTTGGTCTTGACATAATTAAGTGAGCCATGAGGATCATTATCTCATTCTTTTGACGAGACATACATATGGCAATGGCGCTGCAATGAGTCTCCTGAATCCCCATAGTAGTCAGCGACATTGAGTCGATTTCCATGGAACAATGAATTGGTGTCAGAGTTCACCAAATATTTAGAGAACAGGAAATTGTGAGATTTCATCCCAGAATCTATGATGTTGAAGTCATCTGTCATCTGTTACAGGAACGGCGGAGCATATTTTGGATTGGGGGTCTAGGAAGTGAGAAAGTCTGAGGGGGTCTGGGGGGAAAAATTTTTGCAACCATGCCCTCTAATTTGGCTATAAAGGCGACCAACGCCCTTTTTCATCGACAAAAACGCCTTTGAAAAGACATTCATTATCAGCCCATCCAATCACCAATTCACCCAAAAAAGCATCATACATTGAAATGTACTGTACCACATTTTTTATTTCATAGCGAACGCTCAGCGCTCACGGAGGAAAGGGCCTGTAAAGAATGCATTGCTTTGTTCTTGTATGTTATGAAGTTAAAACTTTCATTGTCTCGTGGAAAAAATATATGATATGGAAGTACAGTCTCTCTACTGTTCAAGAGCAAGCATTTCAAACTCTATTTAGACATATAGCAGAACCGAATAACGCAAAGATCGTTTCAATTCATAATTTTGCAGTACCAATAATTGCAAAAATTTTTTCAAATTTCCCAAAAAGTTTGTATGCCTATCTATTGATAAAATATTTGAAAAGTCGAAGGAGCTTACATCATCTGTCTTCTTTCTATTTCTATGAGTGTCAGGAACTGCTAAATGTAAATACTTTTTTGACATCCTGGAGGGTGAAGCTAAGTTCTTAGACGTCTTACTAAGAAATAGTATCGATGCACTTGTTGCAGGGTTCACATATTAGCAACAGGTTTATAGACAGCTTTGTTTATCATTAATTCTTTCAGCAACTGAACTTCATCTCAAGAGCACCCGTTATATCATGAAAGCATTTACGTTAGCATCGCTTGCTGAAACTTTAAATGTTTGACGCTTCGGTAACGATGATGAAACTGTTATATATTTTGGCATAATACTTCTTGGACGTATTTCATTCGAGACAAAATTTTTCTACATTTTTTTCTGATATTAATCCATGAGAAACAGTGCTGTGGGGGTATGCAGACACTCGCAAATAAAGGCTTTAACAATTTGATAAGCTAAGTCGCGATGTTTGATCATTTAAACATTGCTTTGCTAAAGAACTGAAGCTATCTCTTGAAAATTATTGGGGGGCTAAAGCCCCCCCAGCCCCCCCGCCTCCGCGGTCCATGATCTGTTACAAGGATAAGGTCCATGGAATGGAATGTTGCATGGAATAGTCCAAAGCTCAGGACTCATTGATTGAACGGATGAGAAAAGACATCCAATTTTTGAGATCTCGAAAAAAATAAATTTTATCGATGTGAGACTTAAAAAGAAAACGTCAATAAACGTCCATTCTAAAGAAGTGAGATTTCCTCCCAGAATCTGTGATGTTCAAAAATATCGATTACAAGGAAAAGTTAATTGCATGGAATAATCTAATAATCAAGAAGCATTAAATGAATTGGTGTGGGAGGTCATCAAGTCTATGGAGATGTCGAAGTAAATCAATTTTATCGATGTGAGAATTAAATAGAGAATGTCATATGAAAGTAAATGTCCATTCTAAAGATGTGAGATTTCATCCCAAAATCTGTGATATTCAAAAAAATCTATTACAATGAAATGTTAATTGTATGGAATAATCTAATAATCAAGAAGCAATGAGATAATAGGCGTGAGAGGTCATCATATCTATGCAGTTGCGAAGAAAAAATATTTTATCGATGTGAGAATTGGATAGAGAATGTCATATGAAAGTCAGTGTCCATTCCAAACAGGTGAGATTTCATCCCAGAATCTGTAATGGTCAAAAACATCTATTACGAGGGAAAGTTAATTGCATGGAATAGTCAATAATAATAATAATAATAATAATAATAATAATAATAATAATAATAATAATAATAATAATAATAATAATAATAATAATAATAATAATAATAATAATAATAATAAATGTTGATAAAGGGGCTGGAAGGCCAAGGCCTATAAAACCCTGATTGTCATGACTTATAATCTAGTTTAGTTTGAACTCGAATTTTGAGTCTCCGTGTAGGCGGTCAAAGAGTTTTTCAAAAGTTATTACATCCTTCGCTTCGACGATGTTCGCTGGCAAGCACTTCCACTCTTTGACGATTCGTTGAGAATAGAAGTTCTTTCTTGCATCTAGTCTGCATTTATTCAATACTATTTTGTATCTATGACCTCTTGTCTTATTTTGATTGATCTTGAAGAAATTAGAAGGATCAGTATCGACAAGGCCATGAAATATTTTGTAAGTTGTGATCATGTCACCACGCTTTCTCCTATGCTGAAGGGTTGGCAGCTTTAAAGCTTTTAATCTTTCATTGTATGATAACTGGCTGATGCCACGAACGAGTTTTGTCGCTCTTCTTTGAACTGCCTCTAATTGTTTTACGTGCTTAACCATATACGGGTTCCATACGGAAACAGATGTTTCTAGCAAAGGTCTGACAAGACTCTTATAAAGACCAATGAACACATTTCTGTCTATATAAGTCATTGTTCTCTTGATGGATGCGAGCACTCCAGTGGCTTTTCTCGATATTTCAGCTATATGTTTATCAAATTTTAATTTGCTATCCATTACCACTCCAAGGTCTTTCATCTCTTCAACTCTCGATATACTTATCTCTTTATTGTCATGAGAAGACAAGATATAAGCCTTTTAAGCAAGATATAAATCAAGTAGCATTGAGTGAATAGGTGTGAGAGGTCATCATAGCTATGCAAATGTCGAAGAAAATGAATTTTCTCGATGTGAGAATAGAATATTGAATGTAATCTTAAAGTAAAAGTTCATTCTAAAGATGTGAGATTTCATCACAGAATCTGTGATGTTTAAAACCATCTATTACAAGGAAAAGTTAGTTGCATGGAGAAGTCTCATAATCTAGTAGCATTGAGTGAATGGGTGTTAGAGGTCATCATAGCTATGCAAATGTCGAAGAAAATGAATTTTATCGATGTGAGAATAGAATATTTAATGTAAACTTAAAGTAAATGTTCATTCTAAAGATGTGAGATTTCATCACAGAATCTGTGATGTTCAAAAACATCTATTACAAGGTAAAGTTGATTGCATGGAATAGTCTAATAAGCAAGTAGCATTGAGTGAATAGGTGTGAGAGGTCATCATAGCTATACAAATGTCGAAGAAAATGAATTTTATCGATGTGAGAATAGAAAATTGAATGTAAACTTAAAGTAAAGGTTCATTCTGAAGATGTGAGATTTCATCACAGAATCTGTGATGTTTAAAAACATCTATTACAAGGAAAAGTTGATTGCATGGAGAAGTCTCATAATCTAGTAGCATTAAGTGAATGGGTGTTAGAGGTCATCATAGCTATGCAAATGTCGAAGAAAATGAATTTTATCGATGTGAGAATAGAATATTGAATGTAATCTTAAAGTAAAAGTTCATTCTAAAGATGCGAGATTTCATCACAGAATCTGTGATGTTTAAAAACATCTATTACAAGGAAAAGTTAGTTGCATGGAGAAGTCTCATAATCTAGTAGCATTGAGTGAATGGGTGTTAGAGGTCATCATAGCTATGCAAATGTCGAAGAAAATGAATTTTATCGATGTGAGAATAGAATATTGAATGTAAACTTAAAGTAAATGTTCATTCTAAAGATGTGAGATTTCATCACAGAATCTGTGATGTTCAAAAACATCTATTACAAGGTAAAGTTGATTGCATGGAATAGTCTAATAAGCAAGTAGCATTGAGTGAATAGGTGTGAGAGGTCATCATAGCTATACAAATGTCGAAGAAAATGAATTTTATCGATGTGAGAATAGAATATTGAATGTAAACTTAAAGTAAAGGTTCATTCTGAAGATGTGAGATTTCATCACAGAATCTGTGATGTTTAAAAACATCTATTACAAGGAAAAGTTGATTGCATGGAGAAGTCTCATAATCTAGTAGCATTAAGTGAATGGGTGTTAGAGGTCATCATAGCTATGCAAATGTCGAAGAAAATGAATGTTATCGATGTGAGAATAGAATATTGAATGTAATCTTAAAGTAAATGTTCATTCTAAAGATGCGAGATTTCATCACAGAATCTGTGATGTTTAAAAACATCTATTACAAGGAAAAGTTAGTTGCATGGAGAAGTCTCATAATCTAGTAGCATTGAGTGAATGGGTGTTAGAGGTCATCATAGCTATGCAAATGTCGAAGAAAATGAACTTTATGGGTGTGAGAATAGAATATTGAATGTAAACTTAAAGCAAAAGTTCATTCTATAGATGTGAGATTTCATCACAGAATCTGTGATGTTTAAAAACATCTATTGCAAGGTAAAGTTGATTGCATGGAATAGTCTAATAAGCAAATAGCATTGAGTGAATGGGTGTGAGAGGTCATCATAGCTATGCAAATGTCGAAGAAAATGAATTTTATCGATGTGAGAATAGAATATTGAATGTAAACTTAAAGTAAATGTTCATTCTAAAGATGTGAGATTTCATCACAGAATCTGTGATGTTTAAAAACATCTATTACAAGGTAAAGTTGATTGCATGGAATAGTCCAATAAGCAAGTAGCATTGAGTGAATAGGTGTGAGAGGTCATCATAGCTATGCAAATGTCGAAGAAAATGAATTTTATCGATGAGAGAATAGAATATTGAATGTAAACTTAAAGTAAAAGTTCATTCTAAAGATGTGAGATTTCATCACAGAATCTGTGATGCTTAAAAACATCTATTGCAAGGTAAAGTTGATTGCATGGAATAGTCTAATAAGCAAGTAGCATTGAGTGAATGGGTGTGAGAGGTCATCATAGCTATGCAAATGTCGAAGAAAATGAATTTTATCGATGTGAGAATAGAATATTGAATGTAAACTTAAAGTAAATGTTCATTCTAAAGATGTGAGATTTCATCACAGAATCTGTGATGTTTAAAAACATCTATTGCAAGGTAAAGTTGATTGCATGGAATAGTCTAATAAGCAAGTAGCATTAAGTGAATGGGTGTTAGAGGTCATCATAGCTATGCAAATGTCGAAGAAAATGAATTTTATGGATGTGAGAATAGAATATTGAATGTAAACTTAAAGTAAAAGTTCATTCTAAAGATGTGAGATTTCATCACAGAATCTGTGATGTTTAAAAACATCTATTGCAAGGAAAAGTTAGTTGCATGGAGAAGTCTCATAATCTAGTAGTATTAAGTGAATGGGTGTTAGATGTCATCATAGCTATGCAAATGTCGAAGAAAATGAATTTTATGGATGTGACAATAGAATATTGAATGTAATCTTAAAGTAAAAGTTCATTCTAAAGATGTGAGATTTCATCACAGAATCTGTGATGTTTAAAAACATCTATTACAAGGAAAAGTTAGTTGCATGGAGAAGTCTCATAATCTAGTAGCATTGAGTGAATGGGTGTTAGAAGTCATCATAGCTATGCAAATGTCGAAGACAATGAATTTTATGGATGTGAGAATAGAATATTGAATATAATCTTAAAGTAAAAGTTCATTCTAAAGATGTGATGATTTCATCACAGAATCTGTGATGTTTAAGAACATCTATTGCAACGTAAATTTGATTGCATGGAATAGTCTAATAAGCAAGTAGCATTGAGTGAATAGGTGTGAGAGGTCATCATAGGTATGCAAATGTCGAAGAAAATGAATTTTATCGATCTGAGAATTGAATATTGAATGTAATCTTAAAGTAAAAGTTCATTCTAAAGATGTGAGATTTCATCACCGAATCTGTGATGCTTAAAAACATCTATTGCAAGGTAAAGTTGATTGCATGGAATAGTCTAATAAGCATGTAGCATTGAGTGAATAGGTGTGAGAGGTCATCTTATCTATGCAAATGTCGAAGAAAATGAAATTTATCGATGTGAGAATAGAATATTGAATGTAAACTTAAAGTAAAAGTTCATTCTAAAGATGTGAGATTTCATCACAGAATCTGTGATGCTTAAAAACATCTATTGCAAGGTAAAGTTGATTGCATGGAATAGTCTAATAAGCAAGTAGCATTGAGTGAATAGGTGTGAGAGGTCATCTTATCTATGCAAATGCCAAAGAAAATGAATTTTATCGATGTGAGAATAGAATATTGAATGTAAACTTAAAGTAAAAGTTCATTCTAAAGATGTGAGATTTCATCACAGAATCTGTGATGCTTAAAATCATCTGTTACAAGGTAAAGTTTGTTGCATGGAGAAGTCTCATAATCTAGTAGCATTGAGTGAATGGGTGTCAGAGGTCATCATAGCTATGCAAATGTCGAAGAAAATGAAATTTATGGATGTGAGAATAGAATATTGAATATAAACTTAATGTAAAAGTTCATTCTAAAGATGTGAGATTTCATCACAGAATCTGTGATGCTCGAAAACATTTATTACAAGGTAAAGTTAATTGCATGGAATGGTCTAATAAGAAAGTAGCATTTAGTGAATTGGTGTGAGAGGTCATCATAGCTATGCAAATGTGGAAGAAAATGAATTTTATCGATGAGAGAATAGAATATTGAATGTAAACTTAATGTAAAAGTTCATTCTAAAGATGTGAGATTTCATCACAGAATCTGTGATGTTTAAAAACATCTATTGCAAGGTAAAGTTGACTGCATGGAATAGTCTAATAAGCAAGTAGCATTGAGTGAATAGGTGTGAGAGGTCCTCATAGCTATGCAAATGTCGAAGAAAATGAATTTTATGGATGTGAGAATAGAATATTGAATGTAAAATTAAAGTAAAAGTTTATTCTAAAGATGTGACATTTCATCACAGAATCTGTGATGTTTAAAAACATCTATTACAAGGTAAAGTTGATTGCATGGAATAGTCTAATAAGCAAGTAGCATTGAGTGAATAGGTGTGAGAGGTCATTATAGCTATGCAAATGTCGAAGAAAATGAATTTTATCGATGTGAGAATAGAATATTGAATGTAATCTTAAAGTAAATGTTCATTCTAAAGATGTGAGATTTCATCACAGAATCTGTGATGCTCGAAAACATCTATTACAAGGTAAAGTTGATTGCATGGAATAGTCTAATAAGCAAGTAGCATTGAGTGAATAGATGTGAGAGGTCATCATAGCTATGCAAATGTCGAAGAAAATGAATTTTATGGATGTGAGAATAGAATATTGAATGTAATCTTAAAGTAAAAGTTCATTCTAAAGATGTGAGATTTCATCACAGAATCTGTGATGTTTAAAAACATCTATTACAAGGAAAAGTTAGTTGCATGGAGAAGTCTCATAATCTAGTAGCATTGAGTGAATGGGTGTTAGAGGTCATCATAGCTATGCAAATGTCGAAGAAAATGAATTTTATGGATGTGAGAATAGAATATTGAATGTAAACTTAAAGCAAAAGTTCTTTCTATAGATGTGAGATTTCATCACAGAATCTGTGATGCTCGAAAAAATCTATTACAAGGTAAAGTTGATTGCATGGAATAGTCTAATAAGCAAGTAGCATTGAGTGAAATGGTGTGAGAGGTCATCATAGCTATGCAAATGTCGAAGAAAATGAATTTTATCGATGAGAGAATAGATTATTGAATGTAAACTTAATGTAAAAGTTCATTCTAAAGATGTGAGATTTCATCACAGAATCTGTGATGTTTAAAAACATATATTACAAGGTAAAGTTGAATTCATGGAATAGTCGAATAAGCAAGTAGCATTGAGTGAATAGGTGTGAGAGGTCATCATAGCTATGCAAATGTCGAAGAAAATGAATTTTATCGATGAGAGAATAGAATATTGAATGTAAACTTAAAGTAAAAGTTCTTTCTAAAGATGTGAGATTTCATCACAGAATCTGTGATGCTCGAAAACATCCATTACAAGGTAAAGTTGATTGCATGGAATAGTCTAATAAGCAAGTAGCATTGAGTGAATAGGTGTGAGAGGTCATAATAGCTATGCAAATGTCGAAGAAAATGAATTTTATCGATGAGAGAATAGAATATTGAATGTAAACTTAAAGTAAAAGTTCATTCTAAAGATGTGAGATTTCATCACAGAATCTGTGATGCTTAAAAACATCTATTGCAAGGTAAAGTTGATTGCATGGAATAGTCTAATAAGCAAGTAGCATTGAGTGAATGGGTGTGAGAGGTCATCATAGCTATGCAAATGTCGAAGAAAATGAATTTTATCGATGTGAGAATAGAATATTTAATGTAAACTTAAAGTAAATGTTCATTCTAAAGATGTGAGATTTCATCACAGAATCTGTGATGTTTAAAAACATCTATTACAAGGTAAAGTTGATTGCATGGAATAGTCTAATAAGCAAGTAGCATTGAGTGAATAGGTGTGAGAGGTCATCATAGCTATACAAATGTCGAAGAAAATGAATTTTATCGATGTGAGAATAGAATATTGAATGTAAACTTAAAGTAAAGGTTCATTCTAAAGAAGTGAGATTTCATCACAGAATCTGTGATGTTTAAAAACATCTATTACAAGGAAAAGTTGATTGCATGGAGAAGTCTCATAATCTAGTACCATTAAGTGAATGGGTGTTAGTGGTCATCATAGCTATGCAAATGTCGAAGAAAATGAATTTTATCGATGTGAGAATAGAATATTGAATGTAATCTTAAAGTAAGAGTTCATTCTAAAGATGCAAGATTTCATCACAGAATCTGTGATGTTTAAAAACATCTATTACAAGGAAAAGTTAGTTGCATGGAGAAGTCTCATAATCTAGTAGCATTGAGTGAATGGGTGTTAGAGGTCATCATAGCTATGCAAATGTCGAAGAAAATGAATTTTATGGATGTGAGAATAGAATATTGAATGTAAACTTAAAGCAAAAGTTCATTCTATAGATGTGAGATTTCATCACAGAATCTGTGATGCTCGAAAACATCTATTACAAGGTAAAGTTGATTGCATGGAATAGTCTAATAAGCAAGTAGCATTGAGTGAAATGGTATGAGAGGTCATCATAGCTATACAAATGTCGAAGAAAATGAATTTTCTCGATGTGAGAATAGAATATTGAATGTAAAATTAAAGTAAAAATTCATTCTAAAGATGTGAGATTTCATCACAGAATCTGTGATGCTTAAAATCATCTGTTACAAGGTAAAGTTAGTTGCATGGAGAAGTCTCATAATCTAGTAGCATTGAGTGAATGGGTGTCAGAGGTCATCATAGCTATGCAAATGTCGAAGAAAATGAATTTTATGGATGTGAGAATAGAATATTGAATATAAACTTAAAGTAAAAGTTCATTCTAAAGATGTGAGATTTCATCACAGAATCTTTGATGCTCGAAAACATTTATTACAAGGTAATGTTAATTGCATGGAATGGTCTAATAAGCAAGTAGCATTTAGTGAATTGGTGTGAGAGGTCATCATAGCTATGCAAATGTGGAGGAAAATGAATTTTATCGATGAGAGAATAGAATATTGAATGTAAACTTAATGTAAAAGTTCATTCTAAAGATGTGAGACTTCATCACAGAATCTGTGATGTTTAAAAACATCTATTGCAAGGTAAAGTTGACTGCATGGAATAGTCTAATAAGCAAGTAGCATTGAGTGAATAGGTGTGAGAGGTCCTCATAGCTATGCAAATGTCGAAGAAAATGAATTTTATGGATGTGAGAATAGAATATTGACTGTAAAATTAAAGTAAAAGTTCATTCTAAAGATGTGAGATTTCATCACAGAATCTGTGATGTTTAAAAATATCTATTACAAGGTAAAGTTGATTGCATGGAATAGTCTAATAAGCAAGTAGCATTGAGAGAATAGGTGTGAGAGGTCATCATAGCTATGCAAATGTCGAAGAAAATGAATTTTATCGATGTGAGAATAGAATATTGAATGTAATCTTAAAGTAAATGTTCATTCTAAAGATGTGAGATTTCATCACAGAATCTGTGATGCTCGAAAACATCTATTACAAGGTAAAGTTGATTGCATGGAATAGTCTAATAAGCAAGTAGCATTGAGTGAATAGGTGTGAGAGGTCATCATAGCTATGCAAATGTCGAAGAAAATGAATTTTATCGATGAGAGAATAGAATATTGAATGTAAACTTAAAGTAAAAGTTCATTCTAAAGATGTGAGATTTCATCACAGAATCTGTGATGCTCGAAAATATCTATTACAAGGTAAAGTTGATTGCATGGAATGGTCTAATAAGCAAGTAGCATTGAGTGAATAGGTGTGAGAGGTCATCATAGCTATGCAAATGTCGAAGAAAATGAATTCTATCGATGTGAGAATAGAATATTGAATGTAGACTTAAAGTAAAGGTTCATTCTGAAGATGTGAGATTTCATCACAGAATCTGTGATGTTTAAAAACATCTATTACAAGGAAAAGTTGATTGCATGGAGAAGTCTCATAATCTAGTAGCATTAAGTGAATGGGTGTTAGAGGTCATCATAGCTATGCAAATGTCGAAGAAAATGAATTTTATCGATGTGAGAATAGAATATTGAATGTAATCTTAAAGTAAATGTTGATTCTAAAGATGCGAGATTTCATCACAGAATCTGTGATGTTTAAAAACATCTATTACAAGGAAAAGTTAGTTGCATGGAGAAGTCTCATAATCTAGTAGCATTGAGTGAATGGGTGTTAGAGGTCATCATAGCTATGCAAATGTCGAAGAAAATGAACTTTATGGGTGTGAGAATAGAATATTGAATGTAAACTTAAAGCAAAAGTTCATTCTATAGATGTGAGATTTCATCACAGAATCTGTGATGTTTAAAAACATCTATTGCAAGGTAAAGTTGATTGCATGGAATAGTCTAATAAGCAAGTAGCATTGAGTGAATGGGTGTGAGAGGTCATCATAGCTATGCAAATGTCGAAGAAAATGAATTTTATGGATGTGAGAATAGAATATTGAATGTAAACTTAAAGCAAAAGTTCATTCTATAGATGTGAGATTTCATCACAGAATCTGTGATGCTCGAAAACATCTATTACAAGGTAAAGTTGATTGCATGGAATAGTCTAATAAGCAAGTAGCATTGAGTGAATAGATGTGAGAGGTCATCATAGCTATGCAAATGTCGAAGAAAATGAACTTTATGGGTGTGAGAATAGAATATTGAATGTAAACTTAAAGCAAAAGTTCATTCTATAGATGTGAGATTTCATCACAGAATCTGTGATGTTTAAAAACATCTATTGCAAGGTAAAGTTGATTGCATGGAATAGTCTAATAAGCAAGTAGCATTGAGTGAATGGGTGTGAGAGGTCATCATAGCTATGCAAATGTCGAAGAAAATGAATTTTATGGATGTGAGAATAGAATATTGAATGTAAACTTAAAGCAAAAGTTCATTCTATAGATGTGAGATTTCATCACAGAATCTGTGATGCTCGAAAACATCTATTACAAGGTAAAGTTGATTGCATGGAATAGTCTAATAAGCAAGTAGCATTGAGTGAATAGATGTGAGAGGTCATCATAGCTATGCAAATGTCGAAGAAAATGAATTTTATGGATGTGAGAATAGAATATTGAATGTAATCTTAAAGTAAAAGTTCATTCTAAAGATGTGAGATTTCATCACAGAATCTGTGATGTTTAAAAACATCTATTACAAGGAAAAGTTAGTTGCATGGAGAAGTCTCATAATCTAGTAGCATTGAGTGAATGGGTGTTAGAGGTCATCATAGCTATGCAAATGTCGAAGAAAATGAATTTTATGGATGTGAGAATAGAATATTGAATGTAAACTTAAAGCAAAAGTTCTTTCTATAGATGTGAGATTTCATCACAGAATCTGTGATGCTCGAAAAAATCTATTACAAGGTAAAGTTGATTGCATGGAATAGTCTAATAAGCAAGTAGCATTGAGTGAAATGGTGTGAGAGGTCATCATAGCTATGCAAATGTCGAAGAAAATGAATTTTATCGATGAGAGAATAGATTATTGAATGTAAACTTAATGTAAAAGTTCATTCTAAAGATGTGAGATTTCATCACAGAATCTGTGATGTTTAAAAACATATATTACAAGGTAAAGTTGATTTCATGGAATAGTCGAATAAGCAAGTAGCATTGAGTGAATAGGTGTGAGAGGTCATCATAGCTATGCAAATGTCGAAGAAAATGAATTTTATCGATGAGAGAATAGAATATTGAATGTAAACTTAAAGTAAAAGTTCTTTCTAAAGATGTGAGATTTCATCACAGAATCTGTGATGCTCGAAAACATCCATTACAAGGTAAAGTTGATTGCATGGAATAGTCTAATAAGCAAGTAGCATTGAGTGAATAGGTGTGAGAGGTCATCATAGCTATGCAAATGTCGAAGAAAATGAATTTTATCGATGAGAGAATAGAATATTGAATGTAAACTTAAAGTAAAAGTTCATTCTAAAGATGTGAGATTTCATCACAGAATATGTGATGCTTAAAAACATCTATTGCAAGGTAAAGTTGATTGCATGGAATAGTCTAATAAGCAAGTAGCATTGAGTGAATGGGTGTGAGAGGTCATCATAGCTATGCAAATGTCGAAGAAAATGAATTTTATCGATGTGAGAATAGAATATTTAATGTAAACTTAAAGTAAATGTTCATTCTAAAGATGTGAGATTTCATCACAGAATCTGTGATGTTTAAAAACATCTATTACAAGGTAAAGTTGATTGCATGGAATAGTCTAATAAGCAAGTAGCATTGAGTGAATAGGTGTGAGAGGTCATCATAGCTATACAAATGTCGAAGAAAATGAATTTTATCGATGTGAGAATAGAATATTGAATGTAAACTTAAAGTAAAGGTTCATTCTAAAGATGTGAGATTTCATCACAGAATCTGTGATGTTTAAAAACATCTATTACAAGGAAAAGTTGATTGCATGGAGAAGTCTCATAATCTAGTAGCATTAAGTGAATGGGTGTTAGAGGTCATCATAGCTATGCAAATGTCGAAGAAAATGAATTTTATCGATGTGAGAATAGAATATTGAATGTAATCTTAAAGTAAGAGTTCATTCTAAAGATGCAAGATTTCATCACAGAATCTGTGATGTTTAAAAACATCTATTACAAGGAAAAGTTAGTTGCATGGAGAAGTCTCATAATCTAGTAGCATTGAGTGAATGGGTGTTAGAGGTCATCATAGCTATGCAAATGTCGAAGAAAATGAATTTTATGGATGTGAGAATAGAATATTGAATGTAAACTTAAAGCAAAAGTTCATTCTATAGATGTGAGATTTCATCACAGAATCTGTGATGCTCGAAAACATCTATTACAAGGTAAAGTTGATTGCATGGAATAGTCTAATAAGCAAGTAGCATTGAGTGAAATGGTATGAGAGGTCATCATAGCTATACAAATGTCGAAGAAAATGAATTTTCTCGATGTGAGAATAGAATATTGAATGTAAAATTAAAGTAAAAATTCATTCTAAAGATGTGAGATTTCATCACAGAATCTGTGATGCTTAAAATCATCTGTTACAAGGTAAAGTTAGTTGCATGGAGAAGTCTCATAATCTAGTAGCATTGAGTGAATGGGTGTCAGAGGTCATCATAGCTATGCAAATGTCGAAGAAAATGAATTTTATGGATGTGAGAATAGAATATTGAATATAAACTTAAAGTAAAAGTTCATTCTAAAGATGTGAGATTTCATCACAGAATCTGTGATGCTCGAAAACATTTATTACAAGGTAAAGTTAATTGCATGGAATGGTCTAATAAGCAAGTAGCATTTAGTGAATTGGTGTGAGAGGTCATCATAGCTATGCAAATGTGGAAGAAAATGAATTTTATCGAGGAGAGAATAGAATATTGAATGTAAACTTAATGTAAAAGTTCATTCTAAAGATGTGAGACTTCATCACAGAATCTGTGATGTTTAAAAACATCTATTGCAAGGTAAAGTTGACTGCATGGAATAGTCTAATAAGCAAGTAGCATTGAGTGAATAGGTGTGAGAGGTCCTCATAGCTATGCAAATGTCGAAGAAAATGAATTTTATGGATGTGAGAATAGAATATTGAATGTAAAATTAAAGTAAAAGTTCATTCTAAAGATGTGAGATTTCATCACAGAATCTGTGATGTTTAAAAATATCTATTACGAGGTAAAGTTGATTGCATGGAATAGTCTAATAAGCAAGTAGCATTGAGAGAATAGGTGTGAGAGGTCATCATAGCTATGCAAATGTCGAAGAAAATGAATTTTATCGATGTGAGAATAGAATATTGAATGTAATCTTAAAGTAAATGTTCATTCTAAAGATGAGAGATTTCATCACAGAATCTGTGATGCTCGAAAACATCTATTACAAGGTAAAGTTGATTGCATGGAATAGTCTAATAAGCAAGTAGCATTGAGTGAATAGGTGTGAGAGGTCATCATAGCTATGCAAATGTCGAAGAAAATGAATTTTATCGATGAGAGAATAGAATATTGAATGTAAACTTAAAGTAAAAGTTCATTCTAAAGATGTGAGATTTCATCACAGAATCTGTGATGCTCGAAAACATCTATTACAAGGTAAAGTTGATTGCATGGAATGGTCTAATAAGCAAGTAGCATTGAGTGAATAGGTGTGAGAGGTCATCATAGCTATGCAAATGTCGAAGAAAATGAATTCTATCGATGTGAGAATAGAATATTGAATGTAGACTTAAAGTAAAGGTTCATTCTGAAGATGTGAGATTTCATCACAGAATCTGTGATGTTTAAAAACATCTATTACAAGGAAAAGTTGATTGCATGGAGAAGTCTCATAATCTAGTAGCATTAAGTGAATGGGTGTTAGAGGTCATCATAGCTATGCAAATGTCGAAGAAAATGAATTTTATCGATGTGAGAATAGAATATTGAATGTAATCTTAAAGTAAATGTTGATTCTAAAGATGCGAGATTTCATCACAGAATCTGTGATGTTTAAAAACATCTATTACAAGGAAAAGTTAGTTGCATGGAGAAGTCTCATAATCTAGTAGCATTGAGTGAATGGGTGTTAGAGGTCATCATAGCTATGCAAATGTCGAAGAAAATGAACTTTATGGGTGTGAGAATAGAATATTGAATGTAAACTTAAAGCAAAAGTTCATTCTATAGATGTGAGATTTCATCACAGAATCTGTGATGTTTAAAAACATCTATTGCAAGGTAAAGTTGATTGCATGGAATAGTCTTATAAGCAAGTAGCATTGAGTGAATGGGTGTGAGAGGTCATCATAGCTATGCAAATGTCGAAGAAAATGAATTTTATCGATGTGAGAATAGAATATTGAATGTAAACTTAAAGTAAATGTTCATTCTAATGATGTGAGATTTCATCACAGAATCTGTGATGTTTAAAAACATCTATTACAAGGTAAAGTTGATTGCATGGAATAGTCTAATAAGCAAGTAGCATTGAGTGAATAGGTGTGAGAGGTCATCATAGCTATGCAAATGTCGAAGAAAATGAATTTTATGGATGTGAGAATAGAATATTGAATGTAAACTTAATGTAAAAGTTCATTCTAAAGATGTGAGATTTCATCACAGAATCTGTGATGTTTAAAAACATCTATTGCAAGGAAAAGTTAGTTGCATGGAGAAGTCTCATAATCTAGTAGTATTAAGTGAATGGGTGTTAGATGTCATCATAGCTATGCAAATGTCGAAGAAAATGAATTTTATGGATGTGACAATAGAATATTGAATGTAATCTTAAAGTAAAAGTTCATTCTAAAGATGTGAGATTTCATCACAGAATCTGTGATGTTTAAAAACATCTATTACAAGGAAAAGTTAGTTGCATGGAGAAGTCTCATAATCTAGTAGCATTGAGTGAATGGGTGTTAGAGGTCATCATAGCTATGCAAATGTCGAAGAAAATGAATTTTATGGATGTGAGAATAGAATATTGAATGTAAACTTAAAACAAAAGTTCATTCTATAGATGTGAGATTTCATCACAGAATCTGTGATGCTCGAAAAAATCTATTACAAGGTAAAGTTGATTGCATGGAATAGTCTAATAAGCAAGTAGCATTGAGTGAAATGGTGTGAGAGGTCATCATAGCTATGCAAATGTCGAAGAAAATGAATTTTATCGATGAGAGAATAGAATATTGAATGTAAACTTAATGTAAAAGTTCATTCTAAAGATGTGAGATTTCATCACAGAATCTGTGATGTTTAAAAACATATATTACAAGGTAAAGTTGATTTCATGGAATAGTCTAATAAGCAAGTAGCATTGAGTGAATAGGTGTGAGAGGTCATCATAGCTATACAAATGTCGAAGAAAATGAATTTTATCGATGTGAGAATAGAATATTGTTTGTAATCTTAAAGTAAAAGTTCATTCTAAAGATGTGAGATTTCATCACAGAATCTGTGATGTTTAAAAACATCTATTGCAAGGTAAAGTTGATTTCATGGAATAGTCTAATAAGCAAGTAGCATTGAGTGAATAGGTGTGAGAGGTCATCATAGATATGCAAATGTCGAAGAAAATGAATTTTATCGATGTGAGAATAGAATATTGAATGTAAACATAAAGTAAAAGTTCATTCTAAAGATGTGAGATTTCATCACAGAATCTGTGATGCTTAAAAACATCTATTGCAAGGTAAAGTTGATTGCATGGAATAGTCTAATAAGCAAGTAGCATTGAGTGAATAGGTGTGAGAGGTCATCATAGCTATACAAATGTCGAAGAAAATGAATTTATATCGATGTGAGAATAGAATATTGTTGTTAATCTTAAAGTAAAAGTTCATTCTAAAGATGTGAGATTTCATCACAGAATCTGTGATGTTTAAAAACATCTATTGCAATGTAAAGTTGATTTCATGGAATAGTCTAATAAGCAAGTAGCATTGAGTGAATAGGTGTGAGAGGTCATCATAGCTATGCAAATGTCGAAGAAAATGAATTTTATCGATGTGAGAATAGAATATTGAATGTAAACTTAAAGTAAAAGTTCATTCTAAAGATGTGAGATATCATCACAGAATCTGTGATACTTAAAAACATCTATTGCAAGGTAAAGTTGATTGCATGGAATAGTCTAATAAGCAAGTAGCATTGAGTGAATAGGTGTGAGAGGTCATCTTATCTATGCAAATGTCGAAGAAAATGAATTTTATCGATGTGAGAATAGAATATTGAATGTAAACTTAAAGTAAAAGTTCATTCTAAAGATGTGAGATTTCATCACAGAATCTGTGATGCTTAAAATCATCTGTTACAAGGTAAAGTTAGTTGCATGGAGAAGTCTCATAATCTAGTAGCATTGAGTGAATGGGTGTCAGAGGTCATCATAGCTATGCAAATGTCGAAGAAAATGAAATTTATGGATGTGAGAATAGAATATTGAATATAAACTTAAAGTAAAAGTTCATTCTAAAGATGTGAGATTTCATCACAGAATCTGTGATGCTCGAAAACATTTATTACAAGGTAAAGTTAATTGCATGGAATGGTCTAATAAGCAAGTAGCATTTAGTGAATTAGTGTGAGAGGTCATCATAGCTATGCAAATGTGGAAGAAAATGAATTTTATCGATGAGAGAATAGAATATTGAATGTAAACTTAATGTAAAAGTTCATTCTAAAGATGTGAGATTTCATCACAGAATCTGTGATGTTTAAAAACATCTATTGCAAGGTAAAGTTGACTGCATGGAATAGTCTAATAAGCAAGTAGCATTGAGTGAATAGGTGTGAGAGGTCCTCATAGCTATGCAAATGTCGAAGAAAATGAATTTTATGGATGTGAGAATAGAATATTGAATGTAAAATGAAAGTAAAAGTTCATTCTAAAGATGTGAGATTTCATCACAGAATCTGTGATGTTTAAAAACATCTATTACAAGGTAAAGTTGATTGCATGGAATAGTCTAATAAGCAAGTAGCATTGAGTGAATAGGTGTGAGAGGTCATCATAGCTATGCAAATATCGAAGAAAATGAATTTTATCGATGTGAGAATAGAATATTGAATGTAATCTTAAAGTAAATGTTCATTCTAAAGATGTGAGATTTCATCACAGAATCTGTGATGCTCGAAAACATCTATTACAAGGTAAAGTTGATTGCATGGAATAGTCTAATAAGCAAGTAGCATTGAGTGAATAGGTGTGAGTGGTCATCATAGCTATGCAAATGTCGAAGGAAATGAATTTTATCGATGAGAGAATAGAATATTGAATGTAAACTTAAAGTAAAAGTTCATTCTAAAGATGTGAGATTTCATCACAGAATCTGTGATGCTCGAAAACATCTATTACAAGGTGAAGTTGATTGCATGGAATGGTCTAATAAGCAAGTAGCATTGAGTGAAATGGTGTGAGAGGTCATCATAGCTATGCAAATGTCGAAGAAAATGAATTTTATCGATGAGAGAATAGATTATTGAATGTAAACTTAATGTAAAAGTTCATTCTAAAGATGTGAGATTTCATCACAGAATCTGTGATGTTTAAAAACATATATTACAAGGTAAAGTTGATTTCATGGATTAGTCGAATAAGCAAGTAGCATTGAGTGAATGGGTGTGAGAGGTCATCATAGCTATGCAAATGTCGAAGAAAATGAATTTTATCGATGAGAGAATAGAATATTGAATGTAATTTTAAAGTAAAAGTTCATTCTAGAGATATGAGATTTCATCACAGAATCTGTGATGTTTAAAAACATCTATTACAAGGAAAAGTTGATGGCATGGATAAGTCTCATAATCTAGTAGCATTGAGTGAATGGGTGTTAGAAGTCATCATAGCTATGCAAATGTCGAAGACAATGAATTTTATGGATGTGAGAATAGAATATTGAATATAATCTTAAAGTAAAAGTTCATTCTAAAGATGTGAGATTTAATCACAGAATCTGTGATGTTTAAAAACATCTATTACAAGGTAAAGTTGATTGCATGGAATAGTCTAATAAGCAAGTAGCATTGAGTGAATAGGTGTGAGAGGTCATCATAGCTATGCAAATGTCGAAGAAAATGAATTTTATCGATGTGAGAATAGAATATTGAATGTTATCTTAAAGTAAAAGTTCATTCTAAAGATGTGAGATTTCATCACAGAATCTGTCATGTTTAAAAACATCTATTGCAAGGTAAAGTTGATTGCATGGAATAGTCTAATAAGCAAGTAGCATTGTGTGAATAGGTGTGAGAGGTCATCATAGCTATGCAAATGTCGAAGAAAATGAATGTTATCGATGTGAGAATAGAATACTGAATGTAAAGTTAAAGTAAACGTTCATTCTAAAGATGTGTGATTTCATCACAGAATCTGTGATGTTTAAAAACATCTATTGCAAGGTAAAGTTGATTTCATGGAATAGTCTGATAAGCAAGTAGCATTGAGTGAATAGGTGTGAGAGGTCATCATAGCTATGCAAATGTCGAAGAAAATGAATTTTATCGATGTTAGAATAGAATATTGAACGTAAACTTTAAGTAAAAGTTCATTCTAAAGATGTGAGATTTAATCACAGAATTTGTGATGTTTAAAACCATCTATTGAAAGGTAAAGTTGATTGCATAGAATAGTCTAATAAGCAAGTAGCATTGAGTGAATAGGTGTGAGAGGTCATCATAGCTATGCAAATGTCGAAGAAAATGAATTTTATCGATGAGAGAATAGAATATTGAATGTAAACTTAATGTAAAAGTTCATTCTAAAGATGTGAGATTTCATCACAGAATCTGTGATGTTTAAAAACATCTATTACAAGGTAAAGTTGATTTCATGGAATAGTCTAATAAGCAAGTAGCATTGAGTGAATAGGTGTGAGAGGTCATCATAGCTATGCAAATGTCGAAGAAAATGAATTTTATCGATGAGAGAATAGTGAATATTGAATGTAATTTTAAAGTAAAAGTTCATTCTAGAGATATGAGATTTCATCACAGAATCTGTGATGTTTAAAAACATCTATTACAAGGAAAAGTTGATGGCATGGATAAGTCTCATAATCTAGTAGCATTGAGTGAATGGGTGTTAGAAGTCATCATAGCTATGCAAATGTCGAAGACAATGAATTTTATGGATGTGAGAATAGAATATTGAATATAATCTTAAAGTAAAAGTTCATTCTAAAGATGTGATGATTTCATCACAGAATCTGTGATGTTTAAAAACATCTATTGCAACGTAAATTTGATTGCATGGAATAGTCTAATAAGCAAGTAGCATTGAGTGAATAGGTGTGAGAGGTCATCATAGGTATGCAAATGTCGAAGAAAATGAATTTTATCGATCTGAGAATTGAATATTGAATGTAATCTTAAAGTAAAAGTTCATTCTAAAGATGTGAGATTTCATCACCGAATCTGTGATGCTTAAAAACATCTATTGCAAGGTAAAGTTGATTGCATGGAATAGTCTAATAAGCAAGTAGCGTTGAGTGAATAGGTGTGAGAGGTCATCTTATCTATGCAAATGTCGAAGAAAATGAATTTTATCGATGTGAGAATAGAATATTGAATGTAAACTTAAAGTAAAAGTTCATTCTAAAGATGTGAGATTTCATCACAGAATCTGTGATGCTTAAAAACATCTATTGCAAGGTAAAGTTGATTGCATGGAATAGTCTAATAAGCAAGTAGCATTGAGTGAATAGGTGTGAGAGGTCATCTTATCTATGCAAATGTCGAAGAAAATGAATTTTATCGATGTGAGAATAGAATATTGAATGTAAACTTAAAGTAAAAGTTCATTCTAAAGATGTGAGATTTCATCACAGAATCTGTGATGCTTAAAATCATCTGTTACAAGGTAAAGTTTGTTGCATGGAGAAGTCTCATAATCTAGTAGCATTGAGTGAATGGGTGTCAGAGGTCATCATAGCTATGCAAATGTCGAAGAAAATGAAATTTATGGATGTGAGAATAGAATATTGAATGTAAACTTAAAGCAAAAGTTCATTCTATAGATGTGAGATTTCATCACAGAATCTGTGATGCTCGAAAAAATCTATTACAAGGTAAAGTTGATTGCATGGAATAGTCTAATAAGCAAGTAGCATTGAGTGAAATGGTGTGAGAGGTCATCATAGCTATGCAAATGTCGAAGAAAATGAATTTTATCGATGAGAGAATAGATTATTGAATGTAAACTTAATGTAAAAGTTCATTCTAAAGATGTGAGATTTCATCACAGAATCTGTGATGTTTAAAAACATATATTACAAGGTAAAGTTGATTTCATGGAATAGTCGAATAAGCAAGTAGCATTGAGTGAATGGGTGTGAGAGGTCATCATAGCTATGCAAATGTCGAAGAAAATGAATTTTATCGATGAGAGAATAGAATATTGAATGTAAACTTAAAGTAAAAGTTCTTTCTAAAGATGTGAGATTTCATCACAGAATCTGTGATGCTCGAAAACATCTATTACAAGGTAAAGTTGATTGCATGGAATAGTCTAATAAGCAAGTAGCATTGAGTGAATAGGTGTGAGAGGTCATCATAGCTATGCAAATGTCGAAGAAAATGAATTTTATCGATCTGAGAATTGAATATTGAATGTAATCTTAAAGTAAAAGTTCATTCTAAAGATGTGAGATTTCATCACCGAATCTGTGATGCTTAAAAACATCTATTGCAAGGTAAAGTTGATTGCATGGAATAGTCTAATAAGCAAGTAGCATTGAGTGAATAGGTGTGAGAGGTCATCTTATCTATGCAAATGTCGAAGAAAATGAATTTTATCGATGTGAGAATAGAATATTGAATGTAAACTTAAAGTAAAAGTTCATTCTAAAGATGTGAGATTTCATCACAGAATCTGTGATGCTTAAAAACATCTATTGCAAGGTAAAGTTGATTGCATGGAATAGTCTAATAAGCAAGTAGCATTGAGTGAATAGGTGTGAGAGGTCATCTTATCTATGCAAATGTCGAAGAAAATGAATTTTATCGATGTGAGAATAGAATATTGAATGTAAACTTAAAGTAAAAGTTCATTCTAAAGATGTGAGATTTCATCACAGAATCTGTGATGCTTAAAATCATCTGTTACAAGGTAAAGTTTGTTGCATGGAGAAGTCTCATAATCTAGTAGCATTGAGTGAATGGGTGTCAGAGGTCATCATAGCTATGCAAATGTCGAAGAAAATGAAATTTATGGATGTGAGAATAGAATATTGAATGTAAACTTAAAGCAAATGTTCATTCTATAGATGTGAGATTTCATCACAGAATCTGTGATGCTCGAAAAAATCTATTACAAGGTAAAGTTGATTGCATGGAATAGTCTAATAAGCAAGTAGCATTGAGTGAAATGGTGTGAGAGGTCATCATAGCTATGCAAATGTCGAAGAAAATGAATTTTATCGATGAGAGAATAGATTATTGAATGTAAACTTAATGTAAAAGTTCATTCTAAAGATGTGAGATTTCATCACAGAATCTGTGATGTTTAAAAACATATATTACAAGGTAAAGTTGATTTCATGGATTAGTCGAATAAGCAAGTAGCATTGAGTGAATGGGTGTGAGAGGTCATCATAGCTATGCAAATGTCGAAGAAAATGAATTTTATCGATGAGAGAATAGAATATTGAATGTAATTTTAAAGTAAAAGTTCATTCTAGAGATATGAGATTTCATCACAGAATCTGTGATGTTTAAAAACATCTATTACAAGGAAAAGTTGATGGCATGGATAAGTCTCATAATCTAGTAGCATTGAGTGAATGGGTGTTAGAAGTCATCATAGCTATGCAAATGTCGAAGACAATGAATTTTATGGATGTGAGAATAGAATATTGAATATAATCTTAAAGTAAAAGTTCATTCTAAAGATGTGAGATTTAATCACAGAATCTGTGATGTTTAAAAACATCTATTACAAGGTAAAGTTGATTGCATGGAATAGTCTAATAAGCAAGTAGCATTGAGTGAATAGGTGTGAGAGGTCATCATAGCTATGCAAATGTCGAAGAAAATGAATTTTATCGATGTGAGAATAGAATATTGAATGTTATCTTAAAGTAAAAGTTCATTCTAAAGATGTGAGATTTCATCACAGAATCTGTCATGTTTAAAAACATCTATTGCAAGGTAAAGTTGATTGCATGGAATAGTCTAATAAGCAAGTAGCATTGTGTGAATAGGTGTGAGAGGTCATCATAGCTATGCAAATGTCGAAGAAAATGAATGTTATCGATGTGAGAATAGAATACTGAATGTAAAGTTAAAGTAAACGTTCATTCTAAAGATGTGTGATTTCATCACAGAATCTGTGATGTTTAAAAACATCTATTGCAAGGTAAAGTTGATTTCATGGAATAGTCTGATAAGCAAGTAGCATTGAGTGAATAGGTGTGAGAGGTCATCATAGCTATGCAAATGTCGAAGAAAATGAATTTTATCGATGTTAGAATAGAATATTGAACGTAAACTTTAAGTAAAAGTTCATTCTAAAGATGTGAGATTTAATCACAGAATTTGTGATGTTTAAAACCATCTATTGAAAGGTAAAGTTGATTGCATAGAATAGTCTAATAAGCAAGTAGCATTGAGTGAATAGGTGTGAGAGGTCATCATAGCTATGCAAATGTCGAAGAAAATGAATTTTATCGATGAGAGAATAGAATATTGAATGTAAACTTAATGTAAAAGTTCATTCTAAAGATGTGAGATTTCATCACAGAATCTGTGATGTTTAAAAACATCTATTACAAGGTAAAGTTGATTTCATGGAATAGTCTAATAAGCAAGTAGCATTGAGTGAATAGGTGTAAGAGGTCATCATAGCTATGCAAATGTCGAAGAAAATGAATTTTATCGATGAGAGAATAGTTAATATTGAATGTAATTTTAAAGTAAAAGTTCATTCTAGAGATATGAGATTTCATCACAGAATCTGTGATGTTTAAAAACATCTATTACAAGGAAAAGTTGATGGCATGGATAAGTCTCATAATCTAGTAGCATTGAGTGAATGGGTGTTAGAAGTCATCATAGCTATGCAAATGTCGAAGACAATGAATTTTATGGATGTGAGAATAGAATATTGAATATAATCTTAAAGTAAAAGTTCATTCTAAAGATGTGATGATTTCATCACAGAATCTGTGATGTTTAAAAACATCTATTGCAACGTAAATTTGATTGCATGGAATAGTCTAATAAGCAAGTAGCATTGAGTGAATAGGTGTGAGAGGTCATCATAGGTATGCAAATGTCGAAGAAAATGAATTTTATCGATCTGAGAATTGAATATTGAATGTAATCTTAAAGTAAAAGTTCATTCTAAAGATGTGAGATTTCATCACCGAATCTGTGATGCTTAAAAACATCTATTGCAAGGTAAAGTTGATTGCATGGAATAGTCTAATAAGCAAGTAGCGTTGAGTGAATAGGTGTGAGAGGTCATCTTATCTATGCAAATGTCGAAGAAAATGAATTTTATCGATGTGAGAATAGAATATTGAATGTAAACTTAAAGTAAAAGTTCATTCTAAAGATGTGAGATTTCATCACAGAATCTGTGATGCTTAAAAACATCTATTGCAAGGTAAAGTTGATTGCATGGAATAGTCTAATAAGCAAGTAGCATTGAGTGAATAGGTGTGAGAGGTCATCTTATCTATGCAAATGTCGAAGAAAATGAATTTTATCGATGTGAGAATAGAATATTGAATGTAAACTTAAAGTAAAAGTTCATTCTAAAGATGTTAGATTTCATCACAGAATCTGTGATGCTTAAAATCATCTGTTACAAGGTAAAGTTTGTTGCATGGAGAAGTCTCATAATCTAGTAGCATTGAGTGAATGGGTGTCAGAGGTCATCATAGCTATGCAAATGTCGAAGAAAATGAAATTTATGGATGTGAGAATAGAATATTGAATGTAAACTTAAAGCAAAAGTTCATTCTATAGATGTGAGATTTCATCACAGAATCTGTGATGCTCGAAAAAATCTATTACAAGGTAAAGTTGATTGCATGGAATAGTCTAATAAGCAAGTAGCATTGAGTGAAATGGTGTGAGAGGTCATCATAGCTATGCAAATGTCGAAGAAAATGAATTTTATCGATGAGAGAATAGATTATTGAATGTAAACTTAATGTAAAAGTTCATTCTAAAGATGTGAGATTTCATCACAGAATCTGTGATGTTTAAAAACATATATTACAAGGTAAAGTTGATTTCATGGAATAGTCGAATAAGCAAGTAGCATTGAGTGAATGGGTGTGAGAGGTCATCATAGCTATGCAAATGTCGAAGAAAATGAATTTTATCGATGAGAGAATAGAATATTGAATGTAAACTTAAAGTAAAAGTTCTTTCTAAAGATGTGAGATTTCATCACAGAATCTGTGATGCTCGAAAACATCTATTACAAGGTAAAGTTGATTGCATGGAATAGTCTAATAAGCAAGTAGCATTGAGTGAATAGGTGTGAGAGGTCATCATAGCTATGCAAATGTCGAAGAAAATGAATTTTATCGATCTGAGAATTGAATATTGAATGTAATCTTAAAGTAAAAGTTCATTCTAAAGATGTGAGATTTCATCACCGAATCTGTGATGCTTAAAAACATCTATTGCAAGGTAAAGTTGATTGCATGGAATAGTCTAATAAGCAAGTAGCATTGAGTGAATAGGTGTGAGAGGTCATCTTATCTATGCAAATGTCGAAGAAAATGAATTTTATCGATGTGAGAATAGAATATTGAATGTAAACTTAAAGTAAAAGTTCATTCTAAAGATGTGAGATTTCATCACAGAATCTGTGATGCTTAAAAACATCTATTGCAAGGTAAAGTTGATTGCATGGAATAGTCTAATAAGCAAGTAGCATTGAGTGAATAGGTGTGAGAGGTCATCTTATCTATGCAAATGTCGAAGAAAATGAATTTTATCGATGTGAGAATAGAATATTGAATGTAAACTTAAAGTAAAAGTTCATTCTAAAGATGTGAGATTTCATCACAGAATCTGTGATGCTTAAAATCATCTGTTACAAGGTAAAGTTTGTTGCATGGAGAAGTCTCATAATCTAGTAGCATTGAGTGAATGGGTGTCAGAGGTCATCATAGCTATGCAAATGTCGAAGAAAATGAAATTTATGGATGTGAGAATAGAATATTGAATGTAAACTTAAAGCAAAAGTTCATTCTATAGATGTGAGATTTCATCACAGAATCTGTGATGCTCGAAAAAATCTATTACAAGGTAAAGTTGATTGCATGGAATAGTCTAATAAGCAAGTAGCATTGAGTGAAATGGTGTGAGAGGTCATCATAGCTATGCAAATGTCGAAGAAAATGAATTTTATCGATGAGAGAATAGATTATTGAATGTAAACTTAATGTAAAAGTTCATTCTAAAGATGTGAGATTTCATCACAGAATCTGTGATGTTTAAAAACATATATTACAAGGTAAAGTTGATTTCATGGAATAGTCGAATAAGCAAGTAGCATTGAGTGAATGGGTGTGAGAGGTCATCATAGCTATGCAAATGTCGAAGAAAATGAATTTTATCGATGAGAGAATAGAATATTGAATGTAAACTTAAAGTAAAAGTTCTTTCTAAAGATGTGAGATTTCATCACAGAATCTGTGATGCTCGAAAACATCTATTACAAGGTAAAGTTGATTGCATGGAATAGTCTAATAAGCAAGTAGCATTGAGTGAATAGGTGTGAGAGGTCATCATAGCTATGCAAATGTCGAAGAAAATGAATTTTATCGATCTGAGAATTGAATATTGAATGTAATCTTAAAGTAAAAGTTCATTCTAAAGATGTGAGATTTCATCACCGAATCTGTGATGCTTAAAAACATCTATTGCAAGGTAAAGTTGATTGCATGGAATAGTCTAATAAGCAAGTAGCATTGAGTGAATAGGTGTGAGAGGTCATCTTATCTATGCAAATGTCGAAGAAAATGAATTTTATCGATGTGAGAATAGAATATTGAATGTAAACTTAAAGTAAAAGTTCATTCTAAAGATGTGAGATTTCATCACAGAATCTGTGATGCTTAAAAACATCTATTGCAAGGTAAAGTTGATTGCATGGAATAGTCTAATAAGCAAGTAGCATTGAGTGAATAGGTGTGAGAGGTCATCTTATCTATGCAAATGTCGAAGAAAATGAATTTTATCGATGTGAGAATAGAATATTGAATGTAAACTTAAAGTAAAAGTTCATTCTAAAGATGTGAGATTTCATCACAGAATCTGTGATGCTTAAAATCATCTGTTACAAGGTAAAGTTTGTTGCATGGAGAAGTCTCATAATCTAGTAGCATTGAGTGAATGGGTGTCAGAGGTCATCATAGCTATGCAAATGTCGAAGAAAATGAAATTTATGGATGTGAGAATAGAATATTGAATGTAAACTTAAAACAAAAGTTCATTCTATAGATGTGAGATTTCATCACAGAATCTGTGATGCTCGAAAAAATCTATTACAAGGTAAAGTTGATTGCATGGAATAGTCTAATAAGCAAGTAGCATTGAGTGAAATGGTGTGAGAGGTCATCATAGCTATGCAAATGTCGAAGAAAATGAATTTTATCGATGAGAGAATAGATTATTGAATGTAAACTTAATGTAAAAGTTCATTCTAAAGATGTGAGATTTCATCACAGAATCTGTGATGTTTAAAAACATATATTACAAGGTAAAGTTGATTTCATGGAATAGTCGAATAAGCAAGTAGCATTGAGTGAATGGGTGTGAGAGGTCATCATAGCTATGCAAATGTCGAAGAAAATGAATTTTATCGATGAGAGAATAGAATATTGAATGTAAACTTAAAGTAAAAGTTCTTTCTAAAATGTGAGATTTCATCACAGAATCTGTGATGCTCGAAAACATCTATTACAAGGTAAAGTTGATTGCATGGAATAGTCTAATACGCAAGTAGCATTGAGTGAATAGGTGTGAGAGGTCATCATAGCTATGCAAATGTCGAAGAAAATGAATTTTATCGATGAGAGAATAGAATATTGAATGTAAACTTAAAGTAAAAGTTCATTCTAAAGATGTGAGATTTCATCACAGAATCTGTGATGCTTAAAAACATCTATTGCAAGGTAAAGTTGATTGCATGGAATAGTCTAATAAGCAAGTAGCATTGAGTGAATGGGTGTGAGAGGTCATCATAGCTATGCAAATGTCGAAGAAAATGAATTTTATCGATGTGAGAATAGAATATTTAATGTAAACTTAAAGTAAATGTTCATTCTAAAGATGTGAGATTTCATCACAGAATCTGTGATGTTTAAAAACATCTATTACAAGGTAAAGTTGATTGCATGGAATAGTCTAATAAGCAAGTAGCATTGAGTGAATAGGTGTGAGAGGTCATCATAGCTATACAAATGTCGAAGAAAATGAATTTTATCGATGTGAGAATAGAATATTGAATGTAAACTTAAAGTAAAGGTTCATTCTAAAGATGTGAGATTTCATCACAGAATCTGTGATGTTTAAAAACATCTATTACAAGGAAAAGTTGATTGTATGGAGAAGTCTCATAATCTAGTAGCATTAAGTGAAAGGGTGTTAGAGGTCATTATAGCTATGCAAATGTCGAAGAAAATGAATTTTATCGATGTGAGAATAGAATATTGAATGTAATCTTAAAGTAAGAGTTCATTCTAAAGATGCAAGATTTCATCACAGAATCTGTGATGTTTAAAAACATCTATTACAAGGAAAAGTTAGTTGCATGGAATAGTCTAATAAGCAAGTAGCATTGAGTGAATAGGTGTGAGAGGTCATCATATCTATGCAAATGTCGAAGAAAATGAATTTTATCGATGTTAGAATAGAATATTGAACGTAAACTTTAAGTAAAAGTTCATTCTAAAGATGTGAGATTTAATCACAGAATCTGTGATGTTTAAAAACATCTATTACAAGGTAAAGTTGATTGCATGGAATAGTCTAATAAGCAAGTAGCATTGAGTGAATAGGTGTGAGAGGTCATCATAGCTATGCAAATGTCGAAGAAAATGAATTTTATGGATGTGAGAATAGAATATTGAATGTAAACTTAAAGCAAAAGTTCATTCTATACATGTGAGATTTCATCACAGAATCTGTGATGCTCGAAAACATCTATTACAAGGTAAAGTTGATTGCATGGAATAGTCTAATAAGCAAGTAGCATTGAGTGAAATGGTATGAGAGGTCATCATAGCTATACAAATGTCGAAGAAAATGAATTTTCTCGATGTGAGAATAGAATATTGAATGTAAACTTAAAGTAAAAATTCATTCTAAAGATGTGAGATTTCATCACAGAATCTGTGATGCTTAAAATCATCTGTTACAAGGTAAAGTTAGTTGCATGGAGAAGTCTCATAATCTAGTAGCATTGAGTGAATGGGTGTCAGAGGTCATCATAGCTATGCAAATGTCGAAGAAAATGAATTTTATGGATGTGAGAATAGAATATTGAATATAAACTTAAAGTAAAAGTTCATTCTAAAGATGTGAGATTTCATCACAGAATCTGTGATGCTCGAAAACATTTATTACAAGGTAAAGTTAATTGCATGGAATGGTCTAATAAGCAAGTAGCATTTAGTGAATTGGTGTGAGAGGTCATCATAGCTATGCAAATGTGGAAGAAAATGAATTTTATCGATGACAGAATAGAATATTGAATGTAAACTTAATGTAAAAGTTCATTCTAAAGATGTGAGATTTCATCACAGAATCTGTGATGTTTAAAAACATCTATTGCAAGGTAAAGTTGACTGCATGGAATAGTCTAATAAGCAAGTAGCATTGAGTAAATAGGTGTGAGAGGTCCTCATAGCTATGCAAATGTCGAAGAAAATGAATTTTATGGATGTGAGAATAGAATATTGAATGTAAAATTAAAGTAAAAGTTCATTCTAAAGATGTGAGATTTCATCACAGAATCTGTGATGTTTAAAAACATCTATTACAAGGTAAAGTTGATTGCATGGAATAGTCTAATAAGCAAGTAGCATTGAGAGAATAGGTGTGAGAGGTCATCATAGCTATGCAAATGTCGAAGAAAATGAATTTTATCGATGTGAGAATAGAATATTGAATGTAATCTTAAAGTAAATGTTCATTCTAAAGATGTGAGATTTCATCACAGAATCTGTGATGCTCGAAAACATCTATTACAAGGTAAAGTTGATTGCATGGAATAGTCTAATAAGCAAGTAGCATTGAGTGAATAGGTGTGAGAGGTCATCAAAGCTATGCAAATGTCGAAGAAAATGAATTTTATCGATGAGAGAATAGAATATTGAATGTAAACTTAAAGTAAAAGTTCATTCTAAAGATGTGAGATTTCATCACAGAATCTGTGATGCTCGAAAACATCTATTACAAGGTAAAGTTGATTGCATGGAATGGTCTAATAAGCAAGTAGCATTGAGTGAATAGGTGTGAGAGGTCATCATAGCTATGCAAATGTCGAAGAAAATGAATTCTATCGATGTGAGAATAGAATATTGAATGTAGACTTAAAGTAAAGGTTCATTCTAAAAATGTGAGATTTCATCACAGAATCTGTGATGTTTAAAAACATCTATTACAAGGAAAAGTTAGTCGCATGGAGAAGTCTCATGATCTAGTAGCATTAAGTGAATGGGTGTTAGAGGTCATCAGAGCTATGCAAATGTCGAAGAAAATGAATTTTATCGATGAGAGAATAGAATATTGAATGTAAATTTAATGTAAAAGTTCATTCTAAAGATGTGAGATTTCATCACAGAATCTGTGATGTTTAAAAACATCTATTGCAAGGTAAATTTGATTGCATGGAATAGTCTAATAAGCAAGTAGCATTGAGTGAATAGGTGTGAGAGGACATCATAGCTATGCAAATGTCGAAGAAAATGAATTTTAACGATCTGAGAATTGAATATTGAATGTAAACTTAAAGTAAAGGTTCATTCTAAAGATGTGAGATTTCATCACAGAATCTGTGATGTTTAAAAAGATCTATTACAAGGAAAAGTTGATTGCATGGAATAGTCTATTAAGCAAGTAGCATTGAGTGAATTGGTGTGAGAGGTCATCATAGCTATGTAAATGTCGAAGAAAATGAATTTTATCGATGTGAGAATAGAATATTGAATGTAATCTTAAAGTAAAAGTTCATTCTAAAGATGTGAGATTTTATCACAGAATCTGCGATGCTCGAAAACATCTATTACAAGGTAAAGTTTATTGCATGGAATAGTCTAATAAGCAAGTAGCATTGAGTGAAATGGTATGAGAGGTCATCATAGCTATACAAATGTCGAAGAAAATGAATTTTATCGATGAGAGAATAGAATATTGAATGTAAACTTAAAGTAAAAGTTCATTCTAAAGATGTGAGATTTCATCACAGAATCTGTGATGCTCAAAACATCTATTACAAGGTAAAGTTGATTGCATGGAATGGTCTAATAAGCAAGTAGCATTGAGTGAATAGGTGTGAGAGGTCATCATAGCTATGCAAATGTCGAAGAAAATGAATTCTATCGATGTGAGAATAGAATATTGAATGTAGACTTAAAGTAAAGGTTCATTCTAAAAATGTGAGATTTCAGTCGAAGAAAATGAATTTTATGGATGAGAGAATAGAATATTGAATGTAAATTTAATGTAAAAGTTCATTCTAAAGATGTGAGATTTCATCACAGATTCTTTGATGTTTAAAAACATCTATTGCAAGGTAAATTTGATTGCATGGAATAGTCTAATAAGCAAGTAGCATTGAGTGAATAGGTGTGAGAGGACATCATAGCTATGCAAATGTCGAAGAAAATGAATTTTAACGATCTGAGAATTGAATATTGAATGTAAACTTAAAGTAAAAGTTCATTCTAAAGATGTGAGATTTCATCACAGAATCTGTGATGTTTAAAAACATCTATTACAAGGAAAAGTTGATTGCATGGAATAGTCTAATAAGCAAGTAGCATTGAGTGAATTGGTGTGAGAGGTCATCATAGCTATGTAAATGTCGAAGAAAATGAATTTTATCGATGTGAGAATAGAATATTGAATGTAATCTTAAAGTAAAAGTTCATTCTAAAGATGTGAGATTTCATCACAGAATCTGCGATGCTCGAAAACATCTATTACAAGGTAAAGTTGATTGCATGGAATAGTCTAATAAGCAAGTAGCATTGAGTGAATAGGTGTGAGAGGTCATCATAGCTATGCAAAGGTCGAAGAAAATGAATGTTATCGATGTGAGAATAGAATATTGAATGTAATCTTAAAGTAAAAGTTCATTCTAAAGATGTGAGATTTCATCACAGAATCTGTGATGTTTAAAAACATCTATTGCAAGGTAAAGTTGATTGCATGGAATTGTCTAATAAGCAAGTAGCATTGAGTGAAATGGTATGAGAGGTCATCATAGCTATACAAATGTCGAAGAAAATGAATTTTATCGATGAGAGAATAGAATATTGAATGTAAACTTAAAGTAAAAGTTCATTCTAAAGATGTGAGATTTCATCACAGAATCTGTGATGCTCAAAACATCTATTACAAGGTAAAGTTGATTGCATGGAATGGTCTAATAAGCAAGTAGCATTGAGTGAATAGGTGTGAGAGGTCATCATAGCTATGCAAATGTCGAAGAAAATGAATTCTATCGATGTGAGAATAGAATATTGAATGTAGACTTAAAGTAAAGGTTCATTCTAAAAATGTGAGATTTCAGTCGAAGAAAATGAATTTTATGGATGAGAGAATAGAATATTGAATGTAAATTTAATGTAAAAGTTCATTCTAAAGATGTGAGATTTCATCACAGATTCTTTGATGTTTAAAAACATCTATTGCAAGGTAAATTTGATTGCATGGAATAGTCTAATAAGCAAGTAGCATTGAGTGAATAGGTGTGAGAGGACATCATAGCTATGCAAATGTCGAAGAAAATGAATTTTAACGATCTGAGAATTGAATATTGAATGTAAACTTAAAGTAAAAGTTCATTCTAAAGATGTGAGATTTCATCACAGAATCTGTGATGTTTAAAAACATCTATTACAAGGAAAAGTTGATTGCATGGAATAGTCTAATAAGCAAGTAGCATTGAGTGAATTGGTGTGAGAGGTCATCATAGCTATGTAAATGTCGAAGAAAATGAATTTTATCGATGTGAGAATAGAATATTGAATGTAATCTTAAAGTAAAAGTTCATTCTAAAGATGTGAGATTTCATCACAGAATCTGCGATGCTCGAAAACATCTATTACAAGGTAAAGTTGATTGCATGGAATAGTCTAATAAGCAAGTAGCATTGAGTGAATAGGTGTGAGAGGTCATCATAGCTATGCAAAGGTCGAAGAAAATGAATTTTAACGATCTGAGAATTGAATATTGAATGTAAACTTAAAGTAAAAGTTCATTCTAAAGATGTGAGATTTCATCACAGAATCTGTGATGTTTAAAAACATCTATTACAAGGAAAAGTTGATTGCATGGAATAGTCTAATAAGCAAGTAGCATTGAGTGAATTGGTGTGAGAGGTCATCATAGCTATGTAAATGTCGAAGAAAATGAATTTTATCGATGTGAGAATAGAATATTGAATGTAATCTTAAAGTAAAAGTTCATTCTAAAGATGTGAGATTTCATCACAGAATCTGCGATGCTCGAAAACATCTATTACAAGGTAAAGTTGATTGCATGGAATAGTCTAATAAGCAAGTAGCATTGAGTGAATAGGTGTGAGAGGTCATCATAGCTATGCAAAGGTCGAAGAAAATGAATGTTATCGATGTGAGAATAGAATATTGAATGTAATCTTAAAGTAAAAGTTCATTCTAAAGATGTGAGATTTCATCACAGAATCTGTGATGTTTAAAAACATCTATTGCAAGGTAAAGTTGATTGCATGGAATTGTCTAATAAGCAAGTAGCATTGTGTGAATAGGTGTGAGAGGTCATCATAGCTATGCAAATGTCGAAGAAAATGAATGTTATCGATGTGAGAATAGAATACTGAATGTAAAGTTAAAGTAAACGTTCATTCTAAAGATGTGTGATTTCATCACAGAATCTCTGATGTTTAAAAACATCTATTGCAAGGTAAAGTTGATTTCATGGAATAGTCTAATAAGCAAGTAGCATTGAGTGAATAGGTGTGAGAGGTCATCATAGCTATGCAAATGTCGAAGAAAATGAATTTTATGGATGTGAGAATAGAATATTGAATGTAATCTTAAAGTAAAAGTTCATTCTAGAGATATGAGATTTCATCACAGAATCTGTGATGTTTAAAAACATCTATTACAAGGAAAAGTTCATGGCATGGATAAGTCTCATAATCTAGTAGCATTGAGTGAATGGGTGTTAGAAGTCATCATAGCTATGCAAATGTCGAAGAAAATGAATTTTATGGATGTGAGAATAGAATATTGAATATAATCTTAAAGTAAAAGTTCATTCTAAAGATGTGAGATTTCATCACAGAATCTGTGATGTTTAAAAACATCTATTGCAAGGTAAATTTGATTGCATGGAATAGTCTAATAAGCAAGTAGCATTCAGTGAATAGGTGTGAGAGGTCATCATAGCTATGCAAATGTCGAAGAAAATGAATTTTATCGATCTGAGAATTGAATATTGAATGTAATCTTAAAGTAAAAGTTCATTCTAAAGATGTGAGATTTCATCACAGAATCTGCGATGCTCGAAAACATCTATTACAAGGTAAAGTTGATTGCATGGAATATTCTAATAAGCAAATAGCATTGAGTGAATAGGTGTGAGAGGTCATCATAGCTATGCAAATGTCGAAGAAAATGAATTTTATGGATGTGAGAATAGAATATTGAATGTAAATTTAAAGTAAATAATCATTCTAAAGATGTGAGATTTCATCACAGAATCTGTGATGTTTAAAAACATCTATTGCAAGGTAAAGTTGATTGCATGGAATAGTCTAATAAGCAAGTAGCATTGAGTGAATAGGTGTGAGAGGTCATCATAGCTATGCAAAGGTCGAAGAAAATGAATGTTATCGATGTGAGAATAGAATATTGAATGTAAATTTAAAGTCAACGTTCATTCTAAAGATGTGAGATTTCATCACAGAATCTGTGATGTTTAAAAACATCTATTGGAAGGTAAAGTTGATTTCATGGAATAGTCTAATAAGCAAGTAGCATTGAGTGAATAGGTGTGAGAGGTCATCATAGCTATGCAAATGTCGAAGAAAATGAATTTTATGGATGTTAGAATAGAATATTGAATGTAAACTTAAAATAAATTTATTCTAAAGATGTGAGATTTCATCACAGAATCTGTGATGTTTAAAAACATCTATTGCAAGGTAAAGTTGATTGCATGGAATAGTCTAATAAGCAAGTAGCATTGAGTGAATAGGTATTAGAGGTCATCATAGCTATGCAAATGTCGAAGCAAATGAATTTTATCGATGTGATAATAGAATATTGAATGTAAACTTAAAGTAAAAGTTCATTCTAAAGATGTGAGATTTCATCACAGAATCTGTGATATTTAAAAACATCTATTACAAGGAAAAGTTGATTGCATGGAATAGTCTAATAAGCAAGTAGCATTGAGTGAATAGGTTTGAGAGGTCATCATAGCTATGCAAATGTCGAAGAAAATGAATTTTATCGATGTGAGAATAGAATATTGAATGTAAACTTAAAGTAAAAGTTCATTCTAAAGATGTGAGATTTCATCACAGAATCTGCGATGCTCGAAAACATCTATTACAAGGTAAAGTTGATTGCATGGAATAGTCTAATAAGCAAGTAGCATTGAGTGAATAGGTGTGAGAGGTCATCATAGCTATGCAAATGTCGAAGAAAATGAATTTTATGGATGTGAGAATAGAATATTGAATGTAAATTTAAAGTAAACAATCATTCTAAAGATGTGAGATTTCATCACAGAATCTGTGATGTTTAAAAACATCTATTGCAAGGTAAAGTTGATTGCATGGAATAGTCTAATAAGCAAGTAGCATTGAGTGAATAGGTGTGAGAGGTCATCATAGCTATGCAAAGGTCGAAGAAAATGAATGTTATCGATGTGAGAATAGAATATTGAATGTAAATTTAAAGTCAACGTTCATTCTAAAGATGTGAGATTTCATCACAGAATCTGTGATGTTTAAAAACATCTATTGCAAGGTAAAGTTGATTTCATGGAATAGTCTAATAAGCAAGTAGCATTGAGTGAATAGGTGTGAGAGGTCATCATAGCTATGCAAATGTCGAAGAAAATGAATTTTATGGATGTGAGAATAGAATATTGAATGTAAACTTAAAGTAAAAGTTCATTCTAAAGATGTGAGATTTCATCACAGACTCTGTGATGTTTAAAAACATCTATTGCAAGTTAAAGTTGATTGCATGGAATAGTCTAATAAGCAAGTAGCATTGAGTGAATAGGTGTGAGAGGTCATCATAGCTCTGCAAATGTCGTAGAAAATGAATTTTATGGATGTGAGAATAGAATACTGAATGTAATCATAAAGTAAAAGTTCATTCTAAAGATGTGAGATTTCATCACAGAATCTGTGATGCTCGAAAATATCTATTACAAGGTAACTTTGATTGCATGGAATAGTCTAATAAGCAAGTAGCATTGAGTGAATAGGTGTGAGAGGTCATCATAGCTATGCAAATGTCGAAGAAAATGAATTTTATGGATGTGAGAATAGAATATTGAATGTAAACGTAAAGTAAAAGTTCATTCTAAAGATGTGAAATTTCAACGCAGAATCTGTGATGGTCCAAAACATCTATTACATTGTACAACTGATCTGAAGGAATGGTCCAATAATAAAGGAGCATTGATTCAGGAGGTGTTGAAAGTAATCAGGGGTTTGCAGATGTTGAGGAAAGTCATTTTTATTTATGTGAAACTTCAATAGAGAGCTGCTGATGAAGGAAAACATGCATTCAAAAGATCTGAAATTTAGAACATCTGAAGAACAAGAACATGCAGCTCAAGAACATCTATTACATGGAACAATTAATCTGATGGAATATTCTAGAAGTCAAGAAGCATTGATTGTGTTGGAGATTATCAATAGCTATTGGATATCATCAAATATTTGAAAATATTTTCCATTCATATGGAGTAATAATATTTTTTCTGAATTCACAAGCTATCTCTTAAATATGATTTATTACATCCCCATTGTCCAGGTGCAGTTGCACCTAAAGCTTAGACATTTCGTTCTGCGTATGCCTAGGCAGTTGTTTGGGGAGCTACTTCAGCATAGAAATGCAATAGCAGATGTCAGGAAATATTAAATATACACTGTCTACTGAATCTGTGTCGGCAAACCAAGTGTAAAGGCCTGTTCACTTATATGAATTTTGAATTGACAGGGCTCTCCTGCTTGGATTTCAAAAAAGGGAATCCCTCCTTATATCTGCAGCTTCCTGTCATACCCACTTCTATGAAGAGATTTTGAAGATAACTACCTATTTTTGACTCTTTTCACCAACTTCGGAATAACCCAATAATGTTTGAGGAAAATCTGCCGAAAAAGGGATCCTTGTTTGGAGAATTTTGGATTCAAAAACCGACCAACAAGAGGGCCACATAACCGTATATTTATTACATTTTTAGCCACACGGCCAGCCTGTTCCTTGTCATCAACTTGAACCGTCCAGATTCATAAATGATTCACTGAATTGATAGAATCAGGTAAAGTTTAATAGCACTTGCATTTTCAGTAAAATGGCGACATTTCAGGTGATAATGAATTTACATCATCTATTGACTTAATGGTGGCTATTCAAATTAAAAATCTCGTTCATTGTCATCAAGTTGAACCATTCCTTATGCATAGATGATTTACTGAAATTGATAGAACCAGTCATAGTTTACTAGCATCTGCACTGTCAATAAAATGGTAACATTTAAGGTTATAATGAATTTACATCATCTACTGACATAATGGCAGCAAACCAAGTTCAAAATCTTGTTGGTTGTCATCAAATTCAACCCTTCCAGATGTATAAATCATTTAGGGAATTGAAACGATCAGTCAAAGTTTAATACCACCTGTGTTTTCAGGAAAATGGTGTCATTTCAGATGATAATGCATTTAAATTATGTACCGACATGATGGCGTCAAACCAAGTTTAAACCTTCTTCATTGTCATCAAGATGAGCCATTTCAAAGTCAAAAATGATCTACTGAATTTATACCATCAGTCAAATTTTAATATCACCTGTATTGTAAGTAAAATGGTGACATTTGAGGTGATAATGAAAAGATATCTTCTACTGACTTAATGGTGACAAACTAAGTTTCAAATGTCATTCATTGTGATCAAGACGAGCCATTTCAAAGTCAAAAAACGATCTACTGAATTTATACCATCAGTCAAAGTTTAATATCACCTGTATTGTCAGTGAAATGGCAACATTTCAGGTGATAATGAATTGTACCTTCTACTGACTTGATGTTGGCTAACCAAATTAGATTGTCGTTCATTGTCCTCAGGCTGAGCCCTTTCAAAGGCAAAAAAGATCTAGAGAATTGATACCATCAGTCAATTTTTCATATCACCTGTTATGGCAGTAAAATGCCGACATTTCAGGTGATAATGAATTCACATCTTCTACTGACATAATGAAGTCAAACCAAGATTACACCTTGTTCATTGTCATTAAGGTGAGCCATTTCAAAGTCAAAAACGATCTACTGAATTGATACCATCAGTCAAAATTTAATATCACCTGTACTGTCGGTAAAATGGCGACATTTCAGGTGATAATGAATTGCTTTCTTCTACTGACTTGATGGTGGCAAACTAAGTTTTAAATGTCGTTCATTGTAATCAAGATGAGCTATTCTAAAGACAAACAAGATCTAGTGAATTGATACCATCAGTCAAAATTTAATATCACCTGTATTGTCAGTAAAATAGTGGCAATTCAGGTGATAATAAATTCACATCTTCTACTGACCTGATCATGGCTTACCAAGTTAAAAGGTCGTTTAGTGTCCTCAAGATAAGGAATTTCAAAGTCAAACACGATCTAGTGAATTGATACCATCAGTCAAATTTTAATATCACCTGTATTGTCAGTAAAATTGCCACATTTTAGGTGATAATGAATCCACATCTTCTACTGACTTAATGGTGGCAAACTAAGTTTGAAATGTCGTTCATTGTCATCAACATGAGCTATTTCAAAGGCAAAAATGATCTGGTGAATTGATACCATCAGTCAAATTTTAATATCACCTGTATTGTCAGTAAAATTGCGACATTTCGGGTGATAATGAATTCACATCTCCTACTGACTTAATGGTAGCTAACCAAGTTTCAAATGTCATTCATTGTCATCAAGACGAGCCATTTCAAAGTCAAAAATGATCTAGTGAATTGATACCATCAGTCATATTTTAATATCACCTGAATTGTCAGTAAAATTGCGACATTTCGGGTGATAATGAATTCACATCTCCTACTGATTTAATGGTAGCTAACCAAGTTTCAAATGTCATTCATTGTCATCAAGACGAGCCATTTCAAAGTCAAAAATGATCTAGTGAATTGATACCATCAGTCAAAGTTTAATATCACCTGTATTGTCAGTAAAATTGCGACATTTCAGGTGATAATGAATTCACATCTTCTACTCACTTAATGGTGGCAAACATGTTTAAAATGTCATTCATTGTCATCAAAATGAGCCATTTCAAAGGAAAAAACGATCTAGTGAATTGATACCATCAGTCAAATTTTAATATCACTGTATTGTCAGTAAAATGGCGACATTTCAGGTGATAATGAATTGTTATCTTCTACCGACTTAATGGTTGCTAACCAAGTTTAAATGTCGTTCATTGTCATCAAAAGGAGTCATTTCAAAGTCAAAAATGATCTAGTGAATTGATACCATCAGTCAAATTTTGATATCACCTGTATTGTCAGTAAAATGGCGACATTTCTGGTGATAATAAATTCACATCTTCTACTGACCTGATCATGGCTTACCAAGTTAAAAGGTCGTTTAGTGTCCTCAAGATAAGCAATTTCAAAGTCAAACACGATCTAGTGAATTGATACCATCAGTCAAATTTTAATATCACCTGTATTGTCAGTAAAATTGCCACATTTTAGGTGATAATGAATCCACATCTTCTACTCACTTAATGGTGGCAAACTAAGTTTCAAATGTCGTTCATTGTCATCAAGATGAGCTATTTCAAAGGCAAAAATGATCTGCTGAATTGATACCATCAGTCAAATTTTAATATCACCTGTATTGTCGGTAAAATGGCGACATTTCAGGTGATAATGAATTGCTTTCTTCTACTGACTTAATGGTGGCTAACCAAATTTCAATCTCGTACATTGTCATGAATATCAGCAATTTCAAAGGTAAAAACGATCTAGTGAAGCGATACCATCAGTCAAATTTTAATATCACCTGTATTGTCAATCAAATGCCAACGTTTTTGGTGATATTGAATTCACATCTCTTACAGACTTAATGGTAGCTAACCAAGTTTCAAATGTCATTCATTGTCATCAAGACGAGCCATTTCAAAGTCAAAAATGATCTAGTGAATTGATACCATCAGTCAAATTTCAATATCACTTGTATTGTCAGTAAAATGGCGACATTTCAGGTGATAATAAATTGTTATCTTCTACTGACTTAATGGTGGCAAACAAAGTTTAAATGTCGTTCATTGTCATCAAAATGAGCCATTTCAAAGGAAAAAACGATCTAGTGAATTGATACCATCAGTCAAATTTCAATATCACTTGTATTGTCAGTAAAATGGCGATATTTCAGGTGATAATGAATTGTTATCTTCTACTGACTTAATGGTCGCTAACCAAGTTTAAATGTCGTTCATTGTCATCAAAAGGAGTCATTTCAAAGTCAAAAATGATCTAGTGAATAGATACCATCAGTCAAATTTTAATATCACCTGTATTGTCAGTAAAATTGCCACATTTCAGGTGATAATGAATTCACATCTTCTACTCACTTAATGGTGGCAAACTAAGTTTCAAATGTCGTTCATTGTCATCAAGATGAGCTATTTCAAAGGCAAAAATGATCTGCTGAATTGATACCATCAGTCAAATTCTAATATCACCTGTATTGTAAGTAAAATGGCGACGTTTCAGGTGATAATGAATTGCTTTCTTCTACTGACTTAATGGTCACTAACCAAGTTTAAATGTCGTTCATTGTCATCAAAAGGAGTCATTTCAAAGTCAAAAATGATCTAGTGAATTGATACCATCAGTCAAATTTTAATATCACCTGTATTGTCAGTAAAATTGCCACATTTCAGGTGATAATGAATTCACATCTTCTACTCACTTAATGGTGGCAAACTAAGTTTCAAATGTCGTTCATTGTCATCAAGATGAGCTATTTCAAAGGCAAAAATGATCTGCTGAATTGATACCATCAGTCAAATTTTAATATCACCTGTATTGTCGGTAAAATGGCGACGTTTCAGGTGATAATGAATTGCTTTCTTCTACTGACTTAATGGTGGCAAACTAAGTTTCAAATGTCGTTCATTATCATCAAAATGAGCTATTTCAAAGGCAAAAATGATCTGCTGAATTGATACCATCAGTCAAATTCTAATATCACCTGTATTGTCAGTAAAATGGCGACTAATCAATTGATAATGAATTGCTTTCTTCTACTGACTTAATGGTGGCAAACTAAGTTTCAAATGTCGTTCATTATCATCAAAATGAGACATTTCAAAGACAAAAATGATCTAGTGAATTGATACCATCAGTCAAATTTTAATATCACTTGTATTGTCAGTAAAATGGCGACATTTCAGGTGATAATGAATTGCTTTCTTCTACTGACTTAATGGTTGCAAACTAAGTTTCAAATGTCGTTCATTATCATCAAAAAGAAACATTTCAAAGACAAAAATGATCTAGTGAATTGATACCATCAGTCAAATTTTAATATCACTTGTATTGTCAGTAAAATGGCGACATTTCAGGTGTTAATGAATTGCTTTCTTCTATTGACTTAATGGTCGCTAACCAAGTTTAAATGTCGTTCATTGTCATCAAAAGGAGTCATTTAAAAGGCAAAAACGATTTAGTACATTGATGCCATCAGTCAAATTTTGGTATCACCTGCATTGTCAGTAAAATGGCAACATTTCAGGTGATAATAAATTCACATCTTCTACTGACCTGATGATGGCTTACCAAGATAAAAGGTCGTTAAGTGTCCTCAAGATAAGCCATTTCAAAGTAAAAACGATCCAGTAAATTGATACCATCAGTCAAATTTTAATATTACCTGTTTTGTCGGTAAAATGGCGACATTTCAGGTGATAATGAATTGCTTTCTTCTACTGACTTAATGGTGGCAAACTAAGTTTCAAATGTCATTCATTATCATCAAAATGAGACATTTCAAAGACAAAAATGATCTAGTGAATTGATACGATGAATCAAATTTTGATATAACCTGCATTGTCAGTAAAATGGCGACATTTCAGGTGATAATAAATTCCCATCTTCTACTGACTTGATGATGGCTTACCAAGTTAAAAGGTCGTTTAGTGTCCTCAAGATAAGCCATTTCAAAGAGAAAAACGATCTAGTAAATTGATACCAGCAGTCAATTTTTAATATTACCTGTATTGTCGGTAAAATGGCGACATTTCACGTGATAATGAATTGCTTTCTTCTACTGACATAATGGTGGCAAACTAAGTTTCAAATGTCGTTCATTATCATCAAAATGAGACATTTCCAAGACAAAAAAGATCTAGTGAATTGATACCATCAGTCAAATTTTAATATCACCTGTATTGTCAGTGAAATTGCGACATTTCGGGTGATATTGAATTCACATCTGCTACTGACTTAATAGGTGAGATTTCATCACAGAATCTGTGATGTTTAAAAACATCTATTACAAGGAAAAGTTAGTTGCATGGAGAAGTCTCATAATCTAGTAGCATTAAGTGAATGGGTGTTAGAGGTCATCATAGCTATGCAAATGTCGAAGAAAATGAATTTTATGGATGTGAGAATAGAATATTGAACGTAAACTTAAAGTAAAATTTCATTCGAAAGATGTGAGATTTCATCACAGAATCTGTGATGTTTAAAAACATCTGTTACAAGGTAAAGTTGATAGCATGGAATAGTCTAATAAGCAAGTAGCATTGAGTGAATAGGTGTGAGAGGTCCTCATAGCTATGCAAATGTCGAAAAAAATGAATTTTATGGATGTGAGAATAGAATATTGAATGTAAACTTAAAGTAAAAGTTCATTCTAAAGATGTGAGATTTCATCACAGAATCTGTGATGTTTAAAAACATCTATTACAAGGTAAAGTTTATTGCATGGAATAGTCTGATAGGCAAGTAGCATTGAGTTAATAGGTGTGAGAGGTCATCATAGCTATGCAAATGTCGAAGAAAATGAATTTTATCGATGTGAGAATAGAATATTGAATGTAATCTTAAAGTAAAAGTTCATTCTAAAGATGTGAGATTTCATCACAGAATCTGTGATGTTTAAAAACATCTACTACAAGGAAAAGTTAGTTGCATGGAGAAGTCTCATAATCTAGTAGCATTGAGTGAATGGGTGTTAGAGGTCATCATAGCTATGCAAATGTCGAAGAAAATGAATTTTATGGGTGTGAGAATAGAATATTGAACGTAAACTGAAAGTAAATGTTCATTCTAAAGATGTGAGATTTAATCACAGAATCTGTGATCTTTAAAAACATCTATTGCCAGGTAAAGTTGATTGCATGGAATAGTCTAATAAGCAAGTAGCATTGAGTGAATAGGTGTGAGAGGTCATCATAGCTATGCAAATGTCGAAGAAAATGAATTTTATCGATGTGAGAATAGAATATTGAATGTAATCTTAAAGTAAAAGTTCATTCTAAAGATGTGAGATTTCATCACAGAATCTGTGATGTTTAAAAACATCTACTACAAGGAAAAGTTAGTTGCATGGAGAAGTCTCATAATCTAGTAGCATTAAGTGAATGGGTGTTAGAGGTCATCATAGATATGCAAATGTCGAAGAAAATGAATTTTATCGATGTGAGGATAGAATATTGAATGTAATATTAAAGTAAAAGTTCATTCTAAAGATGTGGGATTTCATCACAGAATCTGTGATGTTTAAAAACATCTACTACAAGGAAAAGTTAGTTGCATGGAGAAGTCTCATAATCTAGTAGCAATGAGTGAATGGGTGCTAGAGGTCATCATAGCTATGCAAATGAGGAAGAAAATGAATTTTATGGATGTGAGAATAGAATATTGAATGTAAACTTAAAGTAAAAGTTCATTCTTTAGATGTGAGATTTCATCACAGAATCTGTGATGCTCGAAAACATCTATTACAAGGCAAAGTTGATTGCATGGAATAGTCTAATAAGCAAGTAGCATTGAGTGAAATGGTGTGAGAGGTCATCATAGCTATGCAAATGTCGAAGAAAATGAATTTTATCGATGAGAGAATAGAATATTGAATGTAAAGTTAATGTAAAAGTTAATTCTAAAGATGTGAGATTTCATCACAGAATCTGTGATGTTTAAAAACATCTATTACAAGGTAAAGTTGATTTCATGGAATAGTCTAATAAGCAAGTAGCATTGAGTGAATAGGTGTGAGAGGTCATCATAGCTATGTAAATGTCGAAGAAAATGAATTTCATCGATGAGAGAATAGAATATTGAATGTAAACTTAAAGTAAAAGTTAATTCTATAGATGTGTGATTTCATCACAGAATCTGTGATGCTCGAAAACATCTATTACAAGGTAAAGTTGATTGCATGGAATAGTCTAATATGCAAGTAGCATTGAGTGAAATGGTGTGAGAGGTCATAATAGCTATGCAAATGAGGAAGAAAATGAATTTTATGGATGTGAGAATAGAATATTGAATGTAAACTTAAAGTAAAAGTTCATTCTATAAATGTGAGATTTCATCACAGAATCTGTGATGCTCGAAAACATCTATTAAAAGGTAAAGTTAATTGCATGGAATAGTCTAATAAGCGAGTAGTATTGAGTGAATAGATGTGAGAGGTCATCATAGCTATGCAAATGTCGAAGAAAATGAATTTTATCGATGTGAGAATAGAATATTGAATGTAATCTTAAAGTAAAAGTTCATTCTAAAGATGTAAGATTTCATGACAGAATCTGTGATGTTTAAAACCATCTATTACAAGGAAAAGTTGATTGCATGGATAAGTCTCATAATATAGTAGTATTGAGTGAAGGGTGTTAGAGGTCATCATAGCTATGCAAATGTCAAAGAAAATGAATTTTATGGATGTGAGAATAGAATATTGAATGTAAATTTAAAGTAAACGTTCATTCTAAAGATGTGAGATTTCATTACAGAATCTGTGATGTTTAAAAACATCTATTGCAAGGTAAAGTTGATTGCATGGAATAGTCTAATAAGCAAGTAGCATTGAGTGATTAGGTGTGAGAGGTCATCATAGCTATGCAAATGTCGAAGAAAATGAATGTTATCGATGTGAGAATAGAATATTGAATGTAAATTTAAAGTAAACGCTTATTCTAAAGATGTGAGATTTCATCACAGAATCTGTGATGTTTAAAAACATCTATTGCAAGGTAAAGTTGATTGCATGGAATAGTCTAATAAGCAAGTAGCATTGAGTGAATGGGTGTGAGAGGTCATTATAGCTATGCAAATGTCGAAGAAAATGAATTTTATGGATGTGAGAATAGAATATTGAATGTAAACTTAATGTAAACGCTCATTCTAAAGATGTGAGATTTCATCACAGAATCTATGATGTTTAAAAACATCTATTGCAAGGTAAAGTTGATTGCATGGAATAGTCTAATAAGCAAGTAGCATTGATTGAATAGGTGTGAGAGGTCATCATAGCTCTGCAAATGTCGAGGAAAATGAATTTTATCGATGTGAGAATAGAATATTGAATGTAAACTTAATGTAAAAGTTCATTCTAAAGATGTGAGATTTCATCACACAATCTGTGATGTTTAAAAACATCTATTACAAGGTAAAGTTCATTGCATGGAATAGTCTAATAAGCGAGTAGTATTGAGTGAATAGGTGTGAGAGGTCATCATAGCTATGCAAATGTCGAAGAAAATGAATTTTATCGATGTGAGAATAGAATATTGAATGTAATCTTAAAGTAAAAGTTCATTCTAAAGATGTAAGATTTCATCACAGAATCTGTGATGTTTAAAAACATCTATTGCAAGGTAAAGTTGATTGCATGGATAAGTCTCATAATATAGTAGTATTGAGTGAAGGGTGTTAGAGGTCATCATAGCTATGCAAATGTCGAAGAAAATGAATTTTATGGATGTTAGAATAGAATATTGAATGTAAACTTAAAGTAAAGGTTCATTCTAAAGATGTGAGATTTCATCACAGAATCTGTGATGTTTAAAGACATCTATTGCAAGGTAAAGTTGATTGCATGGAATAGTCTAATAAGCAAGTAGCATTGAGTGAATAGGTGTGAGAGGTCATCATAGCTATGCAAATGTCGTAGAAAATGAATTTTATGGATGTGAGAATAGAATATTGAATGTAAACTTAAAGTAAAAGTTCATTCTAAAGATGTGAGCTTTCATCACAGAATCTGTGATGTTTAAAAACATCTATTGCAAGGTAAAGTTGATTGCATGGAATAGTCTAATAAGCAAGTAGCATTGAGTGAATAGGTGTGAGAGGTCATCATAGCTCTGCAAATGTCGTAGAAAATGAATTTTATGGATGTGAGAATAGAATACTGAATGTAATCATAAAGTAAAAGTTCATTCTAAAGATGTGAGATTTCATCACAGAATCTGTGATGCTCGAAAATATCTATTACAAGGTAACTTTGATTGCATGGAATAGTCTAATAAGCAAGTAGCATTGAGTGAATAGGTGTGAGAGGTCATCCTAGCTATGCAAATGTCGAAGAAAATGAATTTTATGGATGTGAGAATAGAATATTGAAGTAAACTTAAAGTAAAAGTTCATTCTAAAGATGTGAGATTTCATCACAGAATCTGTGATGTTTAAAAACATCTATTGCAAGGTAAAGTTGATTTCATGGAATAGTCTAATAAGCAAGTAGCATTGAGTGAATAGGTGTGAGAGGTCATCATAGCTATGCAAATGTCGAAGAAAATGAATTTTATCGATGTGATAATGGAATATTGAATGTAAACTTAAAGTAAAAGTTCATTCTAAAGATGTGAAATTTCAACCCAGAATCTGTGATGGTCCAAAACATCTATTACATTGTACAACTGATCTGAAGGAATGGTCCAATAATAAAGGAGCATTGATTCAGGAGGTGTTGAAAGTAATCAGGGGTTTGCAGATGTCGAGGAAAGTCATTTTTATTTATGTGAAACTTCAATAGAGAGCTGCTGATGAAGGAAAACATGCATTCAAAAGATCTGAAATTTAGAACATCTGAAGAACAAGAACATGCAGCTCAAGAACATGGAACAATTAATCTGATGGAATATTCTAGAAGTCAGGAAGCATTGATTGTGTTGGAGATTATCAATAGCTGTTGGATATCATCAAATATTTGAAAATATATTCCATTCATATGGAGTAATAATATATTTTCTGAATTCACAAGCTATCTCTTAAATATGATTTATTACATCCCCATTGTCCAGGTGCAGTCGCACCTAAAGCTTAGACATTTCGTTCTGCGTATGCCTAGGCAGTTGTTTGGGGAGCTATTTCAGCATAGAAATGCAATAGCAGATGTCAGGAAATATTAAATATACACTGTCTACTGAATCTGTGTCGGCAAACCAAGTGTAAAGGCCTGTTCACTTATATGAATTTTGAATTGACGGGGCTCTCCTGCTTGGATTTCAAAAAGGGAATCCCTCCTTATATCTGCAGCTTCCTGTCATACCCACTTCTATGAAGAGATTTTGAAGATAACCACCTATTTTTGACTCTTTTCACCAACTTCGGAATAACCCAATAATGTTTGAGGAAAATCTGCCGAAAAAGGGATCCTTGTTTGGAGAATTTTGGATTCAAAAACCGACCAACAAGAGGGCCACATAACCGTATATTTATTACATTTTTAGCCACACGGCCAGCCTGTTCCTTGTCATCAACTTGAACCGTCCAGATTCATAAATGATTCACTGAATTGATAGAATCAGGTAAAGTTTAATAGCACTTGCATTTTCAGTAAAATGGCGACATTTCAGGTGATAATGAATTTACATCATCTATTGACTTAATGGTGGCTATTCAAATTAAAAATCTCGTTCATTGTCATCAGGTTGAACCATTCCTTATGCATAGATGATTTACTGAAATTGATAGAACCAGTCATAGTTTACTAGCATCTGCACTGTCAATAAAATGGTAACATTTAAGGTTATAATGAATTTACATCATCTACTGACATAATGGCAGCAAACCAAGTTCAAAATCTTGTTGGTTGTCATCAAATTCAACCCTTCCAGATGTATAAATCATTTAGGGAATTGAAAGAATCAGTCAAAGTTTAATACCACCTGTGTTTTCAGGAAAATGGTGTCATTTCAGATGATAATGCATTTAAATTATGTACCGACATAATGGCGTCAAACCAAGTTTAAACCTTCTTCATTGTCATCAAGATGAGCCATTTCAAAGTACAAAATGATCTACTGAATTTATACCATCAGTCAAATTTTAATATCACCTGTATTGTAAGTAAAATGGTGACATTTGAGGTGATAATGAAATGATATCATCTACTGACTTAATGGTGACAAACTAAGTTTCAAATGTCATTCATTGTCATCAAGACGAGCCATTTCAAAGTCAAAAAACGATCTACTGAATCTATACCATCAGTCAAAGTTTAATATCACCTGTATTGTCAGTGAAATGGCAACATTTCAGGTGATAATGAATTGTACCTTCTACTGACTTGATGTTGGCTAACCAAATTAGATTCTCGTTCATTGTCCTCAGGCTGAGCCATTTCAAAGGCAAAAAAGATCTAGAGAATTGATACCATCAGTAAATTTTTCATATCACCTGTTATGGCAGTGAAATGCCGACATTTCAGGTGATAATGAATTCAAATCTTCTACTGACATAATGAAGTCAAACCAAGATTACACCTTGTTCATTGTCATTAAGGTGAGCCATTTCAAAGTCAAAAATGATCTACTGAATTGATACCATCAGTCAAAATTTAATATCACCTGTATTGTCGGTAAAATGGCGACATTTCAGGTGATAATGAATTGCTTTCTTCTACTGACTTGATGGTGGCAAACTAAGTTTTAAATGTCGTTCATTGTAATCAAGATGAGCTATTCTAAAGACAAACAAGATCTAGTGAATTGATACCATCAGTCAAAATTTAATATCACCTGTATTGTCAGTAAAATAGTGGCAATTCAGGTGACAATGAATTCAAATCTTCTACTGACCTGATGTTGGCAAACTAAGTTTCAAAGGTCATTCATTGTCATCAAGACGAGCCATTTCAAAGTCAAAAATGATCTAGTGAATTGTACCGTCAGTCAAATTTTAATATCACCTGTATTGTCAGTAAAATGGCGACATTTCAGGTGATAATAAATTCACATCTTCTACTGACCTGATGATGGCTTACCAAGTTAAAAGGTCGTTTAGTGTCCTCAAGATAAGCCATTTCAAAGTCCAACACGATCTAGGGAATTGATAACATCAGTCAAATTTTAATATCACCTGTATTGTCAGTAAAATTGCCACATTTCAGGTGATAATGAATTCACATCTTCTACTCACTTAATGGTGGCAAACTAAGTTTCAAATGTCATTCATTGTCATCAAGATGAGCTATTTCAAAGGCAAAAAAGGTCTGGTGAATTGATACCATCAGTCAAATTTTAATATCACCTGTATTGTCGGTAAAATGGCAACATTTCAGGTGATAATGAATTGCTTTCTTCTACTGACTTAATGGTGGCTAACCAAATTTCAATCTCGTACATTGTCATGAATATCAGCAATTTCAAAGGTAAAAACGATCTAGTGAATCGATACCATTAGTCAAATTTTAATATCACCTGTATTGTCAATAAAATGGCAACATTTCATGTGATAATGAATTGTAATCTTCTACTGACTTAATGGTGGCAAACAAAGTTTAAAATGTCGTTCATTGTCATCAAAATGAGCCATTTCAAAGTCAAAAATGATCTAGTGAATTGTACCATCAGTCAAATTTTAATATCACCTGTATTGTCGGTAAAATGGCGACATTTCACGTGATAATGAATTGCTTTCTTCTACTGACTTAATGGTGGCAAACTAAGTTTCAAATGTCGTTCATTATCATCAAAATGAGACATTTCAAAGACAAAATGATCTAGTGAATTGATACGATGAATCAAATTTTAATATCACCTGTATTGTCGGTAAAATGGCAACATTTCATGTGATAATGAATTGTAATCTTCTACTGACTTAATGGTGGCAAACAAAGTTTAAAATGTCGTTCATTGTCATCAAAATGAGCCATTTCAAAGGAAAAAACGATCTAGTGAATTGATACCATCAGTCAAATTTCAATATCACTTGTATTGTCAGTAAAATGGCGACATTTCAGGTGATAATAAATTGTTATCTTCTACTGACTTAATGGTGGCAAACAAAGTTTAAATGTCGTTCATTGTCATCAAAATGAGCCATTTCAAAGGAAAAAACGATCTAGTGAATTGATACCATCAGTCAAATTTCAATATCACTTGTATTGTCAGTAAAATGGCGACATTTCAGGTGATAATGAATTGTTATCTTCTACTGACTTAATGGTCGCTAACCAAGTTTAAATGTCGTTCATTGTCATCAAAAGGAGTCATTTCAAAGTCAAAAATGATCTAGTGAATTGATACCATCAGTCAAATTTTAATATCACCTGTATTGTCATTAAAATTGCCACATTTCAGGTGATAATGAATTCACATCTTCTACTCACTTAATGGTGGCAAACTAAGTTTCAAATGTCGTTCATTGTCATCAAGATGAGCTATTTCAAAGGCAAAAATGATCTGCTGAATTGATACCATCAGTCAATTTTTAATATCACCTGTTTTGTCAGTAAAATGGCGACATTTCAGGTGATAATGAATTCACATCTTCTTCTGTCTCAATGGTGGGTAATCAAGTTTCAAATGTCGTTCATTGTCCTCAAGATGAGCCATTTCAAAGTCAAAATCGATCGACTGAATTGATACCATCAGTCAAATTTTAATATCACCTATATTGTGAGTAAAATGGCGACATTTCAGGGGATTATTGAATTCACATCTTCTACTGACTTGATGTTGGCTAGCCAAGTTTAAAATGTTGTTCATTGTCCTCAAGTTGAGCCATTTCAAAGTCAAAAACGATCTACTGAATTGATACCATCAGTCAATTTTTCATATCACCTGTATTGTCAGTAAAATGGCGACATTTCAGGTGATAATGAATTGCTATCTTCTACTGACTTAATTGTGACAAGCTAAGTTTCAAATGTCGTTCATTATCATCAAAATGAGACATTTCAAAGGCAAAAATGATGTAGTGAATTGATACCATCAGTCCAATTTTAATATCATCTGTATTGTCAGTAAAATGATGACATTTCATATCTTCTACTGTCTTAATGGTGGGCAATCAAGTTTCAAATGTCGTTCATTGTCCTCAAGTTGAGCCATTTCAAAGTCAAAATCGATCGACTGAATTAATACCATCAGTCAAATTTTAATATCACCTGTATTGTCAGTAAAATGGCGACATTTCAGGGGATTATTGAATTCACATCTTCTACTGACTTGATGTTTGCTAACCAAGTTTAAAATGTCGTTCATTGTCCTCAAGATGAGCCATTTCAAAGTCAAAAATGATCTACTGAATTGATACCATCAGTCAAATTTAATATCACCTGTATTGTGAGTAAAATGGCGACATTTCAGGAGATTATTGAATTCACATCTTCTACTGACTTGATGTTTGCTAACCAAGTTTAAAATGTCGTTCATTGTCCTCAAGATGAGCCATTTCAAAGTCAAAAACGATCTACTGAATTGATACCATCAGTCAAATTTTAATATTACCTGTATTGTCAGTAAAATGGCGACATTTCAGATGATAATGAATTGCTATCTTCTACTGACTTAATTGTGACAAGCTAAGTTTCAAATGTCGTTCATTATCATCAAAATGAGACATTTCAAAGGCAAAAATGATCTAGTGAATTGATACCATCAGTCCAATTTTAATATCATCTGTATTGTCAGTAAAATGATGACATTTCACATCTTCTACTGTCTTAATGGTGGGCAATCAAGTTTCAAATGTCGTTCATTGTCCTCAAGATGAGCCATTTCAAAGTCAAAATCGATCGACTGAATTGATACCATCAGTCAAATTTTAATATCACCTGTATTGTGAGTAAAGTGGCGACATTTCAGGGGATTATTGAATTCACATCTTCTACTGACTTGATGTTGGCTAACCAAGTTTAAAATGTCGTTCATTGTCCTCAAGATGAGCCATTTCAAAGTCAAAAATGATCTACTGAATTGATACCATCAGTCATTGTTCAATATCACCTGTATTGTGAGTAAAATGGCAACATTTCATGATGAATTGACATCTCCTACTGACTTAATGGTGGCAAAACAAGTTGAAAATGTCGTCCATCGTCATCAAGATAACCATTTCAAAATTAGATATACGATCTATTGGCTGGTGAACATCAAGCAATACATTTGGATATCACTTGAATAGGACTTGGTCTGCTAAGTATTGAATGCAGAATTGTTCTCCATTACTGTCTATAGTACGCCGAGATTCTCTGTGAGATAAAAGTTTCAGAAGAGTTTTTAAAATATGTATGGTGTTTGTTCACTATAATTGGTCAAGTGATTCTCTAAAACTTAAAGCTTTGATTGAGTGGATCGTACTGCTTTTTGAATTCATTGCAGAGAACAATTCTCTATCAAAATGGTGTAAATAAGAATTTGTTACCACTTTCGTGGTGGTAGGTAGATACAGCTGCTGATTTGACTAAATGCCAGGTTCCCATACTAAATTGTAACGTCTCACGAAAATTGCATGAATTTGCAACACAAGATCGATTTTAGGAAGATGAGAGAGTGACTTACTAGCAACAAGTGGGTGGATGCCTTTGCCAAGTTGTGTATTTTCAGACAAAGTATTTAGCATTGTGGCTAACCACGAGTAAACTTAGAAATGATAAAGAGTAGGAAAGAAATGAACAGAAAAGCAATTGCAAGTTTCAAGTGAGAACGAGCAATGGAAAACAATTCTTGAAGCTTTTGCAGCCTTTTTTTTAACTTTAACAACTAGATAACATGTTGTCACTAAATTATCATGGCCTCGTAAATGGGCTTGATTTTCTAGGAAGCCCAAATAAGTTATAAGAGAACTCTTCATGGCGAATCCTAATATAATCCACCCCCATATAGTAGATAGTTAGTGGCCACTCCCTTACGAAAGAATGCCTACATATGTTCCAGTTGCTCAACATAAATCTGAAAGTCATGCAAGACTAAACTTTCGTAAGAATTTAAGAGAAATAGCCGAGGGGTGTATCACTCTACCGAGAAAGCGTACGAAATCTTTAGAAACGACAATGAGTTTTTGCCAATTGTTGCTTAGATGTGATGTGAGGAGTCTACACAGGGAAGGAAAGGGTGATCCAGAATTTTCCCCTGAAAAACGATACCCTGTCCTAGAAAAAATCTGCAAAGTATATCCGGTTCCAGCGCAGCAATACATAGCAGAGCCGGATGAGTTCGAACTGTCCCTAATTGGTGTTAGAAAATTGCTGCAAAGTCCATGAGAAACTTGAACAAATTCGGACAAATTAACAAAACCGTAAAACTTAAACCGAGCATTGCTGAAATAATAACCTGCTCTAGAGAAAATGTGCATTTTGGACAAGCTGCTCTAGCAAAACGTCCTCACTTTGATACCCTGCTTTAGAACAAAATAGGTGAAAATGATACCCTGTAAAAAAACGGCACATCCCCGTCGACCAAATATACTAAGTACCCCCCTCCCCCGGGGGTAATTGGGGTGCTTGGTAATTCTGTGAACTCCTGATGCTGTTAGATGATTAGATAGTTTAGTCCTTGCAGTGTGTGAAGGGATTTGAATGAGAATGCATGGCATTTTGAGTAAACCGACAAAGCTAATTTCCGAACTTTATGCAGTGTATTTATTGTGTTATTTGTGTAATATCATATCATATTTTCTTTGTCCCGCTCTCTTTCCTAATCCTATCCATCACAGCTAGGAAAAGGAAATCAAACAGATGCCGATGATGGGTTACGCATTCTTCATCAACAAATATGACCAGATACAAAAAGGAGGAATCGAATAGCATCGTGAAAGATGAAAAGCAGTTCAAATAACGTTGAAAAGTTGAGAAGAACTTTCTCAAATGAGAACCAAGACCATGTTGTTTCCAAAATAACGATAAGCAGACAAAGGCGAAGGTCAAGGGATCGAGTTAGCGTGAGCAGTCAGAAAAGCCAATCCTCAGGAAGCTCCAGATCGTCTCGTGGTAAGAACTGCTCCAAGGTATTAACTTTATAGGAAGTAAGATGTCGTAACTGTTGCTGGTGAGAGCATATGGTGTTGTCGATTGAATCAGTGTTTGATCACTGTAGGTTTCATCGAAATGTCGTTTGGTCATATGTTCGGATGGACCCCTTTTGTTTTCCATTCTCAAGATCTGTGAGTGTGCCTAAAAAAGGTAACACAGTCGCTTGAAACTTTTTATTTCCGCCCTTTCAACTGAAAATGGGTTATGATATAGCATCTTAGAGCCTCTCAGTGCCCTTGAAATGTTGGTGACTGAACAGGCACTTGTCTGCTAGTGATTGTGACGGGTTTACAAATGTAGAAGCAATAGGAACTACTTTTCGTGCTAAAACGTGAAATGCCATATGGGGTGATGTGATTCAAGTTTCATAAAAACGTGTATGTCTCCCTGGCTGAGCTAAAAAAGTGGGAAATCAGCGATTAGCCTAAGTGGCCCCACAAACCAAGAAAGGATCTGGAACCCCCTAGGATTGGGACACCGGCTACTGATATACAAAATGAACGATAAATTCATGAAAAAGATGGTCTGGTACCCATGCTTTGCGGTCCAGTGCGTCCAATTTGATTAACAACAGCAACAACATTTTTGTAACCAAACAAAAGTTTTGGCGTCCTAATCAAAAGTTGAAGAAAGCAAGGAGAAAGGCAGATGCACAAAGCGCTTCTCTCTGCAAAGATAAAATAAAGAGATTTAATCTAAGCAGGGAGGAAACCACAACATATGCATGGTCATCTGCTCGCATTGTGGTTGATGTAGAATTTACACTATGTCTAATACACCTGGTGAGTCGAAGTTTAATTTTGTTTTTCAAATCATCACAATAGCCGCACAGCTCAGTCCACTCAGCTCAGGTCGGGTTTTATTTTGGAGAGAGAGGGATTTCCCGTAGTGTTGGAATTCTTGGTGATTTTTGAGGGGAAGGTTTCTTATCACATCATCATGTCTGGATCACGAAGTACATCATCCATAGTGAGATCAGAAATATCGATTGGAAGGATAAATTCCATCGGTAGACGTGATCGTTATAATTATGAGTCGAGCAAACAAGCCTCTACCAAAGCAGGTATGGTGTATGGTATTTGTATTGTGTGTGGCTGGTTTTCAAGTGTTTGTGATTGTAATAGTGAGAGGGGTTTTGTGTGTGAGTGAAAGAAGGCGTTGGCAACTTATAGGAGAGCCGTTTTAGATACATAAAGGATACTAGTAAAGGGTGACACACAAGAGTCTGAAGAGTGAAAGTGGTAGGAAATTGTATACTTTTTCCTACCTAGGCCTAACACTGGGCTTAATGAATACAAAATTACTGCATATGAATTATGATATACATTGAATGGCAAAAAACTTGAAAACTTCATTGCAATTTCTGCCCTTATGTTTGTAACATGTCCATTATTTGATTGTACAGTATATTTATAAAAAATGTGAATCAGTCTCATTTCAATTTTAATGAACCATCTTGACTTGAGTATGCAAGAAAAAAGTAAACACCGTATATATCAAGACAGAAATTCTGACTGATGAGGACTGGATGGTCAAAACATGTTTTTTTATAATAAGTCTTTTAATAATAAGTCTAAATTATGATAAGTCTAAATTGTCAAAAGAGTATGAGATATTTTTTATATTTTATTATTATGCATTTTATCAAGACAAAGAAGAAGCATAACACAGAATTTATGCCCATGCAATTGTTGTAATAGCATCCTTATTTTTGTATAAAGGGAATCAACATTGTTAAAAGCTGACCTTGACCAAATTAAGATAAACTTTATTATATTTGATAATAAGGATGCTGACAGTTTCTGTGTCAGATAGAAGTTATTGGTGCATTATGCATTTTCTTTAGTCTAGTTCGCTGCACAATACAGCTGTGTCTATACTTTTCTTATTGGTTGTGCAGAGAAATGCAAATTAGAACATTTTCAACGTTGTATGATTCTACCAAAAGGGAATTAAGAGTTTTGCACCATACCTTGATTGATAGATTGCTGATAATTTGAGTTTCTGTGGTCTGAAAGTAGCCATTGTATGCAAAAGTAGAGCTAGACACTCAGGAAAGGAATGTGCTTGGGCCTGATGCAAAACTTGCCCTTTACTGTTTGGTATGGTGTCATTTTTTTGTATAGAAAGGGTCTGACTGTCCCACTTTGCCCCATGATCACTGAAACCCATTGACAAATTTTTTGATCTATTGCGTTGCAAGCTGGTGTTTTTCTAACATTCAAAGGGTGTCCTACCCTGTGATATACCCTGGTTGCCTTGCCCCTTCTTGAGGACTGGAGATCAACATGCTACAGAATTGATTCTTGACCACAACACATTTCTGTCTGCTCCTTGCTGAATTTAGATAATTCTCATGTGGATGAAACTCCCAAATCATTTTCAGAGAAACACACCCTCTTTGTTTCACAGCATTTCAAGTTAACGTTTTCAGCTTTTGTGGACACAGCAAATATTTCTTGTAATTGTTTGATATAATATCTTATGGAAGATATCATGTTTCATAATCAAGTCCAAATAATCCAAAAGGAAATGGTCTATATTGCGGTCACTTTAACATTTGGGTTGTGGCCATGGCTTCTATTAATGGAGGAATAAATCACCAAACTAACTGGAAATCTTCATTTAATATCCTTCCACAAATTTGCTTTATTTCTGTTTTCAAGAGGATTAAGAGAATTAATTTTATTATTTAGAAATATTCCATTTCTGAATGCTCATGATTTGTGCCCAAAGATGTGCTTTTTGTGGAATTTTAAATCAACTTGAGTGAATGTTTTGATTAGTCTTATCTTCTTTACAGCTAAATAAAGATATCAAACTGCCAAGCCAAACATAGTGCTCTCTTCAGAAAAATTTGGCACTTGAGTTTGCAAAAACTTTTGCACCAAAGTAGGCTTTAAACCTGAGGCCATATTTTACACATTTTCTCAATCACTGGAAGCTAGGGACTCATGATGTTACCACTTGAAATCTCAGACATAACTTCCAAAGCATCAAATTTTATTATTTCCAAGACTTGTTTGAAAGATGCTGTATATTCAGGGATTCAATCTGGAAGATTTATTTGAAAGATTCTGTTTGAAGATTGGATTGTCTGACTTGTCTGTTTGTGTGTTTGTTTGTTTGTTTGGTTCTAAATGATTGGATGTGTGCTGATTCCATTATAACAAGACAAGATTCTGTACTGTGATTGGTACTTTTGATCTCCCAGGTTTTGTTCAAAACAAGGTCTAAAGCCTTATCTCCATGGAGCTGCAACTTCCACTCAGACATAGAATGCTCTTGAGCATGTTTTTTAAATTGAAAATAAAGTTGCAGCTGAGTGACCTTTTATCATGTAAAATTCTGCTTGCTCCCAAAATGCTGCTGTGTGGAACTAAGGCTCAAGATTTGAGGAAAAATGCAAAATATAGGGGTTCATGCTGGAAGTTTAATTTTAAAATTGGCAATCTTCAAGAATATATTTTTTTCAGCAAAGGTGACTTTTATAAAACAAAAGATCCATCTTTCCTGCATCATCACAATACTATTGTTTTCAGGAAAAGAGTTCAATCTGCTGCAGACACCCAATCAAACCAAAATGTGCCTTGGGAGTGAAACATGATTGGCTGGATTCAAGGTGTGCAGTCTATTCTCCAAGAGCAAAAAAGCTTTGCAATCCAAGAGACTTGAACCTTTTAATTTACTATCTCTTCTGTCCATACAAATCCCATATCAGTCTCATATCTGTAGTCCCTGAAAAATCTTTATTTATGGTAGCATAATTCTTTTTATCCCCTTCTTATTTGCAGAGATGAAAGAGTCAACAGAAAGTAAGGAGAAGGTATGATGAGAATATCCTTTGATAATTCCACCCTCTTTCATGCTCATTCTTGTCTTCTGACGGATCATGAAGTTTGATAGAATTGTCTAAGTTTCATTTTGCCTTTCTCAGGTGACTGAGTGATAATATTTGAATGGCAGAATGTGCTGCTAAGGAAATGGTATGGAAAAGTTCACATTCCCTTCCCCTGCAGTGCCTCTCCTTTTCATTTGAAATTTAATCTCTCAATTGATTGAGAAAGAGCGTGAGATATGAACAGTCCAGAAATTTTATAAACATCTTTTAGTAGTACAAGCTTATAGATATGTGTTTAGTTACACAGTCTTTGGTGCAATATTCAGTTTTGTGGATTGACCAATGCAAATTAATACCTCTAAACAAGTAAGAAAGATTATATTAACTGTTCTGTTCTGAAATTAGCTAATGAGGGAACTCACCAATAGTTGTTCATAATGATTGAATGTGCATAAAGTGCATATGGCTTCAGTTTGCTTCAACGAATCAATTTTTAGAATTTGACCTTCACAATCTTAGACTTATGAGTGGAATCCTGACATGTTTTTTATTGAAAAAGGATTGCTAGTAGTGTATAACAGCTGTAAATTCCTGGAGAGTCTTGCACAGCCCTGAAATTGAATTAGACATATGATGTCAAGTGCAGCATAACCTCAACTAGAGCAAAAAATAATGCAGTCTGTTCACGCAACTCATAAACGATTTTCAGTTTATGGTCTAGTAATACCAGACCATAAACTGAAAATCGAGCCAACAGCATACAAAAGTTTCCTGGTATGGATGGTCTAAATCATCCAAGAATAGATAGATTTCTTCAAAGTGCTCACAGTGTGCCTGCAAGAACAGTCATATTTTGAAACTTTGGTTGAGCTTATGTAAAGTAATTTCTTACTTCATTTTAAATGATTTTTGGCAGTTATAGCTTCAAAATGGAATGAAAATTTGATTTCGAAGGCGTGGGCAAATCTTGACACTAAACCAAGCATGATTTTTACACTTTTAAAGAACCAAGTTTCTAGTTCGTCGATCAGTTGAGTGAAGAGACTGCACTCAAAGACTGAGAGAGTATTCAGTGCCTTGGGCAGGTATGAATGAATAATTTACTAATTGTCAAAAAGTTCGAAAACCAGGGGGGGTAGGGTATTCCCTATTGCTAGTTGATCGGGAGGGGTTGAGACACAGCTTACATTTGAAAAACCCAAAAATATGAACAATGGGAGCTTTTTAGACTCCAAAAATATATACATTGATGCATAGTACATAAAAACGATTTATTCTATAGCCTTTCCTGTACTGCGTTGCAATATTTTGGACAAAAAATCAGCTGAACACTCATCTCATCAATTTTTTTAAAGCAACCCCGAAAATATACCGATTATGTAAGAAATAGCGCAGCGTAGCGACAGACATATTAGATGATGGTTCGCAAACCGAAAAAGTTTTTTACCCCCGTCATTTCCTAACAGGGTGTCCCCCTCTTCAGCATCGAAATTGCGTTCATCGGTAAAACGAAATTTAAACATAATGAAAAGTATGTTGGTCAAACGCTTATCACAACATTCACTCTGCTAGAAAAATTGAATGATTTGCTAAAAATGTGATCAAGGGTCACGTGTCCAAGCAGATTATTCCTTACTGCCCGACTGAGGCTTCAAAAGCGAAGCAATACAGAATCCCGCCACTGCTATTGGTTAATCGCACATTTCTCGCGAGTTTCCTGTAGACTTGCATAATAGAATACAAGGACGCGCTTTTTGTCGCCGTAGCAACTTCTTAGGCCTGTAAGATTTACAATAAACTCAAACGAAATGACGGTAACAAAATGTGTTTAGCTGAATGATACGAGTCAAAATAAGAAGCTATCAGGTGATAAAACTCATACTGGCCGATTTTGTCTTGCACAGGAAAATATAAAGCCCTCAGTCTTAATGCACAGATCTCCCAAGCTCGGTCTGCACTTTTAAGACCTCGGGCTTTATATTTTCCTGTACAACACAAAACCGGTTAGTATGCGCATTATGTAAATGCAATTAATGCTATCTCACCATAAGAATTTCTATTTTGAGGTAGAAGCTCGAGCAAATTCTTTTAATTTTGGTCACCCTTGTTGACGTGACCCAGAAGCTGTTTTTCATCACACCAAGCCACAGACCAATTGACACCGCCTTTTAAAGTTCAATTTTCGTCATCGACATATGTGCGTGGTCTAGAAATTCTTGTTCTCAGTTTTGTCTTTAAAGGCAGTTGAACTTGTCTGTTTGGAGAACAAGGCTTTCAGAGAGTGGGTAGTCAAAATTCGGCACTTTGGTTTGGGAAGTTGAATTGAAAGAGACTTAGAGAGATTCTTGAAATATGGTAAGCATAAATGCTGGTGTCATCTGTCATGATTTAGCTTGTGACTGTTCTATTGAAAAATTTTGCCACCACATTTGTCTGAATGTGCTTTTCTTCTAGCAAGAGTTTAAAGCTGTGTTGCTTGTTAGCCTCAATTTTTCTTACTTGAAGAAATGGCTTGGAACAATGGTTAGGGCGAGTGTGGGCCACGTCACGCCAATGCATATTAGAATATTCCAGCTCTTTTCTTTATATGGGCTAGAGATCAAGAAAAGTGTCTAACAGTAAGGCAACAGGGAATTTAGTGATTTATATACCCTTATATGATTCTTTATTTATATTGGTGGCTTTTTGCCTTGATTTGACGACCAAAGTGCATTTTGCTCCCTTGTGTCACTGCTCACTTTCCCTGTTTTCGGAACATACGTACAACCTCCACCTGAAAACCCTGATATAGACTTTAGATAATCTTTGTTGTCTAGGTTCATATTACATGTACATGACACGAATTTTTAGACGACTATAAAATCGGGGAGAGACTCCAGACAGACTTAGACTTGCTCCAAGTCTATTCCGAGATATATCAGCACTAAGGAACATAGTTACTTCTGCGGGGGCGTAAACCTTGAAGAGGACGCTGCGAAGGAAAAGCGAATGCCGCATTCGCTTTTCCTTCGCAGCGTCCTCTTCGTGGTTTACGCCCCCGCAGAAGTAACCATGTTCCTTAGTGCTGATATATCTCGGAATAGACTTGGAGCAAATCCAGACAGACTTGAATCTAGGCAACTATTTCGTGATCATTATCAGTGAATAGGCCATGCCTATGTGCTCATCTTATTAACTGAACTGTGGCTCAACACACTTTTTGGTAAATCGCCCTCACAGACCATCATTTGTTTTATTTGGTAATCTTTCTAATCAGTACAGCGGTTTAGACATGTCTGCAAATCATAGCTCATAATTTCCAAATCAATGCGACAGTCTGTTTGAAAGTCAGATTTGAAGCTGTTTGCGAGTTGTTTTGCGAAATGGTGTGGTCTGGTACTGATCACAACAGATGTGGAGATAATGTCCTAAACGAGCATAACATAATCATTCAAATATGCTCATTTGAAAAATTACCAGTGACAGAGCTTGCACATCATTGGGCTGTAGCAGTGATTGGCGCTTGACATGTGTCCTTACAGAACTGTGCCCTTCGTTTAACCCTAAGCATCAGGTCAACACAACTCTAGACTCTTGCAACACGAATGAATTTATTTTTATGGAGAATTCGTGACCAAAGATTGCGATCGGAAATCACATTTCGTCTTCTTGAATTGTGTGCTGATGAAAATCTGTGGGTATCGAGATACATGCTATGGTTTGTGGCAGGTTTGAGGTGAATATCAACAAGGCTCATCGCTCGTAAAGCTGATTAAATTCAACTAGGAAACAACACATACCTCAAAATCAATTTTGCCAGTGAAACTTTTCCCCCATTTTCCGATACTGCAAAGCTTCTACTCGTTGACATGGTATATCTGATGCACGATTCCCCCGGGGTTTAGCCAAACGCAGTGAAGTGTCCAAAGGTGCAGGTTTAAAGGGTCTGTTTCATCCAGCATCCAAGAGACAACACGTGCACGGAATGCTGGATGAAAGAGTAATATTTTCCTACACAGAAAGGTTACGTTTCAATGCGATGAGCTAAGGAATTCGTGTGAGATCATTTCCTACTTCCACCCGTTTCCATATTACTGCACTGGCAGAACAACTTCCCCAACAGAAAGTTCCTTACACCTACCAGAAGATGTTATCTAAGTTAATCAAGAATCTGGCCAACTTGCATGGAAGAGGCCCTTCCACGCTCTAGATAAAGAGTTTGTGTTTTCCTTTAAGAGGTTTTGCAAGGTTAAAAGCTTGCATTTTTGCAAAGACCATCAAAACCTAAAGAATAGCTTATTTAAATCGATGCTCCACACGTGCTATCAACAACTGATAGCTGAAGAAACGATGTTGTGTCTTTGTGTTTTGTTTGCTGTTATTATAGAGAAGCCTCTCTTCAATTGTACACTACCTTTAAAGGGGCTAGGTCACGTGATATAAAAAATTTCTTTCTGGATGACCATTTTGCGGTATTATCGATCTGCCATATCAAACAGATTTTCCACAATTTTTCTTAAAATGTAGATGCTATTTTTAAGATCGACTGTAGTATTTCGTAGAGAAGCAACCGAAATACTCATATGTTGTACGATTGCAGAGATATTGGTGGATTTTTTGAAGTAACTTACCTATGGATTCACCCCATCCACCGAAATCTGTGCAGAACACAGTGGCCACCTGTTGGCAACAATTTAGATGATAGAGATAACAGGTTTGTTTATGGTAATGTGACCCTGCCCCTTTAAAGAATAAAACAACCTCTTCACGGCATTGGGGAGTAGTTCCCCACCTTTAACGTTTCAGTTTATTCTTTAGGAACCAAACAATTATGTTGGATTTGCAAATTTACCAAATCAAGTACATCGAAAGTCAGTCAAGAAGGGATTCGAATTCACGCTGATGGTTGTAGGTAAGAATCTTCTCAGTTTTGAATCAGATATGACTTAAAGCTCTCCGCCACTGCTGTAGTTGTGGTCGTCGACCAGCACGTTTGATCTAGTGCGCATCCTCTCTAACAACAGAGCATGCGCCCTAGACAGCATGCTGGTCACTAACCAGAAGCATTGATCAAACGTAATGCAAGTGGAGGTCAGTCTTGATATTCCTTTCATGTCGAAGTGATCTAACAAGAGCATCTTTAGACTTTAGTTTCAGGCCATACTTGATTTTCATCCATCCCCAAATAACAAGTAGCTCGGTTGTTACAACAACAATAGCCAAAGGAAAAATCACTGATTATTATTTTGCAAAGTTTCAAAATAATCACAAAATAGTCAAGACGATCAGTATCTGACAAATGATAAGGTAATAATCAAATAATCTTAAATATATCATATAATCACGAAAAAGTCAAGACGATCCGTATCTGACAAATGATAAGGTAATAATCAAATAATCTTAAATATATCAAATAATCACAAAAAAGTCAAGACGATCAGTATCTGACAAATGATAAGGTAATAATCAAATAATCTTAAATATATCATATAATCACAAAAAAGTCACGCAGTAATCCAAAAATAATCGATGATTCATAACAGATCACAATGATCATGAAATGATTGCAAACTAATCGTAAAATGATCATAAAGTCAATAATGATCTCGTGCGCATCTCGGGAGTGATTTGCCGCTCGATACCAGCAACATTGTCAGCATTTTTATTAAACAGAGTGCCAAAGCCAACTCCGCAGAATTGCCGCCTTATCTAAATCAGCTCATCGAAGCAATAGATGAGTCAATGAATAGCTGCGGCCTTCTATTATCCAGTGCACAGACTTTGCTACTGTTGCGGAGGAGTAAAAGAAGAGCTTCTGTGATTTTGATTTATCGCACAATTACATCTGTCTTACAGTACCCTCTTTCCTTTCTTCTTCCGTTTCAACTTACTGTTTTTCGTTACTGTTGATGACGAGTCAAGCCAAAAATGTTTAGTTTTTTCAATTTCTCGGCTTTATACTCTTTTAAAGTTATTCCATGTATTGATTGCTTAATATAGTTGCACTTACAAATGAACAACCTTTTTGTTATCAAATCCAGTAAATCATCGAATAAGTGCCCACCTCGAATAAGCGCCCACCCTATCCACAGGGGCCCCAGGAAGTTGTATAACCCTACCCCCCAATGATAAAGAGGCCTTCCTCTTACCCTCCTTTGTGATTGCGAAGCTATGACGTAATGCTTTAAGAGAGAGATCGAAAGTGAGGTGCGCGAACAAATCAAAAGCATTAAGTCATAGCTTCGCAATTGCAAAGGAGGCTCAGAGAAAGGCCTCTTTATCATTTGGGGGGATGGGGTTATACAACTTCCTGGGGCCACTGTGCCTTGTTAGGAAAATTATTAGATAAGCGCCCCCTAGAATAAGCGCCCACCACCTGCACCATAAGAGACGGCACTTGTTCGAAATTTTAGCCAAATGACTTTCTGAGACGTAATTTTCAGTCGTACAAGAGCGGGGAAGGCAGTTAGCCAAGAAAGAGTAGAAATAAGCAACAAAGTTTGACTTATTTTTCATTCTTGTTAGTCTTTATATTCATTTTCAATTGCAAGGAAACTCTTATAACACGCTCTCAAATATGTTTATTTATTTTTATTGAGAATATAAAAGCGTGCATTTCGAAATCTCTCTTTCACTCATTTGTCTTTGCTTGAATTGCTTTGACATCCAGAAAAATCAAACAAGCACCCCGTTCGAATATGCACCCCTCTTGAACAAGCGCCCCTTTGAGGCTCAATAATCAAATAAGCGCTCGGGCGCTCGTTCGAGGATTTACGGTAATCAAATACAGGGACCTATGACCTTAGCTCCCTGATCAAATACGTCCTGTAGATACCAAATTCGAATAATGATTCGGCTTAAGCTCTATTGATTGGTATGGAAAAGTTCGTATTTGAATTGACTTTGCCAGCTGTAAACTATGATCTGTTTTGCAAACAGGTGAATCTGGCCTTGGAAAGTCGACATTGGTAGACAGCCTCTTCTTGACAAATATGTACAACGACAGGATTGTGCCTGGAGCAGTAGGTAGGTATCAATGACAAGCGGACGAGTGCAGTTTACCAGGCGGCGCTAAATGTAATATTCCTCCTGCAAATATTGAACCGAACCTCAAACCTTACCCCAGCCCCAAACCTAAAGAAACCTCTCTAACTTACCCTAACTAACCCTAACTACAAAAAGCCTCTTCTGAAACGAACCATAATCCTTGTCACATGACATACAGCAACATAGGTGCTCCGACAGAGTGGAAACGATGCACCCCTGGCCCTATAAACCAAGCACTAAATCTTAAACTTTCAAACCAAAACTGACCTGATGAGGATAACCCCCAACAAATCTATTAGGTTGTTTCAGTGTTGGGAGGATAGCCATGAGGGACCTTTAGTTATTGATCGCATCAATTTAAATTCAAGGAAGCCATACTCATTTCACATTATAACTTTTTATAGGAAGCTTGATCCTGCTACGAAGAGCAGTAACCTTCCAGTGGAAGTTGTTTATTTCTTACTTTGTCATTTCTATTTGTTGACAGAAAGAATAAAGAAGACAGTTGAAATAAAGCAATCGACAATTGAAATCGAAGAAAAAGGAGTTCGGTTAAAGCTAACTGTTGTTGACACGCCTGGATTTGGGGATTCCGTTAATAGCGATAAAAGGTATTTTTATCAGCTCCACTTCCATACCTTTTTGGCAATTATTGATTGGATGATAGGAGCCAGAAAGTTATATGATGAAATGGCAAGTGGATAGAAATTGAATTAGATGAAAATGAGATACTTGCTATTTTGAGGTACTAAGTGAACACGCCTAAAGTAACTTGCTTTTGTGATGTGAATTAGTCTTATGTGACTCCCACATTTTTCCTTCACTTTGGAGTCATTCTGTTGGATGTAAAATGCGCTGAATGATTGAACAACGGACGGGAGGAAGGGCTGAATGGCTGGCTCACTGTCTCTGTCACCTACACTTTTCACACATCCTCACGTTTATGTACTGAATCACGATTGGCAGCCTAGCTTTTGCCGTCTTGCCACACTGCTCATTAGCAAATTTGTTCTCTCGCTGGCTTGTTTACCCAATGTTGAATAGACCTGCTAGCTATTCTTCAAAAGAGTCTAGATCGAGCGTTATTTTTATGCATCATTATGTGCGAGGCTCGATTTCATTATTTTACACATTCGAAAATGCTACGATTTCAGTTTCAGTTTCATTTAATTTAAAATTCCACTACATACAATCCAAAATGACAAAAATTATATACAGTTAAATACAACATGCAAAACTACTTAATACAAAACAGATAAAAATATTTCAGAAAATTAAACTAACATAATTAACTAATATACAATCATGATAATAACGAATTAAGACAGATTTTGGGAATTGTATGTAAACACATACAAGACACATTAGAAACACGTTTTTATAAGAGACTGGTTAAGATGGTCAAAGTTTTAAGAACTTCTAATACTAGATCTGAGAAGTACTAAGAAACTTTTAAAAGCATCGATAAAATAGCAAGTTTTTCATTGAACCTTTATCCTTGAGTAATATTAACCGTTTATGTTTTGAACATAACAGAACAACTTTTTTCCTATGTGATGTTTAATTGTCAAGAAACATACCTGCAGCAGTGATAGAGACCACATAGATAATTCATGCATACATGAAATCAAAGACCAATTTAGGAACTTTATTACTAAAATGGAAAAAATTTCTTGTGAAATTAAGAAAGTTTTAGTACTGTGACTTAATCCAAGTTATTTACAAAAAAATTGTAGCGCTCGATTCTGATTATTTTCAGAGTAGCTATACGGTCTATTACACCCCCGTCTAAGTGCCTCGGTGAGAGGTCAGATGTTCACCGGGGTCCTAGTGACCGAAAAGCATGGTCAAATTTTCACCGGGGGACTCAAAGTATGTAACGAGGACGAGGCTTCATTTGTGAGGCATTTTATATCGGGGAGATTCAGAGCTTGTCCGGAGATTCAGAGCTTGTCCGGGACTGATTTTGCTCCAATTTTTTCACCGGGGAAATTACCGATGCAGAATGTATCAGGCCACTTAGACGGGGGTGTTTTATTTGTTAATTGATTAGTTAATTGACTGATTGATTGATTGATGGATTGATAGATAGATTAATGGTTATCGCCTTGATTTTCAGCTGGGAAACGATAGTGAATTATGTAAACAAACAATACGAAGCATATCTCACAGATGAGTCTGGTCTAAATCGAAGAAATATTGTTGATAACAGAGTTCATTGTTGTCTTTACTTCATAAATCCTATTGGCCATGGGTGAGTGGGGCTGCTGTCTTTGAATTTCATTTTGGTTGCAAATCGTGGAGCCCATAAATGATTCATAAAATTATTCTTCAAATTCAAGGATTTAGATCTTTGCTTATATTCTCCAAAGCGATAGATTTTTGCACATTGGGGACAAATGCACTTTGGTGGAGACAGCTTTCAAGGAAAACACAGGTTGAATTGTATTGTTAGAACTAATTGCTGATTGGCTTTCTAAACAATAGCAATAGAAGTCCTATCATCTTATCGGATGATGCAAACTTCGAACTTGATTCGATTAATTTGCACTTACTAGAGCACTTCAACAGCTGTCGCCTCCAAACCCCCGCTGATTCAATAGATGTACTTTAACCTCAGTACTGATGCATTGTCCATCCAATATCGGCTTGACGTCCAAGCATGAATGTCTAAAGTGTGTCTGCTAAAGTGCAATCCAGCCGCCCATTGATTTCCTTGATATTTCAACTCTCCCAAAAAAATATGTACGATCTTGATACTTCGTTGTATTTAACAACTAGATTTAAAACACATGCAGCAACTACAATACAAATGCAGTTTAAACTGTTTTGGTGAAAGGTAAAAGACTAACGTTAATGAGTTGCCTCTCACACCGCAACACTCTCTATTAAAGGGTCTGTTTCATCCATCATGCCTTGCACGTGCTGTCTCTTGGTTTGCCGTTGTTGTCACCATTTTCATGGGCCTTAAAATGGCGACTACAAAGGCAAACCAAGAGACGACACATGCAAGGAATGCTGGATAAAACAGATCCTTTGAGTTGTACGACGCTCTTAATTGATTTCAAATCCTAACACTTTTAAATTGTTATGTTTTAGTAGTGTATTATCCAGTACTTTTATTTCGCCTTGTTGTTTTTTTGCAGGCTGAAACCACTGGATGTGGTTATGATGAAAGCGCTGCATGATAAAGTAAATATTGTTCCTGTAATTGCAAAAGCTGATACACTGACAAAGAAAGAAGTTAAAAAGTTAAAAGAAAGAGTAAGTTTGAATTCAAGTTTATTGTATTTTGGTTTATCAAGATTGAAGAACGCTATAATAGCGTGTTCAGATGGGAAAAGGTTTGTTTTCAACCTTGTTAGCGGCTCTAGATACAGCACACTGCTTTAAAAATTGATGTGTACGCGTCGTAGCACGGATCTGCTTCTCAATAGTAGGCTTAAGCTTTCAATTAAGAACATTAGAGCTGAAAGTCTTAACAATTGATCCAAAATAATTTGCTTTATCGCCGTATGGTAATTGGAAACCTTCGATTTGAATTATTCATTGAATTAAAGATTTTCGGAGTGGGAAATATTTGAAGGGTAGCTGAGAAGCAAACTATGTGTGTCTGTATGTATGTATATTTTAGCCAAACAAAACTATCAAATATTAAATACAAAAAATCTATTTAAAAAGAAAAACATCTAATAACATGCGTGTGATATTGAATAAATACAACTATCTAAATTAAAAACACCCTGAGGTAAAATGGCAGGGATAGCATTAAAAGGTCAGTGCGACCTTGTTTCCATAATGGTCCCTCCAAAGGTGTCCATGAGAGAAAAATTTTAATAGAAGAAAAGAAAATTCTAGTAGATGTTGAAATATTTCTGATTTGAACCAAATCGGGAGTAAGAGAGTGTGTGAGGTGTTAATATACACATATACATAAACTCTCTTGTTCTTACCAAAGATAACATAGATATTTATTTTATGGAGATAAATTTGTTCAAGTCTGGCGTCTTTTCTCTGTGGAACAACTAATGGAAGATAATAATGAAATTGTATACAGGTCAAAAAGTTTCCTCTCGGTTTTCTTTAAGAAACAAACAAACAACAAACAAACAAACAAACAAACAAAGAAACTTAGAGTTCGGAGTCACATTGGGAGACATAGAGAAGAGCAGCAGTTGGTAAACATTTGACTTTTATTATTGAATATCCATTATATTTCATGCAGGTATTACAAGAAATACAAAGACACGGCATACAAATTTACCAATTTCCTGAAGCCGATGAAGAAGAGGATGATGAAGAATTCATCCAAATAAACAAAGAATTGAAAGAAGGAATTCCATTCGCTGTTATCGGAAGTAACAGCGTAACTGAAGTCAATGGTCGAAAAGTTAGAGGAAGGATATATCCATGGGGAATCGTTGACAGTAAGTTTTTGGGCAATTTTCCTCTTGCGAATTTCCTCTGGGCGCCGAAGAGCAGTAATAATGAACTAATACAAATTTTATGATACAGTAAAAAGCTGCACATAAGAACAAGGACAGATTTTGTAAAGCAAAGTAAGTATTGCTTTCATTGACACCTCATTTTAAAGCGGTTAGTGACTGTAGACAAACAAAATGTCTCAACGACTAAATCAAAACAAATACGACCGCCTAAGTTGCCCCAAACTAGTCGGGCAAATTCTTGCTTTGTGCAAGCGAAAGGTGGTATTCAAGAGAAGGTATGTGCTTATAATGAAAGAAGAACGGTAAATCTAACGTTCTGTCTCGCGGATTTTGTTTATTTGATTCAGATTACGAGCAGTAGGCGTTATAATACTCAGGTATTTGGGGCTTAGATAATGCAATTACCACACAGCTCCTGTATTCGAAAGAGTATCCGCGACTATCTCGATAATCAAAGCTTATGTCGAGGGTTTATTTTCTTTATCTAACGCCGAACATTTGAAAGTTTTAGTGGGTATAAAAAGTTCCATCACCTTTGATAGACATAGACAAGAAAACATTGCACTGAAACTTACGAAGAAGCTGCATTGAAACTGGCCGCCATCAAAACCGAACGGTGTGAGTTGTCAAGTACTTTCAGATTGTTTATAAAAATCTTGCACAAGCCTTTTAATGCCGAATAGATACATACAACCTTTCCAGCCAGATTTCTTTTTTATATAGAGTTTCGTTCATTCACTTGGAAATAGATGCAACCTTTTTGCCAATCAGCCTCTTTCATGGACTCCAAAAACATTGCTTACAGAACTGTGATAGGCAGGGCCTGTAGTGGCTAACTGGGTGATCCCTAGTGAATTTCAGAAAGATTTAGATTCACAGATTTCCCCACACCCTGATTATCAGAAGTACCTCATTACAAGAACCTGAATGGGCTGAGTACAAAATCTTAGGTTCTTATGTGCAGATCCTCACTGTATGTAGTTTGTGTTTTAGATCTTGTATGTAGTAGATCGTTGTAGTTGCAGGGTTTTAGTAGTTGGCTTCCATTAGCTAGTGTAGTATTTTATATTTAGTGGACATAGCTATCGTGTGGGCTAACAACAACTTCAACTGCTTGAGCATTTGGAGAGTGCTTGGCATGAACCAAAGGACAATATTTGAGGTATTAGAATGATAGCCGAAAGTCTTAAGGCTGATTTCCAGTCAGTGGAATTTTCTGCGCGGGCGGAAATTCTATTGTTTGCGGAAGAAACTGTCGCTCGGAAATTGAATAGATAGTTACGGCTGTACAACCCTATATGGTCTAAAATTCCGCCCGTTCGGAAAATTCTGCTGACTGGAATTGGCCTTTATGTATTCTGTTCGATCTTTCTTCTGTTTCTCTGAGCATTTAAAAAATGGGTAGCATAGACGATTTTGGAAAGGATGATGGACCTCATTTCATGCGATGCATGATAGAAATCCCCCCCCCTGGCAACGCATCTTGACTGCAGCCTGAGAGACTTAGGCCGTTGCAACTTTATCATGAAATCTAAGGTCTTCTAAGAGTGTATTCTTTTGGGCATTTGAAGTCTGCGAAGTCTTCTGAAAACGGTAGATTTCGCAGAGAAAAGTCTTAGTTCTCAAAAGAATGGGAATTGTGAACACAGTAGAGTCGGCAGGCTTGGAAGACAAAATCCCAAAACAATGAGAATTCTGAGAGAATTCGAATGTTGTGTTTTAAAAACTCAGGTTGATATTTGCTCAAGTTTCAGATGATATACGCTGTTGCTTTTATAAGAATTTGATCGTTAGCTCTTGAGAGGAATGAAATGTATGTTAGTGATGAGATTGTTCATAATTTTTTGATCGAGTGTCTTAGGTATCTTTTCGCGCTCTTCGAATTTACGCATTTCTTTGTAGATTGGGCTTTACCAAGACTTATGACGACGAGTCCCTTATGTCCCTTTGGTGAACCTTGCTCAACAAGGACTCATAATGACCTTTTTTCTGCATTTATCTGCATTCATAAATTGTATTATGATGGAATCAGGGCTTCGAATCTCGAAGCACGGTCCCTAATTTCGAATCATGGCCTCGAATCTCGACTCTGGTCCGAATGTTATCAGTTCTTCAATCGAATAAAGAATTCTGTCATATTTGCCGTAACCATAGTAATTAACTAATCTCGCAATCTGATTAGTAATCTAGGAAGCTCTGAGTTTGGGCATAAATAGGCCCAGATTGTTCAGAGTAATATTATGAGTATCTGCTGACCGAAGTACCATCATGAAGTCAAAGAACACAGGAAAACAAGGGATTCCAGGTCATAATTCTAGGTGTTACCTATATTTCTAGTGCTCAGAAACTGCTGTACAAACTTTGATTCATTCCAGTAGCTCAAGTATTTTCCGCGAAGCGAATCCTTAAAAAGTTTAAGTTTTTATTAAGCAGGTGAAGTGTTTTTCGTCCGCTCTTTACGGTTTCAAATGTTAGCTTAGGTTAGCTAGCGTAACTAGTGTTCAGTAAAATTTTTGCTGTATCAGGTGAGTCGATAAAAGTTTACCCGTATTGTGGGCCATGGAATGAAAAGAGTGTGGCCGATATTCAGAACTGAAATGTCAATCTATCAGTCCAAGGCTAGATGACAAGGTTTCGTTTGTTAAAATCACTTATATTTATGACCCAAAAATTAGACTATCACGTGGAAGGGGTTTGTATGGGAATTGAGAATTCCATTTTTCGTTATGGTCCATGATTTATTTGGCATTAAAATTTGAATTCAATGCAATTGTCAGTTGCAGAAATAGAATTTTAATTTTGATAGCACGTAAATCATGGACCAGAATGGAACATGGAAGTCTGAATTCGGAAGCATGCCCCTTTCAGACATTTTTCTAATTTTAGGTCTTAAAGATGAGTCATTTTACGAAACAGAATTCTCACATTTAATTTGGCCTTTGGCTGATAGATTAACATTTCCGTTTCGAATTTCGGCTTCATACTTTTTACTCCACAACCCACCAAACGCGTAAACTTTTTTTTGAATCGCCGGTACACAGCTCTGTAGCATCAACTTTGAATATATTTATTACTGTTATTATTAACACTAACGAAGCTACTGTGTTTGGATGAGTTAAATGAATAATTGCTTAAACGAATGAACTGCATATTGTGAATCGTTTGTTTTCATGTGGTACCAGAAACACCATCCTTGGAGTTGAGTTCTCTTGCGAGGACTACAGTTTATCGTCGTTTAGCCTACTTTCAGCACAGGGCGCCCCCTTAAAATGTAGCGAAAACCAGACACAATGCGTCCGCTGCCCGTCCTCTACCAGTGGGACACATCAAGCGAGCGCGGCATCTGCGAAGGAGCAATGAGGACGGAAGAACAGAGCTAGCTATGCTCCTTCGCAGATGCCGCGCTTGCTTGACGTGTCTCACTGGTAGAGGACGGGTAGAGGACGCATTGTGTCTGGTTTTCGCTACTTTTTAAGGGGGCTCCCTGTGCTTTCAGCGATCAAGATTGATCTTTAGGTAGGCAGACATTTTATTGTATTTGTAGTGTTGTTAGAGCTGTCGTGCTTCTCTGAAGCAAAGGAAAATTTTGCAAAACAAAAGATTCAGGTTTCCGAAAAAGACAAGCGATTTCGGTTTCTAAACAATAGATTTCACATCTCTGAGTGCAATTAATCGAATCAAAATAAACAGAGAAGCAGAACATTATGGTCGGCTGCGTTGAAGGTGTGCAATCTATTCTTGAGACTGTCATGTCGCTTTGTCTTAATCTTGGTCCTTTGTTTTAACAATTCACCCTTGCTCTTTTCACAGATATGCTGTGATAAAGAAATTTCTTCAAAGCCCGGGAGCTTTTTATGTACTTCAGAACTGAATTGTGTGCAGAACGAAGCTCCATTGTTTGAATACACTGTTTTCTTGAAATCTCGTTGTCATTATCTGTGTCATGCGAGTGCATGGGTGAGAGGAAACAAGATGTTTATATGTTTATTTATTCACAAATTGTATAAACAATCTTAACCTATGTCTTTATCTTTGCTTCTATGTGCCCTTCGCTCTTGCAGCTTCAGCTCGATTCAAATCATGGTAAAACATAACCTTGGTTTGTTTTCTGTAAAAGTGAGGCTGTCCTTGTTTGCAGTTTTGTGACTGCAAACTGCACACCCAAACAACACAAAGCATCACAAAGCAACAGAAAATTGCAAACGGAGACAGCCTTGCTTTTACAGAAAACAAACTTAGGCCACGTTTAGCCATGATTTGAATCGAACTGAGACTGCAAAAGGGAAAGGCACACAGAAGCAACGATAAAGACACAGGGTGTGATCTGTTCGCACATTTTACTAAGGAATAAACATACAAAGGTTTTGTTCCCTCTCACCTATGGTGAGTGTTATGATTGCGCTGATTGAAGTAAGCCCCTTCCCTAACATATGCAGCTACTTTGTACGGTCCTTCATCAATAGCACATCTGTGCTTGTTATTACAGCTTTCGAAATTATCATTAGACAGTTGAAGATTTGTGATAAATCGTATCTTTTTCGTAGTTGAAAATGAGGACCATTGCGATTTCACGATGCTTCGAAATATGTTGATTAGGTGAGTATGTTCAAATAATACGATCTAACAATACTACCAAAGTTGATCCAAAAACTTGGTGATGAAAAAGTGAGAAATTAGAGACAATTAACGATAGGATCTGGTTGCGAGTAGACTTGCTCCAAGTCTATTCCGAGATATATCAGCACTAAGGAACATAGTTACTTCTGCGGGGGCGTAAACCTTCGCAGCGTCCTCGTCAAGGTTTACGCCCCCGCAGAAGTAACTATGTTCCTTAGTGCTGATATATCTCGGAATAGACTTGGAGCAAGTCTAGTTGCGAGCTGTCCAGCAACTATCTACATTATATCATATTTCCCGTGGTTCGAAACCTGGATAGATTTGCGATAAAAGAAATTAGGTGAACAAAATCATTTTTGACAATCGAAACTGTCGGTCCTGTTTCATATTGATCCTTGCATCTGTTGTTATACAGCTCACACTTTGAACGCTCATTGTAAAAAATTTGTCTTTTGCAGAAGATGGTCTTCACTTGAATGAAAGTTAGAGAATGTCAGATTGATCTGCGCAGAGACTCTGATCTGAGGATGTTTGTTCATTCGTTAGCATCTGATTTTTTCGACTTGTTAAAGTTGAAGACCCAAGTTCTAAGTCTAGAGAAGCATCTATGGAATGCAACCAATATAGGAGATGGGGGGGGGGTGTCTCTTCTGGAAGAGATGCATAAATGGTGGTTTATATAATGTAATCTTAGACATGGTTTGCTCTGAATGTGTTTTACAAATCATTGGTTTTTAACGATCATCAAAACATTAAATAGATATTTTCATTCACAGAACACATATGCAAGATCTAAAAGACGTTACACAAGAAATTCATTATGAAAATTTCAGGGCACAGAAACTGGCAGGAGGCAATTTCAACCCATCAAAGATGATTAAAGTTGATGATAGGTACGGAAAAATCTTTTGGAGAAATTTCGTATCTTTTTCTTCCAGACAGAAATGTCAGATCTTTTTCTTTCAACAATTTTCAGGCTGCTCAGTGGGCCAAAACAATGACCAGCCTGTTCCACTGGCACGAAGAAGCTTAAAATCTATGTGACAGTCCGATTTCGTTTTCGACAACTGAATATACAGACAGGTACCTAAATAGTTTTCTTGATTCAAGTTAGGCTGTCATTGATAGATTAAACAAGAACCTTCCACTGAATATTTTCTACAAATTTCCGAACGATGCAACTTTGTTTCATTTTTCGGGTGCGTTCCTCGTACAGTTTCGTGGCACTTTATTCATTTTGCAAGTCACATTGATCTAGTATCTAACTGTGCCCATTAAGCAACGATCTAAGTGTGACCATAACAGTTTCTTCCCTAGAAATAGTGCTTTTATCCATCGACTTGAAGCTTTGTTGATGCAGTATAACAACCAAAGAATCCTCTTCTAGGAGAAAACGACAAAGTGGTATTCAAGATGAAAGAGATATGTTACTTATGGAGAAAGAAGCAGAGGTGAGTAAAGGGAATAGCTCCATTTTGGAGATGTTAAAGGCACAAAGTAACGCACATTTGAAGAATTCTAGTAAATTAGATAAAACCAGTTAAAGGTTGTTTCTTTAGAAGTCTTATCTCTTTGTCTATGACTTTAAAAACATAAGCAACTTGTCCAGCTGACCACGTGTAGGTATGCACCATTCGTGGCCTATGTTATGATAAAAATTGCATTCTTACTCACTGTGTTGTTTCTGTTGCATGCTATTGAGAGAAACGCGTAATAATTGTGCTTTTCCTTTGTTCTTCTCTTTACACACAACTTCGATTGGATACCACCATTATTTAAAAAGTTTAAGCTGTATTTTGTGCGTGAGCTCCGACGCAGCGATACGTCTCATTTCAAACTCTCAAGGCCACATACGATGAATTATTACCCATGGGCTGACTAATGGAATTCATTCCTAGTCGAGAAATTTGATTATAAAAATTTCACATGTTATGATATGAAGTTTACGTCGACAAATGAAGAAACCGATTTAGAAAGCTATCAGCAACCCAACTTAATTTATCTGTTTTAAAGTTGCAGCGTTTGAAGCCGAAATCATGTAAAGATATGAACATTGCTGCAAAAAATTTTCAGAAAACTCCTACTGTACTCGTAACCATTGAAATTGCAGTGTTTGATCTAGCGACAGCATTCAAATGTACTTTGTTTCGTTACAGTTGCGAAAAATGCAAGAGATGCTGGCAAGAATGCAGAAAGAAATGATGCAAGCGGGTAATTAGTCTAACTTATCAAAGAAAAAGGTATGTAAGTCTGTATTTGTCAATTTATTGCTGTGAAGTCATTTTTGATAGGAGCCCCTCTAAAAGGCTTTAGAGGCATTAATGAGAGATTGACAATACGAAGATAAGATACTATTACGTAGAACTGAACTATGTAAGTACGCACAGGTTGTCCCACGAAATTGGGTGACTTTTGCCGATTGGTGGGTTAGTGACCGAACTATCAACTTCAACATTCTATAGGTTATTTTATAGTGGAAAGGCTAATTTTGATAGAAGATTTGTTTCGCAAAGATCGATGGATCTAAGTTGACCAAGTTTTCCACCATCCAGTTTCCTGTCGTTTATTTGAATTGTTTTTTGATTAATTTTCACCAGATAATTCAGCGAATGTCAAATAATTTTTTGAGACACCCTGTGATAAGACGTTTCAAATTAGTGATAATATCGACGACATGGGCAAAATGTAGAATATTTTAGTTTAGTTTGCAACGACAATACCATATTTCGTATACAGTATATATGCTTGTAACTATCATGTGGCTCATTTCGTTGTACTTTTATATGCAGATATATTTAATCAGTATTAGTATAGAATGCGAATATTGATAATTTAATTATTGTACTAGTTCTAGTCGTTGAAATATCGAATGATAGTCTTTGGAAGTTTCTGGAATATTCCTTCAGTGATAAGTGAGAAATGGTAGTCCAAGGTTTTCAGTGTATTTCGCTGACGGGATGTCCAATCCTTCGGATATCGTTGACGCTTCTTTTTTCAAGCGCTGAGTATCGAAAGAAAGCAATATTTCTAAAGCCACTTGACAAAGATGTTACTTCATTGCTTTCCCGTGAACCTTTACGCTTTGGAGTGAAATTTTCGCCGACTTTTTCTAAAGTCGGCTATCATTTCGAGGGGAATTTCTAAAGCCCGCTGAAAGATATTTCTTGTAGTGCACACCCCCATACATACAATTGAAAGTCAAGTAGCCCCCTCCCCCCCCGGGGAAGACCAGCAAGGGTGAATTTTGTAAAAGTAAGGATTCAGTTCTCACTTTAAAGACTAGATCCCACACCTTCAGGAAAGCCAAGCACGATATTGATACTCTCTCTGTTAATTTTGAGATTTGATTTAGCGTACCTAGACTGATTCTTATGTTTGCAAGATGACTGAAAAAGGGCCTAAGACATTCATCAAATCATAACGGATTCCTCGCACAGAACAACAATTAAAATACAATTTCTCATGGGTGAGAGCTTTCTACTACACATTTATTGCCATGGGATTGACAATCTTTTAGCATTTGTTTGAAAATTGATGTCTTGTGACTCTTGAGAGAGGGGACACACTCATTGCGTATTGTTCTGTGTAAGGAGAGACCTTATGATTTGATCAATGTTTTAGGCCCATTTTCAGTCATTTCGCAACCATGAGATTTTTATAAAGTTGAATTTACCTATACTTCCAGTGCTGGAAAGGCAGCGAGAAACATCACAAAAATACTTCAATCATTTGGCTTTTAACTAGAATTTGAGTCATTCAAATCCCTGAAGTACTCTATGCTATGAATTTTCAAAAGTGGAAACTTTTTCTGGCTCACCCGGCACTGCAGTGTGGACCCGTATTTTCTTCTTCAGCCAAATTTTGATTTGCAGACCTTCTGACATTGCAGCTCGCTCGTAAAGAACCTTGGGACTGGACTTATGACGACGAGTCCCTTGTATCCCAGCGGTAAACCGTGCTCAAGAGGGACTCATAATGAAACAGTGAAAAACCTGGCCCTATTTTCTTCAGTCATAAAATAGAATTATGATGGAACACGGCTTCGAATCTCAATCCCGTGGGAGTGTTTTCAATTCTTCAATCGAATCGAAAATTCTATCACATTTACACCGTAACAATTGTAATTAACAAATCTTGCAATCTGATTGGTACTGTAGGAATCGCGCAGTTTGGGCCTAGATAGGGCCAAGTTTTTCAGGAGTCTCTGTTCAATGAAGCGCCATCATCCTGTCAAAGAGCACGGGGAAACAAGATACTCATCGTCATAAGTCTACCTTGAGACTTCGAACAAGAATTTGTCATGTAAGTTTCGATGGATGAGCAAAAAGGGCACATTGGCCACATTGGGTGGTTTCTTTGAGTCACCCTGTTTCGAAACCAAGTGACAGAATTTAACTCTTTGACCGCGTAGATGTTAATTAAAAACGCTTATAAAACCAGGAAATCTCTCCCTTTGAAGAAGTCCACGCTAGATCTAATTCGTTATTTATATCTTAAGATGTTATCTAATAATGTACTTTGTGTCTGCAGTTTTCAATCATTTTGACACCACGCTGTGCAAATCTTAAATGTGGAGTTATTATCCCAGAGAACGTCTTTGCAGTTGGTTGGTGGGTATTTGGGGGAGGATGTGACACATATTGCCACAATTTGGCCTTCTCTAGACCAAAATTACAATTTTCTAAACACAAGTGGCCAAAATTTACCCTGGGTACCAGAGCCTAAATCTCTCTTTTTCTTTTTTTCTTTTTGTTTTTTACATTTTTAGTAGGCTCTGGTGCTGGTACCCAGGGTACCCAAATTTTTACTTTCGCAGACCAAGCTACAAAAATTGTATCCCTTTTAGGCGAAATTTGCGACAAATGTACCCTTGGCTGGAATAGAAATCAGAAAAATGCTCCTTTGAAGGTGTCTGTTCCCAATTGCTTTAAGCTTATTTTCACTGATTCTTATTCATGCATCACTGAGTCTCTATGACTTGTGAAATATATGATGGTAGCTCTTCGGGGGCTCTTTATCATGTTATTTCAAGTTATTTCAAGGGGAAGGCTGCCTTTAACAGCGGCATCTCACTTCGTGTGCTTATCTCTAAGACAACATGGACAACCCTAGCAACCCTTGCACAATTTTGAGTGGTAGGACACAATTAGGTCGACTCAGATGGGATTAGATTCTTTGCGTGCCTTAAAATACCATGAAATTCTCTTCCATGACACTGGCAGCCTTTCTCAGCCATAATTCCTTGCCTTTTCCACCAGTGGACAGTTCTATTTCGAGACCACTGCGTACGACAATGGGTAGGAGATGCCAATCCGCGACATGGGCCCAAATATTCCAAAGGATGCATGTGACGGAGCTTGCAGTTTAAGGCAATATTCCTGCGTAAACCTTTTGCAATAGGGACTATAAAATAGTGAAAGACTTGGGCCTATGTTTTGCAATCATCAATGAAATTATGATGGAATCACGGCTTCGAATCTCAGTCCTGTGGGAATGTTTTCAATTCTTCAATCGAATCGAAAGTTTTATCAAATTCACACCGCAACAACAGTATCACAAATTTCGCAATCTGATTGGTATTCTAGGAATCGCGGAGGGCCAGATTTTTTAGAGTAATATTTTAAGTCTCTGTTGACCGCAGCGCCATCAAAGAGCACAGGGAAACAGAGACTCGTCGTCATAAGTCTAGGTCTCTACCACACATGTTGCTATATCCAAACACCCAAATTACGAGATTTTTCAAAAAAGGTTGTGGTTGTTTTTCAAGAAATATGATAGTAATTAGATCAAAGAAATCTTATATTAACCAGTGAGTAATTAAGGTGATGGAGAGATATGTTGTCAAATCAAATACTAGGGAGAGCTGAAAGATTGTTTTTACCACAACGAAGTGAAATTTTGTAACAGTAAACAACGTCATTTCTATGGATAGAGACGCCCTCGCTTGACCATGAGCGATTGAACGCCCAGTGTGTAGCAGTTTGAAATTTATATCAGAAGAAAGCCATCCTAACTTAGTGTTTTTTGTGTTTTGAACTTATTTTACTTGTTATACAGCCACCTTTCACTGTTAAACTGTTTCGTAATTTTGAAATTTTTACCGAGTTAAGATGGCTCGCTTCTGATATAACTTTCAAACTGCTACACCCTAGGTGTCCTTTCGCTCATGACTTGACCAGTAAGTGTAGTATCTTTTCAGATCCAGTACTGTAAGATTGTTAGGGTGTGTTTGTTTTGTTGAAAACGGTGAACTGGGAAGACTCTGAATCTGTGTTTGATTGACTCCCCAATTCCAAAAACGGCAGGTTTGGCAGGTCTGCTGAACCATCTGCTCCAAGAGGCAGAAGGTTTGGCAGACTTTGGAGAGATTCTCAATTTCATTTGCAGAACTCTGAAAACGAGGCAACTTTGCTGGCGCTACGGTAATCGGTAAGTTTACTCTTTGTTCCCAAGCCCTAGACTCGTTTTCGTGTTTTTCAACTGGAAATCTCCTATTCACCAGGAGAAATCTGAATTCGCTTCGTTTTCAGAGGTGTGGAAATGAAGTCGAGAATCTCGCCAAGATTTGCCAAACTTTCTGCCTTTTGGAGCAGAAAGTTCTGCAGAACTGCCGAACCTGCCGAACCTGCCGTTTTTGGAATTTGGTTGTCAATCAAACACAAATTCCGAGTCTTCCAAGTCTACCGTTTTCAGAATTGTTTCCAATCAAACAAGCCCTTAGTCAAAGAAAAGTCAAAGTTTGGTAATTCCTGTAAAGAAACCAAGAATTTTTGGCGATTTTGTTCTAGAGAAGGCGAAAATTTAGCAATTTTTGTCTATACAAAATGTTGCAAATGTCTTAACTGGCGAAACAGTGCTCAAAACTCGGAGTAGCAACAAAACATGTAGCCTTTCTTATTGTCTTACTCTCGTTAGCAATTTTGTCTAGAAATGCCAACTCATGGCACTTTGATGCAGAATTTTAATATAGCCAAAAGTATCATTTTCTCAAAATTGGTTTAGTCAACGGTACTGTTTTGAAACCGTCGGTGACACTCCCCTACCTGAAATTTAGCCGAAAACCCCCCTCCCTCGCGAACTGAAAGAAAGTTTGACTTTGGTTAATTCAATGTGACTTCAACCACTGCAGTTTGGATACATAGCGAGCTGTATGAGCTTTCTCACTTTGGTGTAAGCATTGGTCGCAGGATACGAAGTAATTGTTAAAAATGTAAACTTAAAGATACCTGTATCTTTACAGTGGTTTCTTCGGCCTTTATTGGCTTTCCTTTGCTTCCCTGCCTCAGCTCAATCCATTAATTCCAGTTTGCAATGGCCTAGTTCAGTTTCTCTGCAAAAGTAAGACTGCCGTCATTTGCAGTTTTGTGACTCAGCGGCGGGAAAATATGAGAAAAATTTTTCTCGTATTTTCCCGCTCCAACGCTAACGCTGAATCACAAAACTACAAACGAGGGTAGCCTCGTTTTTACAGAGAAACTGAACTAGGCCTTTGCAGACCTGAATCAGTGGATTGAGCTGAGGCAGGGAAGCAAAGGAAGGCCAAGAAAGGCAGAAGAAACTACGATAAAGACACAGGTATGTTTGTGTTTACATTTTTAACAATTACTTGGTTTCCTGCGACCCATGGTGTAAGTTTCGTTTCCATGCATGAGCGATTACCGGGACTCATCGTAGTCCACGACTTACTCAGCTGCAGACGTCTTTGCTATTGACCTTAATTGTAATTTCTTCGTTTGATTCATAGTTGACCGTTGTCCAAAGACGTCCAATATTTAAGAGTGTGCATTGATGATAGTCCTTCCTACCTTTTTTGGATGAATCAACCAAAAATAGGCGAAAATAGGCCTATTCATAAGCTGTTCTTCTAAAATCGAGACGCAGCGGCAGCCCTTTTTGCTTGATTTCATGATTTGTTACCAACAGTAGGAACCTTCAAGATTACTCCGTCACTGATTATCTTGACCCAGTTAGATGTTTTATAACTTGAAGTTATTTAATGGTTGGTGAAGAATTTTGGTTTCAGATGTTATTAAATTTCATGGCCTACTTTGAGGTTAGTTGCTTTTATCCATATTAGGCTTTCTTAATTGATCAGCTTACCAGTAGTAGCTCTTATACGTCAAGGAATTTAGGCTTTTTACCATACAAAGGGATCCAATGAGGACCAATATTTAACGAAATTGAGAGGTCGCAAGGTTTTACACCAAAAACGTGTCCATAGCTCCCCGGCCTCATAATAAATATTCCTTTTGCCGATACAGGTTTCGATTTAGAGGAAGGAAATACCGTGTCAGGCAAATCTACGGAGACCCAAAGCGATTTAGACTCATGCCTAGCACTTCGTTTCTCAAATGCAAAACCTGACCACACCGCAAATCGTCAAGGCATACCATGGCCTAACCCTAGGATTCTAATAGTGAAATTGCAGCTTTGGTATTACTTTCTACATGTTTGTCGCCCCTAAAGAAGACATGCCGTTTAGGAGTCCAAATAGCTTCCCCCTTGGCCCGAAAATCCGGGAAATTCGAGGTTCAGACATAAGAAGCGGGTTTATATGGCTTGCATACTCTTATTGTTAGACAGACTTTAGGGAGCTTGCCGTGAATGTGCTCCAAGTATCTATGGACTTTATTTCAGATGTGGAAAGAGTTTTGCGGTACATGTGCCTCGCTCCCTGCCCCCCAATATCACATAACAAACACGGAATCTTGTTTATTCAAGTACGGTGCATGTACGGAACTGTTATGCTAGACTGCCGGTAGCTGGATCTTTTGCTGAGGAAAAGAAGAACGATCTAACTCTCCCTCCGCAGCAGCATACCTGGTGAGTCAAAAAGAGTTTGCACGTTTGAATAGCCTGCGTGCAGACTTTACTCTCCACTGCGAGGGAGAGCCATGGCAGAACACGCAGGCTAACGTTTGAAGGGTTGTGGAATAAAAGTATGTGGCCAAGATTCAAAACTAAAATCGAAAAATCATACATATATATATATATATATATATATATATATATATATATATATATATATATATATATATATATATATATATATATATATATATATATATATATATATATATATATATATATATATATATATATATATATATATATATATATATATATATATATATATACATATATACATATATATACATATAACATATATATACATACATCTTTAAGACCCAAAAATTAGAAGGATGTCTGTAAGGGGTTTGTATGGGAATCGAAAGTTCCACGTTTCATTCTGATCCATGATTTATGTGGCATCTAACGTCACATTGCAATAAAACTTTGATTTCAATAGAAAGTACATTATAGACCAGAATGGAATGAGGAATTCTTGCTCCTAAACATGCTCACTACAAGGATTTTCCTAATTTCTCGTTCCAGATGATGAGCGATTTTACCAAGCAAAATTTTCTCATCTAACTTAGCGTTTGACTGATGGATTAACACCTTAATTTGGAGTATCAGTCACATGCTTTTTATTCGGTAGCCCACTAAACGTGTAAACCGTCCTCTCTCACCCGGCTGAGGCATAGCTGCGGTCTTTAACTACCCATTCTTTCATTTCAATATCTTATCTTTAGCATTGACGTTCAAACTCATCGTCGACAGGTTCGAGTCCTGCTATGGCCATTTAACTTGCTCACATTTTTCTATTTGATCTCTTAATTTTATCATATACCAACCCTGCCAACCAGTTACATTCAGTCAATTATTTTGTGAACTGTGCTTTCTCCAAATGATTGTTTTGCTAGTTGATATTCCTGAGATAGAGATAGATTGGTAGGCCCGGGTAGGCCACTCTCTCAGATTCGAGAACTGGAACTATCTTAGCCCCGTCTTCGACAAAGATTGGTAGGCCTTCAAATTGTGCTTCCCAGAGCCAGAATCATGGTACCCACTATTTTCCTTCTGGATAAACTTTAGATGTTCCAATGTGAGCTTCAAGTTTTTCCTGACAGCTGACTCAGGGAAACCTTCAATTTGCTCTTCCAATCCATCAGAGTCCCAACTTATTTGAGAAATTTTGCTTGGTTGCTGCAACTGCTATTGGTTTATCGGAAGTATGTTATAATTCTAAATCATTTGCTCTTCTATGCAGCTGACCTTAACCCGACCAATATTTGCCATTTGTTCTTTTTGTTCATAGGTAGCCTAAAATATTTTATGGATTTCAACAGCCCGTTTACAAGTTTTGATTTAAAACTTAAAAAATTTGTATTCCTGAAACTTTGTAAAGTGTAAAATTAAAATCTAGCGTGAAAGTATTACAAAATCGACCCTGTTAGACCTCAAAACAGGAATCAGTTTCTCGATTACAGGCACTTTTAGAACAGAAGATTTAATCTGTGTTTGGTGTTTGAAGAAAGTTTGCAGCCCTGAGGGCAGACGATCAGTTGCAAAGTTATGAGCTATTGTCGAAAGAAATTAATTTTTCTCCCCCTCCCCCGCCCTCAATCCCACTGCAACATTTTTCTGAGAAAACGTCATTTTTCCATCGCAGGGTCATACTATGCATCTTTTTAGAGCGGTTCGAACTTTAGAAAAGGGGTAGAAGGGGGTGCACCATAAGAAGCATGAAACACGAAACAAGGAACAAACCTTTTTACAATGACCAATGACTCATGAACTTACCAAAGTCTCTTTCGTGTCTAAGAACCCAAAAAACCAAAGTACCAAATGGTTTTTTGAGGTGACAATGTTTTTAGGTATAAAAGTTAGAGAAAGTGGGGAAAGTCCAAATAACTCATCAAATTTGCAATTAATCTTGGATTAGACGGAATAATGAATGGGCTGTAACCAGGGAGCACCGAAGGAGCGCCCCCTGGCTATAATTTTAGGAACAAAGAGGCTCATTTCTAAGAGAACTAATTACGCGGGAAATTGAGCAAGATGGCGGCTTGACAGCTTGCCAAAAACATACATCGCCTGCGACAATCTCCCACATTTAAGATACCTGAATGTTCGCTATAACAGCTGGACAACAATATGCTAATCTACGCAGAACAATAAGCTGAGGTAGAAAGAATTTGTTTCTGTAAGGGTGGGGCTTTGCTTTACAAGTTATACCTAGCATGCCAATGTGCAGGCAGTTAAGATTTACAACCCTTATTCAGTCAACAAATTTGATCAGTTTGAAAATACAAGTTTAATTTAAATTGAAATTTATAAGTTTGATACTGCCGACTAAGTTGTTCTATAGTACAATTAAAATTCATATTCAGAATTGATCTGTGATGGCACTATGGTGATGGTAAATCGGACAACTTAGCAAATTACCATCATTTTTTCGCAAATTCTAAAGAATGATGAGAAAAAGTTTAAGACATTCTAGCGCAGCTGACAGTGCCTTTAACTTTTTGTGCATTTGCAATGAAATTGAATAGTCATATGAAAAATTCTTTGGGATTTGATCTTATGATAGCTGCTGCTGTTAAAACACGTAAATGAAAGTCAAGCCTTTCCTGACTCACACAAAAGCCAACAGAGACATACTTCTCCTGTAACAAGGCTACAACAAAAAAAGCCATTGCAGTGTGCTCAGTATCAAGTCATTGGAAAAAAGTTAACCTGTGTATTTTTTGTACTCAGTATCTGATTATTTCAAAGCTGCAAGATAAATCTCTGCCACTGTTTTTCTTTATACAGTGTTGCTTCTTGAGCTGTTTGTAAGGACTTCTAGTTCTCTTTTTTATGGTTAGACCTACCCATTTCGACAGCAATTAGCTCGCGCATTTTCGTGCTGCGACTTAACCAAATGGAAACTGAGTTGAATAGAAATGCAAGCGAGCTCACGTTAGTGGGAATCTAGCTATGTGTTTTTTGTGGATTCAGCATTGATAATCATTGCAACTACAACAACAACGTGTAGACAAGGCAATGATCATTTAGGATGGTCTTTTGCAAAGGATCGAAGATTGGCAGTTCTGGAGATAACTTTTTCTGAATGAGAATAACATGGAAGGAGGTGATATGAAGAAAAGACCTCCCCCCAGCCCCATTCCTTCTATAAAGCATTTCAGTAAATTTTTTTTCCACTGTAGCCAGAGTATATTTTGCATCATAAGAAACATGGCTGCAATGTTTTGTTAAATTTCCATTGAACATATAACTATCATAGAGTAAGAATATTACTGTAAGAAAGGTATACAGTCCAGCATATCTAGCCAGTATGAATTACAAAACTGCTTTTTCGTAGCTTTACTGCGAAATGATTCGTTGGTCGTTCCGTTTTGATATTCGAGGCAATTTCCCTTTTATTCTATAACTTCGATACCAGCTTTCAGCATCCCCTCCTCCCCCCCCTGCCACTTTCCTATCATCAGCTTCTTAGGAGGCATCTCAAACGTTCTCAAAATGATTCTTTAATTTTAGTTTACATACAATTGATAGAAACACAGATAAAGAAATATAAAGATATTTAAAACAACGAAAGCCAAAGGAATCTTAATTCAAAGAGAATCGCAATCGACTGCTTCATTTCACGTGAAAACATTGTGCAACAATGTAACCACTGGTCTGCTGTATCACAAAGGTTTTTTGATACATTAGTATAAAGAGATAATGTATGTTTATGTTAGTGAACTGTTTGTCTCTCAATTTAGATCTCACCAGTGTGAAATGGAATTTGCTTATTTGTCGATGAAGAGATGGAAGATGGATGTAGGTTTGCTTTGGTAAGAAATTTGAAATTATTTGTGATATTTTATCCATGAAATTTTCAAGAATTTGTTGATAATCGCTCATACGCGAAGTTTTCGTAAGAAGTTCCAAAAGTTCCTCATGAGAGACTCCGTTTCACAGTTGCACCTGGCTTTTTTGATTAAACGCAGCATGCTCCTTCACAGCAACGTTCTAAGGATGCTTGCATCGGAATTGACAAAATGATAGCATTTTCATACATCTACTTAGTACTAACTCCGATGCGCACCTAAGATTTTTAGATTGCACAAACTAAGCGGGGATTGATGGCGGGAACGTAGGAAGCATCTCAAACTTTGAGGGCACGACACTGAGAGGGGACATTTTCCTTAAAGAAAAAGGGACATTTATTGAGGACTGCAAATACTGTGTAGCGCTTGCGCTAAGAGAATTGAGCATATTTCTAGGTGCTGTCGCAACAAAATTTTGATAATGCTGGTTATCCTATTGCCAAATCAATTTTCTGGCGAACATCATTTTCCATGTGTCGATACTAAAAGCTTGCCTATTTGTTTTTGTTTATACAGATGGGTACAGCTACTTGTTTGTGTATTTAACTGCTGCCATATCGTTGACTTAACAGTTGAACAGACTCGTTTCAGCAAATGCCTACTTGTATCATCAATTGATTGATAATAATCAATATTTGTGTTCAGGCATTTGGCACATTACCACCGGGGGGGCAAGAGGCAAATTTTGCAGAAAAATCAAAACGATTTCCATGCTCGATATCAGAAGAAGAGATGTCACACCTCTGAGTGGAATTCTATCAAATCAAAATAAAACAGAGAACAAAGAACATTTTGTGGCTGCGCAGAAGGTGTCACATCTATTCACCCCGAAGGGGTAATTCCTGTACTCTCGAGTACCGAATAAACAGGGGGTGAGAATGACCGGGGGTTGGAAATGGTTCGATATAACTATAATCGAGGGTTGGAATAATTGGGGAGGGGGTGTTTGGAAACATTGAAAATAGTCGTTTTCTTAGTTAAAAACGTATCTTAAATGTATTTATGTATTTATGTGGACAGTCATGTTACTGATACATTTACTCATGAACTCTGGTTCTATTGAATGCACTTCTTGAGACTTTTTCTTGCGTTTATTCAGAAATTATGTTTACTATCATTTCATTTTTCCAAAATCGATAAAAGGGGGTTGGAAAAGAGCGAGGGATCGGAAATTTTTTCAAATATTAATAAGCGGGGGGGGGGACAATCATTAGTTACTAGAGAGTAGGAAATTTGGTTTATGATATAGGTGCCTCTGGGGGTCAATAGGAAGATCCATAACTGGGACAAAATTTTTCTACATATCATTTGTTTAGATCTATGGTTGAGCTAAATTCCTATTCGCGAAAGTGTTTTGGTTATACTCGTATTTTTACAAGAAACTAAGGACCATGGCTGGTAGGCAGTTTGTTGAATTTTTGGGCCATTTTGTTACCAAACGTGATGTTTCTTATATTCTTAATGCTGACTCGTAGCTCAAAGGAGCGAGCGTTACGATTAAGGTGGCTCTGCACTTAAGGTGCTCACTACCTAAAGTTTCAAAATTACGAAACAATGAAAGGTAGTTGCATACTAAGTACAAATAAGTTCAAAACACAAAACACTAAGTTAAGGTGGCTCGCTTCTGATATGAATTTCAAATTGCTACACACCAGGTGTCCTATCACTCATGGCTGGAGACAAAGTTCTGCAGCAGATTTCGATCATCAGCAGCAATCCCCCCGATTGCATTAGTCAAAACCGGTTTATAAACACACAAACCGCTCTGTCTGTAGCTGCGGCAAAACCTGAAAAAGATGAAGCCAGATCCGTACATAATGTTGCCACAACACTGTAAAATGTTTTTGATTTGAAAACTCAAATAATTTTTCGTTTAAGTTGCTTGACCTCACTTATCCAAGGTCATCGAATTTGAAAGAAATGTTAAACCTGGGTTTATTTTCATAAATTTGAAATTTGATGCCTTGCTCAATTGTCCTGTTTCTCTCACAGAAGGAGCGACCTTTGGAACAGTTTGGAAATCGTAACAGAAGTCTGTAATATTTGATTCAATTCTGCAATGGAGTTCAAAGTAATTTTGTTTTTGGGTTTGGTGATACTTCAGGGTAAGTAAATTTAGAGTTTGGTTAGGGCCATTCTATTGAACTTTCTGTGAACGCGGTTTGAAACAACAACACCGCCTTCCTGCAAGGTTCCTGCTGCATCAAGACAATAAACCGTTCCATACCTTGCATCCTATGGATTGCAACATTGCACTTCACTGCAGTTCACAGGCATTTTTACATTTTTGCTAGGAAAACAACAAGAGCTGTGTGCTTTCTAAAAAGTCTCTCACTCGCAAGGCGATTGACTAGTGAAAAGGCGAGGGCACCGTCATAGTCTGCATTGGCTCATATGTCTCATGGTCGTAACGGGTCTTAGTTTCTGTTTGTAGTAGGCAGCTAAGTAAAAGCACTTGAATCTTTCAAAATTTTGATGTACTTCCGATATGAATAAATTCACCATTTCTGTGCAGACATGCTGACGGGTAATGCGGGTTCTGCACGTTTTGTTGTTTGACAATACGATGCCTTTACTTCCAGTTCTGTTCGTTTTGTTATGTAAAATATCTTGGTGTGTTTTTAGGGTGTAGCCCAGAACTTGACTTGACTGGGGACGTACTTGACTGGGGAAGTGACGGGGGGTGTGTGATAAATCTCTCCACACCCTGTACCCTGTCGCATAAAAAATGGCCCAAAATTATATACTGATGCATAAAAATTTTGCCAAAATCCATTGTTTCAAGAGAACTCTAAAAGGCATTCTTCCACATGGTACCCTGTCGCATAATTTTCTTATCAATTTGTAATACCCCTTCGAGTAATTTTTCTCAGAAAAGGACACCCTATCGCATAATTTTTACCGTAAAAGGACGCCCTGTTGAGCGGCAGTATGGGAGTACCCCCTCCCCCTCCAGGGGTTGGGCTCCTCAAGGAATAGTCCAATGGACATGTGTGTTTGGCAGAAAAGAACAGTCCACGAGCGAAACATTACGTTATCATGAGAAGGGCACAGAGTTTTTGCAGAAAATGACGATAGTAAAGAGATCTGACAGAGATTGCCAGAGCTACAAGGAACAGAGAAGAGATTTTAACAATGGAAGGAAAAATGAAGAAAATTTATAAACACATCTGTGAACAAACAGACTGAAAAAGCGTATCCAGCCATGGGTTGTTAGAAACGGCAGTTTTGTTTTAGTATATTTGCTTCTGCGGAGGAAAAATTATACGTTTATGCGAAGGAGATTTGAAGTCCTGGGCGTCTTACGCTAGCTCCGCCGTAGTAGCAAATAATTTCATCCACCGCAAAAGAACAAAGTGGCAGCAATACACATCAGAAATTATGGTGTCCTCATCGTGTGACGTCCGAGGCTTGGAGCTCGATAATGATAATGTCGCCGATCTTTGCAAATTTTTCCATTTTGTAGGAGAACTAGCCCACCACCCTGTCTCTTACGCCCAAGAATCCCCATGAAGCTTATAGCAACGCTTGATTTTTTTGTCCGTTAGTTTTGGAGAGTGCTTTGCACTTTAGAAGTACTTTGGACACTTCGAGATCTTTCCACCAATGCAAGCGAATTGCAGAACAATGTTATTCTACGATACATAATGAGGGAAGCGCACATTAATCCTTTCGTTGTTTTCAAGTTTATGAAATTTTAAAGCAAAGTTTAGGAAGCTAAGGTATTGGGTAAACTTCCTCTGATGCTTGCTACAGAACACTGTTTTGTCAAGTTTAGAATTTCCTGCAGAAAGATATGCTTGAAAGATACGGAAGGGCTGATTTTATCGGGGCCATTGAGTTACGAGCATATACAGATGTATCCTCTTATTTATTTGCCTGCTTCTGCAGAAGTAAAGTTCTGAATGAAATACAACGGATATAGCACTGATATATTTCACTGTGCTGACTTGAATTTACCTCAAACTGATGTGGAATAACATGTTTGTTAAAAGCATGTGGAATAACAAGAACCCCTATCGTTCTTCGTATCTTAAACTTCTTTGGACTAATTAAAGACTAGTAAATCTCATAAAATATTTGCCCCTTGCCCAGCCCCAAGTACTTACACCGGGTGCACAAGAAAAATTTGGAACGGTTTGAAGATCACCCGCACCTAGAAAACTGGAAACTTGCCAAAACTTAGCAACTATAACACAGAGGACCAAGGTTATAAGAATGACCAAAAGTAAACACAGAAAGACAATTTAATTTTTAGCAACAGTTATTTCGAATGAAAGTTTCTATTTTCAGCGACAATTATTTCCTGGTTTGCCTGTAAAAATACTCGATAGAATAACAAATATCTCACATACATCAAATAAAATCGCAAATATTTCACAGGGGACTAAAGTACAAACATGTCCAAGAGCAAACACCGGGACACAGAAAGAATATGTTGTTTTAGTATCAATTATTTTGAAAGAAAATTTCTGCGGCCAGCAATAATTATTTCTAGGTTTTCCCTATGGTCTTTTAGTCCCTTTTCCACCTTTTTGGTAGAAACCCATTTCGTAAGGTTGTGTTTACCTTTGCTTCCTTTGCCTTGAAATGCAAGAAAAATCTCCTAAAATGCTTCCAGTCTGCTCAAAATTCTATCCATTTAACGGTATTCTGTACTTTAGGAACTACAAGTTTTCAGACACCTGAACTGTTTTGCTTACCCAGTATATTTAGGCATTTAGGCCTATTGCGGAACTTCTTTTGTCAAAGTAAGGCAGTCAAAAAGAGTTGCTTCTCTCCGTCTCAAGCTAACTCTGAATCTCTTCCTTTCCTGATCCAATTTTTTTTATATATCATCAATTAAAAACTTACAATTTGCTGCACTACTTACAAAATACTTTACGATACTACAAATACAATGCCACGAGGAGCAAGATATCATGTCTACCCCGTTGCTTTTGGAAGAAAAAGAGGAAGAAGGAAAGAAAAAGTAATAAAGCATAACTACATAGAACTGCACTCAAAAAGAAATTCAGAAGAAAGGGGACTTGAAAGGGGACTTGGTGATCCATTGTTTGAAGTGAACCAGTTGGAAACGACCTAGGCTGGATTTGGTATTCTTCTTAGAATGGAAAGCAGGGCCCGTGCAAAACTGGGTTTAACCAAATGCATGCGATAGTTAAAGATGAAGTCTTCTTAATTTAGCAGCTCAAAAAGTTTTATGAAGGCAGAGCTCAGACCTAGCTAAAAGGACAACGAACTTATTTTCCTTTATTTTAAGAGCAAAATATCGCCCCTCCGCAACTGCGTTTCATTGCTCTGTGCCATGATTTTGTTTTGCCTTCTTCATCAGTTGAGCAAAGAGCTCATTAATTGCACGTTTAAGCCACTGTAACTAAACCTATATGACTCATGAATAGGATTAATATCTTCAAAACCACATGGAATCGACGAGCTATGCTTTCGGACAGGTCTAGACAACCCTCAAAATGCCCCTTGTCATCCTTAGTTCAGTTTTGATGACTGGAGGTCGAGTTTTGATGAAGATGACCTCAATGAAAATGACCTTATTGGAGTTTGAAATCTGATTTCTAACGCTAAACTATTTTGGTATTATGCTATGGCAGGGGCGGATCCAGACCGATGCAACCGATGCAAATGCATCGGTCAATTTCACATGATCGATTATCTGGAAGTCTGTGCATCAGAATTTTTATTAGACTCAAAGCATTTGAGGTCTTTCGAAATGCCCCCTTCTTTCTGGTGCAACTGCTCCTAGAAGTAACCTCGTAGCTTCAGACTCAGACACGAAAGCCATGGCCGACCATTAGAACATTAGACCCATTATTATCAAAAGAATAAGTGTCCTCAAAACAACTACGGTAAATCCCATTATTATTCTAATCCTCTATTCAATTGATGTGTGACGCGCGTCTCAACAAGGCAACGAAAGCAAACAGGAGAACCTTGCGTAATCATTTTGATGAGTGCATCGGTGTCAATCATAGCAGCTTTGACAGCTCCTTTCTTCTCAACAAACGATTGCAAAAATGCATCGGTCCCCAGACCCCTGAGTGGAGAAAAATCAGCGTTTTGCACCGGTTGACCGATGCAGTCCAAAGGTTACTATTGAGCAATAGATTGCCCTCTACTATTGTTGTTGTTCACCGTGGTTGTCTCGCCTCCTCTCGCCTGAAAGGAAAGTACAGCGTACAGTGCACTTAAGCGCTTCTTCAAAGTGTTAGAGGACCTAATTGTGGTTGACTGAATAAAGTAGTCCGTGGAGGGGAACTTTCCTGGCAACACCAAATCAGCAAACAACGAAATTGGGCCTGTCTGGGCAAAGATGTAAACAGCACTTCGAAAAGCACTGGCTTGAATAGATCTGACTTGAGGTAAATGTGCATATCCTTGTACCTGAAATAATGTTCGAAGTAAGGTCTTCCAGCTAAAACAAAATTGAAAAAGGGCTTTGCCCATGTTTTCCGAGAGTTTGAAGGGCGTGGTCACTCAAAAATTTTCTGGGGGCTTCGCCCCCAGACCCCCTTATTCGCATCGGTCACTCAAATATCTGGATCCGCCCCTGGCTATGGCCTTGTTCACTGAAACGGTTGTCCAAGAAGTCAAGAAAGAAAGCGTATAAATTTGTTTGGGTCCAACAATGTAAATTTAACTTTAATCAATGGCTAATCAGTTTCAAGATTTTACTCGATAGTTGACTTGAACATAGATTCCTCATTTGTTGATATTGGTGGTTTGTGTGTTAAAATCTTTGGAAACTTCAAATCAGCGTCACTTCAAAACCAGAGCTTTGATATTTTGGCCTGAGAAAATTTATTGGTGAACAGCGAATAAATCAACAATAACTTTGATAGAATTTGAAAGAAACTTACTTTATACCTATTATTTTTCACATATTGTGCCATTTTTCGTTTTTCTTAGCCTTTGATCACACGATGCGGGCACATTCTGACAACGGTGACAAATGGGACGGTTGCAAAATTTGAGCTAGCGTTCACACGATGTTGCAACAAATTGAAAACAGTAGGAAACTTGATGGTAAAAACTCGTTGCAAGACTGTGACACCAAGGAAATGTACATATACCCTAAGAACCGCTTATTTTCGTTCCAAAAGTTTCGAAAAATGTTCTGTTTTCATCGAAAATCGTTTTCATCATTTTCGAGTGGCCACACGATGCTGTTTCCCATTTGTGCCTGTCAGAGTTACGTTTTCAAAATCTACCGTTTTCCAAATCTGCCGGCAGAGAATATACTGTTTTCATTTGAACGAGAGGCCTATCCGTCACATTTTTCACTATTTTCAAAATGTGCAGGCATTGTGTGAACGCAATCTTATATTTTCATTTCAAATTTCAATGTGCTTGATGAATTTGCTTTGGCCGGAACAACTCACTCCCTGTGGTGACAAAACTGTTACATGGTCAATTTCCTTTCCTTGTCTTGAACTGAATAAATCAGTGCCTTTGTTAATTACTTGTAACATTTCTCAAAAAGTCTTTGGTTTTATCTTCCAAAGGATTATTATATCAGGATGCTTTTTAAGTCTTTAAAATAGCCCAAAAACCCTCGAGCATTTGGTTTCGTTCATACATGATCAACACTTCAAGTGTTGTCTTTCTGCGAGATGCAGTGTTCTCCTACGTCGCAGCAAGTTTCCTTAGTGGTCCAAGTCATAGATAAAAAAACAGTACATTAATTGGTACGTATGGAACTCAGCGAAGTTTCCGAAGTTGCCATCAGCAGTCAGTGAGTGAAGCTCCATGGCTCCTTCCTATACTATCTATTTTGGAACTTGCAGTCAATGGCAAAGCCACGTAAGGGTATGAGGGGGGCGTAATTACGCCCCACCTCCACCCCCCAAGCGTTCAGCAAAAATCTTCAATGAAAGCTGCCTTGAGAATTTATGGGTACAATCATGGGTGTAGCTGCTGTTGCTGCTGCTGTGTAGACACTGCAGCTGTGATTGATTGCCGCAGTTTTATGCTTTTGCGGAGGAAACATTGATTATTTGCAACAGAAGGACCAGGAAAGAGATAACAACCTCTTCTGTAGAACGACGTGAATTTTCCTTCTCTGGAGCATACAAGCTGAAACATAGCTGTGGTTTCTCACTACCCATGATATAGACTGTTGAAAGATGTGGCACCTTTGCATTCTCAATTTTTTTTTGTATAGCTCCACCACTGCTTTCAGGCTACTTGCCACAGTGTATCGGGACAGGGGCTACTTGACACTGTTTGCAAGGGGGTATGGGAAGGGCATCCATAGTGGTTACGGAAAATAGACCTTTTAGCTATTCTGCAAATGAGCCTGGATCGATCGTTATTTTTATACATTTTTATACGCGTGGTTCGTTGAGTGGCGTTGGGCCCACTATCGCTATTGTGCACATTCGAAAATTCTACAGAATGTAGCAAAATATCGTCCGATTTTGATTCTTTTCAGAATAGCTAAAAGGTCTGTTCAAAAATTGAAAAGACGAAGGGTGTGTTTGCTTCGTGCCAATTCTGAAAACGGTAGACTTGGAAGATTCGGAATTTGTGTTTGATTGACAACCAAATTCCGAAAACGGCAGATTTGGCAGGCTTGGAAAGCCTGCCGAACCTTCTGCTAACAGGCGGAAGGTTTGACAGACTTGAGAGAGATTCTCGTTTTCATTTGCTAAACTCTGAAAACGAAGCGAATTTGCTCGTGCTGCTATGGTAATTGAGTCACTTCAGTCTTTGTTACCAAGCGCCGGACTCATCGAGGGACTCATCTTCGTGTTTTTTCAACTGGAAACCTCGTTCTCGTCAGGTTGAATCTGAAATCTGCTGTTTTGAAGAATTATGTGTTTGATTGGGCACTGTGTTTCCGTCTCTGCGAAGTCTACCATTTTCAGAATTTGGTAGGTTTGGAATTACCAATCAAACAAGCCCGAATGCTGCAGTTCTCAAATAATGCTGCAGTTCTTTCAACTTGCATCATGACATAACCCTCCTTGTATTTATCTCCTTTTCAGGTATACAATACTGCAGTTCATTAATTTATCGCACATACTGGTTCTGCGAACATTCTGGCGCTCATGTCTTAAAATGTAGTGGAAGTCAAGAACAGTTCATCAACGTAACAAATGCAATGTATGGCCGTTTACGAACCGATGTCTGTAACAGTGGATCAAGTGTAACTAACTGTCAGTCGCCGTTGTCTACTCGGGTTGTTGCTCGCCAATGTCATGGACTAAATACATGCAAAGTTGAAGCAACAAATGCTTTTTTCGGGGATCCATGTGTCTCTGTTCAGAAATATTTAGAAGTGAGATTCAGCTGTTTGCATGGTAAGTTGCTTGCATATTTACAACAGGATGTCCCAAAAATATGAAGCCTCGTTTTTAAGGCAGTTGTGGGGAATCTAGGAATCTGCAGCTTCAATTGTCTCATTCTCTATACAACTGCACAGGGCTAAAAAACGAAGTTGCGTGGTAGCGGCGCTGGGAAGCGAAAAGCCTAGGCCTAAAGCAATTTGATTAAAGCATAGAGCTCAAATCTTTTAGATATTTAGAAAATTCGGTTGGGTGTAAAACTTTGTCACATTTTTCTATAAAACGAATAACTTGATTGGAAGTTTGGGTAATTTGTAAATCTGCCGTGGCAATTGTTTGACATCTTGATTATTTTCAAAATGGCAGCAGTTTGATTATTTTTTGTAGAAATTCATCAAAAATTCTGAACAAATTGAAATCATGGTAAATCTTAAGTTACTTGATGAAATAAAATCTTATAGAATTGATAGAATCTTGAAGAAAAGCATAGTTTGTGAAACGATAATACTGTGAATAAAGATTGTGGTGTAGATGTTGAGAAACACGACGTTTCGAGGGTATACTCATTGATAACGAGTATACGCTCGAAATGTCCTGTTTTTTGAACATCTACGCTATATTGAGCCCTGTTTGTATGTGGCACCTGTGGAGGAGATATAGCTTCAGTTGTCTCGCTCTCTAAACAGCAGCATAGAAATAGTTTCAATTTTCAGTTTGCGACTTAGTGTCTGCTTCAAAATAGCTGATCCTCAAAAATTAGAGTAAATATTGAAAGAAATGGTTCTAGCCTTGTATTTGAATCTCTTCGGGATTTAAAACAAGGTTGATTTTGGTGTGTTATGAAGAAACGTCAGTATCAGACCATTAGAGAATATAGAAGAAACTCAAATACATTCATTTCATTCCTTTATTTTATCTGTTGCAGGTTTTTTATATACATATTCATCTAAAATTTACAGTATACTAACTAACGAACAAATTACATTACAAGACGATAGTGCAATGAGCATGACAATACATTGCAACCTTGCAACTGTTACACTTAACTGTTATTATCTGTTGCAGGTGATACTTACCCTGAAATTGAAAAGCTTCAAGATGGATATGTGTATTCAAACCAAGTGCCAAACCAAGCGGTATTGCATATGTACTCAAAAAGTTCTGATTTGGCGGTAGGCCCGTATTACTTCACGATATACAAGACAACGGAAATTGCATCAGATGCTCAATACAACAAGACAATTTACCAAGACGCTTTAAATTTCTTGCAAACACAGATCAAGTCGCCAACGATAGCCCAAGGTGCTGTTTGCAAGCCTAATTTAAACGATCCAGCTAGCAAATTTTGTGTTCATACCGACTTAGGGTACATATTTACATCAGCAACTTTCATACCCGGAATGTATCCCGGGAAAGCATACGAACTCGGTATCGTTGTGAGAGATCATTCCTCGACCGTACCAGTCGTGCGGAAAACAACGCAAAGAATCAGCGTTGTGCCTGCGTGTTTTCCTATGACAGAGCTTTACAAGAGTGTCAAAACATCGTGTCCACACGATGCTCAAAAGGGCACGTTTCCTCCGGGTTACTCATGGTCAAACTTATACTACACGAAGATTCTTATGTATGTTGTGCCCCCTGTGGTTATAGCAAGAGTTTATTTTGATATAAACTTACTGGCAGACTTCCAGCGTGACAGCTCGTATTGGACCTATAACATCACACTTACTATCAGTGGAGTAGAGCACAAGAGAGCCTTCACGTATATTCCAGTAGGGTTGGACAAACTGTTCAACCACGACAAACCAACAGTCAGCGGTTTTAACTTTAATGTCACGGTCGAGCCTCCAATTGAAGTTGCAACTGCAAAAAATGTGTATGTCGAGCTAAAGCTTATCAATTCAGGGAGAACTACTGCAGTGAAATTCAATTCTCCTAATGCTGTTTATCTTTATGGGACTAGAAAGCTGACCACATGTCCAGGATCTGCTTGTATGGCCGCGTATTATACATGGGTTGATGGAATAAGCATGCTGAAAACGTCGCAAAATTCTGATTGTATTGAAGACCATTATTTGCAAGAAATTTACCTCAAGCCTTGCGACAGTAAGTACCATGATATGTTCTTTTCTTTTGATAGACTGTGGGGCAGCTGCGGCTGTGGAATAGCTGCGGGGCAGAGGGCAGTTTCCCATAATTCTCTGTTGTGCAGTCTCAAAGGAAAATTGCTGCTGATTATTTTTTAGAACACTATGAATTGTGGGAAATGTTCCTTCCCAAGGTCACTATTGTAAAGAAGTTCAAAGTTGCACTTAGGATCGAAATTTTATGCTAAGTTATTTCACAGACAGTTGTCACGAATTGCGATGAGCAGATCTAGAATGTTTGAGCTCTTCGTTGATTGCCTTTAAGGAGTCATTGTCACCCTTTGCGAGCACTTTAAAATGTCATATTGTCTGATAATCAGATTTGGCCTAAATGGAAACTAGAAGCCAACAGTGCAGCATTTAAGATTTAAATATGTGATTCTGGGCGTTTTTGTAGCCTATTAATAGCGGCTACGGGATATTGCCAATAAAATCTTCTTGTTGAGTGTAGTTCAATTGTACAAAGATAAACAAACAAATTAAGTAAATTATTACCTGACTGAAGTTTCAAAAGCCAGGCAATACAGAATCCCGCCATTTTTATTGGTTAATCGCACATTTCCCGCGGGTTTCCCGTAGCCTTGTAAAATACGATGCAAGGACGCGTTTTTCTCACCACAGCAACTTCTTTAGGCCTGTCAGATTTACAATAAACGACATGAGAGTAACAAAATGTATTTGACTAAATGATACGAGCCAAAATTAGAAGCTATCAGGTACTAAGACTCATACCAACCGGTTTGTCGTTGTACAGGAAAATGCAAAGCCCTCGGTCTTAATGCACAGACCTCGCAAGCTCGGTCTGTCCTTTTAAGACCTCGGACCTCGGACTTTATATTTTCTTATACAGCACAAAACCGGTTAGTATATGCATGTTGCAAGCACTTTGATGCGAACTGAAAAAAATCACCTTTCTATGGAGATATTTCAAATCGCAACAAAGTACTGATATTTGTCTTTGTATTTGTTAAACGGGATACACTGTAAAAGCTCTATTAAGGCCTCGGGGGGGAGCTTATTTAATATCGGACCTTCTAGAGGGGGGCTTAATAGAGAAGGGGCTTATTAGAGAGGGGGCTTATTCAAAAAATCAAGTGACAAGGATATATTTGGTAGCAGTTCAGTTCTTTTATCTTATTTTGCAGAATCAACATACAATTTACGGCTCAAATACATAAATTCGACACAGTTTTTGTCCCAAACCATACTAAAATTAACTTGCAAGGTTGTGTAGCTAAATAAAAGGAACATATTTGGTAAATGCTAGAATTTTATATAAGCGGGGGGGCTCGATAGAGAGGGGGGCTTATTTCAAATTTTGACTCAGAGGGGAGGGGCTTATTAGATAGGGTGGCTTATTAGAGATGGGGGCTTAATAGAGCTTTTACGGTAGTTATGTTTATTTCCTGTAGCCATATTGACTTTGCTTTAAAATGTTGCACAGATGGGGGCCTAATCACCTATGAAAATAAGCATAATGGCAGCGGGAATAAGATTGAAGTAGCTGAAAATAAGTGGCAAATCCACTGAATGGCGACAACCTTGGCATAATGACACCCATAGAATACACTTCACCAAAACCAAGTTTGCTGTTTAGTACAATCAGCCTATCAACATTTGCCATGCAATACAATGCCAGCAATATCACAACAGCCTTCTTGTGCCCAGAACTGTCTCAACACGACAATCGAATAAGACCATCATTGACATAAGGCGGCATCCCTACTGTATTATCGAACTAGACTGATGAAAGTCGTCGCAGTCGTAGTGCTTGACGATTCACCCAATTCAGAAAACAGTGCGAAAACTAGGACTGAAGTAATTAGTCTAGTATCGAAGTAGCGCCCAGATGAAATGACAACGGTGGAGACGAAGACAGATTGTGACTTTTACAGGAAAATAACAGCCTTTGAATCAAGTCGATTTAATGTAGAGAAAGAATTCAGAACTGTAAACTGACAAAAGAAATTCATTGGAATCGAGCTGATCCTGTTTGCTAACCAGTTGAGAGAAAATATTCTACCGGGTTACCGGGTAGGGTGAGTCAAAAAAAGTTGAAATGTTTGGTGGGCTTTGGTATAAAAAGTATGTGACCAATGTTCAAAACTGAAAGGATGATCTATCAGTCAAATGCTAACTAAGATGTGAAAATATTGTTTTGCTAAATCACACAACTTTTCGATCCACAAATTAGAGAAATGCCGGTAAGGGTTTGTATGGGGGGAATGAGGGAATGAGAACTCGGCATTTCATTCTTGTCCATGAATTACTAACAATTGAACTGATTCAGAAGTCGAATGTGAATTTCCATGGCGAGAAAAGTCATGGACCAGAGTCGAAAGTGGGATTCTCGTTCCCATGCCAGCATTTACTTATTTTTGGGTCTAAAAGATGAGTTCTTTTCCAAGCAAAGTTTTCACATCCACATACCTTAGCCTTTGATTGATAGACTGGACGCTTTGATTGATAGATTTGATTAGATTTGATTGATAGATTTGATTAGATTTGATAGATTGACGTTGTACTGTTGAATATCGGCGGCCAGGTACTTTTCATTCAACAGCCCGCCACACGTTTTAACATTTTTGTACTCACCCTGCAGTTCAGCTTGTTTCTTCTGAAACGATGCAGTCAGACGTAGTCAAATTGATAACCCACTGAGCTTAACCTGACTAACCCACAGCTGAAAGAATCAAACCAGCAAATCATATCAAAGGTTCATTTTATCATGACATTTCCTGAAGTTTATGAGAAAATACAAATTTCAATCAACATTCCAAAAGACAGTTTCTTTATTGAAGTAGAAACTTTTGTTATTTTCTTTGCAAAATGATACTAATACTTATACTAACATTCGTGACGTTTCATCCCGCCAGGTGAAACTTGTAACAGAAAAGTTGATGTGCCTATTTCGACACCTGCTGACACCATCATTTACCACTTTCAAAATGAAGGCGTATTTACAAATCTGCAACCAACATACTACCGTGTTGTCAAATTTGAATATGATGGGGAGTCATTTTCTGGCTATTCCGATAAATACTTTTGCGCTCCTGCCCCATTTGATGGTGTCCGTCGATTCATATGCCTTAATAGATACAAGGGAAGACTTCGGCTACGGAAGTCTAGTGCAGCAGATTTTATCTATTTGGCCCAAGGGACCCATTTCAACATAACCGTCCAAGCAGAAAGAACAATCAATGGCACATTGCACTTTAAACTTTGCACAGTTAAAATTATTTTGACTGCACCTGTAACAACCACTGCACGATCATCTACGACTAACCCTTTGCTAACCACGTCATCCACCCCATCCACAGTAACTCAAATAATAACAACAACAACAGAGACAACCACGACAACTACCAAGGCAAGAACAACTACGTCACCAACGTTGCCACCGACAACAACTAAAGCAACAACAACAACCTCCCCTATATTGCCACCAACAACAACGAAGGCAACAACAACAACTTCTCCTACGTTGCCACCAACAACAACTAAAGCAACAACAACAACTTCTCCTACGTTGCCACCAACAACAACGAAGGCAACAACAACAACCTCCCCTACATTGCCACCAACAACAACGAAGGCAAAAACGACAACTTCTCCTACGTTGCCACCAACAACAACTAAAGCAACAACAACAACTTCTCCTACGTTGCCACCAACAACAACTAAAGTAACAACAACAACTTCTCCTACGTTGCCACCAACAACAACTAAGGCAACAACAACAACGTCCCCTACATTGCCACCAACAACAACGAAGGCAACAACAGCAACCTCCCTTGCATTGCCACCGACAACAACCAAAGCAACAACAACTACGTCTCCTACGTTGCCACCAACAACTACCAAGTCAGCAACAACAGCTTCTCCAACGTTGCCACCAACAACAACAAAGGCAGCAACAACAACGACAGAAAAGTTCAAGATACTGCCTCCCGATGGTAGGATGACCAGCTTGCTTTCAGACCCATCGTGGAATTCCTTTGGTCTAAGTCAACAGCCCTTCACTTTTATGAGTTCATTTTTGAGTCAACTGGACGCTTTAACTGACCAACAAACCAGCTACACTCATTAAGCTGCATTCACACTGACACAGTTAAACCAGCTTCATGTAAACCGGCTTAAATTTCAACCAATCAAATGACTGTATTTGTTAGATTGACCAATCAGATAGCCCTATTCGATAACCTGGTTTTGTTGAAACTGATTTGACTTGCAGTGTGAATGGGACTTGCTCGAGAGTGATCTTGAAAGGAAAGACATCACGACTTGTTTCCAACAGCTCACAGCTTTATAACCGGATGGTGCGCCAGACAGAAATGTCTTTTGATCTTTAAACAGCCATTTGCCAGTGTCATCCAAGCTCTTTGTTGGCACATTACGATTTCAGACGGTCTAAATATCAAATTTGGCCTAAACGAAAACAGTTGATCCGCACTGCAGTAATTGCAGTAATAGAAACTGATATAAGGTCAACTGAAATCAAAATTTTCTACTGGGTGAGTAAAAAATGCATGGCGTTTGAAAAGCCCTGCTCCCTGAATATCAAAGCAATGATTTTGAAAACTGTCTTGTTTTGTCCCCGATATATCAAATTGGTTCAGAAATTCACCCGGTTTTTATCGGCCATTCTTCCCATCGAAATAGGAGATTTTCTGCAGAAAGCCCCTTTCAGAAACCTGGAAAAACGAAGTATAAACATCAAGCAAGATTTCCCTTTGTTCTCCTTCCTAGCAATAATGACTCTTAGATGTGTTTATGTATTTTGTCCTCATGAGGAGAATGGATTCCCCCTGAATTAGTTATTCACACTAGGGAGAAGACTAGTGACCCCGCCAAAAGAAAAGCACGTCCTAAAATTTATTGAAAGTCATCGCTACCAGGTAAACACATTAGGGATTCTTGCTTGTAATTTTAGCACGTTTTTTAAGGTTTCTCAAAGTCTGGTCGTTTCAGAGGACGGTAGAATGACCAATCAAATACAGCAAAACCCCGCAAACAAGAACATTCTTTTCTAAAAGACAGACTGGCTAGGTTCTTACAAATGAGGTACTTATGACATTTACAGGGTTTGGTTCTTATCACATGGACAGTTATGACCATGATGAATATATAGCTACAATATACAGTATGTGTTAAATATACTTAAGGGTATAATGACTGCATTTCAATATCAGAAGGTATGGTATTTTTGTTATTGACAAAGGAATTTAAATGATACAGCTACATAAAAGAATTTGCATATTTATGAAACTGTTGGAGGTGTTCAGTTGTCAATGAATTGTTTACTGATTTGATGAAATTTCTTAATGAAGTGTACCATCTCATAAGAACATTGAAGAAATCAGTCTGTATTTGGTTCTTATATTTAGGTGTCTTTTCCCACAAAATCAGTCTGCAGGTTCTTATTTCGCTATGTTCTTGTTTGCGGGGTTATACTGTACATTCTTAGTTATTTCAATTCGTCTTAGGCTGTGAGATGTCATCCTCCATCTCCGACTATTCATTTACATATGATTAAAGGGTCTTCAATCCTTATCTCGTTTAATCTCATTTACAGAATCACTAAAAGTCATCCTCCCGAAGTCCATTTTATTCTCCAAGCCATTCAACCTTACCTGCGAAAGAAGTACAAGATTTGACACGTTAATTATATGGTACAAAGATGACACATTACTGACAAAGACTGGTCAGAACCTGGCAATCGATGGAAAGGATTATGCTTCGCAGGGGTATTACAGATGTGAAACAAGCATTGATGGTGTCATTTTTTCATCTGAAAAGGCTCTTGTGGTATTTGAAGGTTTGTATATTTTGTTTAGACTTATGACGATGAGTCTCTTGTTTCCCTGTGCTCTTTGACTTGATGATGGCGCTTCAGTCAACAGAGACTCATGATATTACTCTGAAAACCTGGCCTAATTTAGGCCCAAACTTCACGATTCGTACAGTACCAATCAGATTGGGAGATTTGAGAATTACTATTGTTATGGTGTAAATGTGATAGAAGTTTTGATTCGATAGAAGAATTGAAAACTCCGTGATTCCATCATAACTCCATTGATTATTGAAGAAAATAGGGCCAAGTTTTTCTCTGTTTCATTATGAGTCCGTCTTGAGCAAGGTTTACCGCAGGGATACAAGGGGGTCATCGTCATCAGTCTATATTTTGTTTCAGTTTGTTTCATCTTGCATTTCAGAGCAAGGAACAGTTACTTTCTTTGTATTCTTTTGCACGAGCAAGGGAAAATTTAGTAAATCAAAAGATTCAGGTTGGTGAAGAGACAAGGAGATATAACTTTCTGAAGAATAGATTTAACACATCTGGGTGCATTTGATCAAATCAAGACAAATAGAGGAAGCAAAATATCATGGTCAGCTGCTTTGGAGGTGTAAAATCTATTCTTGACGGTGTCAAATCGCTCTTTCATAAACAGACCTAAATCCTTGAATAAACATAGATTTCTAATGATGCTTGAACACTGGGTCACCGGGTATATATCGATGTATTCACCTGACAGTCCCTCTTGCATGCACAGGGAGTGAATTGGCCACCCAGCTTTCAAGGCATGTTTTTGCGGCTTGCTTTACGTCCCCTTTACCTACACTTGCAACCTTTCTAATTGACGGTAAAAGGAATAGATCTTCCCATAGCCATTCAAATAGTGCATGCATATTGTTAATTTGACTTTTTGCTTGCTTTTAGATGTATCCACAACATCAACATATTTACAAATCACCAATGAAGTCTTTAGCTCAGATTTGGAGAATCGAAATAGTGTAGCCTTCCAGTTGCTTAGCAATGATATTATCAGTGCTGTATGTATCAACTTTCTTTTTGCCACTTCATCTGAAGAGTGTAATTTGTTGTCTTTATTACCTCACAAACATTTGTGGAATGGATAACGAGTATACGCTCGAAACGTCGTGTTTTTAACATCTATGCTACATTGGTGCTTAAATCTTTTATTTACAGTATTATGGTTTAATTCGTGGAATGGCTCTGCAACTTTTAAAAACATATTGGCTGCGGACACACTAGAATCTCATCCTGTTATCAATTGTGTCACTTTCTTTAAATTCATCTTAGACGCTAGAATGTAAGGCATTGTAATGATACAACGATACAACGATACCCGGTCACACTGTGCCGCTAACCTTTTTCGCGCAGAAGTGATTATTGTGGTAAATCATGATTGGTTCGTCTTGCTCAAACAGCGCTGTAATTTGTTTGTTTTCAATTTGTTTTGATTGGGCTTGTCAGGATTTGTACCTTCATAAAACTAATTTAGCCCCATTATGCATACTGCAATGAGGCATGCTACCTCTAGTTAAGCGTCCCTTCGGAAGGACGGCGAGGTGAATTGCGAGGTCAGGCCTCTGAAGTCACCCATCCGAAGGATGACCTCACTAGACCACTTCAATCTCCTGACAAAAACTTTGCAAGTCGTTTGGCCACACACCCCGCTAATTTATGTTGGCACACTGTTTATGGCGTTGTTTTGGATGCTATAGTTTATTAAAGACTCTTTCCCAATGAACAAGACGTTGTAACAGCGTTGTTTGTGAATGGGAAGAGCGTTCACATACGACAGCGTACTACTGCCGTCGTTTCGGAAGGAGCAGTTTTTAGTTTGAAATGAGCAGTCTAATAGCATCTTAGTCGCATGACTATAAAAGGTAATTCTAGGACAATTTCTTATCTTGACGCAAACTGACAACAGATTTTCAGCTCTGCTATTTATTCTCATTTGTCCAAGTGACAAAAGTGACAAAAGACTTTTTAGTTTATTCCATGATTCCATCCAAGGATTCAATTCAGTGGCTCACCAACCACTTCCAAATTTGGCCGTCGATAGTTTAAGAGCAAAGAGTCATAGAACCATCGACAAGAAAGAGTAACACGAGAGGCTCATCCGCTACTTTTTATGTGAACAGGACTGTAAGTTGACGTTTTGGCAAGATTTGAATTGATTTACATTTAGTATCCTTCTTTAAATTCTAGGTAAAGACAATATTGACTGGTTTATCTTCAAAGGGGCAACATTATGTCGAAATAGAAAAATTTACGTAAGTATTCTCAATAAAGAGATAGCTTTGATTTGCACTCAGTTTGTTAGTACTCCTTAGTTAGCTGTCAATTAGCTATCTTTATTTCAAGTTACCGTAAATGAGTAAATCAACGAATGAACGAATGAATGAAAGAAAGAATGAATGAAATGATGATGATGATGATGATGATGGTGATGATGATGATGATGATGATGATGATGATGATGATGATGATGATGATGATGATGATGATGGTGATGATGATGATGATGATGATGATGATGAAGATTATGAGGATGATGCTTATGATGAAACGCTTTGCTCACAATTTTCATGAAATCATTTAACATAGAATCCTTAAAAGATTTTAGGGGTGGGAAAAATTGTCAGAAATTCGTTAGAAATTGTCAGAATTGGCTCCTTGGAGTGGTGATTGACTTAACAAAAGTCTTTTTACTTCCTTAGCAAAGGGTCAGTTGTTGCTCAAGTAATTATAGCCGGGCAGAAGGAAAGTGGAGTCGACATGGATGCCTATTACAACCAGATGACTAAATTATTATCAGATGCTGCAGCACAGAATAAATTTGGACGATTTCAAATCCCTGCTAGCAGCATTGTTATTGCCAGTAAAGGTATTCATTTGAATTAAATTCAATTCAATTTGCTTTTTGTATAAGACGCCCTATACGATGTTTGCTAATGTCAAAAATTTGTATTCCACGCAGCCCAAGAATGGCAAGTTAATTCAGCTTAGGTCGTTAGCAAAACTATACAAAAAATATCATAGTGTTTTGGATACAAATGCATGAATAGCCATGGGCGCTTCTCACGCATGAAGAATGTTTCAGAATTTTCCATGTTGCTTCTAAAATAAATTGAAGTGCTTACCTTCCTGTTTTTGTTGGTATTTCTTTTCTTTTCCTTGATTTAGTTTCAGCACTGTCGAGCTGCGAGTCTCATATCGCCAGCAGCGATTACAAAAGGTCATGTTTCTCATGCAGGTTTTCCTACAAGCAAACGTGTGAACCAGTAAATAACTCATTACTGGTTGTTTACAGTAACTAAGTGTTTACAGTAACTAAGTCATTTATCGGTTCACGCGTTTGCTTATAAGAAGGCGTGCTTGAGAAACATGACTCTATGCAATATCAGCTTACCCCCAGATTTCAAATCAAGTCTCAAAATGATTATAGCAGAATGATTATAGCAGCTCGACAAAGCCCAAACAAAATCAAGGCAATAACAGGAAATACCAACAAAAACAGGAAGATAGGCATTTTTATTTGTTTAGAAGTAACATGGACAATTCTGAAACATTCTTCAAGTATCAGAATCGCCCTTGGAATAACAGCGGGATGCTAGAATCAATTTACAAGTTGTGGATACACTAAATCTAAAATATATTATCTACCCATCGTTCTAGGCTAAATATAGCTCTTGAAAGTGCAAACCGAAGATGCCCTTTTAGCCTCAGTGAAAAATCTATTACAAATTTTTGCACCCCTGGACGACAAACATTTTTGTCCGTTAGAAGAACTTTTCCAGGGCAGCTGTAAGTAAGTATTTGTATTTTCATATATTCAAGAACTCGAAATTCATAACTCCTATTTCTCCTCCATAGAGTATTGCATACAAGAAACATCAAACGTTCAAGCGAGCAAAGGTCCATACAAATGGCCAATGACGAAGATAGGACAAAATGCAACTGTTGCTTGCCCAAACGGCCCTGCTGGATCAAATGCAACGAGGGCTTGCAGAGGAAGTTTCGTAAATGGAGCCAGATGGGCTGATGTCTCTGATTCACCTTGTGCATTTAACAATAAGATAAGTGAGGAATTGAATCAATTAGCAGAGGTAAAACATCTTCTTCCGGATAACGATCTTTATTTTCCCAGCTGAAACAGACAAAAACAGCTAAAGTTTTTCTACACATTTCATGTCATGAGACCATACTCTTAGGACCTTGGCTTGGTATTATTCTGCTGTGTTGCATTCATGCCACATGTTTTCATGGCACAAAAGGAATTAAGAATGACAATTTACGCCAGTGTCCCCATACACCCTTGTGCGCATCCCCTGACTTTCAAGAGACTGATTACTTGACTTGTGTGGGTATAAGCAAACCTTGGCCAATCAAGTCTATGAAGATCAAGTTCTAACAAGCTAGCGATTTTTGATTTTCATGCGATCTCAGGGAATGGGAGTACAGGCAGGAAATCGAAGCTTCCCCAAAAAAACGGAGAACAAGGATTGCGACGATAATCATATTTGTATTCATTCCATTTTTGACAATGCCAAAGCTAGACAAGTTAGACAAATCCAAGATAGACACTTCAAGTTAGACAATTCCAAGTGACAAAATTAATTAAGACATATCCGAAGTTATTAAAAAATTAGAAAATGATGTTGACTAGTCCATGATTAATTGACGTTTCGAAGCAATTCTCCGTGCTTCATTATCAGAATTAAATGTTCCAGGGAATGGCCCTCTCTCTTACAGAATAGTTAGATTTTTGGAGATAGTTGAAATTTGGCATTTCTATGAGAATATTAGATGCTTTGATGCGAATTGTAAATACTTGGATGTATGGACTAGTTGCATAAGCGTACCGGAAGATAAATACTAGGGGGACGGCCCGATAAAAAGTACATTGCTTGCCAACATTTTGCCCGAGTTAGTTGGATTTTTGCAGTAAAAAGGCTGATTTTTTTACATTTTTCCAGCGTTTGGTCTCCTGGCTCCTACGTCTATGATTGGCTGAGGAATTAGGCCAGATGAATGCAGAAAATCTTACTTATTATCTAAGGTATTTATGTCCCTCCAGAAATAATTTTTCTTTATTTTGCAGGTGACAGTAAACGATACAAATGCAGAAAGTACTGCCACTGCTCTTGAAAAATTGACGAAAAATGCAACAAGTTTCACTGCTGATGATACTTTATTTGCTGCAACGACTTTCGTTAAACTAGTAACAGTCAACGTCACAACAGACAAGGTAAATGGACGTGCAATGATGTACCGTGTTTGTAGCTTAGAGATTGAAGTTCATTACCTTGATATTACTGCTTTACTTAGTTGTTTTCTCTTATGCTTGATTGAAATGAAATTCAAGTAGCTCCTGGACGACTCAACAGGAAGCCCCTACGCAGCGTTCATCCTGGTTTCAAACTTCCTCTTATAATATGACAACAAAGAGAAAACAAGAAAATAAAGCAATAATATCGAGGTAATGAACTTCAAATAAAACAAAAGTTGACATTTAATCCCTATTGAAATCAAACCAAAGAAACTCCTTAAGATAATGCAAGGATTAAGAAGTCTTTGGTCTCCACCGCTAATGACTTTAGCACTATTGTGCGACAACAAAGGACCATCAGCGGTTTGTCAGCAAAAATTCAGGACAAAGTAAACGCTCAATTCCTTTAATTTCTAAGCTACGAACACAGTGCATTATTGCTCATGGTAAGGGAGCGGTCATTTTTGACGAACGGAGTGTAACGACGTTGTCAGTGGGAGAGGGCCAACTTTCCTGTCTCCTGTGGTAAGCGGTTGCGTGTCATGCTGCAGTGGGTTGTCCAGAGAGTGATGGAGATTGGCGTCGATATGGATGTTGAACAAAGAAATATGACGTTGAATAATCAGAGAGTACATGACATCTTGCTGCCGAATAGCTTGCGTGCAGTCTTTCTTTTGTAAAATTGAAAGGACCTCTCGTTCTTTCAATTTTCACAAAAGAAAGACTGCACGCAGGCTGGCTGCCGAATTGCATATCAGAAAAACCAGACCTAAGACTGGTAGGATCGGACTGTAACGGACCATGCCCCTGGAAATATGTATTCATTTCCGTGTTTCCATGCAAAAGATTCGGTAAATATGTATAACGGGCTCCTTACCTCACTCTTTGTATTCAAAGAAGCTCATTTCATGCTTCTCAAAAAGCTCCTTGAGGTGTAAGAGGTGTATAAATGTAATACACGTTTTTTTTTATAAGAAACTAGGCTCAGGCCATAGTACTAAAAGTTTCTTAATTTAACATGAAATTTTGTCCATTTTAGTACTGAAAGTTTCTTAATTGGTTTCTTATCTTTTTAATGCAGAATCATCAATGTGGTCGCTAACACTGCTACAGATATGTTTCTTGACATTTAGATCATCATATAGGAATAAACTGTGTTCTGTTATGTTGAAAACACAAATGGTTAGTTAAAATTGCTCAAGAATAAAGGTTCAACGCTATGTTTGCTATGATATCCATGCTTTTAACTTTTGAAAGTTTCTTAGCACTTCTCAGACATAGTACTAGAGTTTCTTAAAATTTTGGCCATCTTAGTACTAGTTTCTTATAAACTAGTTTCTTATAAAAAAAAACGTGTATCCCCAAAAGAAAGCGCCAGCCAGGCCTAGCCATGCAAGGCCATACGCGAACCTTCGTTCCTTTCAACTGGAGTTTTTTCTCCTAGTTAGATAATTAATTTAAACGTAATAATACAAATGCTGTGGTATCTAGGAGGTTATTATTGCTTTTCAGCATAGTTTCCAGCCATGATTGTATTTGCCTGGTCTTCTTTTGGAATGAAACTTCTGCACCGTCATTAGGCCCTGCCTTTGAGAAACCCACTTTTTGACCTCAGCCTATTGTTCTGACTTAATTACTCTATTGTTTTCGTATTTATTTTGAAGGATTTAGGGCCTGAGTTTGTAGTTCATTAAGGCGGGGGCGGGATCTTGCAGGGCCATTGTTTGTGTTGTCTCCTCTGAAAGAGAATAGATGTCATGGTTTAGAACAGAAAATCCTTTACTAAGAAAACTGCTAAGAAAACACAACAGTACAATTTTCCTTGGATTCTTTGAGAATCGGTTCCAACTGAAGTTAACCGCCTGTGTTAAGACTAAAAACAATTTCCCTATCAGAAAGGCCTCTAGCTCACGATACCCTCGAATACCAAAACGATTAGTGCCTAGATTTAGAATTATCAATCATGGCTGTTTCGCATTTAGTAAAATTTTTACCATTCAACAATGATCGACAACATTCTAAATCTACATACTTCGTCTTTGTAGGCTAAATCTAGTAAAGTGCATTTGTTTTTTATGAAGCCAATTTATACTAGCTATTTCGTGCAGCCCATGCAACAGCTTCCTGTGATGGCTTCATCTTGCCCACGACCTTTTTGCAACAATTCACGGTTTTCAATCAAAATACTAGTGGCAGTGCACTTGGTGGCAAAGTCACATCTTGGGCCAAAAATACGAGAAAAATTGCCTCGTAACCCATACCTTTCTTCGACTTCCTTGTGCACCAGTCTACCCAATGTCGTTTCAAAGTCTTGCTACGCCAAAATGAAAATTATAATGAATATCGCCAATCCAAATGAACATAATGAATATCGCCAGTCCTCGCCATCTCCAAGCCACGTCCTCGCTCCTCGCCACGTCGCCACGCCGGTCCAAACGATGAGTCCGAGGCACACCCTGAAAACGAGGTTTCTTGCTCCTTTCCAGTTTCCAACCACAATTTGACGAACGGAGGACTGGGTCCGACTGAAGGCTGCAGGAGAGGACGGCAAATCGCGTGGTCAGTTCTCCATTGTTCTTTCATGAACAATCAACAATAAGTTTCATTTGCTCTTTTATACAAGAAACAAACGGTTTTCCGTGAGTCGCCAAAAGGCTTCCTTTCATTAATCCTGGTACCAGGGCGGAGGATTTTTGGCAGGGGTATGAAACTTTTCTCCATTATTTTGTGGGGGTACGAAAACTTTAAGAGCAATTCTTATGAGGTACAAAGCTATTTTTTGAAAAAACTTTGGATGAAGTCATCGATCAAAGCTTGGAAGAACAGTTTAGAGACATCTGGAAATGATGAATCGCTTAACCAGTGTGAAATCACCTGGGACAACTTGCTATCTGTCATATATCTATGCTTTATGCACAAGGACTTCTAGATGGGGGTACTAAACCATTTTGCTGAAAGATGATTGGGTACGAGAATCTTTTGCTATGTTCAAGATGGGGTATGAAATCTTCTCTAATTGTGGTATGAAATCTTCTCTAATTGTGTGAAATTATCCTCCGCCCTGGTACCCAGGATTAAAAATGACCGCTCCCTAAAAGATTTAATTTGTGTGTTGCCAATCCTCTTTTCTGTGTTAAAGAAAATGAAGAAGTTTTCGAGAGAAGTACTAGAAAAGTTCTTGCTATTTTCATCAGTTTCACAAGATTGCTGCATTTACGCCTTCAGAGAGAATATTCCCAAACAGTGGAAACGGTAGACGAAGAAAGCCATATTTTGTGACTTTTGATCATTCTCATTTATTCCATAGATCGTGGAAGACATCCTCGAAACTGCCAGCAATCTCCTACAAGCCAATGAAAGTGCTTTAGCTACATCCCAAGCCCAAGGAAAAGCATTGTCAAGGTATGAATCGGTTTAATATTTTAGCATACTTTCATCACGAAGTCGTATGATGAATTAAGTTCAAAACCAATTTGTGTTTCACTCGAGAAGTGATGTTTGGAAAGAATTACCCGGCTGCAAATTTGAATGAAAGTTTTTGTAGATCTTTGAACTTCTTCAAGACCAGTTTGTCATTTCATCAGCGTGCCACTTTTGAACAATCTAAGCATAAGATATCAAAATCTATTGAATATTGATTCAGCTTGTACTTGGTCAGAAGCTCGTTGAATCTAAACAGCAGCGCAGCAAAAATAGCATGTTTACAGCAGACTTAGCTGATTTTTGTTATTTTTCCCAAACAAATAGCATAGTCCAAGGTATCGAGACATTAGCAGACAAGATTCCGCTGCCCAACACGACTGGTACTCCTGTTGTGAGAGTATCATCTGGTGTTGCAATCCAAGCATTGAAGATCGACAAATCATCAAAAACTCCACTTAACTTTGGCATGAGGAATGCTTCATTCTCTTTAAACAATGTCGTTTCAAACCAAGATTACGATTCAAAGCAGGTGCAAGTTGGGTTATCTTTGCCAGAGACGTTAGCTCGGTAAGTTATTCGATTAAGTAACAAGGACAGATTTTGTAATACAATAGCGTCAGTTGCTTTGGTTCACACCTCAATCCAAAGCGAGTAGCGAATGCAGACAAAATAAAACATTCTCTCAACCAGTAATTCAAAACAAACATAGCCACAAAGTTGCCCTGAACCTCGTGCGGCAAACTCTCACTTGATGCGGGCCAAGGGTGGTCTTTAAGAGAAGGTCTGTGCTTAAGAAGAAAAAGAAGGGTAGATCTAAAGTTCTCTCTGGCGGATTTTGTGTACACGATTCAGAAGCCGAGCAGAGGGCATTACAACTCCTGCATTACTATTGCTCAATTGCAAACAGTTACTCTTCAGCACCTGAATCAAGTAAACAAAACCCACGAGACAGAACTTTAGATTTACCCTTCTTCTTTTGTTATAGGCACCTAACTTCTCTTATAAGCCTCCCTTTGGCTGCACCAAGCCGTACTGGTTTCGGAACAACTTTGTGGCTGTGTTTATTTTGAATTACTGGTTTAGAGAATTTCTTTTGTCTGCATTCGCTAATCGCTTTGAATTGAGGTGTGAATCAAAGCAACTGATGCTACTGTATTACAAAACCTACCGTTTTTTGAGTGAGTCAACAAAGGCCCGGCGTTTGAAAGGCTACTGCTCCCTAAGTATATAGGCAATGATATTTTGCAATAGCTGATTGAATGGCTAACATTTTCAGTTATTTTTAGAATTTTTAAACTCTAAATTTGACCTACCATGAGTACCATTTCAAGCGACATTTTGACCACTTTTGATTGAAGTAATCCTCGAAGCTCATCAATACTTCATCGGTTTCTTTTCAGAGATATCAACACCACAGGTGAACCAAGAATAAGCTTTATTGCATACAAAGGCAGTCAATTTTTCCAGACAACCAAGACTGATTTTCGTGGAAAAAGAAATGTAGATAGAAGCCCAATTCCTAATAGTATGGTGATATCTGCGCATGTCAAAGGTTCTAAAAGAATCAATCTATCGAATAACCTGACTGGCACTTTCAAGAAGATTTCTCCATCACAAGCTGACAAATGTGTGTTCTGGGATTTCGCTAAAAATGGTCAGTGCTTTTGTTTTGCCATGCATTTGTTTCGTCAGCCGTTCATCCGTCCATTTGCTTCTTTTTCTTTTTCATGTTCCGTATCTTTTAACGTTGGATGACAGGAAGCCCAGGCAGTTAACTTAACTGAACAATAATAAGTTTACAGTCTTAACGTTAATTGTATAATACCTTTGTGTGTTGTTTGTTGCACCTCTCCATAGCTGTGTTGTGTTTAATTGACTTCTGAATTGAATTGTGTAATTGTTCGATAGCGAGAACTCGATACGATGTAACTTGCAGGTATTCTAATAGTTTACAACCACGATCCTTGGTGGCACTAAAGTGCACTCGGGTGAACTCTCGTACGAGTGTTTAAAACCAGTTCTCGCACGCAACACGAGTGAGTCAACCAACCTAGTTCCAGATTATGTTGTACAGTATGCTTTATTTACACTCACTGTTTGGCTAATCAGCTGTAAAACCCGATGTCTGCAGTCCCTTATTTGCAAAACTCTATTTCATTTGCACTAGATGGTTATGGTGCCTGGTCTTCAGAGGGATGTCATCAGAAGAATGTCATCTCTGGCAGAGTTATTTGCGAGTGTGATCACATGACTAATTTTGCCATCCTGTTCGATGTTTACGCGGGAAAAAAGACGGTTGAAGATGAAACACATGAACAAATTCTTGGAATTATCTCATTCATAGGCATTGGGTTATCACTTGGTGGTCTTTTCCTGGTTCTCCTTACGCTGGCTATGTTCAGGTGGGTACTCATTATATTCAACTTTGGAGCAATTTGATTAGGAGCTTTGCTAATTACACGCTTTTTTTATAAGAAACTGGTTTATGAGAAGCTAGTACTAAGATGGCCAAAATTCTAAGAAATTCTAGTTCTATGTCTGAGAAGTTCTAAGAAACTTTTCAAAGTTACAAGCACGGATATTATAGCAAATAGATCGTTGAACCTTTACTCTTGAGCAATATTATCTAGCCATTTGTGTTTTCAACATAACAGAACACTGTTTATTCCTTTATGATGTTTTAAATGTCAAGAAACATATCTGCCGGAGTGTTAGCGACCACATTGATAATTCTGCTTTCAAAAAATAAGAAACCAATGAAGAAACTTTTAGTGCCAAAGGGACAAAATTTCATGTGAAATTAAGAAACTTTCAGTACTTTAGCCTAAAGTTTTATAGGAAAGTCTTTATGATTCTCTAGTAGTTTTTATAAGAAACTTTGGCCTGATCCAAGTCTCTTAGTACAAAAACGTGTATCGTAAAGTTTTCTCAATTATCTCAAGTAAAACAATCATATCCTAAAATGGTATGGACCATGAGGCAAATCTATCATGTGATCTTAAATCATTCGTCGTAACTGTCTTCCTGCAAATCTGTCGACCAAACTCTGTCAACTCTCTGTTTCAAACACAATTCCAACCAACTACGCCTAAAATCCACGAAGTCGTTAATTATCTAAATGTCAATCAACATAGTTCCGCTCAGCTTAGCGTGGTCTCACTAAACAATAACAACAATAACAATAACAAAACGTCACGACAATCATTTTACTTTAAAATTGCAGTATGATAATCAGCGGTCCTGTAGCATAGAAAAACCATAGCACCGTTGTAGAGTCATTGTCAATTTTCGTTTGAATTGATGATTTGCAAAATGCTCGAAAAAGGAAAATTTGGTCTAATTTTCATAACAATAACAATGAGCATAATCATCCACTAAGGGGGCCCGGCCTTGCATGAAATATATCTGCATGGCTTTTCAAGTTTTTCAGCAGATTCACAATGTAATTGCAGTCATATTTTAGGACAGAAAGCGTTCAAAATTACTTCTTGTTTCTACTCAGTTTCCCAACCCACTGACAACGGTAATTTACTCTTTAATTCAATGTCTAGCACATCGTCAGTGTCTTACCACCCATGACACTACAAGTACCATGTAAATAAATCCATCTTTGCTGAATTGAGACCGATCTTCCCAGTCTCCGATTTTAATTGTTATGGTCTGTTCTTTAATGTCATGTTTCTATTTAGCCGGCTACGACGCAACCTCCCTTCGAGGATCCTGATAAATCTTTGCCTCGCATTGATGTTGACACTGATATGTTTCGTGGCTGGTGCAGATAGAACTGAACCTGTTTACGTGTGTCGTGGTTTTGCAGTTGCGATCCAGTATTTCCTTTTGGCTTCGTTTTGCTGGATGAGTGTTGAATCCGTCAATCTTTATTTGTCATTTGTTGTTGTCATGGGATCATATATTACAAAGTTCACACGCAAGGCTGCAATATTTGCATGGGGTAAGTCTATGTTTCATTTTGTATTGTACTTTCTGCTCGAGATAATAACAATTTGGTTTTTTCTTTCTGCCCCTTTATATGAGCTAGATCCTTTGTGCCGCTCAAAGGAAAGTTTTTCCAAGTTGAAGTCACTTCTCATTGCCATGCCCGGTGATTACAATGGCGCCTTCGCAGGAGAGTTAGGACAAAAGAACAATGAATTATGACTATCTTGGTGTGTAAATCGTAAATCTCGTTTTGCAAAGTAGCAGCTCAGTATTTGGGGTCCAGCAAAAAAGAGGTGCACGGTATTGAAAGTTTGGGAGTGCCTCCATGGGTATTTAAACCAGGTTAATATCAGCCAATGAAATGCATTCTTTTTTCTTAATTGACCAATTAAAAGATCCCACTCGACAACCTGGGTTAGTTTAAGCTGGTTTAACGTGTAAATTTGAATAGGGTATAAGTGAAACGAAATGAAGTAAATATGTCGCCACATAAGATGTTAATTCACCCAGTAATAAAAGCCTCAAATTTTCTTTCCCCATAAATTGTGCTCCAGGAGAAATCTTTTGCACGCAATTGAAATTCCCTTCAAAACATTCTGCAGCATCAGGTCTAACATGGGAGTAACCTTCAAATCCAAATGGCCTGAAAACACGAACAATGTTCCTTAAAGGTTCACAAATTTGAAAATTTTCTGGCCTGAAAGGGAGAAGAAGCGACGACATTTTGTCGTCATTTTGAGGCCTTTTTAGAGCTTTATTGAAAGGTGCATTCTCCTAAAACTTCCCATAACTATGGAACGGAGCAGCCAATGTGAGCCAGAATTCAGGTAGCCTACGAGTAGCCTACGCGTAGGCTAGAATTCAGGGAACAGTATTATGTTAAGCCGGGGCCATTCTTTATCATTTATCAGGTATTTGTTGGTTTTTCAGGGTTACCAGCCGTGATTGTTGCAGTAACAGCATCACTAAGAATTCAGGATTATGGCAACGAACGATAGTAAGTAAATAATGGAAAATGTTTTCTTGTTGCCCTTGAAATACCAGAGGAGATTTTGTTGAGTCAAGTGATAAAAATGGATGATTACACTAAAGATGGCGGCGAGAAACTTTTTACCAAGATGCATTGCGTTCGAATTACGAATCTTTAACGATTCAATAGGAATTCGATTAAAGAACGCAGTGCATCTTGGTAAAAAGTTCCTTGCTGCCATCTTTAGCGTACTCTCGAGTACCGAATAATCGTCCCCCCCGCTTATTAATTTTTGAAAATTTTCCAACCCCCCGCTCTTATTCCAACCCCCCTTTTATTAATTTTTGGAAAAATGAAATGATAGTAAACATAATTTCTGAATAAACCCAAGAAAGAGTCGCAAGTAGTGCATTCAACAGAAACAGAACTCAAAAGTAAATGTATTAGTAACATCACTGTTCACATGAATATATATAAGAGACGTGTTTACCTTAGAAAACGACTATTTCTATTTTCTATTTCTCCAAGACCCCCCCCCCGATTATTCCAACCCCCCCGATAACTGTTATATTGAACCATTTCCAACCCCCCCCCCGATTATTCTCACCCCCCCCCCGTTCATTCGGTACTCCAGAGTAATCGTCTATTTAATTTTGTTTCGATGACTATTCCAGATAGAATTTTGGTTTGATTTTACGGGCATGGGACTATGTTTATGATGATAACTAGCGCTTGCTGAAGCATGTAAATGTCGTTGCTGTAAGACAGAAAATTTGGTCATGACTTTAAAGACTGTTTTGCAGTTTGTTGAGGGGGTTTTCTCGAGAAAAGTCCTCATAATTCCAGAGCGGAGATTTGAACTTTCCACTATTAGACAATAAATTTGCCAAAAGTTGCCAGCAAATCGGGACCTTCTTGTTTCTTACTCGCCATGTAGACTAATTATACCTCTCTGTTTATCGTAGCTGTGTTGTCACTGGTTGGGCTGCATACGGAACAATGTTTGCTCCAATTTGCCTGATTGTCATCGTAAACATTGGTGTATTCATCAGGGTCTTCTACGCCTTGCAATCAAGTGCTAAAGGAAAAACAATCACTAAAGATCAGAAGCGTACAGGAATATCACAACTGCGAATTGCAGCAACATTTTCTTGTATTCTTGGCCTGACCTGGATTTTCGGCATCTTCGCCATTGCTGATGCACGCATTTTCTTTCAGTATCTCTTCTGCATTTTTAATTCGCTTCAAGGGTTTATGATATTCTATTTACATGTCGCACGGCAACAAGAAGCAAGAAAGCATTGGATCTTCTTCCTCACAGGAAAGGGCCTAAATTATCACCGTGCAACAATGTCATCCTCCACCGCGCGCACTATGCGGACGAAGCAAGGGGAGACATACCGGCTGCGCACGCCGTCTACTGATAAAAATGGCACATTGACAAGCACATTAGGACGCTCGAACGAATATTCGAATACCAGCTTCAGACCATCGCAATCTGAGGCTTGAAATCTAACATTTTGCAACAAATGAGATCCGGTTTACTTGAAATGCAATCAAGATCATTACGATTGATCGAAAGATTCCCAACGATTTGCCATTCTGTTGCAGCCCCGTTGGAAAGATACTTCTGGAAGACCAAGATTCCAAAAGGTCGCAGACAGCCGATGTCCACCCGCTGCTGCACGCTTTACGCCGGCAGATATCGTTAATCATCAACGCAAAATCTCTTTCGTAAAAGATTTCCAATGAAGTTTGAATACCCTACCTGTCCTCTTCAGTGACTTGATCGAATACCTGAGGATAAATCTGGACAATGTATCTGCACAAACAAAGTATTTTCCCGTTTGTAGCTTGCAAAATCAACACATTATTTCATCGTGTGTAGCTTGCAAAATCAACACATTATTTCATCATGTGTAACTTGTAAAATTCAAAACTGTAAGTAGGCATAGTTAGCAAAGTTTGCCAATTATTAGACTTCTTACACGAAGTCCTATGTGCTTATTGTTTATAAAAACGAAACTGCATTCGGAGAGGAACCGATTAAACTCAAATTATAGGAAAATGACCGACAGTCGACAAGTTCTACGTTTGTTCCTGACTTTGATAACATTGTTCAGATCACTACTCAACAACTAAATGGTTCTATGAAAAAGAACTAGTCGTAGAATAGATAGAATAGACCTCTAAGCTGTTCTACAAAAGAGCCTGGATCGAGCGGTATTTTCATACAATTTTATACGCGAGGCTCGATAGAGTGGCGTTAGAGCGTCGATCGCAATTGTGCACATTCGAAAATTCTGCAAATTGTGATGAAATATCGTTCGATCCACATTCGTTGTGAGAATAGCTAAAAGATCTATTCATAAGTGCTGTAAATATCGCTAGGAATTCTCAAGATTTTCGATTTTCGATTTTCGAATATTTTTGTATCGATACATAAGATAAAGATAATGTGATAATGTCATAAATGATGTATGTTAACACAAGTGTGAATTAGAATGCACAACTCTGGGTAGTAGTGTTAATATAGACCGTTTGCTTCTCTTTTTTATGTGAACAAGGATGAGAAATTATAGCCAGAGCATGCATATTACTTAGGCAATGCCATGAATTATGAATTTTTGTTGCAATCACACAAAATGCACCATTAGCACAAGGGGAGATTTCTTAATAATTTTCATTCATAGGTATATGTACGTCACCCGGGGGTTTGGGGGCACTTGACTTACATTTGCACCGGGATGTGCCCACCAAAAATTTTTTACCCGGCTTCAGAATTTTTTCCTTAACATGACACTCGATTCTAGAAGAATTGGTGAAAGGATAATCCAAAACACACACATGGGGCTAAATAATAACCCGGTCTAACAAACCCTTTTCACATGTTTTGACAACAGGCTCCAGAAAATTGCGTTCTTTTGATATACCGTTCTAGAAGAAATAGGCGAACACGATACCCTGAAAATAGCACATTCCCGTCGGACAAACATACCATGTAAATCCCCGCGAGGGCATGTCATCAGCATTGTAAAAATTCTCTTAAAATGGTATGTTTTTGAAAAAACAAACCTGTAACCGCGAAATTTCTTGAACATCTACCCTTCAGCATCATCGTGATATCATCCCAAGGCTGAGTGGGTTGTCCGAAGCTTACAGGCGCGGTGCCGCACGAAAATGGATCAAGTAATCCCCATTTGGACCATCTGCGGTTTACACTATCTCATGTAAAACTTGTTCACAAAAGCATGTGATGAAGATATATTTATTTGAATATAGATGGCCAGTACATAAACAAGCAAATGCATCAATATAGGCCAAAAAGTGTAAAGTAATCTTTTTTATATAGCGCCGTTACTATAATTCAATATTAAAGGGTGCTTTACAATTTCATTACCCCCTCAGCACAGGTATTTTGCCTTCCTTTGGGCGTATTTTCTACACGGCGTGCAGCCTTACAGTTGGCACTTGTGATGTTTTTATTGCCTTCATCACCCAGGTACCAATTTTACACCTTGCTGAGGTGCTTCGGCGAGAACTTTCGAATTTATTTGATAAGTTGCAATTACTATTCTAAAATCTAAAAGACTCCTCGAAGGCGGGCCTTGACGCTATATCTTAGGACCAACCAATAAGATCCATTGCTGAAGCGAAAACGAAGTCCGTGGAATATCTTTTAGCAAAAAAAGTGCCTCGTATTAGTTTATATTTTGTACTATGTATGTTTGCATCTTTCTGCAGTGGCAGGCCACTATAAATTTGTACTATTTAAGATGATATTGATCATAGAAAACCTGAACCTTATTTTTATTTCTGCCTCAGAACTTTCAAGGTCGGCTGACTTGGGCGAAAACTGTACGTCTATAGCCTTACTTTTTGGCCAAGAATAGGTATTTCAAAAATAGGCCCATTTTACAGAAAAAGCAAAGGCTATTGCCTTACTTTTTTGCCAAAAATAGGTGCTTTCAAATTAGGCCTATTTTACCGTGAAAGCAAAGGCTATAGCCTTACTTTTCTGCCAAAAATAGGTGCTTTCAAATTAGGCCTATTTTACCGTGAAAGCAAAGGCGTTCTAGAAGAAATAGGCGAACACGACTAAGTAAGGCTATAGCCTTACTCTTTTGCCAAAAATAGGTGCTTCCAAAATAGGCCCACTTTACAGAAAAAGCAAAGGCTATTGCCTTACTTTTTTGCCAAAAATAGGTGCTTTCAAATTAGGCCTATTTTACCGTGAAAGCAAAGGCTATAGCCTTACTTTTCTGCCAAAAATAGGTACTTTCAAATTAGGCCTTTTTTAAAGTGAAAGCAAAGGCTATTGCCTTACTTTTTTGCCAAAAATAGGTGCTTTCAAATTAGGCCTATTTTACCGTGAAAGCAAAGGCTATAGCCTTACTTTTCTGCCAAAAATAGGTACTTTCAAATTAGGCCTATTTTACCGTGAAAGCAAAGGCTATAGCATTACTTTTCTGCCAAAAATAGGTACTTTCAAATTAGGCCTATTTTACCGTGAAAGCAAAGGCTATTGCCTTACTTTTTTGCCAAAAATAGGTGCTTTCAAATTAGGCCTATTTTACCGTGAAAGCAAAGGCTATTGCCTTACTTTTCTGCAAAAAATAGGTACTTTCAAAAGAGGCCTATTTTACCGAAAAAGCAAAGGCTATAGCTTTACTTTTTGGCCAAAAATAGGTGCTTTCAAAAGAGGCCTATTTTACCGAAAAAGCAAAGGCTATAGCCTTACTTTTTGGCCAAAAATAGGTACTTTCAAAAGAGGCCTATTTTACCGAAAAAGCAAAGGCTATAGCCTTACTTTTTGGCCAAAAATAGGTGCTTTCAAAAGAGGCCTATTTTACCGAAAAAGCAAAGGCTATAGCCTTACTTTTTGGCCAAAAATAGGTGCTTTCAAAAGAGGCCTATTTTATCGAAAAAGCAAAGGCTATTGCCTTACTTTTTTGCCAAAAATAGGTGCTTTCAAAATAGGCCTATTTTACCGAAAAAGCAAAGGCTATAGCCTTACTCTTTTGCCAAAAATAGGTGCTTTCAAAATAGGCCTATTTTACCGAAAAAGCAAAGGCTATAGCCTTACTCTTTTGCCAAAAATAGGTGCTTTCAAAATAGGCCTATTTTACCGAAAAAGCTAAGGCTATAGCCTTACTCTTGTGCCAAAACTAGGTGCTTTCAAAATAGGCCTATTTTACCGAAAAAGCAAAGACTATAGCCTTACTCTTTTGCCAAAAATAGGTGCTTTCAAATAGGCCTATTTTACCGAAAAAGCAAAGGCTATAGCCTTACTTTTTGGCCAAAAATAGGTGCTTTCAAAAGAGGCCTATTTTACCGAAAAAGCAAAGGCTATAGCCTTACTCTTTTGCCAAAAATAGGTGCTTTCAAAATGGGCCTATTTTACCGAAAAAGCAAAGGCTATAGCCTTACTCTTTGGCCAAAATTGGTGCTTTCAAAATAGGCCTATTTTACCGAAAAAGCAAAGGCTATAGCCTTACTCTTTTGCAAAAAATAAGTGCTTTCAAAATAGGCCTATTTTACCGAAAAAGCAAAGGCTATAGCCTTACTTTTTGGCCAAAATTGGTGCTTTCAAAATAGGGCTATTTTACCGAAAAAGCAAAGGCTATAGGCTTACTATTTTGACCAAGAAAAGGTTTATTCAATATCGGCCTATATTACCGAAAAAGCAAAGGCTATAGGCTTACTTTTTTGACCAAGAAAAGGTTTACTCCAAATCGGCCTATTTTACCGAAAAAGCAAAGGCTATAGGCTTACTTTTTTGACCAAGAAAAGGTTTATTCAAGATCGGCCTATTTTACCGAAAAAGCAAAGGCTATAGGCTTACTTTTTTGACCAAGAGAAGGTTTACTCAAAGTCGGCCTATTTTACCGAAAAAGCAAAGGCTATAGGCTTACTTTTTTGACCAAGAAAAGGTTTATTCAAAATCGGCCTATTTTATCGACAAAGCAAAGGCTATAGGCTTACTTTTTTGACCAAGGAAAAGGTTTATTCAAAATCGGCCTATTTTACCGAAAAAGCAAATGCTATAGGCTTGCTTTTTTGACCAAGAAAAGGTTTACTCAAAATCGGCCTATTTTACCGAAAAAGCAAAGGCTATAGGCTTACTTTTTTGACCAAGAAAAGGTTTATTCAAAATCGGCCTATTTTACCGAAAAAAGCAAAGGCTATGGGCTTACTTTTCTTGGTCAAGAAAAGCTTTATTCAAAATCGGCCTATTTTACCAAAAAAGCAAAGGCAATAGGCTTACTTTTTTGGTCAAGAAAAGGTTCATTCAAAATCGGCCTATTTTACCGAAAAAGCAAAGGCTATAGGCTTACTTTTTGGTCAAGAAAAGGTTTATTCAAAATCGGACTATCTTACCGAAAAAGCAAAGGCTATAGGCTTACATTTTGGGCAAGAATAGGCATTTACAAAATCGGCCTATTTTACCGAAAAAGCAAAGGCTATAGGCTTACTTTTTAGGCCAAGAAAAGGTTTATTCAAAATCGGCCTATTTTACCAAAAAAGCAAAGGTTATAGGCTTACTTTTTGGCCAATAATAAGCATTTCCAAAATCGGACTATCTTACCGAAAAAGCAAAGGCAATAGGCTTACATTTTGGGCAAGAATAGGCATTTACAAAATCGGCCTATTTTACCAAAAAAGCAAAGGTTATAGGCTTACTTTTTGGCCAATAATAAGCATTTCCAAAATCGGTCTATCTTACCGAAAAAGCAAAGGTTATGGGCTTACTTTTCTTGGTCAAGAAAAGCTTTATTCAAAATCGGCCTATTTTACCAAAAAAGCAAAGGCAATAGGCTTACTTTTTTGGTCAAGAAAAGGTTCATTCAAAATCGGCCTATTTTACCGAAAAAGCAAAGGCTATAGGCTTACTTTTTGGTCAAGAAAAGGTTTATTCAAAATCGGACTATCTTACCGAAAAAGCAAAGGCTATAGGCTTACATTTTGGGCAAGAATAGGCATTTACAAAATCGGCCTATTTTACCGAAAAAGCAAAGGCTATAGGCTTACTTTTTTGGCCAAGAAAAGGTTTATTCAAAATCGGCCTATTTTACCAAAAAAGCAAAGGTTATAGGCTTACTTTTTGGCCAATAATAAGCATTTCCAAAATCGGACTATCTTACCGAAAAAGCAAAGGCAATAGGCTTACATTTTGGGCAAGAATAGGCATTTCCAAAATCAGCCTATTTTACCGAAAAGCAAAGGCTATAGCCTTAATTTTTGCCTTTGCAGAGAGCTGAACGAAGGGGAAAACACATGAAAAAGAAGGCAATTCAAGCGATGCATAGCTAAAGATAATAACTGATCATCGACATTGATTATCTGCATGAAACTCGAAATGAAAACATAGAGACAAACTTGTCTACTATCTTTTAGCCCCGTAGCTAGCCATGAACCTTTGCGAGCCGAATGAAAAGAAAAGCAAACCTGGACGAGAAATGATTTCTATATCATTCGAAATCGATTTAATGGTTGCAAAGGATCTCGGTTAGCTATGGGTCTTAAGCTGAGCTATTCTACTTATTTGTAAGTAACAAACTTGTGCAGGGGTGTCAACCGCAGGAGGCCCAATCGCGTATTGTGGGAGTTCAGGTAACTATATTGGAGCAATTTATGCCGCTGCCTTTTCCTAACCGCAGCTTAAAGACATCAGTAGTTTTCCTTTGAAGTAAAGAAAAATGACGTCTATACCATCAAGTGGTTGATTGCTTATCTCTGTGTCTTTCCTCATCCTTCAAATCATTGCAGCATCCTACCGCTATGACAACATCGGATATTTTGTTGCTGTTGCTGTACGGAAATGACGCAACATTATTGGCTGATTATCTTGTACTTCAGTAAAGCTACTACGCTCCCATAATACGCAATTGGGCCCTCAGTAGGTCAACAAGCACAGATAATGTTACAATAGGATCCGCTACTTTTGATTGACACCCAAGGACAAAGCGATCAGCAAGTGTAGACAAAGAAAATTCTATGCCGGCGGTGAAGTCATAAACAAAACCAAAGCAATCTGCATCAGTTGCTCTGAAACCATGGTAGCTAGCTAGCTCGTTGTGCATTCCAGTAATGGTTTTCAAGAGCAAACACGAGCATAGATCGAAAGAAGTGGATCCAATTGCAACATCGCCTGTCCTTGCTTAAGGGATCACCATGACAGACTGATTTGCTGTAAAAATAACGACACATTGTTAATATTTTGCAGTTGTAAGAAGATGATGCGTCAATAAAGTCCTAATGAGAGAAACAGAAGGTGCTCTTGTTTCTTGATCTTATTTGAGGTCGAATGTTTACCTCAACAAAGGATGCCAACCTTGTAGAAACTGTTTTCATTCGCAGTCCTGTTTTCGTGATAGAGAACACAAAGTGATTGCTGTCCTGTTAATTCGTGTAAAATTCTAGCGTCTATTAGTGTTTGCCAATCAAAAATCACGCTCAAAAATTCATATAAAGTAGGTCCCTTCACTGGCAAAGGCCACAAACTGTATTGTAATTGTGTTTGAAGAAAGCTATGGATACGAAGATCTATGCATTTTTTACATAAAAACTTTAGCAATAAAGAAGTAGAGATAGTGCAATATTTGGAAAGTGAAAAGAAATAGGCCTTTTAGCTATTCTGAAAAAGAGCCTCAATCGAACGATACTTTGCTAAATTTTGTAGCATTTTCGAATGTGCACAATACTAACAGAAGCTCCAACGCCACTCAATCAAACCTCGTGTATAAAAATGTATAAAAATCACGCTTGATCCAGGCTCTTTCTTAGAATAGCAATAAGGTCTATTAAATCATTGCACCCCCATTTTTGAATAATATTCACTGCTCTCGACGAATCTCTAATGACTGGATTTGGAGCATACGTAGTGATCAAAGCAATTTTACCCCAATTTTTACGCAGATAAAATGACAAACCACATAGCAATCAAATCCAAAAGAAGCTGTTTGCAAATTAATTAAAGTTTACCTAAAACAGATATTCAAATCTTGAATCCACTGTGGATTGCTACCACACCAAACAACAGATTCTCATGTGTCACGTTTGCAAATCCTGCGTCTTCAATCATGCTTGTAAACGTCTCCTGTGAATAAAATATGCAAGTAAAACTAGAAATAACGATTGTCAGTGAGTGCTGCGCATTGTATTGTTTGCACAGGTCCATTCCCTGATTCCGCAGTTTACACTCATTGAATTGTGATGCATGACAAATCGGTATATTGGCTTTGAGTCAATTAACAATAGGAGAACAGAGAGGTGACGTAAATGTTCTTTTGCTGCCAATAAAAGAATTCCAACCATTCCGATGCCATTTCAATAGCCGCTGACCGAAGTCACTGCAAAATTGTTGAAAACAGACAGAAAAACATAAAAGCATCGAGAATCGATCTCGCCTAGGGGAGCCACTGCGCAGGAATAGGTGGTTGCTGCGCAGCAATAAAAGAGTTCGAAACGGACTGACGTGGATGTTACTCTTGTCTGATTTCAAAATACCAGTTATTGGCAAGTTGTATGAAGAGAAAATCTCCCATTCAATTTCATTCAGTGACGGACACTTTGCCAAATGCTAGCGGGGGAGGAGCATTTTCTATTTTCATTCTAAATTATTTGGACACCAAAAATCCCCTCAGCCAAATCTAATACTACAAAAAGAAAGTTTAAAATTCATACAAGGTAGGTGCCTTTGCCTCAACATTACACTGGCTTCAATCCTGGGTAGTCAGACACCGCAGTTATGTTTTAGTGTATATGCCGCTGCGGAGGAAAATTTTTATGTTTCTGTGGAGGAGGTTTGAAATTTACTTCGCTCCTCCGTAGTAGCAAATAACTTATTCAAGTAAATAAGTCTACTAGGATGAAGTCATTTGCTTCAAATTTGACGTCACAACGAGAAATAGCGGCACAAGTTTCATACCCTAATAGATACTACGTCACAATGCAGCAAAGTCTTTTAAAAGTCTCCACATCGGGCCAAAATATCAGAAATCACTTCACTGCCCTAAGGGTAAGTCGCAAGTGAATGAAGGGTCTTACATTTGTGAAATTTCCATCAAAATGGATGCTAAGAAGCGAGATTAAAATTTGCTGAGAGTATCAGAGATGGATAGTGGCATTACTATTATGGAAAAAGATTCCTTGATTAGTGTATACAAGCAACAACAACTGCATATGAAGCTGAAAGATCGAAAGATCGAACAACTTGAAAAAAGAATTGAAGATCTGGAAGATGTCGTCACCAGCTGCAAGTTTCATTTAAAAATTGCTATCTTCTTTTTCATTTTAGTTAGTTAGAAGATAGGAGGTCCTTCTCCAAAAGGCCAAAGTCTATTCCAAGCATGCGTTTCTTTTTCTGTCATAAATATTCACGCGCAATAACACACCATTCATGTGGCCTACACTTCCGGGCTAGCCAGAAAAAGTTCTTACTTTTGAAACTTCATAGCATCAAGAGTACTTCACATATTTGAATGATTCAATTTCTACGTTATTTTTTTGATTTTCTCTCTGTCTCAAAAGCACTAGAAATATAGGCTAATTCAACTCTTATGAACATTTCATAGTTGCAAAATGACTGAGAAAAAGCCTGAAACATTGATTAAATCATAAAGGACTTCTCGCACAGATCAATACAGAAAAAACATCCTGGTAATTGTTTACCAGTTTCTACCAATTAATCGTTAAAACGTTAGAAAATATCTGTTTTTGAAATGTGCCTGCAGAAATTCGCTGGATTTAGCAATGTGTTTGCGAGCGGCGCTGGTGTACTTTGGCGATGCCTTAATTAGACGCACCACTGCGTAGGAACTCACAAGTGACAAACGGTTTGGACCTTCTATGAATTATGGCAGTAATCAATCCTAGTTTTGATGAAAGAAGACCAACGCAAAAGCAATATTATCAAGCTTTTCTCGTTTGAAGAGAAACAACACAACAGTGGGTAAGAACAAGTTTGGTCAGATAGGCCCCATCAACAGTGCATTGATGCCGTAGAATAATGCTTTGTTAAGTGCCCAGGATTATTTCAGGAGACCTTGCTTCTTTTCTTACTTTGATACAAACTGATGTTGCGACCTAATTACTGTGTTCATTAATGGCAAGTACAGTGAGGTTAATAAATGACTTGCAAAGATATGAGAAAGGTGTTCTGTACTTCTAGATTCATCAGAATCGTTAGCAAATATTCTGATGATCCTTCTCAGATACAAAAAATATGCTTCAACTTTAAACAATACACAAGGCGTCGAATGCAAGGTAGGAAAAGAACTCAGATGGGTAAAACTAACAAGAAAATCATTCTCTGGCAGATAAAAAGCAACTCGAAGACCCGAGGAAGGCATCGGAGGAGAAACAACAAACGTCGTGGATGAAGAAAGTTACTGCGGAAAACACACACTTAAGAGAAGAAGTCAAGTTGTTGTTAACAACAAACGAAGATTTGACAAAAGAAATGACGTGCTTAGCGACCGACCTCGAAGAGAAAACGAGACGGCAAGAGAACATGGAACTAAGAATGGAAGAACTGCAGTACCAGAACAGTTTAATGGAAATGGATTTTGACAAACGGCAAGATACTTGGAAAGGCTTGATTGAAGGCGTAATGGAAGATCTTGTGGTCAAGCAAGAAGAATGTGAGAAGATTAAAAATGAATCTGGAAAGATGGGGAAGTTCGTCAAGAACATCTGCATTTTGTTAGATTTTGAAGGAAGATTGGAGTTTGATGAAGGTGGCTTGGTTTGTGGGGATACCGCGAAAAATTTGGATTGCTCTTTGAAGATTATGGATATGGAAGTTTTTAAGATGGTGGAAGAAACTAAGATGTTGAGAAAGAATAACAAAGAATTAACTGAGATGGTTCAGTTTCTGAAATTTGAAGGAAAGGCTCTCGGTAGGGATTCTGATATCTGTGCGAGAATGGTTGAGGAAACTGAAATCAAGGAAAATTGCTTGGTTAGTGACAACTTGAAAGTTCCGGTGACAGTTTCGCATAAAAAAGATCAGCTTCTTGGTTGTGATGAGCTGGTTGAACAGAATAAAGAACTTGAAAACAAAGTCACCATCCTGAAAGGTTCCTTGGAAGAAAATCAAGAAGACGATTTACTTGCTGAAGCAAGATGTGAACTAAGTGGGACCAAGGCCTCCCAAGATATAAAGAGGCGAGTTGTACTAGAGAAACAATTCCCTCAGAAATCACATGGATTTGCAACTAAAACAGAAGGAATTGAAAATCAACTACCTGAAACTAGATATGAACGATGGGAGAAAAGTTCTTCCCAAGAGAAGAAGAGGAGAATTATGCTGGAGAGAGAATCACATGAATTCGCAACTAGAGCGGAAGAGAATGAAGCCAAATCACAAAGATTAGCTAACGTGAAAAACGATTCAGTGCCAGAGAATGCTAAACATTACACATCACCGAAACAGAATCGTGGCAGGCCAAAGCTGTACTTTCTTCGACGTATCTTTCGTGGCGTTTCTTAATTTGACATCTATTTTGTAAGAGTACTGTAAAACTTATTAATTTGAATATTGTCAGGTTACTACAATAGTGGTTAATATGTTCATGATAATTATTGATGTTAAAAATGGTGTCTTTTATTCGGGGACGTAGGAAGCATCTCAAACTTTGGGGGCAGGACAGTTCGAGGGCACTTTTTCCTCTCAGGAAAAGAGGGCATTTTCTAAAACAAAAAGGGCAACTCTCTGTTTATTGCAAAATCTTAGGGGGGCACGTGCCCCCAGTGCCCTCCGGTTTCTACGTCTATGCTTTTATTGTTTGACAGATTTATAAAACTGGGGGAAGTTGTTTTGTTACTGAAATCGATAAGTCCTAGTCAATAGTGCAAATATCTGTTGAATGCAGCGCATCTTGGCAAAAAGTTCCTCGCCACCATCTTTAATGTAATTGTTTATTAAAAGAACAACGGAAGAGTATGGGTGATTTTGCTAAAACTAATAATTTTGCTCTCTTAGAGGACAAAGCGATTTACAGTTCTGAAGAATAGACTTCAACTTTTGCCTGCACTCAATCATAGGAAAATAAAGTCAGAGAGCAAAACATTATGGCCCGGTAAGCCGAAGGTGTGCAGTCTATTCTTTAGGCACTGGAATAGATTTTTCTTGATCAGTCTTGTATCCTTTGCTTCAGAAAATTCTCCTTTGCTCGACTGAGCATTTAAAAGACAAACAAGTTGCTTGCCCAGTAACATTAAAAAGACACTGCTTATTGACGCTATGTACAGAAGGGCCCTTTTCTTGATAAAAGTTTTCTTGTAAAGATTACAAAAACTCACCTGGTCGGGAAATTGACGAATGCTTTCAACAAGATATTGATATGACTTCCAATCTTGAGCGATGATTTGACCCATTACGGGGATAACTTGAAATGAGTATGAATCGTAAACGCTGAAAAATACACAGAATTAACTCTACTAGATGGGATAGCGTTGCATAACAGTTAAATCATCGGGAAAAGGAACGGTCATTTTTAATACTGGGCACCGGGGTGTAGGATTTTCGGCAGCGGCATAAAGCTCTTTTCCACTATTTCGTTGGGGTGCGAAAATATTACGAGCAATCTTATGAGGTACAAAACTATTTACCCTGAAAAAATTTTGGATGAAGTCATTGATCAAAGATTGAAAGAAAAATCAACAGACACCTGGAAATGATGAATCACTTGAACGGTATGAAAATCGCTTGTGACAACTTGGTATCCTTCCAGCGATCTATGTTTTATGCACAGAGATTTCTGGATGGGGTACTAAACCATTTTGCTGAATGATGATGGGGTACAACAACTGCTTCTAGGTTCAAGATGGGGTATGAAATTTTCTCTAATTGTGTGACATTATCCTCTGCCCTGATACCAAGGATTAAAAGTGACTGCTCCCTAAAGCGGCAGGAAACATTAACTATACGTTTGATGTGTTGAATTTCAAAGATATTTTTATTCCTCAACCTGATTCTAAGTTATCTACCTCGTGAAGACTATTCTAAATTTGATCAGATCTATATACCATTTGGTAACAGATGAACTTGCACTGCTGCAAAGTAACTTTATTTCTATGCGCATACTAAAACCTGTCTGTGTTGCACAGGAAATAGAAAGCCCGAGGTATTTTTAGTACAGACCGAAATTGCGAGGTCTATGCTTCAAGACCAAGGGCTTTATACTTTCCTGTACAACGACAAAACCGGCTAGTTTGAGTTCTATTACCTGACAGCTTCTCATCTTGACTCGCATCATTTAATCAAACACATTTTGTTACAGTCATGTCGTTTCAGTTTACTGTAAATCTCACAGGCCTAAAGCAGTTGCTGTGGCGACAACAACGCGTCCTTGTATCGTATCATCGTATTGTACAAGGCTACGGGAAACCCCGTGGAAAAGTGCGATTAACCAATAGGAGTGGCAAGATTCTGTATTGTCTCGTTTTTGAAACTTCAGTCAGGTAATGCCAGTCGGTAATACATAAATTTTGCACAAAGAGACTTTATTTCACACCTATATACTGATCAAGATATGAAGAAAAATACCGCTTCCGTTCGGTTTTCCGTTCATAAAAAAGGTTCAAAAATGTTCAAATGAAGCAAAACAGATAATAATACCTTTTGATGAATGGATTAGGGACATCTGAGAACTCCAGACACATGAATCTTCCACCTGGTCGCAGAACACGATATGCTTCATCTAAAACCTGCAAAGACAAAGAAGAATGTACAAGCTGAGTCAGAGAAAACCTGCAATCTTGGTCAAAATACTTGGGACGAGTCCCTAAAATGAACTGCTTCAATATTTGATTACATGCCCCCCATTCCCCCCCGCTTCAATGTTGCTTTTATCAAACTCCATTCAAACAAATCACCGTTGTATTAGGGGGAAGGAGGATCAGAGGGTCTTAAGCGCATGTTTTCTCCTCCAAGTTTCAGGAACCATCACGAAAACATGGAAATTTGCCTCTGTCCCAGTTTGATTTGTCAAGGATTCTGGGTCATCCAAGCAAGCAATAATCTGGCAAAACAAGTTAAATCGGGGGAGTTGAAGTTCTTTTTCAGACGAAATATCGAATTAGTTATAGAAATTTAGTTCGTTGAAGTCGTCCATTTAATCTCATTCCAACCTATGATTTTGTGATACAGTTACTATTTGAAAAGTAAAGTGGAAACCCACATAAAACCTTGAGGCTGAAATTCAATGTTTCAAACCCCCTAGATAAGAGCATCTCAGAGGCTAACACTGAAGGAGGCTCTTATATAACAGGTTTCATGTCTTTCAAGTGCATGACAAAAACATTTGATCCGACTTATCCCCAATTTCCAGACCAATTTCATTGCATTTTTGTATGTGTCTCAGGACATATCCTTTCCGGACCTTTTATACTCTTCTGTGGCTCTGCCACTGTTCAGGACTGTGGAATTCTTAATTTTCCTCTGCATGAATAGTACAAAGGAGAATCAAAGATGCATACAATGAGACAGAAATTAAAACTCACCCTGTCTATATGAGTCACATTTCTGATTCCAAATGCAATGGTATACAAATCAAAAGAGTCTTCATCAAATGGTAACTTTTCTGCATCACCAACAACAAAACTGAGAGCTAGAAAGAAAAGAAAATCTTTTCGAATCCGACACAAGAACCAAGGAACGAAAGCTGGAGTTATCGAGAGGACCCTGATGAATAAATCAAATTATGGCTCGTAGCCAAAAAGTCAAAGTATTTTACAATTTTTATTGTCTTTTATGAGCACTGAAAATATAGCAAGACTGGATTTTGGCAGAACCATTTGCAGGGCTACTGAGAGGGGGGCAGAAGGGGCAATTTGCTCCAAGGCATCAGGGTCTAAAGGGGCCTCATAATTGTAGATTTTGAACGACTTGACTGCAGGCTCTGAAATACATTTAAAACCAATCTAAAGGTGTAGTAAAAAAATTTCTGCTTGCTTTTCTCGCTGGTGGCATCATTTTGCAGTTTTGTCCCTGGGCCTCCAAAAGCTTTTGGCAGCCCAGACCATTGGATGTGAAATGCCTGCAAAGGTGTCAAAAACATTTAAAAAAATTTTGGTTATATACACTTGTTGAATAAGAGAGAGATAAAATCAGAATATTCATTACCATGGAACTGCGATCTCTGATTTTACACATTCATTTATTTTGACTCTTGAGAGAGATTAAATCACATTGCATATCAGGCCTTTGTGAAGGAATACTATGAGATTTGAGTAAGTGTTTTGGCCACCCTTTTTTCAGGTATTTTGCATTCAAGAATCTCTGTAAGTTAAATTAGTTGCCATAGCCAACTTGATCTTTTGGAGATCAAGGAAAAATCAATCCCTTTGAATCCAGCCAGTACTCTACAGTGCAGGGCTTGCACACGTTAACACATGGTTTTCTGGTCTAATAACTCTTATTTAGAAAAATTAACCATCTTTTATACAGCTCAAGAATCCTAATCATATTGTAAGGAATTCTTGCCATGTTGATTTCAGCAAGGCTTCCATTGTAGGCACTCCAGTTCTGTTCAACATCTGAACCTTTTTGGTGCACCTTGTACAGAAGAAGTAACAAATACATCAAACTCAAACCTTCCTGAATGCCTTTGTTTTTTGCTCTCTGTCTTCCAACTTCTAACATTGATTTATTGATATCACTGATAACTATATCATTTTTGAGTGCGTCTTTGTTGATTTCACTCTTTTTTTGTTTTGCTAATACACCATCCAAATATCTGAATGCAATATCACCTGAAATTTAACACAACATAACTCTCAGTTGTAAACATCATATTAGGAATTAAGACAAAATAAAAATAGCAGGTGTCCTAAAAAATTGTGCCCTGTTTGTGTGGCTACTGTGCAGGAGTCGTAGAGTCAATTATCTCTATTTTTTACAGTTGCATAAAGCTTCAACATAAAGTTTGAGACCTCACTGTTTCAAAAATATTCATACTGGGTGAACCAGAAAAAATTCCCACTTTTGAAAAAATTCATAACACCAAGACTACTTCACGGATTTGAATCATTCAAATTCTAGTTAAAAGCCGAAAGATCAAAGCATTTTTGTGATTTTTCTCGGTGTCCTACCAGAGGTAAATCCAACTTTACAAAAATTTCATGGTTTCAAAATGACTGAAAAGGGCCCAAAACATCGATCAATTCATAAATGACTTCTCGCTCAGAATAATGAAGGAAATGCAACTTCTCATGGGTGAGAGGTATCCTCTGTACATCAATTGCCATGGGATTGAAAATCTTTCATGTTTGTTTGAAAAATGATCTTATAGCTCTTGAGGGAGGTGAAACGCCTGTTGCCTATTGTTCAGTGTGAATAGAGTCAATTACAATTTGATCAATTTTAGGTCCTTCCTGAGTCATTTTGCAACCATGAATTTTTTATAAAGTTGAATTTACCAATACTTCTAGTGCTGGTAGGACACCAAGAAAAATCTAAAAAATACTTTGTTCTTTGACTTTTAACTAGAATTTGAATGATTCACCCGTTATTGTAAAATATCATACCTGTTCCTCCTGCCACATCAAGAAGTTTCTTTCCAGGCGTTGGATTGCATTTCCTTACAAAATAATCTTTCCAAAGTCTGTGTAATCCACCACTCATGACATCATTCATCAGATCATAAGATTCTGCTACATTTGCAAATACATCATAGACTGAAAAGATACCAAAATTTGTTCTTACTTAAGGTTTAATGGGTAAAATGGGTAAAATGTGAAGGCAGGAGCACCAGAAAACAGTGCAAAAGAAAAGGTAGCTATCTTTTAGGTTAAATGTTGATGAGATTTATTTGAGCTGATATTTTGCCTTGGCATACAAAGCTTCTTCAGAACTTTACTAATATAATCACAAATAAATATTCAACATTTAACCTAAAAAATAGTTATCTTTCTTCTGCATCATTTTGCAGTGTTCCTCGCCTACACATCTTATCAACTACCTCGCTGCAAGCATCTTTCTTGGCCCAAGCAAGATTCACAGATCTGTGACAAAAGATCCCACATACAGCCTGCCATTGTGGCCTTTTCTCTATACAATTTAAAATGGGTAAGCCTGGGGTAAATTGGGTGGGGCAAAATATTGGATCAATTTTGCCAAAATTTTGTTCTAACAAAATTTAAGCTAAAGCTACTGTCACATGTCACTTAAACTGCTTAGCCTTAAAGCACCCTCCGTGACATAGCAAGTGTTGATTTTGTGTTCAGTATGTACTGTTTTCTAGCAGTCAACACTACCAATCTTGGTCCCATCTGGAGTAATAAGGTGACTTGGTTTGTGCTTTTGCCGCTGTGGATGGATGGGACCAGTATAGGTATTGATTGTATTCCTAATGCAGTGTAGAGTACTTTCGCCCTGAATGGGTCTAATATTGTTATCTGTCAGAATCACACGATCCTCTTTCGACGTGAAATACAAAGCTCCTGGATTTGATATTTTGCAAAAATCCAATGAAAATGGTTCGCTTACTCTTTTCTTCATGATATTCTTTGCCTGTGTTTTGTTAAAGTCAACATTTCCAAAAAATATGAAGCTTTTCGGCCAGGCTATTTTCCGTGGACTTGCAAGATTCATCAAATCTTCCGTTCGCATTGATATTGGATTTAATGGGTCAGTTTGTATTTTTCCCATTTTTGCACATTTGATATCCTGTTAAACTGTTTCACAGTTCATGCCAACCTTTTAAGATTAAATTCTAACATTCATCGCAACATCTTGCAAATTTTTGTTGCCGATATATAGGTATTTTTCAGGAGGCAGATAGATCGGGAAAAATTCGCCCTGAATGGGTCTATCCTTATCAAACGAGTCCACGCAGCGAGTCAAAGTTTAAATGTGCAGGTTTTGTGTCAGTTTAGAAAGAAAGGGTGCTACTTTACTTATTTTGATATATTTTTAGCATTTCATTAACTTTGGTGCCTCTTCAGCTTTGAGGAATACTGCAGCGGTTAAGTTTTACATAAATTTGAGCTTCATCGGCAAAGGAAAGGCACGATCTGTGTGTCAAAGTCTTGTGTTGTCAATAATGTAAAAACCAGATGCCATACACATTTTCTTAACGTCTACTCAGTATAGTAAATGTAGCTAGATTCCTGGCTTCTCTGCTAGTAAAGTTTCCTAGCTGAGGCCCTGACAATATTTAGACCCATTCAGGGCGAAAATTGAGGCAAGCTGTTGTTTTGAGTGCTGCTGATGTTAGCCACAGTTTTGCTTACTTATACTTATACTTATACAGTATGATTTTTGCATTAGGCTTATAGCCTGTAGCAAACTCCTACAGGGACCACACGGGCAAAAGGGAAGGACATGGGCAATTGTGTAGAAACGACGAAAATAAAAGCACAAGCTGTCAACAGATGAAAAACTAAACGAGTCTGTACGAATATGTAACAAGTCTAACGAGTGCAGATGAAAAATTTGAAATCAAACCCGTCAGGCAAGCCTATCACTTTTACCCAAGCAGACCCTGTCATCACGATATAATATCAATAATTTATGTGTTGTTGACTTCTACTATAGAAATACTTATAGAAATACGCTGGGGTCTGTGCTGAATATTTTGTCTTTATAATAGTTGTCTATTTGATACTTGAAGCTGTTTATGCTTGGTGCATTTGCTATCTCCTCCGGCAAACAGTTCCACTGATTATTAACTCTGTTACTATAAAAACGTTTCCGCACGGTGATGAGTTGGGTCTGTTGTATGTTGGTGTAAATAACAATAACGTATGCATTCTAGGAACAAAGAAGCCTGGTGGTTTTGGTCATCTGGAGAAGTTCAGTTTTTCCAGTCTATTTCAGAAAAGTTAAAATCACCCATATGTGTGACTATAATTGGAGTCAGTTATTTTCCTTAATGTTTTTGTAGGCTCATATTATTGTTAAGGCTACTGTTTGTTTGGGGATCTGTAAAGACAACCAACCAAAAGCTTACCTTGACTGTTTAGGTGAAATTCAATCCAGATTGCCTCCCTCAGCTCTACATGTGTGTCAGTACTGTTATCATCATGTAACTCAAACTTCACTTCAAGGCAATTCAAAGTTTTCTTTGTATATAAAGAAACCCCTCTAGTTTGGAAGCAAACGCGAGTAAAAATATTTTCAGCTTCGAAATAACGGTTGGCAAGGAAATGAAGTCTACATCTATGAAGAAAACTTTTCTGAGAGTCATAGTATCTGATAAGAATATCAATTCTATCTGTGATTAGACCCATTCAGGGCGACAGTGCTCTACAGTGTAGGGTTCACTCCAAGCAGCCTACCCATTTGTCTTGAAAGAAGAGAAGACTACTCAACTTTATATTTACCCTTCTGTTTCTTTTCTGACTCAAGAACATCTTCGTATCCAAAATGCGTCCATGATTTCTCGCTATGTTTGCTGGAATGGCGATCGTTGTCAGGATAAGATGCTGTCTCGTCGGGCTGGCCTAACAGACTTGAACACACCGAAAACCCCCGTGTTTGACGAACTGGATTTGCCTGCCAAAATTTACCTGCCTCTTGCTTCGTTTGTCTTTGTAATTTCCAACAAGACACACATCTGCTTGGGCGAAGATAGTGAAGGTTTCTAACCACTGCTCCTCGCGCGGCAGCCATTTTTAGTTTTGGGCCTAGACAAGTGGCGTGCCTCGTCTTCATGTGGACCCATATAAAAAAATTACGAAATCTTTCTTGGCATTTCTTTCCATTTCGTTTCGTGACAGAAAACTTATTTCATAATTCAAAAATTCATGCAGAATATTTTCTTACAAACAAAGTCCCTACCAAATGTGCAAAATTCTCTAATCATTTCAAAGTTCAAAGAAAATAATTTAGTCCTCTCTCCTCATACTCTGCATTTCAATGCAAAGCTTTTTGAAAACGTTCCAATGTTAACAAGATTTTACGATTTTACTCAGGGTACTTTTCGAGTGATATGAAACGTGTATGAAACGAAAAGTGACATGAAACGAATGAAACGAGCATGAAACGGATATCAAACGAAAAGTGATATGAAATGAAACAAGTGAAAGAAGTAAGTAAAAATATGCTAAGGATTTCTTTTGTTGGACAGTTTTTATTGCACAGCTTTTTAGTTATATTGTTTCCTAAGATTTTGGCGATCTGAGAATTGAGCCTCTTACAGCCAAAACAATTTCTTGTAAGAAATACGAGCATAATTCAAACCAAAGCCACATATTCCACAAAATCTTCGTAAATCTCAAGCATAGTCATTCTCAAGTCGCTGATCAAGAAAACACAAACAATTCCTCTATTCAATAAATATTACCGAATTTGTACATCCCCGTGCAAAAATATTTACAGGATAGTTAAAAACATACTAGTACTGTATGATACTATGCATATAAGTATTTTCACAGCAATACTAGAAATACAGCACAGTCTACAACCCGCCTTTGCTTCGAAGTTGCAAGCAAAGCAAAGGTCGGTAAGAATATTTCTACAACCACGTAAAGTTGTTGGTTCAAATAAGGACCACCGCTCTTTGCTCCAAATGTACAAGCCTTTGATTTGTGGTACAAAGTTTTAAATTAGCCTTAAATAGCGGATTCATCATAATAAACCCATGGACGTACATGGACGTATAATTAACTTGTAACATGCACGGAAACACTGTAAAAAAACGGAAATAATAATTAAAATATAAGATAAACATGGATGGCCTTTGTTTGAGATAAGCCAATCAGTGGCTCAGGTGTGATCATCATGTGATACTCAACTGTCTTTTGTTGTGTTCGGGATACAACAGGCCGGTCATGTCAATTATCTGTTCTTCGCATGATCCAAACTGAAGAGTGTGCGACAAAACGCGTATTTGATGTGATCATTTCATATGATAACATTGTTGGGAAGTGATTACTTGATTTCCTTGCAGGTTTAACAGTTACAGGTTCCTCTTATATTTTGATTATTGTTCTTTTACAGGAGTTGAAAGTGTTTTCCCTACAGGTTACAAGTTTATTGCGATTTGCATATCTTTTGATTGCCAAAACCATGTAGAACAACGTCCCTTTACCGCTTTTCACCAGACCGAAAAGCATTGGAGAAATTAACTGTTTTCTGGGAGGAGTGGTTTTGCAAAACGACTAATCGCTGCTCAGTGGAGCGGAAAGCAGAGTTACCTTAATCAGAGTTGTCCTTCGCTTATTCAAGGCAATCTTCAACAATGCGATTTGACAGTCTTCAACGAAGACGACAATAATGTTTTCCTTTCTCTATTTATTTTTATTTGATCGAGTGGACTCACAGCAGAGGTGTGAAATCTATCCTCAAGGGAGAGAATTCGATTGGCTTTCGAGACCTGGATCTTTTCCTGTGCAAATATACCTTTGTTGTTTATACCCACTTAGGTCAAGCGATCATACACTTGGGAAAAATGCAGCTACTCGCACCAAGCTAAATAAAAGAACCAAAATGAAATCTTGATAGAAAAAAGTTTTATTTTGTATGAAAAAAGGTAAATTGCGTGGTTTGAAGTGGACGTAAATAATGTTAGCAAAACAAAAAAACAGCGGAGGAGGTTTGCTTAAATGTGTGGTCGATTTATTGATAAGCCATCTTATTTTACGCCATGAAAAAGTATAAAACGGAAACTTCCCAAGGGTATGGTCACATGGCTTGAAATGGGCAAAACAACCCCGGCCGACTTGCCTATTTTCCTTTGCAATCTTTCATCTTTACTTGCCTAGATCTCGAGCTCCACTTGACGAAATACTACGACCCATACAAGCCTTTACTACCTTACCTGGATGCGTGCGTTATATATACCTCTTTTTGCATCGCAGATTAAGGCAACAATGACGTGATTTTATCGTCCAAAAGGTGGCCTTGGTGCAAATATATTATTGGTCGCTAAATGCTTTTCTTTGTGCGAAGGACTACTTGGTCGAGGAATGTGAGACATTCTTTCACGTCCGTCAAATCCAAGGCGAGGTGACTGAGGGCTTCCCTGAAAAGCGAAAAAATTTCGTAGAATACACTCACAAAGGGTAGGCACGATTATTCGAAACTGAAGAGACTACCATACCTGAATTAGTATCGCTAAGAAACATTTGTAATTTGCACTAAAAAATGTATCCCTAACATAATTCGTACTCAAAATTTTGAGTACGAATTATGTTAAAATTTTCAAAAGCTTAAGGATAAAGCCTATGTTCAATTTTGTTCATTTGACATAAAGATTTTATTTTGCAACCGTATAATATGGGGTAAAAGCATTTTGAATGTGAGAAGGGTTCTAAAAATAAAGGCATGAGTGTATATCAAAAGCAGAAGAATAGAACTTGCTGAAAGAATTCTATCCATTGCAGCAAGTTTACATCTAACGTTTAATTTCAGCAAGTTTAATTCTAAAATGAACTGCAGGACCTACAATTCTGGCACATGGCTCCAAGCCTCAGTTACCATCTTTCAAATAAAATTGGGGGGGGGGGAGGTAAATTGATCAGTCCTTGTAGAGCAAAACTGACCCTCTAATCATCAATCTATGTTATAACAATTCAGATTGTAGTGCTCTGCTAAGCAAGAAAAAATAAATACCTTTGATCGAGGGCTTTCCACAGAACTTGATAGAGCATTTGATCTGTCATGGGAGGCTCGAGGGGAAATAGGCAGCATCGAATCTATGGTGCAAATATTTTAATTAAGATAACGTGTTTTGTCGTGTTTTATAGGCTAATAAGACAAAGTCAACTTCAACCTTCTACCGTTCACATATGATACTTATGGTTTGGTAGAGAATCAACTTTCTCCTAAGTACGAAAGAGAATGCGGCCTTCCAACAAACTCAATAAACAGATCTATTGATGCATGAAAATTTCAGCCAAGGCAGGTAGAATCGAAGGCCTAGCAATTTATGAGATCTACGTAAGCAGCTTTAACCATCATTTCCTAGAAACAATTCGATTTTTGTAAACAAACATTCTGTGTTCGATGCGAGTGGATACTTTGAAGCGATATTTCCTTTATAAAATCCTCCATTGAAAGTTCGGTGTTTCACCCAAACAACTCTCACGACTGCAAAATCATTGCCACGCGCATTGTCCCGCAATACAGCGCCTACTCGTCTAACTGACAAAGAAATTTTGCTTGCTAAGTTTGCTTCATCTGTGGACTATCTGTCTCGTATGTTGTTTTAACGGGAAACTTGGATAAGCTTTAGTACCATATATTTCTGGAAAATTTTCGCATTTTATACTGAGAGTTTCTTGATTTGTTTTGTGATCTTTTGAGTACATGAATCATCACGTCACGAGCTACAGACATGTTTCATAAGATATCAACCATCAAGTTGGAAGAAAAGGAGCTCCATTACATGTACAACTTAACCGCAGATAATCTCATTCAAAGAATAAGAGTTCGATGACATATTTGCCGTGATATCTTTGAATTCAGAAAACATGTGAACAACTTGAAAAAAAAACATTTTTAAAATCCTCACCATACGATTTTCCAGGAAATCCACCTTGACTTCCGCCTATGCCTCTACTTCCTGGAAAGCCATGTGGAGGTATAATCGGTTGTAACGGTTTCATTGGCTCTAAGGCACCAACCGGCAATTTTGATGAATTTTGATTCGATTTTCCTTTAGGTTGTTTCTCTTTATGGCCTCCCTTTTTGTCTTTCCTTTTTGCATGACTTGTTTTCGGTCGATTCTCTTCTGATCTCTTCAAATGTGGTGCTGTATCGTCAAATTTTGGTAAAGGTTTCGGCCTTGCAAAAGGGTCTCTATACTCAAGCTGGTTAACGGGTCTTTCTTCAAAGGTTTGAATTGGAAGCTGAAAATAAAAATGTGCAAGTTATGTCCTCATTCGAGAACGAGTTAGGACATTCCTACACCAAAACGCAAATCATTCCAAAAGTCTGGTACACTTTCCAAAAAATCTCCAAATTCTTCAAGAATCTCGAGAATCTCGGCAAATCGCTAATGTTTTAATGCTCTTCATGAAAATTGAAGAAATCCCAGAAAGCTTCGAAAATCTGAAAAAAAAGAATCTCCCCACACAAATAATGAGATTGTCAAGTAAACTTTGAACAACTCTTTGAAAGTCTCAAAAGTCGTTTAAATCCTTAAAAATCTTGCAAAATCTTGCAAAACCTTTGAAAACTTAACAAGAAATCATAGGAAACATTTCGAATAGTTAAGAAGATCTGGACTGATACTAAAGTAGAGAAACAAGCATTTCACAAGACCAAGAAAAGAAAATCACCTTTGAATCAAGTTTCGATATCCTCTCTTTTCCAGCATGTATCTCCTCCTCATCCTCGCTGTCACTGCGCAGACTCGAAACACTCATATTCACACTAACACTATGATTAGCCGGTGCTGTGTTCGTCTCCATAAGACCAGTAACACTTTCAACCCTTGGGCTTAGTCTTGAAGTTTCAAATAAATCACGATCTACGCCATCTTCAACTTTCAGAATATCGCTCTGATCATTAATATTAGGCTCTTTATCATTGACTTCTTGTTCTAAAAAACCAGGGTCGTCTCCTTCGTTTTCCTGGAATTCTAAATCATCGATATAATCGTCATCATCACCATAATCGATTTGAAAGCCTTCGTCTCCTTCATGGTGGGCAACAAGAACTATTTTTTCATTTCCCATGCCAATGCTGACCTCTTCCAAACTAAAATTCTCTTCTTCATCCATCTCATTATTTCCCTCCATCGCTGTGGCTGCATTTAACGGAGGCTTTTGCTTAAAGTCAATTTGTTCTTCAATCCCCCCAGGCACTTGGCCACCGGCTGTTTCCCGATCGCCTTCCTCCTGTGTACCTGCAGTCCCATTTGCACCGTACGCTGGCGGCTTGCTAGCTCTGCTTAACTTTCCATGTGCACTGTTTTGAGCATCGTTTGGCGAAACATTTTCATTGGACTTCTCCTCTGGGTAAGACTTCTGTCTCTGCTCTTTACCACCTTCTGTGTTTAGTTCAACACCCTTTATACTACCCTTCGAGCTCTCTTTTGCACCATCTTCTTTATCAGCACTTCCTACGGCTGGTTTCTGATCACCGTCTTTCTCAACAACGGGACTCCTTACTCCTTCTGAATCTTCAAACTCAATTTCTTCTGCAATATCTTCTTCAATGTCTCCTTCGATTTCAAATCCAACTGCATCCTGCACATCAATTTTCAAGGACTTATTTGCTGTATCGGACGATTGACTGCAAAAAAACAAATTACTGTAAAAAGCCACAAGCAAGAAATTCACATATAATAAGCTGGAAGCTGACTTTCAAAATTTACATACCAAAAACATAAGAAACTGGTGAGCCTGAATTTTTTCCCAGTTTCTTATGAGTTCTTGTTTAAAACAAAAATCTATGAAACTGAAGCAATTTTCCAGAAACAAGTTTCAACTGTCCCTCAATATTAAGTGAGATTACTGCGAGAGTGCCCTTTCCATACAGTTTGGAGTGATTTGTTTATGAAATGTACGACACAGAGCCTTCAATAAATAGTAAATTGGAATAGGATACAGCATCTGTTATCAGCCATGGAGTTGATCTCTTTCTGAATGGTTCTACTTTCATCAGAATTTCTAGAAACAAACTTATCCGCCAGTTATTCAAAATTTAGTCGTTTGATAAGAAACTATACAGCCCGAATCGAAAAATGAGTCTCTCGTATGTCGGTTTTTATTGTCTCAAAAGTTTAGGCCTTGTCTTATATAAAGTAATAAGTAATTCTACGCCAATAAGCTGGCGGTATTCGAGGATCAACTTAACCACACAAGTCTGGAAAACATTTTACATCTAAAAATCTATTTCTTTAAAACCCTGGTAAACTGGTAAACATATCAAACTCAGACCAGTTGCGAAATTGGCTAGTAGGAAGTAATGATATCAAACTGCTAACGTCACTGCATATGCGAGGACAGAGTCTTCAGGAACCTTGAGAGATTTGACAGAATAGGCAAACTTAAAATTCGAACATTGTTCACATGGATAAAATGATTGTCACATTGACTTTAACATGAGATATTTACCTCTTTTCATCTTTGCATTTTTCGTATTCAATGTCTCTCTTTTCATCTGCTGTTTCATTTTCTTCAACCTTAACATCCTTGTTTATCAAAATCTCTTTTCCAGGCACATTTGCCTCGGGCTTTACAGAATTCAATTTCGCATGCATGTTTGCCAGCCTCTCCTTGTAACGTTGATACGATGTGAAGACGAGGTTGCAATAATTCAGTTTTCTGTTACGAACATAGTCTAGTGATGAGGCACCTTGGTTGTCTAATCGATCAACTGCTGCTGAAAGAACGAAAATATGAGATTCATTTAGTATCTACAATGGGACATAGGGAAGGAAGGTTTATGGAATACTGCTACGTGTGGAATGGATGTGAATTATAGTTAAGTTGTGCGAAAATATATGGATCCATAGATGCTAGAAGTCACATGCTCAAAACAGCCACAAGGATAGATTAGTGCAGCCAACTATAATGTTTTACTCATTCTGTTCATTCTGATTTTTGAAAGAACTCATAGGAATGAAATCTAACTCGTCTAAGAAGCAAATTTCTCTCAAAACTCTAAATCTTTGTTTTTCACAAAATTTGCCTTACCATGAGTACAAAGTTGCCGTAGCAGAAAATGCAAAAAGAGAGGGATTACGCCTCAATGGGCATGCACTGAGAACTTTATATGGAGACTATCAATCCACATTCGCATTCGAGGAATGCCAGCTACCCTAAGTGAGTTCTCAGTACTAGCTACGGAATAAATTCCCCTCCTTTAGAGCAGAGAAAGTCTGTTATCGAATAATCTTAGCGATGACCTAAAATTGACAATTTCTCTCAAGAAACTCGTGAAAGAAATACGTTGCTTGGAAGGCAACAAATTTATGTGCAATATTTGCACTTATTCTAGAGCTTCTATCTTTTCTGTGATATTGTATATTTCATATCGTAGATTTTGAAGTGTTGGCAGGAAACCGTAATTTCACTAAAAATCGAAGAGCCAGGATTGCGACGATAATCATTTTCAGCTTTATTTTCAGTCCTTCCATATCATGATTCAAAGAGCAGAGACAGAGACAAATTCATTTAGGTTGTGGACATTTCTTCGATAAATCCAGTGATAAAAAAATTATTAATTTCGACTAAGCCATGTTTTTTACGTTTCGAAGCAAACGCTGTGCTTCATCATCAGCATACAAAATTTCGACAGCACGAGGCTATATTTATATGCATAAAGAGACAAACAACAAACTAAAGTGCGTGATTACAATTCCTACGTGAAAAGTAAAGTGCGGGGCAAGCCCAAAGGACAATACCTAAAATAGAACTAACGGAATGGAGGACTGCTGGGAATTAAGTGAAGGACGATCGCGTAATATCAGAAGACTTTCGTGAATGAGTAAATCAAAATCATATCGTAGACTGATATTGTAGATAGTTGGTATCAATTAGTTGTGTTAACTAGAAATAAACCAACTGTAAATAAATTTATGATTATGATTATCATTATGAAATATCTTATTATTACCTCCTCTGCTCAAAAGAAAATCAACCACTTCACCATGTCCACCTAGGCTGGCAAGATGCAATGCCGTCCTTCCCTGATTATCCATATCCTCAATAACGTCATCAGAGCATATATCCAAGATCTCTTCGCATGCTGCAAGGCAACCTGAGCAGAAAAATCAATGTTTTACTGACCTAGGTAAGTTTAAATAACCAAATTGCGAGATCGGGTCTGGTTATTTGGCTACCATATTTTGTTGGTTCATCAAAATGAAATAAGCTTATTATTCTATCTTGTTGACATGAAGCCTTCAGTTTCATAATGCTGCTAATAAACTAAGAACAACTTTGATAGAAGATTTGCAAAAGTTTGTTTCGAAGTTTGAGAACGCGGAAATATATTGGGGAGGCCAGAGGTTTCAGTAAATGTCGAAAATGTTAGGTTTTGAGTTTGATAAAAGGCAGTTGGAATATTAAAAATTGCAGGAAAGAGTCAGCAATGGGGTGAGTTCATTCAATTTCTATTACAAGTGAACATATTTCTAAAAATTCTTTTGTAGGCTAGCAGCAGCTAAGTACAAAAGTTTAGAGGCTGAATCATCAGTATATCATTCTCAACTTGTATTCTATCACCAAATTAGACAGGTGGAAAGCTCTGGCACACAGTTTGAAAAATCCTGATATATGGACTTTTATCCACAATAAAAAGATGCCATAACATTGAGATTGAGAATAAGTGTACCATGTTCAGCTGCACAGAGGAATATTGTCTTTCCTTCTTCATCATACAAATGGGCTGTTTCAGCATTCAATAAATACTAAACAGGAAGGTAAGGACAGAAGAAAGTTAGAAGGATATATTGGCCAAACGAAAGTGTCCATAACATGATCAGGTGAGCAATGTATCTAACATTAACAGTTGAAATCGAAGTGAAATTCCTTTATCTTAGTTCCTCATCTACAATCGTGCTACTGTTTACAAAGGACAAACAATGAACGTTTGCTTTCTATCCTAAGCTGTCTCGAGCATTGACAGATAACTTTTCCATCAAAATTAGGAATCTCATCTACGTTTACTGACAGATCAACATTTCATTTTGATATCAGCCACGTATTTTTCATTCTAAAACCCAACAAATGTTATATCAAACGTCTTGAGCAGTGGGGACTCTGGAAGGAGTCAGGAAAGGCAGAAATTTTCGCCTCCTCCGTTGCAGACCTGGCAGTAAATGTGAAATAGATTCCACCATATATCAGTATCGCATCGTATGTGTACCTTTTTGTAGGTCTTTATTTAGTTGTCTATTAAATTGTATATTTTTATGTGTTGGCCATGGGGTAGACATTGTCTTTTGCTCCTAATGGCATCGTCCTTGTAGTGTTGCATAGTAGTTAGAGTATAGTAGAATGTAGCATGTATTGCAAAATTTTATATTGATATATATAAAAAAATGTTATAAACTTTGCTTGGATCATCCGGCAAATTCTGAAAACCGAAGGCCAAAAAGAAGTCGCCGAGAAAGTCCCAAACAATCGCACATTCACACTCTTCCAAATCTACTACCGATTTTAGATTCTGCCCAAAAAGAGACACGCCTTAGAAGAAAAATGAGAAACAAAAGAACCTACTTTCATACAGCTTATGTTGGTCATTCTCGTAACAGCCCAATGTAGGATAGTTTTTCCATTTTTATCAACAGCCTGATATCTCGCTTCTGGGGCAGGATTCGACTTTTCTTGAACAGCAAGCAAAAACTGAAGGTTATCTAACTGATCAAAATGACAGGCCCACATTGCAGCAGTTGATCCCTCGTTATCTTGGACCTTTGGGTCTGCTCCATTAACAATAAGCAGCTAAGGAGAATAGTGAAATGGTATCATATGAAGAATATAGAAAGCTGCAAATATATTCGGAGAAAGGGTTTCATTTCATTTAACGTTATCTATAAACGAAAAATACCCTTCAGCAAATACAAAACTTACTTATTAATTTACAATCTAAGAATCAAATGTTATATAAATGTTGACACATAAAAGGGCTAAATTCCTAATCTGCTGTTTTTCCAGGGAGTCGCGTAAACCCTTTAAATGTGTTTCTAAATGTTGTTTAAAACGATTTAAAGTCGGTGACTCACGAATTCTGGAAGGTGTATCATCCCAGGCTTTCAAAGATCCATAATAAAAACTCTTTTTGAAAAATTCTGTCCTGCATCTAGGGATCATAGGCATCTAGGGGTTTAAGACCCGTTGCTAGCCGTGATCCTTCGCAGGTCCAAATTCGACTTGAAAAAAGAAAAAGGTCACTTTTAGCCTTTGTTCTATTGTTTTGCTTTTCATTTGGCACACGCAGGATGCTGGTTAAAAATAGGTCTTTAAGCAGAAGACGGAAATGAAACCAAGAGACGTAGACGTCATAGATCTTAGAATTTTCAATTAGTTCTCCACCATTCCTTGCCAAATAATTCAAAATACTTGGGGCGAAAGTTCCTTTCATTAACTCACCAATTCTAAATGGAAAAGGAAACAACAGCGAAGGGAAGGAAAAACTGCAAATAAAGTGCAAATAAGGGTATTGAAAGGGGAATAGAAATAAGTGTCAATGAAAATGCAATCAGCATTAGAATAAACAAGTCCACGAACTTTGCAAGTGCAAACGATGGATTACATTAGATGCCAAATGATCAAAGTTACGAGGAAACTTTCATACAAAGTTGTCAACGTGCAAATCTTACCTGAACGGTATCATGTGAGCAATATGCCGCAGCCCAATGAAGAGGTGTCCTTCCATCAGAATCTTGAATATTTACATCCACCTTCAACATCAAGAAAAAAAAACGCCAACTTCAGTAAACTGCCTAAGGAAGCCAACCTAAAGACCAGCGAACAAGCACCTTTTTCTTACTTTGCAACGATTACATATCGGTTCCTCCATCATCTTCTCATCTTGCTACTTTTCCATGCTCTTTTCTTCTCGAATATCCCATATACAGCCGAATCTTGTTATAATGAATGATGAAAGGAACTACAAAGAACTCTGTTATATAAAGTGTTTGTTAAAAAGAGAGGTTTTATGAAGGACTTTCTATTTGAAGGACAAGAAATTCAATTTTTACACGAGCAGATTTGTGCTTCGTTATGAGAAGATCATAACATATGGATTCAGCCGTACTGTAATTCAGTAACTTCTCTCCACCAAAATCAAGTGCTTGAATATTGTTTAGGGTTATTAAAAGGACTGCAATGATCACAGAAATGGGACAGCTTCCCTTACTTTCCTTCACTCACTGAGTATACAGTATCCCTTCATTATTTTTGCGAAGAGATAATGTCATTATTTCACGGAGCTCATTTTATCTCACCTTTTCTTTCAACAGCGCTTCAACAAAATCTTTGTTGCCATAGTAGCATGCGATATGAAGACAAGTGAATCCATCTTTGAAGAGGAAGACAGATCAGAGAGTTATTAAGATTCAAGATTACCAAAAGAAGATTTGAAAGAGACATACTGAGACAAGAAATTAATTGAGGTTATATTCCATGAAAGGATTTCATCTAAAAACAGATAAATGATTTATGTCACAAGTATCAGACAAAAATATTCATAATGGCTCGATTTTCAGCTTGGTAATTAATAATTGTACCAAGTATGCTATTGTTTTCAAACACTTCTGTAGGTTTTTAAAAAGGGCTTTCAGCAGAATGCTTCTCATATCCTGAGGAAGAAATGACTGCTGCAAGCTGGTTAAATCATGGAATCTAATTGAATACACCAGCTTTGAAACAGAATAGTTTTCAACATTGTTGCATTGACATTTAGGAAGCAGCAACCTCTCAAATGGCATGCGTTCTATCTAACTCAACGGGTATTTTCTATATATTCCCATAAGAGCTTACAATCAACAAGTAAAGGTTATAAGATGATAGCATGAGTTGCATGGAAATACATAGCAACCCTGCAACCGTAACATTTAACATAGAGACTCAAATTAAAATTACATTTGAATATTACAAATCACACATTACAAATATCAAATAACAATTATAAATTATTCTGACAATGAAAATCACAAAAAAACAAATGTAAGCACAAACAAATTACACAAGGAAGACAAGGTTTTAACAACAAACTTCGGAAATTATTGCTACTTGGTATTTCATAAAATCAGCAAGCTCATACCATTGCTTTGATGCTGTAGATCTACTTCTTTGCTGATGAGAAACTGCAACATTTCCAAATATTCTGGTGCTCCTCCATTTGCTGCATACATTGCTGTTGTTCTGCCAATAGCATCTAATTCATTTACCTTGTCAGGATCTAAAAAGAAGCCACATTATTGGTGGCTAGAGTTTGCATTTCTACCAGTAACAAAATATACAATATTTGACCTGTCCCACTTTCACAGCAATTTTGAATAGCAAAGGAGTCATCTTGGAAACAAGTTTAAACAATCCTACAGGCTAGAAAGCTGTGCAATATTTTGGATGCATTTGCCGACTACAGTACGAGCCTTGCATGCATTAATAGTTCTTGCCTACAAATCCTCAAGAAATCTTGAAAATATCTTCAGACTTCATAGAATTCTTGTTTGCAAAATTCATAGTATATATAGCGTAACTTGATAATTGTTATCAAAATGTGAAGAATCCTTGAAAAGTATCAAGAATTAGCCAGCAAGTTTTACAAGCTTGGTGAATGTTTCATGAAGGGTCTGTCAGTGCCACGGTCTGTCTAGGGTAAAGTCACTTGACAGATCTGTGACAACTTTCAGCCTATAGTGCAGTAGTTAGTTTTTATATATAATTATAGTTAAGGATTCTTGTCATGTCAATGTGTGCCAGCCTTGCATGGTAATAACCTTTACAGTAGCTACAGAAGAATCACAATCAAATGATATTTGATAAAACTTAAATAATTTTTTAAATGCGCACAATAGTGATAAAAGATCTGACACCACTGAATCAACCCTGCTGTATGAAAATTTATAATACTGCTTGATTCAGACACTTTTGTAGAATAGCTAAAAGGTCTTTGAGATAACAGTACAGAAAAATTATCATAACTTGCCATCATCAATTATTTTCTTAAGCTGCTCCATATCAGCGTCTTTTATCACATAAAATATCTCTGGAACAAAATTGGTCATTTCACCATGGCCAAAACTAGCACTCAATTTGCTGGCATCAAGACTGAGCCATCTCCAGTCAAATCTGTCTAGCGGAGGAATATATGGTGACATTGGACTTGCAGCACCAGTAAGTGAGCTTGTTAGCGAAATGCTTGCTTCAAGATTGTTCCCACCATTCTGGCATCTGATTTTAACTCTTTTGTAATATTTGTGCATGTGAAGAAGTGACAGATTCAATGCATCACGAAGTTCCGCTGAAGTCTCATCACAAGGCAGTTTGTATTGGAATTCTTTGATAAAGTTAACAAGTCTTTGGAAATCTACGAAGAGGGTAAGATAAAGAAATGCATTGAAAGAATAATGATTTATGTGAAAACAATTGATGATGGGGTAGACTTATATACAACTTCCTTTTGTTTTCTGACTTTTTGAAAAAATTTAGAGGCTCTATGAGATAAAGCTGCAATGGGCATGGCAAGCCAGACATGATAAGCAAGCTGAAAAAGGTCATTCAATGCAATGTCAACAAAACCAAAGAGGAGGATTTTCAGGATTGCAAATGAGACTGCCATTAAGTCATTTGAATTTACTATGTATGGCCAAGTCTACCTTTCAAAGCTACAAGGCCAGAGCAGTTGATGGAAGTTGTTAGCTAACGGTGTGGAATATGACAACCAAAAATGACAAAATTGAATGGCCAAAGCCACCCACCTGGCCTAGAACAGTGACATCAAGGCATCAATTTGAATTGTACACTAAGAATCTGACAGCAAATCTATGACAGCCTTTTGAGAGGTCTCCATGATATGTTGTTGTTTCCCATTGCTTGCAGCAGGTAACAAATTATTATAATTCAGGTTTAAATTTTCTAAAATGTGATCTTTCAAGGACTGAAATGATTTGCATGAACTTTACCTCTTTTCTTCAAAGTCATCTTTTCTGTTATTTTCTGTTACTTTGCATCATGAATCCCCCGTATCTTTTCCCATCAGTCAGAGTTCATTATATTGACCTGCCGTTGAAACAAAGGCTTGCACTGTCAACATGTTTCTAGTTTAGTCTTCAAATCCTTGCTATCATTACTTCACGCAGATCTGACAAAGGAAAAGCATTATTCAATCACAACGAATGGATTTAGTAGTTCTTGTGAGTATGCAAATGGGCCCAATCCTATTAAATGTGTTTTGTTTTGATTGAGGTCTCTTTTCATTCAAGCCTTCATCCATTCATGGATCTTGTTAGCCTGCAAAACACTTGCGTCTGATGAAAAAAGAATTTTGATATCTTCAGAACAGTGTGGGGACCGATCATACTCACCTCAAGTAGTCATTAAAAGCAAGAAGCTCCAAGCTTAGTTATCTTACAATGCAATCCACGATCTGCAGTCTCCATCTTTCATTATTCCCGCCTATCCATTATTGATGATTATTGATTACCTTGCACTCCAGATTCAATGGGAATTGATTTGTTGATAGTAGAAGTCCATTATTATTCTGCCTCGTTTTAAATTCCTTTTATGACGTCATGGGGACCGCGGAAAGTTTCTTTATGACAACGTGACGTAAACAATTCTTATGAATTGGTCATGACCTGCTAATTATCGCAACTGTCACTAAGCGCTATTTGACTATTGCTGAATTGAAACAAGCCTTCAAGACAGCAGGGGTAAATTTTGTAACAATAGAACTTCCAGTTTGTTTACATTTTGCACCACAGCCAATCAGAAAGCTCAATTGTAATCACGTGATCAACAACTTCGAGCATTGCAACTATGGGGGAATTCATAGGAAAACCACCCTCTCAAATTCTGGTCGCCGTGAAAATATACTTTTGAAGAATCTGCAGAAAATTTCAATTCTGTGTTGTCAGATAAATTTCCTACACGACAAGAGACCTTCAAACTGGTTTTCCCCAAAGCGACAAGACAAACGTCGCGGCAAAAACGTCGAGAAAAGTTCGCCGCGAGAAGGAAGGATTGATTCCAACTGCATGTCGTTGGAAAAAGGTTAGCACAGCAAACAAAAACCTTTTCCAAAGGGACCATATACTTGAAATTGGTCGCGTCGAGCTACATTTATCGCCTAATGGAAAACCAGCTTCAAGCAATTCTACAAGAGAGTCTGGATCGAGCGATAAATTTAAAGCGTTGGACCTTACAAAATTGTCCCAGTTTATCTTCAAGTCATGTCATCTTGGTAAAACTTGTGATATCTCTAACATATTTTGTGCCATGCAAACTTGTGTGCCATGATTTTGCAATCTGAACACTGCATGGCGGATTTCTGCAGAAGCATTTACGCGCTTACAAAAGATTGTGCAATGTGAATGCAGCCTTTGAACATACAAGCTATAATTGCTATCCCATTTGGATTCATTTTACAAGAACCGTCGACATACTCAAAGTCGTACTTTCGCTGTTTGCTGATAACCCAGCTGACTTGATGTAGGTTCATTTTATTGTACCATAGCCTGCGTGTGACCAGTGGCGGCGCCAGCTCTTAAAAATCCGAAAGAAATGGGGGGGGGGGGATTTTGATGCCTGCCAAAAGTATAAACTTCATTTTTGAAGCACCCTACTTATCTCCCATTGAAATTGTGCACAAGATAATACTTTTAAGAATGAAATATTTTCTGTTCGAATTCAATGATTTCTCGCGAAAACAGAAAGATTCTGTCAATATTTCCCAGCAATACAGTGCCCCCCATATAAGAAACAACGTTTTCAATTTCAGGTCTGTTATGTTTCTAATAAAATGAGATATAAACTTCATATCAGTGTAAAGTTTCTCAAGTTTCTTATTAAAAAATTAAAACCACTATTGAAATTAAAACCAATAACTACTCAGACACAAGCTCTTTGATGTTGATGCAAAACGAGTCTGCTAAATTACGTGCCAAACGTGCCATGACATGTTACGTGCCAACGTGCCTACGTGCCAAATTTTCTTACGTGCCAACGTGCCATGACATGTTACGTGCCAACGTGCCAACGTGCTTCCGTGCCAAATTTCTTTACGTGCCAACGTGCCATTGCATGTTACGTGCCAACATGCATAGTTCCTGCCTGCCATGTGCCAATTTACCGACGTGCCAATTTGTCGTACGGTCCATTCGTAGGCAGTTTCTTACATTTTTGGGCCATCCTGCTACAAACCGTTTCTTTTTTATGCTTATTTTTCTTCGTTTGCTAAGAGTACAGCTATTAAATTCAAAAATTACTTCCAAATTACTTGGTAAGATCTTAAAGCATGATAATGACATAATTCACATTGAAAACACTGTCGAAACATCTACCATTACTGTACAGTGTCAAAACATTTTCAATTGACCAAGGAAAAAGTTCCCCAATACAAAAGTAAGTTTCTTACCTTTTTAATAACGGGAGGGCAAAATTTCTCATAATCTGTTTCTTTAAAAATGAAATGAAAGTACTCTGAAAGTACATAAGTAAAGAAACTTTCAGAACTGCTTAGTTTGTTCATGTATTCTCCTACAAAGGAGCTTTATTTAGCTAACAATCTTTCTCATTTTACCCCCAGTCGACGGCAAAGCTACTTTACAAAATGAACAGAATGTATTAGCTCATATTCCCTGCGATACGAGTGTCAAAAATTCACCCACTTTTCCTGCCCGTCAGGCGGCTGTCAGGAATTGTGGACCTGTTTTAGTTGCCTAAAAGATGATTCTTGTTGTAGGATAAAGAGGGAGATTGTAATTTGGGCCTACAGGGTGATTTTAGTCAAATTGCTTTTTTTGTGCTGTTGAAACGATCGTAAGTGGAAAATTCGATTCATGGCGCAGTGGGTGGTGAACTCTATACGTTTAGAGCTTTTTAAGTGGTATCGAAGAAATTTTCGATAATTTCTAGCAGATTTTCCCCGGCCTAAAGTTTGATTAACCTGACAGCGTAGCAAACATATTGAATGTCGGTTCATTATAGATGAAAGGAAGCCTTTTGGCGACTCACGGAAAACCGTTTGTTTCTTGTATAAAAGAGCAAATGAAACTTATTGTTGATTGTTCATGAAAGAACAATGGAGAACTGACCACGCGATTTGCCGTCCTCTCCTGCAGCCTTCAGTCGGACCCAGTCCTCCGTTCGTCAAATTGTGGTTGGAAACTGGAAAGGAGCAAGAAACCTCGTTTTCAGGGTGTGCCTCGGACTCATCGTTTGGACCGGCGTGGCGACGTGGCGAGGAGCGAGGACGTGGCTTGGAGATGGCGAGGACTGGCGATATTCATTATGTTCATTTGGATTGGCGATATTCATTATAATTTTCATTTTGGCGTAGCAAGACTTTGAAACGACATTGGGTAGACTGGTGCACAAGGAAGTCGAAGAAAGGTATGGGTTACGAGGCAATTTTTCTCGTATTTTTGGCCCAAAATGTGACTTTGCCACCAAGTGCACTGCCACTAGTATTTTGATTGAAAACCGTGAATTGTTGCAAAAAGGTCGTGGGCAAGATGAAGCCATCACAGGAAGCTGTTGCATGGGCTGCACGAAATAGCTAGTATAAATTGGCTTCATAAAAAACAAATGCACTTTACTAGATTTAGCCTACAAAGACGAAGTATGTAGATTTAGAATGTTGTCGATCATTGTTGAATGGTAAAAATTTTACTAAATGCGAAACAGCCATGATTGATAATTCTAAATCTAGGCACTAATCGTTTTGGTATTCGAGGGTATCGTGAGCTAGAGGCCTTTCTGATAGGGAAATTGTTTTTAGTCTTAACACAGGCGGTTAACTTCAGTTGGAACCGATTCTCAAAGAATCCAAGGAAAATTGTACTGTTGTGTTTTCTTAGCAGTTTTCTTAGTAAAGGATTTTCTGTTCTAAACCATGACATCTATTCTCTTTCAGAGGAGACAACACAAACAATGGCCCTGCAAGATCCCGCCCCCGCCTTAATGAACTACAAACTCAGGCCCTAAATCCTTCAAAATAAATACGAAAACAATAGAGTAATTAAGTCAGAACAATAGGCTGAGGTCAAAAAGTGGGTTTCTCAAAGGCAGGGCCTAATGACGGTGCAGAAGTTTCATTCCAAAAGAAGACCAGGCAAATACAATCATGGCTGGAAACTATGCTGAAAAGCAATAATAACCTCCTAGATACCACAGCATATGTATTATTACGTTTAAATTAATTATCTAACTAGGAGAAAAAACTCCAGTTGAAAGGAACGAAGGTTCGCGTATGGCCTTGCATGGCTAGGCCTGGCTGGCGCTTTCTTTTGGGGATACACGTTTTTTTTTATAAGAAACTAGTTTATAAGAAACTAGTACTAAGATGGCCAGAATTTTAAGAAACTCTAGTACTATGTCTGAGAAGTGCTAAGAAACTTTCAAAAGTTAAAAGCATGGATATCATAGCAAACATAGCGTTGAACCTTTATTCTTGAGCAATTTTAACTAACCATTTGTGTTTTCAACATAACAGAACACAGTTTATTCCTATATGATGATCTAAATGTCAAGAAACATATCTGTAGCAGTGTTAGCGACCACATTGATGATTCTGCATTAAAAAGATAAGAAACCAATTAAGAAACTTTCAGTACTAAAATGGACAAAATTTCATGTTAAATTAAGAAACTTTTAGTACTATGGCCTGAGCCTAGTTTCTTATAAAAAAAAACGTGTATTACATTTATACACCTCTTACACCTCAAGGAGCTTTTTGAGAAGCATGAAATGAGCTTCTTTGAATACAAAGAGTGAGGTAAGGAGCCCGTTATACATATTTACCGAATCTTTTGCATGGAAACACGGAAATGAATACATATTTCCAGGGGCATGGTCCGTTACAGTCCGATCCTACCAGTCTTAGGTCTGGTTTTTCTGATATGCAATTCGGCAGCCAGCCTGCGTGCAGTCTTTCTTTTGTGAAAATTGAAAGAACGAGAGGTCCTTTCAATTTTACAAAAGAAAGACTGCACGCAAGCTATTCGGCAGCAAGATGTCATGTACTCTCTGATTATTCAACGTCATATTTCTTTGTTCAACATCCATATCGACGCCAATCTCCATCACTCTCTGGACAACCCACTGCAGCATGACACGCAACCGCTTACCACAGGAGACAGGAAAGTTGGCCCTCTCCCACTGACAACGTCGTTACACTCCGTTCGTCAATAAAAGGAAATTTTTAGATGGGTGCCAACCGGGTGGGTGCAATGCAATAGTAAAAGGTACACCATGCTCGTCCATACCATTTGATCAAATACCCTTTTCTCTGAATTTTCAGTTGGCGAAAAGACCCCTTATCACTGGAAATTTCCGATGGTCACCCCTTTTTAAAGGAGTATTACTCAACCTTAACGTGATGGCTACTGTGCAAATACAAATTCTACGAGAAAATTTTGGGATTGTTGCAAGAAGATTCACTTCACTGATATCTCTTTTACTGGAAAACAGTAGAATCTCATAAAACTAAGGATATCACAGTTGGGCTAGGTGATATTGACTATATCAATTCATCGGGTATCCCAGTAGCATTTAACTGTTTTTGGGATATTTTCTAAAGAAAAATACCCCTTTTTTCAAGATTCTAGGTCCTAGGATTCTGCTTCAAATATACCCCTCTCTCAGCGAAATTATGGATGAGCATGGTGTCACATTTTTATCAACATTGCACCCACCGGGGTGAACGACTTATTTTACCAAATCACAAGATGCTTAAATCATCCTCAGTTATGGGGCCCACATTGAAATTGCTCTGCCTTAACCAAAAGTTGTTCTCAGACGCGTATCTTAGAGTGACATGCTGGCACAACGGTACATTGGAGTGCAAACTTGTGAAATCTAACATGTGATAGCAATAATGCACGAAAAGAATTTGGCACGTAGACACGTTGGCACGTTGGCAAGTAACATGTCATGGCACGTTAGCACGTAAGAAAATTTGGCACGTAGGCACGTTGGCACGTTGGCACGTTGGCAAGTAACATGTCATGGCACGTTAGCACGTAAGAAAATTTGGCACGTAGGCACGTTGGCACGTTTGGCACGCTTGGCACGTAATTTAGCAGACTCATGCAAAACACACTATTTTGATTTGTATTTGTGAATTTTCAACTAAAAGAAACGCTACAATTATTCTTGGAAGGTGCTTCTTGCTCTACTTGCATGCAAAAGCTCTTGTTTTCATTTTGAATAAATATAGTTGATTCGATTGGAAAGCTGAAAATATAAACCAATCTCATGTCAATAACTTTTGAATCAGAAACAAGCGTTTTTCAAACCTGAGCCTGTTTGCTATCAAAGGGGCATTATTTTGAAAATCAGGGCTGGTGTTTTTTAAAGGGAGTACAAAGACTGGCATGCTTTGCGTGAATTCAAGGACCTGCTCTGCAATACTTCCAGAATAACTGAGTGTACGAAATTCACAAAAACAAAAAGAAACGCTGGCAAAGGCTGCTGGTCTTTGTACTCCTTTTAAATTTGTGTTTCTTACATGCGGGACACTACTGTATTGTAGCCCTCATCTGTGCCAGCCTGATTTCCGAGCCTGCAGTTCCTGACAACAAACACATGAAAAGACAAATTGTTCAATTCTATTTCATTTCAATCCATAAAGTATTTAAATCCATCATGTTTTGTCTCTTATCACACATGCTACTTAATTCTAGTGCCTATATTTACAAAGAAAATTGCTTGTCGATGACTGAAAAACAAATAGACAAAAAATAACGAAAAAATGTGCTCCATGTTACAGCCACTAAAACTCAACGGTCTTCATACGGAGCATATCTAATTGAGCATGGGTCCCAACTCTTTTAACTGGTTGGTGTGAACGTCATGTCTTATTTCTTTGAGCAGCATGGCTTGATTGGAACTTTAGCAACTCTGTTATAATTCTACAGTTCGACTTTTCGAAATTTAAGGTGCTTGAGGATTACAAAGCTTTTCCTCTATTCTAAGGATTCAAGAAAGTAGATGGCGATACAGGGTACTGACCGGACCGCCGAGAGGGGGACAGGAGGGGCAGTCCCCCGGGCCTCAGGGTCTAAGGGGCCTCATAATTGAACACTTTTAAACATTTTGACTACAGGATATGTTCTGAAATGCATTTTCAGCCAGACCAAGGGGCGTGATCTAAAAGATTTGCTCGCAGGGACACCTCATTTAGCAGTTTTGCCTCTGAGCCTCCAAAAGCTCTCGGCGGCCCTGGGTATTGATGGTACTAGGTACGGTACAGTACTTGGAACTGATACCTTTGATACTGGGTACTCGTAGGAATTACTACCGTACTAAGGACGTTTCTAAAAGGACTGGAACACAGAAACTGTCAAATGTTCTTATTCTGAATTTACCTAGTATTTTTCCGAATACAGTAGAAACCCCCATAAAAGAACCTGTTTTTATAAAAACCTTGAGGCAGAAATTTAATCTTTTAAACCCCATAAATAAGAAACCTCCAGAAGCTGAAACTAGGAGAGGTTCTTGTATAACAGGTTTCATGTGTTCAGAATTCCTCAGAATTTCGAAGAATTCTTACATTCTGATCAGAATTCTGGTACAAAGACTGCATGATTTATAAACAAGAATTCTAACCAAAAACTGTTCTCATGAAGTCAAAAGAATTCTTAAGAATTCTTGAGCTGAAAACGGCATTAAGGCTTGCAAGGTATGTACTGTATACAGTAAAAACCCGCGTATAAGAACCTAGTGATTAAGAACCAACAGGCTGAAATTCTGAAATTAGACCCCCAATATATAAGAACCAATTCAGCCTGAAAATTGAAATAGGTTCTTATTCATAGCTGTCACCAAATTAGATACAAAAACTCGAGCTGTTTTGTCATTGAGCCTATATGGCCTGATACTGTCATATGTGCAAATTGCAAAGAACTCTATAGATGCTTTCAAAGCTTTTCATTGCATTCTGTAAAATTTCTGATTCTTCCATGGACTGCCGTTATGAAGGAGGCCGTTTGAAGTTTCAATCTAAACAAAAGAAATACCTGAAAGCCCTGAATAAAATAAGAACCAATTTAAGAACCTGAACAGCCTGATTTTCAACTAAATACCCAATATATAAGAACCTAATCAGGCTGACTTGCAAAATTATAGGTTCTTATACGCGGGTTTTTACTGTATAAGAATCTTTTTAAGAACCTTTCAGGCTGGAATTTAGAATAACAGCCTTTTAATTAAGAACAAATTCAGGCTGCCCAAGAAAAACCTAAGTTCTTTTATGCGGGTTTCTACTATACATTTTAAGTGTTACTGCTTTCCTGCCCCAATCGTTGCTGGTACTGAGCTCAACGGTACTGGGTACCGGACGTTTTGGTATTGTGGTACATTTTACTTGTCACCATCCTCAAGAAACATTTTGAAAAAATGAAACCGCCGCAATCTCTAAACGTTTTGAGGAAACAAGGAATAATTTTTAGGAAAACCATATTTTATGCATGTCTTAAGTATGTCAAATGTCTATACAGACTTTCACACCTTTGGTTTACGTGATGAAGTCACACCCCGAAGAATAAGAATACGCTGTAATTCCAATAAAATCATCGAGATTCCAGAAAAGTTCAACGGTAGAATCATAGCAAAGAAGCCAAAGTTTCTTCAAAGCCGTTCAGTTTAAAGAAGATTTAATTAAGAAACAGGATTCATACAATTTATACGCACTTTTTATATCAGTTCAAAGATTTGGAACCTATGCTATCCACTTAAGTGTACTTGCACACGTATGATACTAAGAAGTTGACCTAGTAATGAATGTTTCTAAAAAATTACCAGATTTCCAGTTTTGAAAGTTTCCTTACATCTTAAATACAGCTTTCGAATTTTTTCCATTCTCAGGAGATCTGCTAAGTCGCTACCGTTGTTCAGAATGTGCATTTTTGTCAATTTTCTCTCCAATCTACGACCAATTTCGGAAAGAGTATTCTTCTGGCAACATAGTGTGTGCTTGATTGGTACCAATTCTGAAAACTGTACAAGCTCAGAAATTCCTTGAAAAAAACATTGTCCTAAAAAGGCAGCAGGTCTCGCAGACTTCTGGAAGATTCCTTTTTTCTATTTGCAAACCCTAGTACTGGATCTAAAATTTACTGCTTCAAGATTCTTGTGCTTGACAGTGAAATAATTCAGTGGAATGTACTTCAATCTCTACGAAGTCTATTGTTTTCATAATTTGGTACATTTGGAATTACCAATCAAACACACCCATAGATTTTTCTCTGCAAAAGCATGCCGTTTTCACAAACTTCAGATGCCCTAAGCTCTTTATAAACAAAAGGTGAGATGACAAATTGAGAAAGCCCAGTTGCAGCGGCTTCAAACATAATTACAAGCATCAGTCATGTTCACCTTAGAGCTGTACTTGCAAGATTATTGAAGACAGACTGGGCCTTATCAAAGAAGTCTTTTAAAATCCGGTCATCCAAATTCAACTTATAGGATATCAAAAAGGTTAATCTTAAATCCTGCGATAAGCTTTCCTAACCCAGTTTTAAGAAGTGGAATTTAGCGAACCTAGGTTAAATTACTCCTCCCTCGTAGTCCCTAAACCTGGGCAAAATGAGCTAAAATCATGTATTTGCTATTTAAACAAGATTTCGTACGCTTTCATTAATCATGATCTTAATTCAATGGAAAATACATTAAACTTAGCGAGTAGAGTTGGTGATCAGACCTTGTTTAATCTGTAAGCGGTTTATCATCGTCATAATACAAAAAGCTCTGCTGTAAATCACTCTAAAGGTCAATCCAAGACGTTAAATGACTGCAAGTTTGTAGTTTACCAACTATTGATCAAATTCTATCGAACTAGTTCTTGCACAGGACGCCCAGTCGTGTGTTATGGGGCCTATGTAGCTTTCCCAATGAAGTAATTTATGCTGCTGCTGTTTCTTACCGCAACATAAAGACAACAGTACCTTTCTTTGAACTGAACAAAACTGAAATTCATACTATTGAATGGTTGATTCTGTAGCTCTGTCATTTTCCTCATGTTCCAAAATCATTACAGCATCCTGCCGCTATGACAGCATCGAATATTCTGTTGCTGTTGCTGTATTGCAATGACGCAACATTATTGACTGTTTGTGTATTACAAGTTATTACTTTTACGCTTTAAACTGCATAATATGAATCATTTTGAAGGAATCTGATCCCAATTTGATAAACAGGTACCAAACAACAGATTTTCAAACATTTTCACGATTTTCATACTCGCCCCATGTAGTCATGAACCAGTTCTATAAAATCGCGTGTGACAGCATCATGCTTACGATTCAACGCCTCCATCAAACAGTTGGAATTATGATTCAACAGAGAGGCCAGGTAAGATTCTCCTTTTAGCCATCATTTTTACTAATTATGTACTAACAGAGAGCTGTGAAGTGAAACTGTTATAAATCAGGCACTGAGCCACAGTTGATGATACGAAACTGTGAAAATAATTTCTTTATCATTCAGAGCACTTGTTTGTAAAGAAATTACCGCCTATAACTTCTTAAAAGCACGAGGTTCTTATTTGCAAGCTTTTACCATGCACTATGTATTCAGCAACCGACTATTCAATTTTGAGAATCATAGCTTCTGTTCTTTTAATTGTATAGATCTACGGATTAACGAATCTAAGTGATGTTAGAAAGATCAAAACCTCTGAAAGCCCGTCTCAAATTAGATTTCACGTGAAAATTCCCACGAAAAACAAATGAAGAGCTTTGCATGAGCAGTCTTTGCGTTATCGCAAATATTTCGTGATATCTTTATCTTAGAGAGGCTTCAGATAATAACAATAATTTCAAAGCAACTCTATGTACACACTAGAAATAGACACAAATCTTCGGGTAAAGAGCAACTGAATCTGATAGAAACTTCTAGGGCCTCAACCTAAAATCTCTTCTTCTGGTTCGCATTTGGCTGATAATCTGCCAAATATTGGGGAGGGGGCGAAGCAACTATTTCAGTTTAAATGCTTTGTTAACTCAATTCTTACCAAAGATGCTAATTGTTCGTTTGCTCTGTTAGATTCTTTTAACATGTTTCCAAGGTTGTGCAATTTAGAATTCCCAATGTTCGTTCGTCCTCTACTTCAAATACTTTGCAAACAAAAGTGCCAACCATGAATTACAGGTTAAATCATGTTTCTTCAAGACAATTTTCCTGTGGAAGGAACTTATCTAAAGTATTCTTTCACGCAGTGGCATTAAAAAACAGAATTAAGTGCAAAACCATCTTGAGGAATGATTACATTGGCGAGTTGACCCATCTGCAGCTCATTTATGGTTCAGTGAGCTGTCCCGACATTGCAGTCAACTCCATCATAAAAAATTCTGCGACTACATCTAACCAGCAAACCTGCCTTACTAGGCTGAAACGCTTTAAAACCGGGTCTACCCGGTTTAGCGAACTGGTCTTTATCAGGTAACTGACTGCAGCAACCAAGTCAACATTGGGTTCGCTCGCTGTGCATGCCTACTTTTGACCATTTCAATTGTCTACCGTAACATGGACTGCCTTGCTTAGGTCTCACCTGGGTTAGCTAGGGGCAAAGCTGAGTGGCAAGCTGTCCACTTCCTCATGTAATCTTAAATTACAGGCGAACCAGAGCCGAGTTGCACAAAGGACAAGTAGCTCATATAGCCACCCTCTAAATCCTATTTCCTAAGTTGCGAGGTTTTGGCCTAAATTTGCCAAAGAAATGTATAAATCCAATTATAATAAATGCAATAGAATTGCTGACGACACATGTTAGATTTATCTATGGGCTACCTATTGCAAAGAGACTATGTACAACCTGTGCAACAGAACCCACTAGCAAGACTTTATATGTAATGGATGATACCGTTCTCAGGACTTTCCTTTTCCTTTGGCTTTGTTTCCTTGCCCTCTCGGCGGAGTAACAGGGCGTCCAGAGTTGAAACCACCATAAGCGAATTTCTTCTTATCTGCAGGCTTGAGAATCTGAAAATAAAACATAATGATAAAATGAATATTTGTGCAAATGCGTAAGGCAAAACCTAATCATTTCAGAAAAGTACCGTTATTAACAAGGCCTCTGTTAAAACGAAAATGCAATGAAAGATAACTACAGTAATCCTAATAAAATGTGAAACAAGCGAAGGTAATTACAAGAACATTTGCACAAAGTCGTTTCTGCAAGAATACTATTTACAGGAAATCACTTTTATTATCGTAGTCCTTCAGTCTTGCCAAAGTAAAAGATAGGGTTCAAGGAAAGAATCTCCAATGGAGATTGGTTGCAATAGCGATGGCCTTGAAGCCACAACGATTTTCTTGCAGTTTCAGTTTTCAGTGATGGCAAACGAAGAGTTGCAACATTACTTCTCGTCTTATATTTGTAACTTATTTCCTATGCTTATGATGAAACACTGGAATACTTGTTCGTTGTAGGTATCTGAAGATTAGCTTTCAGTTTCGTTTGGTTGAGGATAATGCGGAATCTGTTTTTTATTTCCTGACAGAAAATGTACCACAAATCATCCATTGTACTTAAAAGATTTGAATGATTCCAAATCAAAATTATAAGCCGAAAGATTGAAGTATTTTTGAGATTTTTCTTGCCATTTCTCAAGAGTTTTTCTCAAGAGTCATAAGACATCAACTTTCAAACAAATGCAAAAGATTATTCGGTCCCATGGCAATAAATGTGCAGAGGACATCTCTCACCCATGAACAACTGCATTTTCTTTATTGATCTGTGCGAGAAGTCCTCTATGATTTGATCAATGTATCAGGCCCTTTTCAGTTATTCTGCAACCACAAAATTTTATTAAAATTTGATTTACCGATATTTCTAGTGCCTGGGTAGCCTGCGTGCAGACTCAAACCTCTATGAAGGAGGAAAGATGTCCTTCTTCGTTGAGGTTTGAGTCTGCACGCAGGCTAGTGCCTGGGAGACAGCAAGACAAATCACAAAACCACTTTGATCCTTTGGCTTTTAACTGGTATTTGAATAATTTTAATATGTGAAGTACTTTCGGCATTGGTATTTTCAAAAGTAGGAACTTTTTTCTGCCTCAGCCGGTAGTGCAATACCACAATCATGATATGGGATCAAAAGACCAGGTGAGTAAGGAAACAGTTACCGTTTGAAAAGTCAAAGATTCCTAGGTTTCAAAGCAATCAAGGAGCAAATCACTCCAAAAATTTAGTATATATAATTTTGCAAAAATCCTAAAAACTCTTCGAACGTTCCGTTATCATCGAAAAATCTTCAAAATCTCCAAGATCTTCACAAAAATCCCAAAGAAATCCTACAGGTCTTCGAAAAGCTAAGAAAATCGCAGACGTCTCCCCAAAGAATGATACGAATTCTCAAAAATATGTTTGACACTACTTTGAAAGTCTATCGTTTAAAGGGAGCAAAAAGACCAACAGTCTTTGCAATCACTTTTGTTTTGTGAATTTTGTACTGTCAGTTCTTCTGGAAAATATGCAGAGCAAGTTGCTGGCTTCGCGCAAAGAATTCTTGAAATATTTCTTGTAATCTTAGAAAAGGTCTACTAGAGGGTCTGAAAACTTTTAAAATCCCGAAATCTGGCACGCTAATTTCTGGAGAGATTTCCCCTCGAAAACATTTATGATGGCAATACTAGCTAGCATTTGGGTACTGTCACAAATTTTGCTCTTTCAATTTGTGCCGGTATCGTGTAAACGTAGTTTAAAAATAATCTAATGAATTGACGATCTCGTTGGCGGGGAGGCAAGTGTAGTCGAAGAAAGTGTGTTGTTTGTGTGGGTGATATGTTTGGCCCTCCTTAACAGTCACTATATTTAACTCCACCAAGATACCATGACTCCATCTCTTCTAAAATAACCTTAAAAACAACTTTCTTCATGGAAGGAAGGAAGCTACATCCTGAAGGAACACAGGCAGGTGGAGATAAAGTGACGAACCCAAAGATAAAAAAATTCTCAGATGAAATCAGAATTAAAATTCACGGGAAACTAGACAGAATTTATGTCAAGCGAAGTTAAACTTATTACAAATGCAAACCAAATATAGACTAAAGAATGAATTATGACAAAGAAGCGGGAAGATTATAAAAGAAAATACTGATTGAGAGATTACGAAAAATAGCGGGTATGTCGCCAAATACCGAACTTAAAGTTAATGAAATGTCTGAGAATCAAGATAAATACAAGGTGAAACAAAAATTGCTGAATCCCCACATAATTAGTCCCTTACTTAATAACAATCTCTACCCAGGTATTGAACAAATTTATGTGAGAAAAAATAGAAATATGATAAGTATCATAGACATAAGAATCATCTTAGGCAATGGTGTGAAAAAGTAGTTTCTTGAATGCGGGGCCTTCTGTACCGGATTCAAGAATTTAAATCACGTTAGAAACCTTACCTGAAATGAACACATGAGAGTTTCGTCGACACTCATCATTGATCCTGCATTGTCAAATTCACCACAATAATTTGGAGCTGAAAACAACGTGACTAATTGTCTCTTTGCAAAGAATTCGTATCCATCTTCCACTACCTGGATATGAGGATAAAGATAAACTACATAAATTTTGAGATTATTATGGCCTGTTTATGTGGGGAAAATCATCCCCCATTCAGGCTGTGAGCTGAGAGGTGAGACCCCACCGTCCTATACGATCCCTTGTAATTTTCATCTTGGTTTACACGGGAAACGAGCCATCCCGGTTAGGTGAGATCCCACTCTTACAAGGTGGAATCTCACTGATATGAGATGAAATTTGCCCATATTAACGCTGTTAAGGTGGGATGAAAAGTTGGAAAATGGGATGAAATCGTCTGTTTTCCGCACGTGTCAAATTAAAAACAACTGGAAACCTAATCGCTATAGGCGCCAATTGTCATTGTTGGAAGTCATGGCTTGGGAGGTGGGATGGAAGTGTTAGGTGAGATGAAATCGTGCATATTTCTATGATACAACCTGACAGCTCACAGCCTGGAAGGTGGGATGGTTTTTCTCATATGAATATGCTACGTTTGTGGTCAGACAGAACTCATGATAATGAAAGTTTGTCTCAGATTAGGAGTCACATGAGATTCGTTATTCATGCAAACTTTTCAATAAACAATTAGTTATTTCTTCAAACAAGTCTAGATCGAGCGATATTTCTGACTAAAATGAGTAGTTGCTTCAAAATTTTTTCCTATTACCGGAGTTTATCTAATCTTCTGAGAGTGTCGTTTCTTATAGAGCCTCCTTTATAAAGATGCATGCATATTGCTAGATAGTGAGCCAAAAGAAACAACGAAAATAAAAAATAGCACACTAATATGTAATATACCAACTAGAGAGCACACTGAAGTTTCAGTAAAATAAAGAAACAATTTTGTTGGTAAAGAAATCGTTACTCAAAACACTGCCTTTGTCTCAAATCTGATTCATTTTCACACTGCTTTTCCATTGCATGTCACAAAAGGGGGGCTAGGGGTTTCACGGGTCACGGGAGCCCTTGCGTTTCGGGTTTTACGGTTAGAATCTTGTGGGTTTTCGGGTTTTGAGATGTGTCCCGGGTTGTGAGTTGGCCAATGTCTGTGCTCTGGTTTCGGGCATTTCATTCAAAACTTCCTATTTTTCGGGCTTTCAAAGTAATACAGTCCATGTAGTTTACTGAGATCGAAAACCAGCTTTCAAATGCTTAAAACGATGCACAGAGAGTCAGTAAAAAGGAAAATGCTGAAAATGATCAAAACGACTGATGAAGATTGAAGATTCTTGTTCAATTTTGCAGCTTCGGGTTTTGGCATTTTTACTTCTGGGTTTTCGGGTTTTGGAAATTTTTGGTGCGGTTTTGTGGGCTCTGGTACCCCCCAAGCCCCCCCTTACAGTGTCAAAATATTCAGAAATAGAGATGAGATATGAAAACAAACCTGATGTGCCCTGCATATCAGATCAAAATCATGTTTATGAAGATACTTTGCTACAATATCTTGTCCAAATGTATATGAGACACCTCTGTCATTCTCTCCCCATCCAGTGACCTCTTTATCAGGATCTGACCACAGTAGGTCACAAAGCAGCCCTGTAGTGTAAAGAATACATGTTCTTGAGGTGAATGAATAACTGGATCATATAGCCTCACTATATATGGACACTTAACGTACGCTCATCTCATTGAGTTGGATTGTTGTTGTTGCTATCGATTTGCTGAGGGCGAAATTTCGTATGGTAACGTTGTTGGTTGCAGGTTTAACAGCTTCTTGCAGGTTTAAAAGTCTTCTCTCTTCTTACAAGTTAATCTTATATTTTGATTATCGTTCTTTTACAGGAGTTGAAAGTGCTTCCTTAAAGGCTACATATTTATTGTACCGGGCGAGTCATGAAAAACGCCCGGCATTTGAAAGGCTACTGCTCCTTGAGTATATAAGCAACGATATTTTGCAGTATCTGCTAACATGATAGCTAACATGTTCAATTGTTTTTAGAAATTTTCCTCGCTAAAATCGATCACTCCGTTCAGATTCTGTAGGCAATTTGCTAAAATGAGTCCCTTTGAAAAACCTCAAAAAACGTGCTAAAATTACAAGCAAAAATCCTAAATGTGTTTACCTCACAGCGATGACTTTCTGCATGCTTTAGCATGTGCTTTCGTTTTGGCGGGTTGAAAAGGGTTCCCCAAGTGTGGATAACTTATTCAGGGGGATTCCATTCTCCCATGAGGACAAAATACATGAGCACATCTAAGAGTCATTATTGCTAGGAAGGAGAACAAAGGGAAATTTTGCTTGCTGCTTTCACTCGTTTTTGCAGGTTTTCGAAAGGGGCTTTCTGCAGAAAATCTCCTATTTCGACGGGACGGAATGACCGATTAAAGCTGCGAAATTTACTGAGCCTAATTTGACATATCGGGGATAAACAAGGCAGCTTTCAACAACATTGCTTTGATATTCAGGGAGCAGGATTTTTTCAAACGCCGGGCGTTTTATTGACTCACGCGATACGTCCATGGGTTTATTATGATGAGTCTGCTATTTAAAGCTATTTTAAAATTTTGAATCACAAATCATTTGTTTACATAATTCTTGGGTAGAAAAATTTTAAAGGGGCTGTTGCACCGTCCTGACAAATTTCTCAAAATTTCCATATTCTATAGGTTTGCCTTGCGTTCTGTAAGATAACTTAACAAAATAAAGATTCTATGAACAAAGTTCCTTGGTAAACTCGTCTGAAACAGCACAATGCTATTGTAAATGCAGAAGGATAAAAATTTCCAACAAGCACATTTTTTTTTCTATTCATATAAGAAATTTACAACAAGTTTTACATTCTACTATACCTATTTAGCTACTATACTATACTACAGGGATGATGCAAAGGGGAGCGAAGGACAACGACTACACCAGAGCCTGAACATAAAGACACGCAACTACAGTAAGGCCCCGCATTCAAGAAACTACTTTTTCACACCATAGCCTAAAATGTTTCTTATATCTCTGATACTTCTCATGTTTTAGGCTCAAGTTTCTTAAGTTTCTAATTTACTTTCTTTGAAGTCCTAGACAAATAAGTTACACCAAAATGAGATTGTCTATGGGTATATCATCCATATTCAGCCATTTATGTTTGTCAACAATGATTGTCAAGGACATGAATTGAAATTTAGGCAAAAATCTGTTAAATCCAAAATATCTCACTAGTAATTTCCTAACGAATCATGTATAAAGTGTAATGCTCTCACTCTATCAGACCAGCAATTAATGTTACTCAAAATACAAGAAACTTCATTTTGGGTGTGAGCCTCAAGAGTTTCTTATAGGCAGGAGGGCTGATGATTTTTCAGTAGCCTAAAAGTTTCTTTTAGGTGGTTTCTTAAATGCGGGGCCTTACTGTAAACCTTACATACAACTAACTGTACACCACTAACAAGCACATTTTACATCTTAATGTACTAGAAGGTCTGTATATGTACTCCATTGGGCCATTAATTGATAAACAATAACAGTACCTTGATCAGGAACATCTGTAGGTCTCATTATCCTTCTTATCTGTTCCATAGATTGAAGATCAGGAGACAAACCTAGAGAATAGATCCACCATTTTGTGAAAGCAACTTTCAATTCTATTTGAAGCAAATTCTCAAAATTTCCATATTTCTATAGTTTTATCCTGTGTTATCTGTAAGATAACTTAACAACGACAAAGATCCTAAAAATAACGTTCCTTGGCATTGTATTAAAATTTCTACTACACTTTTTGAAAGGTAGAAAGTGCTCTCTTGTGAACACTGTTAGCCCTTGTGAATAGACAACACAGCTAGTAACAAAAATTAGCAACTTCAATACAGTAAAAACCTGCATATAGGAACCTGGTGATTAAGAACTTACAGGCTGATATATATATATATACACACACACACACACACACACATATATATATATATATATATATACATACATATATATATATAAGAATCTAGCCAGGCTGACTTGCAAAATTGTAAATTCTTACATGTAGATTTTTAACTGTATTAAACGGCATAATATAGAAAGCATTAGCAAATGACTTCCTTAAGTTACAATTTGAAAATCTTACCTCCATGACAACAGAAAATTTTTTCATCTAAGATAGCAGCAATAGGCAGACAGTTGAAACAATCGGTGAAGGTCTTCCATAATTTTATGTTGTATCGTCTTTTACCTGTTGAAACAGAAAAGTTTATAATGTGAAAAATTCTCCAAAATTCTTCAGAATTCTAACAAAACCTCAAAACTTCTTGTCATACTAAAGTGTAAAGGTATGTACTGTAGCTCCTTATCCATCTGGAAATATAAAGATCTTTTATCACACAAAGTTATGAAGATATCAAATCTTTCATGTGAAACAATGCCTAAAAAAGTCAACTTACATTCATCATAAAAGCCATAGATCCTGTTGATACTTGCACACTCATGGTTGCCTCTTAGAAGAAAGAAGTTTTCAGGATATTTTATCTTGTAGGCTAACAAAAGACAGATAGTCTCTAGTGATTGCTTCCCTCTATCCACATAGTCTCCAAGGAATAGGTAATTTGCTTCTGGAGGAAAACCACCATATTCAAATAACCTCAGTAGATCATAATATTGTCCATGTATGTCACCTGAAATCAAATCAGAGTTTTCTAGAACACACTACCAAAGAAAGCTGAAGAGGCCATTTACAAGAGAGAAAAAGGTACAGATCCAAATGGGTTGATAGCTTTTGGTTACAATTGTCATCACTTTTACATAAGAACAGATAAAAAATGTTTGTGTTTACATGTGATTGGATCCAGCTCAGAGCCATGAAGAATGTGCAATCTTATAACAATTGGCATGTGCATACAAATCATAAGCATAAACAACGGCTTTTCATTATTAGATCCAATCTTTCACTTCTCCATGAATGACTCAGACACTTTGATAGCATTCATAACCCATTTGTATGGATATAGTTAAAAGCCTGCAAGCCAACCAAATGAATTCAGCCTAATGGACTGACCAATCAGGATGCAGTAATCAATAACCTGGTTTATTAAATGAAAGCTAGTTTAACTTGTAATGTGAATAGGGGTATCGGGTATTCTTTTCCTGGCACATATGCATGGCAAACAATCTTTAACAGAAAGTATTTGGTCAAGACTAAACCAAAGGGACATGCCAATTGTAAATACTGCAACTTTTTCTTGTTACCATTATCTACTAATGTGGAACAAAAACTAAACTTTGCAAAAGGATACAAGTTTGAAAAGACTTTCTTCCTTTCAGCTTTAACATCTTAAAATATAAAAGTGAGATCTTCACATAATTCCTATTTTCATTTTGTGGTCTGCTTGCTTAACTACTGCCACAAATAAACAGCATTTAACTATATCCTAACAATCCAACTTCTAGAAAAATAGCCCAGAAAATAGTTTCAAGGCTTACTGAAAACAAAAATCTTTCACCATGAATATGGATTTTGACATGAGGCTGACACCTGCAAAATTCCCAGCCCTTATAACACAATCTGTTTGTTCAGAATCACCAATGGGACATAATCTGGTAGCTGGCGTAGGAATTACCTCTTCAAAATTTTTGTGTGATTGGTTGATGCATCTTAGGAACTTTGCGGATGGTTTCATCATCTTAGGAAGTTCCTTGCAAGCCCAACTTAAGTTAATGAATTGTCTGTGAATCAGGATAAGAACAAGGCAAAAATAAAAACTGCTGAATTCCCACATAATAAGTCCCTTAATAATAATCTCTTCCCAGGCAACAAAACTTAAATTTTGACTTTTGTTCAAAAAGAAGTGTTTGGTAATTGTCATGGTTTAACTCACTCTTTCTCCTCAACAAATGTAGTGCTTCACAAAGATGCAAAAGCAACACTTCAAATATTTGTGAAATAACCAAATTTTGAGTTTAAGATCCTGGAGCCTTAGACAAAGGCTGTGCAGTTACCATATATTTTTTTATCTGTGGTATTCATTTTTAGTGTAGTAAAATAGTTTGTAAGTAATGTTGGATAAGTTTGATTGAATACATAAAAAATCAAACACAAAATACATTCAACTGATTCTGCAATGTATCTTATAGACTTGATTCACTATGTTCTCAACAACTCCCTAAATGGATCCAAACTTCAAAGAATGTTTATTGTGCTGTAGGTCTTAAGAAGGATCTAAAGTGTACTTCACAATGTACACTAAAAATATCCAACACCATTTCAAAAAGAACTATTCATAAACCGGATGCCAAACTGAGGTAAAGGCTTTTCTTCCACATAAACTCAATAGTCCTGTTCAATTCCTAAGAGCTTTGACCAATGATTTTTAGATCAATGTTTATATGCATTACTTGCAGGAACTAACTTCAATGAGACCTTAAAGACATTTGAATACAAATTGTATCCTGAAGAAATTTAAATGCTCACAATCACAGGAAACCTATTTATGATTAATGCATGCTATTCTGAGTGACAATTGGCACTACTTCTTCTAGAACAAAAAGAAGCAAGGACTGAGAGAAACGGGGTCTCAGGGGGGGGCCATGGTCCTATCACAAAATTTTCAGTAGTTGCTACAGTTATTCTTAATTATCTATCATTTTAGTATTTGATAGGCACTCCATGTTTTTATGTAATATCCTGTTAAATTTCTACTTTTCATTAGGCCAGGAAGCCCTTTAGGGGTATTTTAAAGCTGACACACTTGTCTTACACCTGAAAAATGATGCTAGTAACGCAGTAGCCTGTCAGTAAACTGGGCTTTTTTCCGCTTTTCTGGGGAATGTGAACATCCCAACTTAGATAAACCTGCAAAGTAAATCTGTACTGAACAACAAAAATTAGCATTGCTTTTAACATTTCTTCATTCCAATGACAAGCATTCCTTCATATAGTACATAAAGATGCAATGACATTTCAATGATGTCATAAAATGAGATTTGGAGATAGGTCTGAGTTTTAAAATAATTAGCATGTCAAGTTCTATCAGTGTGCCAAATTGCATGCTTTTACCTCAAAACCCACAATTCTGCAATTATCTTGCACCATGCTGGACTAAAATTCCTAGACCCCCTTCAAAGGTTTAGCTCACTTTGCTCATCGACTAGTTTGCCTATGGCCCCCTCAAGTAAAAAATTGTATCTTGGTCCTTTGAAAGAAGACTAACCTATGAAGAGAAGGAAGGTTTTTAATTGGGAAGATCCTTCACATGACAAAGAACTCTTTCTTCATAATTTGCATTCTTCATAATTTGCAAGTTTCCTCTCCTATTGTCCTTCATGTTTACAGTATAGGCCTTCCACACATCAAAATGACAAGACTTAGGAATTTTCTATAATTCAATGGCAGCACCAGGTCTGACAAATTTGAAAGACATGGTGGGATTCTAACATATTCTTAAGCCTAAAGGTGTATACCCAACTAATGTTACTTTTCTTTTGACATTTTTTGCTAAATTTTGGAATCAAGTCCCCTTATGGCCCTGCTATTTGCAAGAATTACACTACTCTCGAGTACCGAATAATCATCCCCCCGCTTGTTATATAATTTTTGAAAAATTTTCCAACCCCCCTGCTCTTATTCCAGCCCCCCCCCCTTTTATCAATTTTTGGAAAAGAGAAATGATAGTAAACATTATTCTGAATAAACGAAAGAAAAAGTCTCAAAAATGCATTCAGCAGAACCAGAGTTCAAAAATAAATGTTTCAGCAACATCACTGTTCACATAAATATCTAAAAGATGCGTGTTTACCTAAGAGCACGACTATTTTCAATTTCTCCAGGCACCCCCCTGATTATTCCAATCCCCTGATTATTGTTATATTGAGCCATGTCCAGCCCCGATTATTCTCACCCCCCCCGTTTATTCGGTACTCAAGAGTACATTGTGCAAATAAAGTGCACAAAGTGTTATGCAACTATTTGTTATAGATAGTAAGGCCTTGTTTACACGAGTACGGTTTCATAAAAGTTCGGTTCCAAAAAGATTCACTTTGGCCTTCCGTTTACACGGGACCTGCCTAACCGTACTCAAAATGTTCATTTTTAGCTCAGTATTCAGATCCACAAATAACTCCTTTATCACAAAAATCAATTGCAAAAGCCTTCAGGTGACTTTATTTTGAAATTGTCTGCAACACATCATTTGTGGTGACACATTTTATCCTGCTTAGCAATAACTCTAAACAAATACAAAATCAGTCAAACAATCATGGAAAAGCAAATTAAACCATTGTGGCAATAGAAGAATCTTTTTAGCAACAGAAGACTAGTTGAAAGCCAAACTTATTCATTGTGTGATAATAATAGCACCTGCCTGATGACAAAACTGACTTTCTTAAACTATCTTGCACTGAAACAAAATGGACCACATTTATCAAATTTTACATTAATATCCAACCAAGCATTTATCAATATTTAATATTTTGGCTGTGTTGCTCAGCAAAATGCTGATATGAGTATTAACAAAATGGCCAAAACTGATAGATTTTCAACACAAAACATCTCATGTGAATAATGCATGAATACAAGGTGAAAATTCGAATTTTAGCCTGCAAAATTTCTTATCTACAGTAAATGCCTTTTACACTTAATAATGCCATTATGTACTACACACTGACACATCCTGCGCAAACCCTGTAGAATGTAGAAACAAAATTATATAATTTTTTCAACATTAAGCATTCTATGATGTAAGACATGATGGGATGCTAACAGTGCAGGGCTTGCGCACGATGACAAAAATTCTAAAGAATTTTCAAGAATTCGACAAATTTTCATAAAACACTTGTGACATCTGCAAGACTGTAATGTATACAGTATCTCTCTACAAACATTTTTTTCCAAAACCAAAGCAAATTCTTAAGCACAAAACCAATGCCAGTACAAGCAAGGCCTGCCACTGTGGAACCTTTTGCTCAGTGTTACTTATATTCATGGGTGTTTCAAATTCACACATTGAAAAGGCCTGAGGAAACGTCTCTGGATGCGCCAGCAATAGGCATCTTCTACTGAAAAGCCACTGGGCCAATTTTGATATTAATGATGATTTAATTCTCAATCAAGATCCCACAAAATCCCACAGGGTCATTTTTGGTGCTTTTTCAGTACATTACATACATAAAATATTATTTTAAAAGCAGGTTGGGAGCTGGCAACATAGTGTTGATGTGGACCTGCTACAAATTAAAGAAAATTAAACAGTAGTGTCAGAGAATTTCTAACAATATACGTAATTTACAATATCTTTATTTCTATTGAAGGTTGTTCTCTTTGCAAAGTTAACTTGATTCAATGATCCAAGATTAGACTTCAACTGACGGCTAAAAGTTTTCAAATTTTGTCGCTCTTTCAGGTTGTAGTGGCCTTCTTTGGAAGCATAGCAATGGTAATCCTTCATAATAGACCTTTTTACATCTTAAAAAGGAGGTTTGGATCAAGTGTCTAAATCTGGCAAATTTGTGAAGGAAAACAAAAGCATGAACCCTGTTGTAAGTATAACAGTGCAAGAAGTTGCTTTTGACTTCAGAACACTTTTCAGAGAGTTATAAACTCTCTGAAAAATGTTCTAAAGAACTTCATGCAACAACTAGTAGTTTATACCGAGAATGGGGGTTGTGCTCTTTTGTTTCCTTCACAAAATTACCAGATTTGAACCTTGATCCAAAACTCCTTTTGCGAGGTAAATGGTCTATTGTCCCCTTGGCACAGCCTGAATCAATCCAAATCAAAGCTGCTTTCATTAGCAGCACTCTAATTATCAAAAGCATTATGAATTTAGCTCTCAAATAAAGCATGGATGTGACTGAGAAACAGATAATCTGGATTAATTTCAAACTGGCAGTGCTACCTTGATCAGCCCCTATACTTTTGTACATTTCTTCCATGGGAAATTCAAGGAGTGCACATAATTAAGCAAAACAAGGTATTGAGTATAGAACTTTATCATAGCTGTAAAAACTCTTAATCTTTCATGACACAATATCTAGCTGTATTAGCTGAAATCCATAAGGTGGTCAATGGAAATACTTAAGCACTCTTTCAGCAATTGATGCAAAAGACAATTGGTATAGTTGACAACTTCATATACTTATTGAATGGTTTGATTTTCACAATAAATAATTGATGGCAGAATAAATAAATAATTCTGATTTTTATTTTCTGCAGAATTCGCTCAATACATCTTTTAACATCTTATAATGTTAAGCATGCTCAGGGAAAGTTTATAAAACCAAATCTGACATTTGAGCATTCTAAAAACAAATTTCTCTCTCTCTTGTGCTTCTTGAATCTATTTGGTTTACACTGTTCTAAAACTCTGTCATCCATTGCAATGCAACAATCCTGGCACAGGCCTAGCTATAAGAATCTTAGCAGGGGAGCAGTAAATCTCTTTGCCCCGTTCTGGCTCCTGCAGCAAATTTCCTGTAGCTCTCCTGGTAATCTCCAGGCAAGCAGTTCACAATGAACAGATACAAAACAATGGAAAACAGACTTCAAGCAGAGCAGTGTACCTTTTACAGCTCCCCCATATAGCATTTTGAGGTAGGCCTGGTGGGAAGCAAGAGCTATGACCTTCCTAAGCCAAGCCTGCTTTTAGCACTAATTCCCATATAGATATGTTTTACATGAACTATATGCAGCTCAAGCTCTGCTTGAGTGACATACTACTGATACAATGCTCTACAGTTGGGGAAAATTCTTGAATGGAGTAAGGATTGCTTTCAGTTCATTTGGTATTTTCAACTTCATAAGATCTTTTCAGTTCAAAAAGCTTCAAAGTAGTAAATTGCTCCCTTATTTAGTGCTAAAACATACATTAATTAATTTCATGGCAGGTTTGACAAAAGGCTAATACAAAAATCACTTATGGGCACCAAACTATCATTCACAATGAGAAGTTAGTTGATTCATGGACTTTGTCCCAAGAAAATTTACTAGATATGGAACATCCAAGGAAGAGATTGAACAACTTCATCAATTCATAGGACTGCCTTGGGATCCACAGCCCTTTGGACCAATCATCGTGGAACAGTTCAGTTCAATTTTATATTTTAAATTCCATACAATTTATTCAAATTAATTCCTGTACCAGGAACCCATGTACCTACTGTACCTACATATTTTTATAGGAAACTAAGAATTTGAGCCAGTGCTGAAATGAGTGCTGAAAGTTGCTACAGTAGATCATCAGATTTTGAGCACTCAGAGTTTCTTATGAACTTCTTGCAAGTTTTAGTTAGCACAATGATCATGTTTACCCCCATTTCCCTTATGAACATTTCAAACAAAGTTTACATTAAATAAACTAGCAAAAAATTAGTTAGTGAGTGCAGCATTTTTGGGAAATGGGAACAAACTGCCCATCATGTGGATAAAAATAATATATGCCTTTCTCATTCTAGACATTCATTGCAAGATTTACAAGGCGCCTCTGCCCCCATCTCACAACCCCTCATACTTGCAATCAGTTTAGTTCTGTTGACATTGCATCACAAAATGATTGGCTTGTCTCCCCATCCACTGTCTGAAGACCAAAAGTCAAACAAACACACATTCATTCCATGTAATAAGAGACCACTAAGATGGCTTTGATGCCACAGCCTCTGACGTTTTGGTTATGTTGTGGAACAAAATAGGTTATCTAGAGCACAGAAAAATTGCAGGATTGTAACGTTTCCAAATACTGACAGAAAGAGCAAAAAGATGTTGAAGCTTGCTCATTCTTTTTAAATGTTATGCAGCAGACACTGTGACAACGTTTTTAAGGGTTCTAGGGGGGGGGTGTAAAAGTTGTTGCAGAGGTAGATAATTGTAAGATCACCTTCAAATTTTGTCAGTTTATGATTCTGCAAACTTTCATGTGCTTATCATGCAAAATGTCTTATATTTCTTAAAGATAAATTTTTTCTGATTTCAACATTTAAAACAGTCATATTATTTTTTTCCATGGTAATAAACTTATTTATCTCTAGTGCTAAAAACAGGTATCACTGTAAAAGTAGTTTAAATTTCATAACAAAGTTTTCTGAAGCATTTCCAATGTTTAGTCAATCAAGTACCCTCCAAAAGTGATACAGAAAACAAGTGATAGGTACAATATCCTTGATTAAAATAGACAGACTGAAGTTTCTTAACTTTTTTAGCTACCCAAGAGTTGTATTTCTAAGAAAGAGTTTCTTGAAAACAATACAATTCCCATATTAAAGGAGCTGGATAAGAAATATGTAAACAAATCCTCGTTTTGTGCATAAAAACATCGCATTTTGAAAGAAGAAATTCCTTTGTAATTGGCAAAATTCAAAAGGAAAGATCCTTATCTAGATACAGGCTGATTTTTGGGTGAAAGATCAACGAACATGCTTGTTGGAAATCCATTTATATCGCACCCATCCCAAAACATATGGAGGTTTAATTTGTGTCAGAAGAAAGTGCAAAGGATAATCTCCAAGATTATAAATTTATTTCGAATTTTCTTTGAACAGTCACAACAAATTAGCTCAGCAGAATATAGCAAGATCAGAAATTTCCGCAAGTTTCTTTCTTATCCAGCTCCTTTAATGTTCACACACCTAAAAGTAAATGTTGTGAGGTTTTGGTGTTTGTCTGTTTTCAAGTGAATATGTGCATCTTGAAATTTGCACAGCATCAAACCAATAATGGCAAATGGTAAACTTTCTTTCTGGCAAAAAGGTTATGCTATCAAACAAATAGATGTTTTCTTATAGGAAACTGGTTTATCAGACACTTGATGGACAAAATTTTAAGAAACTCTAGTACTATGTCAAAGAACAACTTACTTAGCTTCTGAAAGAAACTTCTCAAAATTAAAAGCATGGATATTATAGCAAATATATCATTGAACCTTTATTCTTGAGCAATATTATCAAACTATTTGTGTTTTCAACATAACAGAACACTGTTTATTCCTTTATGATGTTTTAAATGTCAAGAAATATATCTGCTGCAGCATTAACAACCACATTGATAATTCTGTATTCAAAAAATAAGAAACAAATTAAGAAACTGTTAGTACTAAAAGAGACAAAATTTCGTGGGAAATTAAGAAACTTTTAGTACTATGGTCTGATCCAAGTTTCTTATAAAAAACGTATTGGCAGAGAAATTCATTTCGTTTCAAAAGCAACTTCCATGAAGTTTGGGTAATAATGTTCTTCAATCAGGACATTAGAAAAGTAAATAGAAGAATGGAAGCCGTTATTGGTTTATTCCCACAGTAGTTTTTCTTGAACTATTTGTCAATAAGAAGGTTTGCATGTGTGAAAACATCGCTCAAAATCTGGAAGGTTTCAACAGCACATGATATTCAGCACAAATTTGGCGACTTGAAAACACATTTCGATAAATTCGCAAAACATTTACAACAAACAGCAAGTCCAAGGGAATTTCTAGCCTAAAATGGACCAGCTACTGTATGACCTGTTAGACGCCTTTCAACAGCCAAAGTAAACACGGAATTGGGAGTCGTCTTGAGAAAAGTTTCATCAAAACAAAACGAGAAAGGTGCAGAAAACTTCATCGCATCGCGAAAGGATCCCGTTCTATGACACAATTCAAGGGTGCTAAGGAGTTCAGCTTTGTGCAACGAGAGCTTATTGGGAAATCTAATTTGGAATCACCGAATTAGCCCTTGAAGTAGGCCGGGTCAAAATTAGCAAGAATTTTTACTCACCACATATTTTCAATGGCGCTTCGAGCTCCAAAAGAATCGGCTGACTAAGAAATATTTCTCTTGATTTCAAGCAAAGTCCTCGCACTTCTGCTTCTGTAAGTTGCACATTTTTGCCAGGTCTCGAGCCACGAACTGCAAAGAAATTTGCAATGATTTGAGATGACCTTAAATCGACGGGTACGACGAAGAAATTAGGTTGCTAACAAGCCGGCCTACTGATGCTGAACAACAACAAACATACCTTCTAAGAGTCTTGAAATGATGCTATCAACATTGAGTTTGTCTGTTTCCGACATTTTCCACAAGTCCAAGGTAAATCTTCAGGAGGAAGAAATGGTTGCAGTTGCAGATCGCTTAGATTCGGGCGGATTCAGGGTGATGCGAAGATCAATGGCCGCCCTTGTCGACAAAGCTAATTTCTGCTCCTTGCGAAAGTTATTATCTTGCTACGTCATAAATCACAGGGAACCAAGGTCTGATGGTGTCAAGTGTCTCATGAAGGGCACCCGAAGTCAACAATGAACTGAAGACATTGTTTGAGACACGAAATAAAGCCGTAAAAAGCGGTTATTATTCGGTAATTCTAAAATCCATTTGATCACCATACGGACCCTTAGACCAAAGTGGTTAGACCCATATTTCTATGGTTAGACCATACCTAAGGTTCCTACGTCATCATCTCAAATGCTTCAATATTTTTGCAGAGTTCATCATTGCTTTATTCCGTTCCTTCAACATTTTTGTCCGTTTATTTTATTTGGAAAGGTTTTGTTTCTTCCAACTATAATATTCGAAATTTCAAAGTCGAGAATAGACCTTGCGGGCGACGGTCTGAAACCTGAGGACAAGAATAAAAAAATTCACTTCATTAGTAATTCTCGCTCGTCAGATCGGCACCCAAAAAAGTGACCCGATGCGATCTCTAATAGAAAAACAAGTGAGGGACCGATTGAAATGCTTCAAACGTTGTTCTGTCGTTAAAAAGTTATTCTACACTGTAAGTATTTTTGTTATACTTTTCGGCACAGATAATTCCCCAAATTAAGGATTTCGAGGCAAAGGGCATGCTGGAAATCCTCAGAAAGTGGTCAAAAACGGGGGATCGATGGGGGATCGATTAACAGCCATTTCGGATCTTCAAAACAACGAGGACCGAGGAGGGTGCTTTATTTCAAACTAAGAATAGGGTTTTTGTTGTATATCCAGCTAGCAGAGTTGGCTCCTTACTTACCCAGTAAATTTGGTACACACCAAAACGCTGCACTTATTGTTATTGCTACTTCATAGTTATAGATTAGTTATAATACACGTTTTTTATAGGAAACTTGGATCAGGCCATAGTACTAAAAGTTTCTTACTTTCACATGAAATTTTGTCCATTTTAGTACTACAAGTTTCTTAATTGGTTTCTTATTTTTTGAATGCATGAATTGTCAATGTGGTCGCTAACACTGAGGCAGATGTTTCTTGACATTTAAAACATGATTAAGGAATAAACAGTGTTCTGTTATGTTGAAAACACAAATGGTTAGATAATATTGCTCAAGAATAAAGGTTCAACGATCTAGTTGCTATAATATCCATGCTTTTTAACTTTGAAAATTTTCTTAGTACTTCTCAGACATAGTACTAGAGTTTCTTAAAATTTTGGCAATCTTAGTACTAGTTTCTTATAAACCAGTCTCTTATAAAAAAACGTGTATTCTGCCACGCGCTGGTAAGAATTTCTTTCATTTTAAGACACTTACCATAGGTTTCTCGCGTTCTAAATAGTATATTTGTTACAAAGTTTTTGAGTACGAATTATGTTATCACGTCATTACTTTTTTTGGAGCATTACTTGGTGATTTTAGAGAATGTTAAAACAGTTCCTCTACTACTGTACTTTGTCAAAACATGCTGGAGGGACTTGTCGTAAATACTCTCGAATCTCAGGCAAAACGATCCTATCTCTATCGTATATGGACCATGGGGCAAATCTATCGCATGTTGGAACTATCGACCGAACTCTACAACGCTCTCTGTCAACTCATGCTCTAACTACGCCTACAATCATAAAGTCGTTAATCATCAAAAATGTCAATCAACATAACTAGCTCAGCGAAGCGTGGTCTCTAAATTAACAACAACAACAAAACGTCACGATATACTCCCCCGGGTTGATCAAATACCTATGATCAAACATCTAAAACTACGAAAATTAATGTAAAAGATAAACTCACGTTTGTTGAAGTCGTCTTATTAGTTCTCCCATGATTGCTGCAGTCCTCTTCGATCTTGTCGTCTCTTGCTGTTCTTCACTCTCCTTCGCAGTCTGCTTCCTCTCCACCTGATCTTCATTGTTTGCTATTGTTGTCTGCACATCATCATCGCTTGGAACTTCCAAAGGTATCAAATGCTTCACACTGCGTCTCAATATTGTAACTCGATTGTCATTGCTTAACACTCGTATCTTTGTAACACGTACGACTCCATCGTTTCCCGCTAAAATTTCTTCGACTCTCGCCAGTCTCCAAAAAGCTCGTCGTGTCTTTTCATTCAACAACAATACGATATCTCCACATTTGATTTGAGATTTTGAACTCAACTTATCATTCTTTGTAACTCTTTCTCGCAAACTCAACAAGTAATCTCTTCTCCATAACTTCGTAAACATTTCGAGTAATCGTCGATGATGTTTCGCTCTTCGTGTTAAGGACTGATTCGTGCTAACAATCTCGAAATGCGTGTCAGATGGTACTGTCGTAATTCGACGACCATATATCAAATGTGCTGGTGTTAAAGCGTACGAAACACCTTCTGAATCGTCGTAAACATAACTAATAGGCCTTGAATTTACTATGCCTTCTACTTCAATCAATAACGTGTTCAGCTCGTCGTAACGAAGAATTGATCTGCCGATTACTTTTCGCAAACATTTCTTGACAGAACCAACCATGCGTTCGTATATAGAGCCGAACCAGGCCGCCCTCTCCGGTATGAATCTCCACTCGATATTTCGATTCGCTAAATAATTCAAAACGGCCTTTGATCTGACTATTTTTCGAATATCGATACTCGCAGACTTGAAAGTTTTCGCATTATCGCTCAGAATCAATTTTGGTAATCCTCTACGGGCCGTAAATCGTCGCAATGCTCGTAAAAATGACTCAGTATCTAAACTTTCTGTAAGTTCGAGGTGTACTGCGCGTGTTGATGCACATGTAAATAAACAAAAGTAACTTTTCGACGTATTTCCTTGTGCAGCTCGTATATATAAAGGTCCAGCAAAATCCAATCCTATATTTACAAAAGGGGGTCCTTCGTCAGTTCTAAATTCTGGTAACGATAACGAAGGTGCTGTTGCAAACGCTCTTTCTGAGAACCATTTGCATAACAAGCAATTTCTAACAACTCGCTTTACGCTTTCTCTTCCACGCAGAATCCAGTAACGTTCACGAACAACTGACAAGGTCATGCGTACACCACTATGCGCAACAGAATCGTGTATTTCTCGAATAACTAAAGTCGTAAAATGGTGCCTTTTTGGCAGCAAAATCGGTCGTTTACTTGTATCAATTACGGGTGCATTTTGCAAGCGAGTTTTGCATCGTAATATCCCTTCATCATCGAGAAATAAATCAAAATCGTGTACGAGCTTAGGCGGTTTACCTTTTCTTTCTTTCAAATATTCAATTTCTTCTACAAAAGATTCGTTTTGAACTTGTTTCAAAATTGTCTTCTCAGCGTGTTCTATTTCGTTTGAAGTAAGCGTATCCGATTCGTGTTCAATATTCAAATTTGATTTCGAAACTTTTGCTTTCAATTTCGCTATGAATCTAAGTACCCAGGCCATTGTGCGTAATAATTTCGTTTTCGAACTGAATCTTTCAATTGCAATAATTTCAGAATTTTCCTTTTCATTGACTGAAAGGGCATGTGTTTCGGTATCGCGTTGTTTCAAGGCCTCCCCATATGCAATTTTTGGTGAATTTGAGTTCGAGGGAGGTTTAGGCCAAAATTCTGGTTTCGATTTCAAAAATTCGGGTCCAGTCCACCAAAGACTGCTTTTGACTAACTCGTTCGATTTGATGCCTCGAGAGGGCAAATCTGCAGGATTCATCGTTCCAGGACAGTAACCCCATTCCTCAATTAAAGATTGTGCTCGAATCTCGTTTACTCGGTTTTGAACATAAGTTGTCCAAATTCTGTCATTTCTTAGCCAACAGAGCACGACGTTTGAATCGACCCAGAAATAACGCTTTAATTTGACATTCATCGCGCTTTCTAATGACTGACAAACACTTTGCATGAGTCTAGACAAAATCAGTGCACCAAGAAGCTCTAATCTGGGTATTGTCTGTTTTTTGATGGGTGAAACTCTCGATTTAGAGGCAATCAAATTGACACAAACAGATCCATCATCGTATCTTGTGAGCAGATACACACAAGCTGCATAAGCGGTTGAGCTCGCATCTGAAAAGCCGTGGACTTCAAACTCCGTCGGTTTGGCCGCTTTCGTTTCAAACAAACAACGAGGCAATTTCACGTCTTGAAGCCTTTGGAGATCAAAAATTATCGAATTGAATTTGTTTCGCATGTCACCTTCAAGTTCATCGTTCCAATTAATATTTTCGACGCACAAAATCTGAAACATTTCTTTCAACTTGATAGTGACCGGTGTCAGAAATCCCAAAGGATCAAATATTTTGGCTGTTAAACTGAGCACTGATCTTTTCGTCGGGGGCAGCGTATTCGCAAATTTGATCAGTTCTTGAAAATCGAAATAAAATTCGTCGGATTTCGTGTCCCAATTTAGGCCTAAAACTTTCGCTTTGTCATTTACCTCATCTGCTGTTTGTGGGCCTAAAGTTTTCTTCGCAAACGATTCATCATCTTCTCTCACTGGCATACTTATTTCGTCGGTTTTAGAATCTGTTTTCGATTTGGTTTCTTCGTTTTGAATCAATTTCATCAGATCGGGGGAATTCGATTTCCACTTTCTTAGATTAAAACCTCCACGTTTCATAATTTCTTTGGAAGACTTGAAAATTTCAAAGGCTTCTTCGACTGAATTTGCTCCGCCCGCCAAATCATCCACAAATAATTGATTTTTCAGCAATTTAACGACATCGGGATTGCTGTTTTCGAATTTGCTCAAATGCTCGTTGATTACGTAGCCTAAAGTGCTCGGACTTGATTTTAAGCCGAAAACTAAACGCCGGAACCTGAGATGTAACAATTTCGGAGCCTTTTCATCATCAGAAGCTTTGTACCATAGGAACCGCAAGGCATCACGGTCCTTTTCGGCAATAGAAATTTGCAGAAAGGCTTTCTCAATATCTGCAACCATGGCGATTGGTTTCGATCGAAATTTGGCTAACACATCAAAAATGGGCGGTATGAAGTTAGGTCCATTTTCAAGATAATCATTCAACGATAAATCATTTTCCTGCGATTTTGCAGATCCATCGAAAACAATTCTCAATTTAGTTGTTTCTCTGTCTTTCCTCGTTACGCCAAAATGAGGAAGATAATGTGTCTCATTTTGCTCGATGAATTCGCTTGTTTGTTCAGCTTCTGGCACTAGTTCAATTATGCCTAACTTCAATTGCTCATCAATGATTTTATCATACTCTTGTAAAACCTCTTTGTCTCTTTCGAGACGTGAATACAACGAATTTAACCTATTCAATGCTTGATCGAGGTCAGCGGGTAAGAGCTCAGGCTCTGAACCTTTTCTGGGAAGCTCTACTTCATATCTTTCACCATCGTGACTGATTTCTTTCAAAAACGGATGTGTTTTGTTCTCTTTTTCTTCGTAAATACCCAAAGATTCGGTATCCCAAAATCGTTTTAATTCATTCGCCAAAATGTCGTTTTCGGTTTCCAAGGGGGGACGTTCTTCTATGCACAAATTCGATATTGTGTTGTTTACTTCATCATTAGTGGGGGCTTTCACAGGGCCTGACAAAAGCCAACCAAATTTGCTCTTTACTGCTGTGGGCCCTTCTGTTCCCTTAATTACGTCTCCAGATACCAAGTCCCAGTATCTGTCGGATCCAATCAAAATGTCTACGGGTTCATTTTCGTTTTCTGAATTTAGGGTGTCGGCAAACTCTAGGTTTTCTAGATGGGGGTATTGTGTTAAATCTACCCTCGCGGGTAAATTTGTGCAAAGGGTGGGAAAACTCAAGGCTGTTAATTCAACCTTCTCATCACTAACCCCTTTTAAGCTAAGCTTAACTAAACTGCAAACACTCTTCGTGAATTTCTCGCCACCAAACGTGTTCAAATGAACCGTCTCTTTCTTCATCGGTTTCAGATTCAGCTTTCTTCTCAAATTTTCAGTTATGTATGTTCGCTGACTTCCATTATCAAACAGTATGCGTACAGGAACTCCCGTCGATTCTCCTTCCTTATATGCCATCGTTTTCGCTGTCTGCAGTAAGACTCTTCGTGATTCATTTCGTGATGATGCAGAAGCACTCGTCGTTGTGTTTTCGCTCGAAGCCTGTCTCGGTTCGTTTCTCGTATTGCTCGCATTGCTCGTAGTCGCATCTCTTCTTGTTTCGTTATCAGACTTCGTTATCTCATCGCAAATCGATTGGTGGTGTCGCTTGTTGCATCGTCGACAATTTCTCGTTGTGTAATTACAATTTCGTACTCGGTGATTTGGTCGTAGACACAAAAAGCACCGTCCTTGTGTTTTAAGAATCTGCTTTCGCTCATTAATATTCTCCACTTTGCTGCATGAGGCTGAATAGTGTTCACCTTTACAATAAATGCACCAGATATTCGAATTTCTTCTTTCGCTTTCATTAAACAGCACAGAGGCTGTAGATCTCGTGTTTTGGTTCCAATTGTTCGGGTTAGATACATGTGATCTCGTTTGACTCGTTGTCGTTTCACTAATTTTCGCTGCTTCTCCGATTTCTCTCGCTTCCACTTCTCGTTCCAGCAATTCCAACAGTTCATTCATTGACCAAATTTCTCGGGATATCAATCGTGATACTTGCACTCGTACGTCGGTCGGAAGTTTTCCCATCACAATTGGGATCCATGTCGCTCCATGTGTTTCGCTAGATAGTCCCATATTTTCGAGCCCTCTAACACTTATGCTGATCTTATCATATAAATACCTCAGTTGTCCTGGTTTGTCGCCACTGCATGGTTTAAGCTTGATCAGCTCATCGGTAATGGTCGAAATCGTCAATTGTTTTCTGCCGAATCGTTTCCTTATTCTTTGCTTTGCCTCTTCGTAATTGGCCTCGGTGATTTGCAACCCTTCAATGACCCTTGCTGCTGGCCCCTCCAGATAATACTGTAAATAATTGAACTTCTCAATTGTTGGGATTTCATCGTTACTGTCAATCGCAGTTTCAAATCTGTCCCAAAATCCAGCAAATTTCAGCAAATCTCCGTTGTATTTTTGCAGATCTAATTTCGGTAGTCGGGCGTGGCTTCTGGTTGTACTTGCTGTCGAATGCATGCTTGAGTTTGGACTCATCTCTCGTTCGTTTCGTCTCTGATTTCGAGTTAAAATGTGTTCCATCTTGTTCAGTGCTTCTGTTATCTTGTAGTTGATTTCTTCGCTTTCGTCTATTTCTTTCTCTATAGTTGTAACGTCGCATATTGCCAAGATTTCGTTATCGATAATATCTAAAGTTCCTTTCTTCTGTTCCAATCGTGTTTTCAAATTCTTGATCGTAAATTGGCCTTCGTTCGATAAAGTTCCTCCATCTATTACATCGTTAACTTCGTTGATATACTGTGTTATCTTTCCTCGATGTGCCTTTCTCGACGCTTTCAATCGTTTCAATTTCTCGTCAGTTTCTTTGCCCATGGTATCGCGAATATGTATCTCTTCGTTCGTGTTTAGGTTCGTTCGGCCCCACGTTGGGCGCCAATTTATGTCGTAAATACTCTCGAATCTCAGGCAAAACGATCCTATCTCTATCGTATATGGACCATGGGGCAAATCTATCGCATGTTGGAACTATCGACCGAACTCTACAACGCTCTCTGTCAACTCATGCTCTAACTACGCCTACAATCATAAAGTCGTTAATCATCAAAAATGTCAATCAACATAACTAGCTCAGCGAAGCGTGGTCTCTAAATTAACAACAACAACAAAACGTCACGATAGGACTCGAGAAAATTAAAGGTCCAACTCTCACTTGTTGGGGAGACAAGATACGCTTGACTGAGGAAATTAATAAATCCCCCCGTGCAGTGGGTCAAAGCTCATGCGCCCGTCAGAGCTTCAACCCCAAAACGCTACTGCGCATGAGCTATAACCTACTGCACGGGGGGAAACATAAGATTCCTCGGACAAAGCATATCTCGTCTCCCCAACAATCACGGGCTTTTAATTTCTGAAGAATTAAGTACAGTTTCTTCAAAAAAGAGCGTTTAAGGAACATCCGAGAAACAGTTCAGAAACTTCGAGCAGTCAAACAATGGAGATTCAAGGGAACTTTCAGTTCGCAACACATTCATAAGTTCACAAAATCTCTTTCAGGTGTGTTCTGGGTGATTAAATTGGACCATCCATGTCTGTAAGCTATTTGAAACTAAACATCTAATGAACCGACATCGTTTTGCCTAGTTATCCGCCGTTATCCGTTCTCACGAGAACAGTGAAGCAGTCGTAGAAATAATGAAATGTGAGAATTTTCAAAGCACCCTCAGTTGAGGGACCTCTTTAAACTCACATTTCCAGTTAGCATTCTGTGGGAAACATCAATCACCTTTATACAGTCAGTGATCAAAGTCCAAGAACGAAGATAGAGCGAACTAGTCCAAACATAGCACAAAGATAACAAGATAGACATGCGTCTCTTGCAGGGACGCCGAGAGCTTTCCGAGGCCTAGGGACAAAACTGAGGAATGAGGCGCGAAGGAAGCAGAAACTTTTTTCGATCATGCCCTTTAGATTAGCATCAAATGTATTTTGGAGAATTTCCTGCAGTCAAAATGTCAAAAAATCTTCAATCATGAGGCCCCTTAGGCCCTGGGGCAAATTGCCCCTCCTGCCCCTCTGGCCCCTTCTACTCGGCGGCCCTGGCCTCTTTTAACATTTATACCGCGCTAAGTTAATTGCTACCAATAGATTTTTACGTGCTACGAATTTTCAAGTGAATTCTCAAACGAAATTTAAAATATCGCCTTTGTAAATTGATTGTACTGTTGCATAAGTTCTCGTAAACAAACTGTTGCATAAGACGATGACATCAAAGAAAACACAAACTCAGTATCAATGCTGTTTGAAATCTGGCCTTCAATGGCATTATGGTTCTTGCTTTTGATTTCGTCATTATGATGAACTGCCTTGGTCATTTCACCGTGAGCACCTTTGCCTCGACTGCTCTGCGGCATTTCTTTGCCAGCTGTTTTATCATCAACATAAAACTCCCATCGAAAATCAGTCGGATATGAAAGCAACTTGCGATAAACACCAGGCACGTTAAGTCGTAACTTCCGAATGCGAAAGTCCCCTCTCTTAAGGTCATCTTCTTTCAAGATACTTTCATAAAATTCTTCAAGATTCTTTGGGGTGCTAATCTTGAACCCTGGGAGTGGAAGGACGACGTGTGAGATATCATAAGTTCCACCTTGGACATCATCCTTCGATATGATATGGAAATCATCTGCTGTGCAACCTTTTCCGTTATCCTTCTGGGAAACTATATCTCCTTCTACAACCGCAAAGCCTAGCGCCTTTAATCGGTATGTTGCAATCTTATTCCATACTAAACTGCAATAGCTATGGATGTACATTAACCTTACAGCATACGGCAAACCAAACAAAGCCTTTAGACAACCATCTTCGTTAAAACCATACTGATTCAATGCTTTCAGCACTGCTAGCTCCCTCGTTTTCCAAACCGGCATCTTCTTTATCGTACCTGCAATATCTCTTGTTTCTTGAAAATACTTCTTTGCATGGTCAACGTCATCATCATAACCTGAAGGTGTCAGTATCGAGTCAACGGCTCTTATAAAATCTCCTTTCAACATGGCTAAACCGATATCAACAGAACTGCTTGAACTGTCCTCAAATCCGAATCTCTGTGGACCAAAGTAGTTCACAAAACCGTTTTGCTTCACATTAGCAACTGCAGTTTCTACAACTTTCGTTACAAGGTTAATATCTCTGCTTTGCCCTACCCCCACATCACGAACAACTATTCTAAATAGATTCCCCGATAGATCTCCTAATCTTAACCTCTTATCAACTTTCTCAATGTTTGAAATCTCAAGCTCATTGCCCTGTAAAGCTTCGTTGAAATTCGTTAGATCTTTTAGATGAAGTCCTTCAACCGTCACATTTTGGTACGTGACTGCCCTCTTGTCCTTAACACCAGCATAGCTAAAATCTGACGGTTTCACCTTCAACACACGTGACAGCTTGTTTATTGCATCAGACATTTCTATGTTTCTTTTACAAAGAGTAAACTTGTGGATCAAACTTTCCTTCATCTCTCCTTCATTACTTTTCGAGCTTACTTCTTTAAAACCACGTTTCCTTCTGAATCGAACATTTATTTCACAGATCTCTTCATCATTAGATGGACTGAACGTCTTTGACTCTAGAAATGATCCAAAATGTTTGCTTATCAAATGATGTATTTTTGTACGCTGCTCTTTGTTTGTTCCAGCTTTCAAAACAAATGTTGATTTGTCCTTTAAAATCATCTGACTATGAACAAATCTGAAGAAATCGTCAACATATTCAGAGGAAATCCCAAGAGAGACAAATTCGTTATAAACAGGATCGTCTGAGACATATATTTCACATTTTCCAGCATCATTTTTCGTCGTAGTTGTTTTTAAATGTGGGAATAAAAACCTTATACATTGATGAAGCTGTGTTCTGCTATTCTTATCCTCGAAGATTCCCAAACAAACAATATCTCTACTTTCTTTTCCAAACTTCATATCAACAATCTTATCAAAAATTGCTTCAGCTATGAGCTGTTTCAAAATTCCTTTGGGATCTTGAGGATTCTCAGTTTTCGATTCCCGGTGAGAAATTTCTTTCATTTTATCATCGGTCTTTCTTGGGACATTATTGCTATGTTGGGAATGAACCTCTGGCAAAACAGAGCATTTTTGGAGCCCCTCTTCATCAACTACCTGACGTACTTTCTCATTGTCAGCAGAACTTGATTTTAAACGTTGTCCTTCTCGAACAGCATCAATAAGGCTTTCAGTGCCTTTATAAGGGGACCCTAATCCAGCAATGTTTCCATCAGTACCTATTTCCCTTACTTCAAAGTCTTGCCAATTACTTTTAATTTTTCCAGTGAAACCATCGTGCTTTGAAACAAAACATTCAATTCCAAACATATTTGCATTCTATTTTCTACAGGTTTCCAGCATTGAATGAGGTGGACATTAGTAGATCATTTGGGCAGGGATTTCTTCGGTATTTAGCTGCCATCTACAAAGCAAACTGTTATTTTGTTAGTTAGTGGATAGAATAGAAGTCAGTTATCTAAAGAAATGACAGCTGCAAATCACTCAAGGTTGGAAATTCAAGAAATCTCAATCACAGCTTCTGAAAGAAACAGCTGCAGTGTGGAACTCTCTAAAGCATAAAAGCAAAGTAAGCGGGAACAAGAGAAACTTTAGACATAATGTTATCCCTATTTTGATAGAAAAGTACTTTTCAGTTGGGTTTCCAGGCTCAATTTCCATCTTTGGTGTCTGCTTTCGACATATTTTTAGAGAGCCAACAGTTTTCTATTTCAACAGGCAATTTTGCAGACTCACAAACCCTTATTCTCTTTCAATTGCAGGGCCTTTGGAAACAGCTGCTGATTGGGGAGGGGGCAATTGTTCTTAAACAATAGAGAACAATACATATAACCAATGCTTGTGACATAGCAAAATAGTTTTCAAAATTATTGGGGAGACTTGAGTCCTACCTGCTACCCTTCTTCCTATGGACCTGAACTGAGGGGCCAAATGTGGAAGTCATTTTCATTCTATCTTTATGGACAATTTCGGCCCCAATGACTATCCCATGGAAGTGGGGGCATTTATCCCACCATATACCTTCCCTTGCCTTGCCAAAGAGCAACATTTGTAACTTGGAAATCAATTCGAATGAACTTTAATGCTCCATATTCCCAAGCGTGACAGTGGTTTTAAAGGGAATGTAAGCACATAATGAAAGTGGCTCAAGCAACTTGCACTCAACTGCTAGCCCATCTGATATCAGAATGTCCTTTTGACATAGGTCTTTCCCAGATATGGTACGGCACCCATGCCACACACACAGGTGTTTGACGGTGTTGTGGCGCATTGGTATTCAATCCTCTGACTTTGCTGCCAGGACAGGCAGGCAGAGTAGGTTTGAGACCCAGTAGGGCCCCACCACTTTAGCATCATGACAAGGGGTTGTGGACTCGATCAGCACTTAGCTACTTCTGTGATTTTAGCACTTGGCACTAAAAACCGCAGTTTAACCTTCACGTCACAGCTCATTGTTTTTGTGCGGTTGTTCTTGTCAAAGGTTTACTGTATGCTTAGAATTCCCTTTACACCATTTAAATTTAGATCGTTTTTGTTTGCTTGGCTTTTGTTTGCCTCTGGTTGCAGTGTAGGTTTATGAAGGTTTATCCAGCTCACTATTTTCATTGCCATCAGGCATTGTTTTTTCGTCTGGTCAGTATGTATGTATTTTGATATATTTTAGCCAAAATTGACATTAAAATAAAAATAAGTTTATCAAAACAAAGAAGTCTAATTACAGGCATATATAAGTAAAAACAAGAGTTAAAAACATCTAATCTAAAAACACCCCTGGCTAAAATGGCAGGGATAGCATTAAAAGGTCAGTTTGACCTTGTTTCCATAATGGTTGCTCCAAAGGTGTCAAAAAAGCAAAGTATTCAAAGAAGAACCGAAACTTCTTGGAGATTAAAATGTAGCTAATATGTACCTTGTTTTTTATTTATGGATCCAGACTGGAAAGTTTACCTTGCATGCACGGCCGATTTCTCTGCCACACACTTTTAAATTTCAGCCGCAGTTCTAGCCACGAAATTTTCGTAAAACAAAAGGAAACAATAGAACCATTGTTTAGTGACACAAATACAGCCGCGCAAGAAATTTGGATGCAGGAGAGATCCCCCACACATTCTGCATGCAAACTTTCCAAAACACAATTACACACATACGTCATCTTCCTTCTCAGTGTACAATGATACTGGCTTTCTTCAGGTTCTCCTATGTCCTAAATCTGCTGACTTAGTTTAAAGAGTAAAGTATATGCCTTAAGCCGCATAATGCGGTTAGGGGGTGCTCTCTCCTCGAAGGGGGTGCTCTCTCCTCGATTAGTCTGACTACTGAGAGAGCTCCTCCTATAAGTAATTCCCTCCATACAATTTATCTTTTCTCTTTGTTTTGTTCAATGTATCTTGTATTAATTTTGTTTTCTTTTCTTACTGATGTATCAATTTTCTGTATCTTATGTTCTTGTAGTTTAGTTAATTGTCTGTATAGTTATTTAATAAATTGTATGTAGTGGAATTTAAAATTATATGAAACTGAAACTGAAACTGAAACTGGTTATACTGTACCTGACTGCCGACTGTCTCTACATGCACACTTTTTATCCACCATCTTGGTTTCCGCTTTGATTTCTTTGAAAGTGGAGGCCTGGTGCCGAGTGACGAAATCGTCCCGCCAAAATTCATTAATAGGCCTAACCATATTGCGAAGTGAACAGCGCGTGAAGACGATCAGGAACAAACAACAGTGCAAAGCAAAACCAATGGCTAATTCAACAAAGAGAAAGTCTGATGAAGAAGAAGACCTTTTCAAGTACGGAAATGCCATGCAATTCTCTTTCGGTAAAAAGCCTCGAACAACCAAACCCTCTGTTGTGAGGGAGGATGTCTCTTCTGCTGACGAGAGTGAATCTGATGATGAAAACAGCTCCTCGGACTCTGAAGAGGAGGATCAATGGAAGAGAACTGAAAATGCTTCATCGGATGAAGAAAGTGAAGCTGAAGAGATTAAAGGTGTTGGAGCTCTAGATGGGTATGAGGAATTCTCTTTATATGTACAGATGTATGGCTTCTATCTCTAAGCCTGCGCTCAAACAAAAATAATGTAACACTGACACTGTCGTGGAAACCCAGTCAATTCAAATCCATGCAAACTATTTCTCTGCAAACTTTACACACCATGCAAGAAGATTGTGAATAAAATAAGCTCTAATCAAAAAACGAAACAGCAACTGAGAAACAACTTTCCAACATGAGTTTGTTGTAGTTGTAAACACAAGGAACCGACCTTTAGGATTGTTTTTTCTTTGAATTTTGATTGCTTAACGGTGGCCATACATGCATGTTTGGATTGCATAACATGCATGTTCCCTGCAATTTTGCCAGAATTCTTGTCTGAATGTTGTAAACAGTGCCCAGCTTATCCCCACCCTAGTGGTGTACACTTGTGGGTGAAGGGATGCAATCTGCCCCCCACGGTGCATTCCATGTAAGACCTACGCCAAAGGTACGCTGAAGGTACGCCGATCCCTTAGCTTTCGTACGCCAGTTATTTTCAGGGAAAGAGAGCAGCTAAGAATATGAGTACTGATGATTTTAAGAAACTTCGATTTCTGGCCCAAATTCTTAGTTTCTTACAAAAGAAATGCATGTATTATCAAAAGAAACTGCGAAAAGATCGAGGACAACTTCACATTCATGTCAAGATAAGAAGAATTTGAAATGCTGTCACGCCAAAAACTGATTTTACTGACAAATTACGCTGCTACGCCAACAGAAACGTCAGGTCTACGCCGAAGATCTTCGGGCCTAAGTGCATAAAATGCACCCTGGTCTGCCCCAATCTTGGTTTGAACAAGTAAGGTCTTTTGTTCAAAGACAATTGAAATAAACTATGGAATATTGCTGAAACAATGCTCTGCCCCTAATATTTGGCAAAGTGTCCTCCATTGCCCATCCTGCCTGCTAGTTATGATGGATGGAAGATTTCTGTACTAGCAAAAATGTAGTTTGATCAAACTTACTGCAAGCAAACCATTTATCAATAAATTTCAGCATTTGAAATAGAACTTCTCATTATTTTGTTCAAGGACAAATGATTCTCAAGAATTTCTTTCACCTTCACCACCACCTCCACCACGAGTGATGAATGTGAATGTCAACAGAAAAGTTAGCAAGCAGACTGCATCATCTCTCAAGTGAGTAAGAATCAAGATTTTTGGTTGTATGCTTGAAGTCGGAACATACTTTATGAATGTGTACTGAAAGGGTTCTTTTCTAAAGTGTTGTACATCATTTCATTCTCAAAAAGTTCTTTTGTACTGTAAGAATGTGAAGAAGTTTTGAAAATTCTGAAAAGTTCTTGAAAATTCAATGCAGGTGCACAGCCTGTTACAACCCTTCCATGTGTGAACAAGAAAGATACACTATTGAACAGTTCAAGAAGATTTTGCATGATTTTAATGAGAAGAAGCTAAAAGGGATTCTGTGACTTCCATTGTACTGGCCAGAAGTGTTGAACTGTGCATTTTCTCTCTCTCTCATCATCCTGAATGAATTTTAAAGAATTTTCTGTATTTTTAAGAATTCTATCAGAGTGAAAGAAATGTTAAATCCTTCAGGACTCTGAGACCAGACTTTACCAGTTTTAAGATTCAGCAGGAATGTTGACCACTAAACAAACATGAAATATTTGACCATGTTTAAGGGACTTTTCAGTGCTGGCACGCGTTTTTTATTTGCCTAAGATTTTTCTTTAGCATAATTTGCAGTCTTTCATGTGGCTCAAGGATTCTTATCAAAAAGTAAAGAATTCCTGTCATTTGAATGTGCCTAATGCCCATTGTAAATCCAAGGGAGGCTTTCAAGACATAGGGAGAAATATTTTTCATTTGTTCAGTGGCGGTGCCACAGGGGGGACTGAAAGGGCTTGTCTCCCCAGTTCCAAAAAGTTGCCAGAAATTGTCAAAGAAAAATGACAATAATTAGTTTTGTTACCTTTAGATGGAAAAATTACTGTATATCAAAATCCCCCCTGTTTCTGTTGAATTTTTCAGTGCTGGCGCCGCTATAAGTTTTGATGGAGGTAAAAAGCATTTTTTTTTCTGAATCAAAGATGGAAGTTTATTTTGTTGACAATGATTTGAGTCTTTTACTTCCAAAGATGAGCCAAATATCCTATTCTCTCTTTTCAGAACACTGAATAATGTGCTGAGGGTTTTGAATGAAGAACAGTCACCCAGTCCAACAATGTTCACACCAAGGGCAAGAAGCCATATGGGAAACGATATTGTGCTATTAGATGATACAAGCCCATCAGGACGAGAGATAATGGTCAAAATAAAATGTCATGGAATTGTCAATAAGTACAAAATAAATGAGGTTAGTGTGAGTATTTGTCAAGAATGCCGTATCACAAGTAAAAAATGCAGTTTGCAATTGGTTTGCATAGTTTGATCTGTGCAAAGATTGTTTTAAGTATGTTTCAGATGTTAATGTTTTTAAATTGCTTATAAAAAGAGTTCGATTTTTTGCACCAAATATGCACAAACTCCATATAAACTTGCAAAATCCAAGAGAACGATAAAGCACAATCCATGGAAACTGACTGCAAAGTTTGTGCAAACCATATTTATTCTAACATGTCAAATCTCCAAAATGAAGTTAATGTCTGTAGCCTTCATTGGATTTGGGGCAGAAAATTGAACAGGCCTTGGAAAACCAGGAATGGATGAAAAATGTTGGGATCTGATTTTTCTCTTCACAATTCTCAGAACTTTTTCTTCACAACACTCTCAAGATGTTTAGAGAGCATGTAGGAACCACCAACTTTGGCCGTCTTTTGCTTAATCATTAACTTTCTTAGTGCACATTTGTAATCTCACCTATTGCCATTTTCCCATCTATCCCCCAATCTGTACACCTGGATATTTGTTCTTTTCAAGAAGACATGTTTTTGGGCGTGACCATTGCCTTTATTCTTCAATTTACAGAAAGAAAGTTTCACAAAAGTCATTAATCAAATAGCTGCAAAAGAAAAGGTATTGCCAGAAAGGGTCCTTCTATATTTGGGTGAAAAAACAATACATGGACATGAAACACCAGCTGGTATTCATTGCACGGTTGCAGACATTCTTGGTAAGTCATTCAGGCAGGCCCATTAGAACAGAATTCATATTGGGGGCTTGTTTATAATTTTGTCATACCTTGTCTTATTTTTGAGTTATATATACACTACTTCGTATAATTGACTGATGTCATTTTGGTTGCAAAAGTTAAAGAAAGTGTATGAGGCAGACTATGTTTTCAAAAGGAAATTGAATCAAAGAACTTTCCCTCAATTGTCATGCTCTTGTAAAGGAAATGAAATATCAAAGAAATTTGAACAGGATTCCCTATCATTCAAACCTGCCTTTCTTTTGCATCAATTAAAATTTTCGCTTCAAATCACCTTTAACAATCCACATTTCTATGGCCATAGTGATTAGGTTTTGACACCCCTCATCCCAAACAATGTTGATTTGCAAGCTTATTTTCTGAGCATTCCAGCAGAGTCATGAATCATCCTGACATCATTATTTTATCCCACAAACAACATTGTTCTGAGAGGGAGAGGGGGAAATTGCAAAACAAGGCAAAATTAGCAAACATTGTTCCAAGACTTTTGGCAGGCATTGTAGATTGTATCAGCCAAATGTCTTGTAAAAGTTTTGCTCCCACTTTTGTTACTTTTACTTCATTCTGCTGTTTTGGTCACCCAATTTTGAGTGGTTTGTAACCCCTAAAATTTCAAGAGCATTGCAGAACTTTGGGGTTATCACTGACACAAATATTTCTGATGGACGGTTGCATTTTACAGAATGTGTAATTGCAATTGACGATGATGATGCACATGATAAAGACGATGATGATGGAAAAATAACAATAAAAATACAAACAAATGAGGCACATTCTAAAAAGGAATATCAAATTTTTAAGGTAAGTAAGCATCCATTTTCATGATCAATGATTTTTCTGTACAGTCAAAGAATGAGTTGAGAAATAGCTCTTCATATTCTGTTTTCAAGTTTACAAGTCAATGACCGCAGGTCACACTGGATGTTTTACAACGACAGCTGTTACAACATTTTAGTCCATGGGAGTTGATGACCACAAGATCAGGTATAGATGTGAAGATTATGTGGCATCTTTTGTTTTACTTGGTCAAGTAAAAAATTTGAAAAAACTATCATTTGATCACATTATTTTATTTTTCAAACAGGAGTTCTTTTTTGGGAGTCCTAGTTATATTTCTCATTTTATGAGAAGTTACGCAGATTGTTCTGAAAGTACCATTTGCTTTGCAAATTATCATTTTGTTTCAGACTGCTCCTGTACAGACAATCATTGACAAATACTGCACGGAAAAGAACCTTCAGTTGAATAAAGTAAAGATATATTTTGATGGTGAAGTCATTAGTTTAAAGGATACACCAAAAAGTTTGGACATGGATAATGACGATATTTTGGATCTGGTACAGTCATGAATCGATTTTTGATTTTGCTTTAGTTGCCTTCAGATTGTTGATTCAACTAGGTTGTGTGGTCAAGCTTACTTGGCAGCTGCATAGGAACTAAGTATTACAGTAAACCCAACAAACAAGAACATAGCAAAATAATAACCTGCAGACTGATTTGTGGAAAAAGACACCCAAAGATAAGAACCAAAAACAGACTGATTTACTTCAATGTTCCTACGAGATGGTATACTTAATAATTAAGAAATTTTATTATTTCATTGTAAACAAACTCCCAACAATTGATAACTGAACATCTGTAATAGTTTTCAGGGATATGCAAGTTATTTTATCAAGCTGTAGTGTATGATATTAATTGGAAAATGCTCTCTAATATTTAAATGCAGTCATTATACCTTCATGTTTATTTAACACATTCATCATAGTCACAGGTGTCGTTACAATAAGAAACACACCCAGTGCTATATGAAAATGTCATAAGTACCTCATTTATAAGAACCTAGTCAGTCTTTTTTGGAAAAGTATGTTCTTTTTTGCAGGGTTTTACTGTATGAGAAATGGCCTTTAAGCAATGGCAGAGCACCCATACTTTGTCAGTCTGTAAATGTATGAAATTTCAGGCAGAATTTTCAGATCTTTTAAACTGAATGACCTGAAAGGAAGTTGAAAAACCATACTGTATGAATGTTGGCTATATAGTATTAAGCACAAGCATTTGACTTTTTTGGTTTATGAGTTAGAAATTTGATATCAGATATAAGATTACAGAAGGTCCAGCTGCATAATTATAGCAAAGCAGTTAAAGATTCCTCCAAGCCATCCAACTCCAATTCATAGAGCTTTTTAAAAATGTTCTTTAATTGACTGGAACCTATACTGAAATTTTGTGGCAGAAATTTTGCAGAAATCTGAAAAGAAGCAATGTGGAAGCCTAGGCGTGGAAGTCACTACCTCAGATCATGATTTCTAAACTTTCTGGACAAAATCGCATGAAGTCTTACAACCTTTGCTAACACGGCTGTATATTTCTTAAAGCTTTAGCAGTTCCTGTATCAGCTTGACCATTCTGTATATAATTTGTTTATATGTAAACAAACTGTAATGCACCGTAAATAGTCGTGAATAAAATTATTTGATTGATTTGTATGCAATACAGAACCTACAATCTTGGACAAAATATACCCAGAGTGCATGTAATCACAACAATTCTGACTTTGACACTCCATCCCCCCCTCCCTCACCTATCAATGTTGTTCTTTTGTAATATTTTTAGTAAAAAGGTCTCTCCTCGCATCAAGGCTGAAATTTTACATTGATAACAACATTGATCTTGGGGGAAGGGGGGATGGAAAGATAAAGCAGGAGTCCAGTAATTTATGTCCAAGATTGTACATTGACTACTGTGGCTCGGGAAGGGTTGATGATATATGAGAACAATGGGCAGTTATGCTGCACAAATTTGTATTGTGATTTTCGATAGTGTTTACTTGACATTATTCATAGCATTGGAATCAAATCTTTGAGGCAGTTATTAGATATCTTGATTACGTTAAGGATTATGCATCTTCTTGATTCAAAAAGTTTTCTGAATCATCAGATTTCTAAATCGTAAACAAGCAAAAACTACAGATTTCTGTTTACTGCCTTGTTGGGGAGACGAGATATGCTTTGTCCGAGGAAACTTATGTGTCCCCCCATGCAGTAGGTTATAGCTCATGCGCAGTAGCGTTTTAGGGTTGAGGCTCTGACGGGCGCATGAGCTTTGACTCACTGCACGGGGGGACCTCCGTTTCCTCAGTCAAGCGTATCTTGTCTCCCCAACAAGCCATATCATGGCCCTTCATAAACCATGGTTTAGGTGAAGGTTGGCCGTTTTTTTCCAAGATCAACTTAGGATCCACAATGACCTTAATTTTTTCAATGCTTCTCGTAAATCCTTTGAATAAAAAGAAAATGCTATATATAATTCAAAAATTGACCAAGACATAAAGATTGTCAATGACTACAGTACTTGAACTTCATTTCAGACCGTTAAGATCAAATGAAAGATGTGTCCAGCAATGGTGCTGTGTTTTCAAAAATTTGCTTCCTATACTGTTATTCATACTAATGTATAAAACATGATTTGTGGTAAAAATTTTAAAATAGCCTTAAACAGTGGACTCACCTTGATAAACCCATGGACCTACAATAATCATGTAGCCTGTAAGGAAACACTGTCAACTGCTGTTAAAAGAACAATAATCAAAATATAAGATAAACCTGTTACAAGAGAGAAAACTGTTAAACCTGCACGAAAATCAAGTAATCACTAACCAACAACGTATTTTCACCAAGTAATTTCACCAAATACGCGCGTAATAATTTGGTATAATAACATTGCTGGTAAGTGATTACTTAATTTTCTTGCAGGTTTAACAGTTTTCTCTCTACCGGGTGAGCAAGAAAAAGTTCCCACCTTTGAAAATTCATAACACCAAGACTACTTCACATTAAAAGCTGAAAGATTAAAGTATTTTTTTGAGTTTTCTCACTGTCCTAACAATACTACAAATACAAGTAAATTCAACTTTACATAAATTTCATGGCTGCAAAAGTGACTGAAAAAAGGTCCAAAACACCGAGCAATTCATGAGTGACTTCTCGTACAGAATAATGAAAGAAATGCAACTTCTCATGGGTGAGAGGTATCCTCTGTACATCAATTGCCATGGGATTGAAAATCTTTGGTATTTGTTTGAAAATCGATGTCTTACAACTCTTGAGGGAGGAGAGACGCCCAATGCTTATTTTTCAGTGTGAATAGAGTCCTTGCGATTTGATCAATGATTTAGGCCCCTTTTCCGCCATTTTGCAGCCATAAAATTTTTATAAAGCTGAGTTCACCTGTACTTCTAGCGCTGGTAGGACAGTGAGAAAAATCACAAAAATACTTTGATCTTTCGACTTTTAACTCGAATTTGAATGATTCAAATCCGTATAGTAGTCTTGGTGCTATGAATTTTCAAAAGTGGGAATTTTTTTCCGGCTCACCCGGTAGTTACAGGTTTCTCGTGTACCTTAGTCCCTTCAAATTTCGCCAGCCTTTAATTTTCGCCCCGGAGGGGGGCAAAAATTAAAGGGGGCGAATTGTGGAAATATTTGCCGAGGCGAAAATTAGAGGGAGCAAAAATTAAAGAGAGATAGAAAAGTCTATTTTCTCTTAAAGACCTTTAGTTTTGATTCTAATACGAAATGCAAGACATGAGTTACTCTTCGATTATAATAATATTGTCCTCCCCTGTATCTGAGGGAAGATTTTGTTGTTCTAGTTCCACTGTGTTCTCTTCTTCAGGGCCATATTCATCCAAATCATCATCAGCCATTCTCTCATTGGCTGCAAATTAGGCAGAAGATACTGTCATCTTCTCTAGCTCAATATAGCACTCGTCGACAACCTATTTCATTCGACTAGAGAGGGAAATGTTGGTGCCTTATTTTTGATGACAATTAAAGCAATTGGTAGTTCGAGTCCACCTTTAAGAATTGGTGATCTTCTATGCTTGTTGTCTAGAACACGACCTTCTAAAGTTCCTCTGTTGTTCAAGAAAACGCTGCAAAAGCGACGTATTTCTCTTGGTATGTGACCCACAACATCTTAGGCTCTAATTTTACACCGTAATGGATCAGGCAAAAGCTTTGAAATTTATTGGATGGGGGGGGGGGCGAAAATTAAAGGGAGCGAAACCTCTGAACACGGGGGAGCGGAAATTAAAGGGGCCAAAATTAAAGGGAGCCAAAATTGAAGGCAGGCGAATTTTAAAGGGACTAAGGTATTTTGATTATTGTTCTTTGACAGGAGTTGATAGTGGTTCCCTAAAGGTTACAGGTTTATTGTTCGTTCATGGGTTTTATTATGATGAGTTCACTATTTAAGCTAATTTTAAAGTACTGACATGTAATACACTAATGAGCTGTAGAGCCTGTTCATATGGAAAAAGTTTCCCGGCATTTTCCCGTTTCACCGAGAAAATCGTTCAGCCGAGGTAATATTCTTTCACCTTTCATATGAGAAAAGTTCCCCGGCAAGCCGTGATAAAGAACAATTGCGCTTTGTCTCTGGCGCCAAAGGATTAACCATAAACAAAAGAGATTTCCCCGCCTTGCAGGGAAAATGTGTTCGTATGGGAAAATATTTCCTCGGCTAGGCGGGATCCCGGTAGAATTCAAGCGAGATCTCGGCTAGTCGGGGAAATGTTTTCTCATGTGAACGCTTGTGATATTTTATGTGGTAAAGCTATATGAGGCGGGATCTCGGTTGAACGATGTAAAAGTTTGCTAAAGTTTTAACACTGGATATTTTTTGATGATATGAATTATCATACAATTGCTTGGAATTTTGATATCTTTCGTTTAATTTCTGCCATTTTCGAAAAACGTTTGGCGTTAATATGATGACGGTTTCTGTCATTGATGCAGACATATATTACTACCAAATACAATGAAAAGCCGTATCTGAATTTTTGTTTATTTACCATTTATTTCAAACACTCACACTTACACTGTCTAAAATAAATGGGAAATAAACACAACTATATTCTAGGATATTCACTCGGGACTGCCTTAAAGCTTTGGCAGGCTCTGCCATGAGCGATAGGACACCCAGTGTGCGGCAGGTTGAAAGTTATATCAGAGGCGAGCCGCCCTAACTTATTGTTTTTTTGTGTTTTGAACTTATTTTTACTTGGGGTACAAGCACCTTTCACTGTTTAGTATTTTTGAAATTTTTCGGTAGTGAGCCAAGGTGGCTCTGCACTTAAGGTGGCTCACTACAGAAAAATTTCAGAACTATGAAACAGTGAAAGGTGGTTGTATACCAAGTAAAAATAAGTTCAAACCACAAACAAACAATAAGTTAAGGTGACTCGCCTCTGATATAACTTTTTTTTTTTATATAATCCATTAAAATAAACACAAAACATTTACAGCTACTGTGCCTGTCATGGCGGGAATAGACACTAGGTCATCGGAGTTCCCACCATGACAGAAAACTGCCACATACTGGGTGTCCTATCGCTCATGTTCTACTGAAAGAACATTTTGTTTACTTGATTCAGAAGGCGAGCGGAAGGAATTATAATTCTTTGGTAGTTAGGGCTTAAAGACAAATGAAGGATATATACCCTGGGTACCAGAGGCTCTAGTACCCATGGTAACGGATATGTAGAGTCTAATTGAAAAATAGAAGAAAAGATGGACACCTGTCATCATTTGTCCAATCGTTTTGATAAGCTCTCGAGATCATCAAATACAATGGAATACAACGGACTATATTTAGATTGCCCAGCCCTGATTTAAGTTGCCTTACATGCTTATATCTCCATCATTTACATTAAATGAAACAATCACCACACAGCTCCTGAATCAAATAAACGAAATCCGCAAGACAAAACCTTAGATTTACCCTCCTTCTTTCACTATAAGCACATACCTTCTCCTAAAAACCAGTTTTCGCCTGCACAAGGCGAGAGTTACCCTACTAGTTTCGGGGTAACTTTTGCGGCTATGTTTGTTTTGATTTATGGTTGAGAGAATTCCGTTTGCCTTCAATCGCTTGTTGCTTTGAATTGAGGTGTTAATCAAAAGCAACTAATGATATTGTATTACAAAATCTGCACTTGCTGTTTGTTGCGGATCCAAATTGTGCAGTGTGGACGTGGCCTGAAAGGCCCATATTGGGGTCCCTTTGATGCCATTCGCCAACTTAACGGGAATGTCACCACCTTCGCCCCCAAGCTGATGTTAACCAAGTCTACCGTTAACCAATATGCTTCTCAAGGGACTTTTAGCAGCCAGGATGGCAACGCCAGCCAGAACGTTACGAAAAGCAATTTTGATACCCCTTCTATAGGTTTGATACAAAGTTTAAAATGGCCTACTGTAAGCGACATCATTGGAGGCGAAACCACAACTACAGTGTACAAATCGCTAAACGGTCTCGTCCCAGAGTACCTTTCCAGCTTGTTTGAAAACAGGTCGACTCGAAATGTCAGGGAACTCAGAAACACCGAAACTGATCTTTCGATACCTTTACGAAAAACTAACAATGGGCAGAGGGCTATATCTTTTCGTGGACCTAAGCTTTGGAATAGCCTTGAACTTGATGTTAAACAGGCACCATCTCTTGCCACCTTTAAGAGAAGAATCAAATCGTAAAGTGGTAACGTTTGTGCCACGGCCCCCTGAAAAGCAGTTCTCATGGACTGACGGGGCTACCGTGCCTAAATAAATAAAAATGAAATGAAATGAAACGTCAGCTTGTATGATACAAACCGAGTATGGTTTCCCACGTTACCTTCACATGTTCATAAAACAAGACGAGACAAAATCTTCTTCATCTAAATAATTTCGAACGCTCCTTTTCCTTGATAATTAACATTTAAAATGACTGAGTTTCACTTTGAAGATCCAGATCTGGAGAACACCATGTTAGAAATAGGACTTCAAAGTTGTGTAGTTGCAAAGGACAACTTCACAGACTCTCAAGGGAAGCGAATTCGAATCTTTCAAATTGAAGTTCGGAAACAAAGGGAACATTGCGTTTCCGTTGCAGTCGCCGTCCTGGTTGCTTAAAGTCCCTTATAATATTTGACAGTAACGAGATGAGCTCGAAATAGAAACGTGAGTTTCATACACATGGAAAGCATGAGGTTTCAAAGTAGGCGTGTATTCCCCAACAGCGGAGATGCATAGTCAATCAGTTCTACGAATTATGGATCTGTAACAGCGAGATCATTGTTTAGATTCAAGGAAATCCTGCCAATTTTACTGGGACAAAGGAGTTATTTGACACAGTTTTGGTTTAAATGATTGTGAATTTTTCGACAGCCTACGCGATGAAAAGATTTGAGCTTGCTATCAGTTGTTGTAAAACTTTGATTTTGTAACACCGTACCAGTGCAGATTCCTTAGCAAATATAGTGGGCGAAATGGTTTTGAGGTGCTAGTGAATTTCTTGATTATTGCAAGCAAGGATAAATAGTATCATTACATCTATCCCTGATTTATCTTTGGTTGCAAGTTTGCTTTCCGAAACAAACACAAAGTTGTTTCCTCATACCATGGGCAACAATGCACCGTGTTTGTAGCTTAGAAATTAACGTTAATTGCCTCGATATTACCACAGAAGAGACAAGGTAACAGGCCGCACTAGATGTTTCTCTCATAACTGGGGCGACTTGACATCAAATAAATTTGTTTTAAATCTAATCAACGGCATTGAACTAAGGTTCATCTCGCCACTGACACCTTCACATTCTCGGCCGTTTCATTTCTCTACCGAGGAAATGTTGTTAGTTGATAAAGAAGTTGATACATTGATCACCAAGGGTGCGGTGATCCAAGTCTCGCCCAGCGAAAATCAATTCATCTCAAATATTTTTCTTCGGCCAAAGAAAAATGGCAAACTACGCCCTATTATCAATTTAAAGGTCTTAAATTTGCATTTAGAAAAAATCCATTATATCTACCTCTTGTGATATTACTGCTTTTCTTTGTTGGTTTCTCTTCGCCCCAGCCTAACCAGTGCTACAAATCATATTCAAATGACTCCTTCGCGTCTGAAAATTTAACTCTTACACTGTGTTCAGCCTCGTTTGTGGAAGTTTGGACGAGGATGCACGCTGAGTAGTACTTAACTGTTCAGACGCGGAGGCACCATGTGAATTGGATTCTTAGCACTGGTTTGTGCCAAATTTTGGACATTAATTCGTTAGTCTCTCTTAGCACTGATATCAATTACATCGTTCAGTTGATAATGGATTTTGCTTCTGCTGATTATTTGCGTCAGAGACATTTAATTAGAGCTGTTTTAGTTGTTTACTAAGATTTTGATTAGAAAGAGTTTGGAGAACAGGATTCTACGGACGCGCGCTTAGAATAGGCTTAGGCCACCAAGATTTTATCTAAGCAGCGAAAAACTAAGACACAGATTCTTTCTTTGTGTTTCACACATGGTTAGGCTTGGGCCGAAGAGACAACAAAAAAGGAAAGCAGTAATGTCGAGGTAATGAACTTTGATTTCTGAGCTACAAACACGGTGCAGTATTGCCCATGCTCATACCTGTCACGGATGGAAAAAATTTATTAATTTCTGGGTCCAAAACAAGTCCTGAAAATGTTTCTGCGAGAATTTCTTCAAAAAAGTATCCACTTTTGACAGGTCACGAAATGTGATGAATTAGACAGAATTTGAAGACTGATTACTAATCTTTAATCACGATCATTAATGATTCTTGTTGGGCAAATTTTGTTGGGGTTTCAGCTGACCACTTCAATACTTATGAACAATGTCTTTTTATAAATTCCTTGGTCTGGTAACAGCCTAAAGTTCTTTGTTAATGGCTATAGATAAAGAGAAACTCGAGGATTTTGACGTAAAATTGACTTTCAATTTTTCGCTCTTCTGTTTTGATCCCTTCTCCTTTCGTCTTAAGATTCTTTCTAGAGACCTGAAAAAATTCTGGGACAATTGGGGCTGTAGTCCGCTATTTTTCCACCCCTGATATCTATTTTGATGGAAAGGCAACACATGCTCTCCTGATCGGTCTTAAATCAATATTGAGCTGTCAACGCAACTGCGCATTTCATATCGCCCTTGGTAATAGAATCGAATTTCATGATTTTTCAAAATTTCACACTTCTTTTTGGGCCACCTGGTATATGCTGATTTTCAAAATTCTTTCAGATGTTACCACTGGCTGTAAACTCCCGAGGTATGGCATCACAAATGAAAGAGAAAATTACCTCTCTAGAAAACATTGGATTTGCTAAATGATAGTAAGATACATTACCAATATGCTGATTTACAAAAATTGTAGAGATTATGTACAAAGTCTTCTTGTTTTTTTGTAAAACACTCAGTTTGATATTGTTCAAACCAGCAATTGAGATAACGCATCGAAGAATTTACTTCTGTCTTCGCTTTTGATTTCAATCACTGCCAAATAAAACACAGTGTTCACCATTAAAGAGTTATTCTCGCCCAGGGTCCTTTGTGGCACGCTGCAAATTCAAATTGTGTGAAAATCAAATTTGTCCAAAGCATTAAACATGGCACCTCGCTGCATACATTAAAATCAAAAACTTTCGGACAACGTTTTGTCCGAAAGTTTATTTTTCCAAAATCTGGTGATGTCCCAAAGTTTTTTCGTCGGAAAGTTTTCAATTCATTGAAAATAGACAAGCACAAAGAAACGTAAAATAAAATGTTAATCAATCAATGTTTTGCCAGTAGTCCTTAGGTTTCCTGAATTTTTCATTTAAAAGTTTTGGTTCCTTGAAGCGTTCCTTGAAAATAATAGTTCATGTATGGCAGCACCTTTTAATTTGGCATACAGCTGGTTTTATTTACATTCAAATGTCCCTGTAGATGTAATGATCACCATGTACCTATTGTAAGTTGATATTTATGATCGAATCACGATCATTTTTAACATGCATTTTGGTATCATGCTCGCTTTTTGATGTCATATTCGTTCGAAAGTTTTTTCGTCCGAAATTCCTGAAAAAGCGTCTGAAATTTTTTCGTCCGAAATTGTTTTTTCGAAACTTTTCCGTCGGAAAGTTTTCGATTTTGATGTAATTGAATTGGTAGAAATATTGCACTCGTTTTCTTTTAAGTTAACTACAGGGTGAGCCAGAAAAACTTCCATTTTAAAAAATTCATAGCACCAAAAGTAATTGCTGCGCAGCAGCCACCTATTCCTACGCAGTGGCTTCCCAAGGCGAGATCGATTCTCGATGCTTGTATGTTTTTCTGTCTGTTTTCAACAATTTTGCAGTGACTTCGGTCAGCGGCTATTGAAATGGCACCGGAATGGTTGGAATTCTTTTATTGGCAGCAAAAGAACATTTACGTCACCTCTCTGTTCTCCTATTGTTAATTGACTCAAAGCCAATGTACCGATTTGTCATGCATCACAATTCAATGAGTGTAAACTGCGGAATCAGGGAATGGACCTATGCAACCAATTTAATGCGCAGCACTCACTGACAATCGTTATTTCTAGTTCACAGATTTTAATGATTCAAATTTCAGTGAAAAGCTGAAATATTGAAGTATTTTTGTGATTTTTTTCGCAGTCTTAACAACACTAGAAATATCGGTAAATTCTTTTTTGTAAAAATTTGATGATTGCAAAATGACTGAAAAAGTGCCTAAATATTGATCAAATTGCAAGGACTCCCTCAATGCTTTACGCAAAGCAAAATGCAATGGGCGTCTCGCTTCTCTCAAGAGTTCTATGACATCAAGTTCCAAACAAAAAACGAAAAGATTTTCAATCCTATGGCAATAAATGTGCAGAGAATATCTCTCACCCATTAAAAATTTCATTTTCTTTATTGTTCTTTGCAAGGAGTCCTTTATGATTTGATCGGTGTTTTACGCCCTTTTTCAGTCATTTTGCAACCATAAAAATTTCGTAACGTTGAACTTACCTTTATTTCCTGTGTTTATAAGACAGCGCGAAAAATATTTCGATCTTTCGGCTTTTAACTAGAATTTGAATCATTCAAATCTGTGAAGTACTCTTGATGCCATGAATTTCAAAAGTGGGAACTTTTTTCTGGCTCACCTGGTATAAAGTTTTTCAAGCCTCGATATCAGATTTTTTTGTTTTTGAGCCTGAACATATTCCTCAACTATTCTTATTTTTCAAACCTGATATTGTTGCAAAGTGCATATTTCAGGAAGCGTTTTACTTTTACTTTTTCTTTCTTCTCATCAAAGTATATCTTTACATGTTCGTGTTCTATCGATAACTAAGTCAAATCTAAAATTTTGCTCCATTTATATGAGTCCATAAGAACAATCTAGAATAACAGCTAGAAATAAAATCGCCTAAATAGACGATAAAATATGCTTAAGCATGCGATTCTATTAGAGAGTTCTAGATAATTCATCACCATGATTCATCATATCCTTATTATGTTCTAGAATATTTCATGAGTTTCCAGAATGTTCTACAAGTTTCCAGAACGTTCTACAACGTTCTAGAAACTTCTATAAGGTTCTAGAAAGTTCTAAAATGTTCTAGAACAGTCTTTTGCTGACTATTGTTCACGTTTCGCGATGTTCGCGACAGATATCGTTTCAGGGGAACATTGAGGGGAGCATAGTCTAAATCTGGAATAGAAACCATGCCTTTGAGTATCTCAACGCACTCGAACAAATCCTACGAGCGAAATCAACACTCAAATTTTCATACATAGGAAGCAAATTCTGAACACGTTTTAATGCCTTGTATGCAATTCAGATAGTTTGCAGGAATTTTTGAAAGTAAATCATGGTTTTTTCATTCAAAAAGTATAACAATGATTAAGAAATGTTCAGTAATAAATCGTCGAAATTTCAAGAGGGTATTATCAGGAAAATTTTCAGACTAAAATTTGATGTTAGCTAATCTGTTATCATCCTTTGCTTAGAAATTGCATATTTCCATCGACGTCGAATTACCAAGGTTTAAGAATTAACAAGGAAAAACAAGAAAAAGCGAACCTGTAGGATCAAAGTAATCCTGACTCGTTCGTGCTTTAGTCTTTTCCGCTGCCTGGTCGAAAGCTGCACCAAAGAAGCTGCAAAACAATGTGAATCTTTAGCTAAAAAATTGCAGGTGAACAAAGATCCTTCCATGTTTAAAGTTTGACCTTTGCAAAATCACTCACAGACCCTGCATCTCGCTTAAGAGATTCTGCTTTTTTATACTTCTTTACACACAATATCCCTTCAGTTAAGTTGAAAAGAAGATAAAATCATATGAATTGCAATATATAATAAAAGAAATTATTGTTCTTCCAAGGAGTTGTGCTCAGGGTATCATGTTTTCATCCTCGCTCAAAAGATGTTTTTTTCAATTTTTTTAGCCCACTAAGAACTTGAAGCTGAATTGAGCTGCGTCAGGGAAGCAAAAGAAGGCCAAGAAAGGCAGAAGAAGCCACTATAAAGACACAGGTATGTTTAGGTTTATATTTTTAACTATTACTTCGTTTCCTGCGACCCACAGCTTTCTTTTCGAATTTGCTTCCCTTGAGAGTCTCTGATGTCCTTTTCCATTTCACAATTTGGAAACCCCATTTCTGGCGTTCTACAATGCAGATCTAAGCCTCCGAAGTAAAACTCTTTGCTTTTAAATGTTTGTCTTCAAAGAGAAAAGGTGCTTTCCGGCATCTCCAAGTTATAGGGGGCTTCATTTTTGGCCTTGTGGATGATACATTAAAGGTAGCGTACGGAAACAAAACTTGCTTTGCAGATTATCAAATGACGTTCTGGCTGGCGTTGCCGTCATGGTTTTGTAAAGTCTCTATTACTTACTTTCGCGTGAAGTCTTCTCCAATCGGAGGGACACCAGTTAAAAGACAAGTCCCTGCAACGAAAATTTTATTGGGTTAGATATTTCATAACACCATGACGGGAAAAAATTGAATAGGCAAACGGGATTTCACCAAAGATTTTCTTAAGAAGAAACCCCTTATAAGAAAATGAATATATTACTTGATACACTACTTATTCTACAATGGAAATCATTAGCATACCGAAAAGCTCTATTAAGCCCCCCCTCGAAGGATGAGGCAAGCGACGACAATCATTGTGTTAAACTTCATATTTATAGCCATTCCATGTTATTTTGACAAATCCAGTTGTTAAGACATCTCCAGTAGTTAAGACATTTCCAGTTGAGATATAAAAATTAGTTAGTTAGTTAGTTAGTTAGTTAGTTAGTTAGTTAGTTAGTTAGTTAGTTAGTTAGTTAGTTAGTTAGTTAGTTAGTTAGTTAGTTAGTTAGACCTAAACATGTTTATTGTTATTCGAAGCCTCCCCCCTATTAAGCCCCCTCTTTAATAAGTCCCTCCCCCTGAGTCGCAATTCTAAATAAGTCCCCTCTCTATTAAGCCCCCCCCCCCACTTATATAAAATTCTAGAATTTACCAAATATTTTTCATTTATTTAGCTACAAAAACTTGGCTGTTAATTTTGATATGGTTTGGGATAAAAACTGTGTCAAATTTATGTATTTGAGCCATAAGATTGTGTGTTGATTCCACAAAATATGGGAAATAAAAGAACTGAAAAGCTACCAAATAAATCTTTGTCACTTGATTTTGTGAATAAGCCCCCCTCTCTAATAAGCCCCCTCTCTATTAACCCCCTCTCGAAGTTCCGCAATTAATAAGCTTTCAAGGTATTTTTACTTCATTTTCACTTGTTTCCAAACCAACGTTTAAAGAATTGGAGAAGGTTCAAAGAATTTAGTTTGAAAAGTTCACCGGAGTTGAAGCAGTAAACATGAAAACTGTTACGGAACTTTTAAGAAATTTGCAAGAAATTCCAGAGTTCTCAAAACTTGACAAAATTTACGAAACTTTCAGTGCTGCCTCAAATTCTTAGTTTCTAACAAAGAAACCGTGTATTCCAAAATGTCAAAGAAAATCACCATGGATTGGTGATTGGTAACTTTCAAGTTCCACGCTTCAATCATGGGTCGCAGGAAACGAAGTAATAGTTAAAAATGTAAACGCAAACATACCTGTGTCTTTATCGTGGCTGCTTCTGCTTTTCTTGGCTTTCCTTTGCTTCCCTGGCTCAGTTCAATTCATTGCTTCAAAATCGTAGTGGCCTAATTCAGTTTCTCTGCAAAAGCGAGGCTACCCTCGTTTGCGGTTTTGTGGTTGGGCAGCCTCGCTTTTGCAGAGAAACTGAATTAGGCCACTACAAACTTGAAGCAATGGATTGAGCTGAGCCAGGGAAGCAAAGGAAAGCCAAGAAAGGCAGAAGAAGCCACGATAAAGACACAGGTATGTTTGCGTTTACATTTTTAACTATAACTTCGTTTCCAGCGACCCATGCTTCAATCTAACATGAGGGTTTGAAAACTTAGTGAAAAATACTCAGTTATAAATACAGGATAGTATAACAACTAAGGCCAGCTGGCAATCAAATCTAAGTTCCTAACTTAAAGGAGCAGGGTCACGTAACCGTAAACAAACCTGTTATCTCTAGAATCTATGTTGTTGGCCACACGTGGCCATTGTGTTCTGAACAGATTTTTGTGGATGAAGTGAATCCACAATAAAGTTACTTCTAAAAATCCATCAATATCTCTGCAATCGTACAATATAGGAGTGTTTCGTTTGTTTCTCTACGAAGTACAAGAGTCCATCTTCAAAGCAACACTTTCATTTTCAGAAAAGGAGTGGAAAATCACTGTGATATGGCCGAACAAAGATACTGCAAAATCGTCGTTTCGAAGGAAGTTTGTTTACATTACAGTACGTGACCCTGCCCCTTTAAAGCGAAATTACTCATCTATTCTGCTGAAACTGATGGTTGAGGAGAAGTTGCGGTTTTCAGTGCCAAGCGCTGGGAACATAGAAGTAGCTAAGCGCTAACTGAGTTCACGATCCCTTGTCATGACGCCCCAGTGGTGGGACTCTACAGGGTATCGAGCCCTTTCCGCCTGCCTGTTCTGGCAACAAAGTCAGAGGATTACACCATCCCGCCAACCTCAATCCTTTACTGCTCAATCCTTTACTGCAATCATCGTGGTAAAAAGGCCAGTTCCCAACAGTAGTGCCAAAATGTTAACCATTAAGCTTCGCGCGCCGCACGTGAAAAAACAACACGACAACTTTTCACGTTTTAGCTTAGAAGGTTTGGAGGTCAACAGGAAGGATAAATTCCAACAAGCTGAGCTGTTGCAATAGGTGCGGTGGTGTGTTTTCGGTTCTCCTAGCAGCCCTGAAGCCTAATACAAACAATGGGCAGAGGGCTATTGCTTTTCGTGGACCGAAGCATTGGAATCAACTTGAATCCGATGCAAAACAGGCACCTTCCCTTGCCAACTTTAAGAGAAGAATCAAAAACTAACTGTGATGACCATTCCTATTTCGTATAGTATCTATCTTCTTACTTGTAAATGTTTTTTGGCACGGCCACCTAAAAGCAGTTCTGATAGACCGACGGGGCTACCGTGCCCAAATAAGTAAAAATGAATGAATGAATGAATAAATAAATGAATGAAGGACAAGAAGAACAAGCCACTCTACTTTCTTTCAGGACTCTTTGACTGCCCATTCTCTTCTGTGTATCAATTATAGCTAGAGTTTTCACTCTTTATGCAAGAAGCAATCTAAAATCAAACACAGGCCTCGTTTCGGAGAGTTTCAGCTAATCTAAAACTTCTTTCGCAAGACATTATGGGACAAAAACAGCGCACAAAGTCTTGTTTTCGACTTAAATTAAACTCTTTTATTAGTGTGAGATGAAGAACACCTGGGGAATTTTCTGAATTGTGTGGATTACTACAGTTCAAATTTATCGAGCGCAAGCAGATGGCGCTTCCATTTATTTTAAAAAATATCGACTTTAGAAGGATTCGGTGGAAAACTTAGGGTTGATCAAGAAGGGTCTTTCACAATATCACAAGCTTTTCACAGTTTGCTGTCCCACGCTTTCAGTTTTTACAGTGTGATTTTTAAATATTTATGATAGAGAACGATTCTGAAAAGAAAAATGAAATAAGGCCCCGCTTAGACCATCACATGGGATCCAAATCCCAAAGAAAAGTGCGTTCAAAGGCTAGTGCGACTCACTTTGGTTTTTTGCTAAAAATCTAAAGAGAACTTTTTAACATCTCGATCATTTGGGGCGTAGTCTTCAGAGTATCTGAAGCCTAGAAAGTCTTCGGAAAACAGTAGACTTTGCAGAGAAAAATCTCGATCACCAAAATAATGAGCATCCTGAAAACTGTACAGGTCACAATTCATTGATATTAGAAATAATAAAAATAATAATAATAATAATAATAATAATAATAATAATAATAATAATAATAATAATAATAATAATAATAATAATAATAATGATAATAATAATAATAATAACAATAAGTTCTCGTATGATTTGACTTTAAACGAAACAAAGGTCCGTGTCTCTTCGTCAAATATGTGCCTAGAACCGTCCAGATGAAACCTTGTTTTCACTGTTTATGAACTTGTTTGCAGCGATTCTTCCAGACAATATTGCTACTAATTATGTTCGAAACTCCACACCATTTCATCGTTGCTTTCGTGTCTTCTTGAGTCAGTCCAAGCTTCCGCAGATTTCCTCTAACATCTTTATGCACACATCCTAATGATCCAAAACACATCACATAGTAATCAATCGAGTATCCGGCTTGTACCAAAGCTGCCTTCAGGTCATGATACTTGTTTAGTTCCCCCTATATGATTGTTCCATGTACATGTCAAAGCAAACTGTAGCTTCGATAATCTTGCATCCTTTCTGTCCCGTATTGACCATTATCAGATCTGATTTTCTATGACTGATTGTGCGTAGTCTTCTCTGAGCTCAGGAAATATTGTTTCCGCCATTTTGTTTGTAAAGATTTTCCAACTAGGGTCTAATTTCTCTATTCTCATATGTATGGCATCTACTACTCGATCGTGCCTTCTAGAGTATAGGTCACTGAAATTACGGCATGAGTTCATTAAATGAGCCACTGATTCACAGCGGAAGTTGCAGAGAGTACGACTTTTTTCATGATCTTTGTTCGACATATGGATAACCTAGTTGCATGGAAGCTGGTTCATACGCGCTCTTAATATCAATTTTACCAAACTATCTGACAATTTCCAACCATAATATATTTGGTGTGATATTTTTTTATCAATGTCCTCCATTGCTATAAAATTTCATTGGATTTGAAGCTGCAAACAGTGTTCTATGTCTGACTTTCTTTGTTCGTTTTCAATCTCTTGTCTTAATTTCTTCTTTGGAATCTCTCTGTCATTGATGATTACTTCGGCAATCTCATTCTTAAATATTACTGATCCTTGAAGTTTCCGTACGTGGAACAACAAGTCAGGCCAGTCAGAGCTACCCCCACATGTTTTTGTTTTAGCAAGCCTGTGGTTTTCATCTAAGGAGTATCCCAGGAAATTTCTCTCTGCATCTGTTACGCTGACTCCCCTTGACTTCATGTCCAATTTTAATGATTCTCTAGCAATAAATCTAATGTTTTCTTCTTCATGATTCAACATTTTCATTAGGTTAGATATGCGTGCTGCTCTATAAACATGGGAAGGTCTTTTAATCCCTAGGCCCCCATTCATTCTGTCAACAAAGAATGCTTTATCGCTACTCTTTGGATATAACTGAAATAGTCTTTTTACCGTGGAGATTACTTTATCATCCAATTCATCCAATTGCTAAACGAATAAAAAAATAATAATAATGATAATAATAATAATAATAATAATAATAATAATAATAATAATAATAATAATAATAATAATAATAATAATAATAATAATAATAATAATAATAATAATAATAGTAATAATAATAATAATATAGAAAATAAAACTGTTTTTAAAACTGACGTTTCGATTTAAAATCTTCTTCTGAGGAATTCACTCAGAAGATTTTAAATCGAAACGTCAGTTTTAAAAACAGTTTTATTTTCTATATTTCATTTTCTGTTTTTGTTGAAAGGTGGTTTGGTTTTCATAATAAAAATAATAATAATAATAATAATAATAATAATAATAATAATAATAATAATAATAATAATAATAATAATAATAATAATAATAATAAAAACTTTATTTACAGTTGAACGAGGTGTCGCTTGTGCTAAAACGTACAGACTAATAAACACCACCTAACTCAAACTAATTTGCAGCAACACTATTTACAAATATTACAATTGCAACCTTCCCCAGTCCAATCTTCGATGTTTTTGCAAAAAACGGAGACTGTATTGCTTTGGAACAGTATACCTGATGTGCTTCAGAACAACAATACAGTCTCCGTTTTTTGCAAAAACATAAAAAAATTGGAGTGGGGAGGGTTGCAATTGTAATATTTGTAAATAGCGTTGCTCTAAGTTAGTTCAAGTTAGGAGGTAATAATAATAATAACAACATAGCCACTTCTATAGCGCAATATTTCCCCAGGGCTCATAACTATTAAAATTCGAGTCCAGAATATAGCTAATTTACTAAAGGTTACAAAAAAATTTACTTAAACTACCTAAACTATTTAGTAAAACACTCCATCATAAGATCAAATCAATCAATACTTTTTAAAAACTTAGCTTTGACCTTATTGTTCCTATTTTCCAAAATCCCATATCTAAGAGTAATACGACCTGAATAGGTATGTCATGAAGTCATGAATAGGATTGTTTAAAACCACACAGTGATTCTAATAGGTGGCGTTTATTAGTCTCTACTTTTTAGCACAAATGACGCTTGGCTTGCAAATGAGGTCGATTTGGGAAATTAGTTTTCTGAATATCCAAAATCAAGACAACAGGAGATATCACTGATACACAGATGATGTAAAAGGAAGGCCTAATGCATCCGAGAGCGCGTGGCCGAGTGGTTAAGGCGTCTGACTCGTAAACCAAAGGTCAGAACGGCCGTGGTTAAAATCCCACGCTGGGCAGTTTGGTCGCTGTCCGTAACTCTAGCCCGGGTCGACCAGAGCCATGTGAGGGAAATCTGGTAGCTGTGGCGGGTAGCTACGGCGGACTGATGGTAAAACATCCGTAGCCGCTGCTGGAAATAAGTCTCTCAGACTTTCGCGGGCTAGCCACATTAAATATAAATATGCTTATCCTACCTATCTAATGCTTTACAACAAAAACAACAACAATAAATAATCCCGTATAGCAGATCCCATGTTTCCCTGTACGCATGGTCATCGGATTAAGGTCGATCTTTTTAAGATCTGGACCTATCTATACTGCAGCATGTTGGTTTGAAATAAATGTCTTCCTTTGCTCGGCTGTTCGTCATTGCTGCTGTAGACACAAAAGCAAATAGCGCATTGGTAGTGATTTAATTGCAAAAGCTTGAGCATGATCAACCCTACCTGAATCATTATCAAGTGGAACAGCAAGAATAAATGGAAGACTGTTTGTTCTCTTACTCTTCGTCTGAAAAATTAATACAGAATAAAATAGCAAACAACAAATGATAGTCTAAAAATGGCCTTTATGAATACTTTTAAGCTGAAATTATCGATGAATGGAGAAAAGTGGGAAAATTTTCGATGAATAGAGAAAAATGGAAAATATTCGACCAATTGAGAAGAGAGGAAAAATTTTCGACTAAAGGAGAAAAATGGAACATTGAGGGGAGACCGATAGAGCATTCTGTTATCAAGGCAGACGCTTTTCCGATTGAGGTATCTCATCGCACTTTTATCAAAGTCTAAAACAATAATCTTCATTTCACTCTATGACTAGGTTCCACAATGCCAATGCCCCTTCACACCAAAGACTCAGAATGCTCCTCCTGTAGCCTCAGGAATACTGACGTTAATTTAAGGTTGCCATACAAAAAGTCAGCAAATTGTTAGAAAAAATCAGAGAAAAATCTTCACCTTGAAAACATCAGAAAAAAAATCACAAAATAAGGAATAAAACTACAGAAAGATGAAAACTTACCTCATCGTAAAAATATAACGATCGCGTCAACAAGTCTGAGAAGTAATTCCCCCTTCTCCTAATTAGTACAGCGCTTGCTAAGGTATCCAGGAGTTCAATTTCAGTGCCAGAACATGTTTATCAAAGTCCCCTATCTGAAAGTTAAACCAAGACCTTTTTATAGAATTGAGAGGACCTCTATTAACTTACCATAACAGAATATGCATTTAGAGTGAATCGCGCGAGCTTTTGAATAACAGTTGGCCTTGCAAACTGATGTGCGTTCGGTGTTCCCTAAAAGGCAATAAAAGGCATAAAATGATCCTCTGTTCTCGAAGAATCAACGAAACCTCCCTCTCCGTTTTTAATGGTGTTTTTTCTGAAATTTCTTTTAACGATTGTAATTAAGTTATCGATTAGTTTTATTTTGTGTAAAATATTTAATTTAGCTTTGCTGTATTTTATTGCATGGCCCCCTGTAAATCAGTTTTCTCTAACTGAAGGGCTACCATGCCTAAAAACTTGAAAATGAAAATAATGAATGAAAAAGAGTAAAATCTCAAATTAGATCCATAAAACATAAAGGAACTTTGCCACAAAATAAACAGTGAACTAAAAATAGCTTCAACTGTTCGAAAATTCGTTATGGAGAGACCCAGTTTGTGTAACTTTCTTTTAAATCGATTAAATAAATAATCTGGTCTGCTATGTACATATATTTATAGAATATGGTATAATAGGACTGAAGCAATAAAACAGACTACATTCTTTGTTGTTACTCAGAGTTTCACGCTAAAGATTATGAGTTTCACTCATAAGATTATGACACCATGTTTAAGAATGTATCAATGTGCAAAAATTGAGTAGAATTTTTAATGTCTGAAGATCGCTAGAAAGCGTGAAACTCTGAGTAACAACAAAGAAAGTAGTCTGTTTTATTGCTTCTGTCCTATTATAATTCGCTCTACCTTCATGGCATTGAGCACTGTTTTAAACCAGTAAAGACAGAGACAAACTTTTGTAAAATATGGTATAGAAATAGCAGATGCAAAAAACGAAAGATGGTCTAAGAATTTGGCACACAAAGGCCTTGCAAACCTATGTTATCCGAACTAAACCAATGCAAACCTATATCTACATGTTGTTAAGTAAACTGATACATTATTGAGATAAATGAGGTCAATTCAAAAGGACATGTCCTGATCTGAAAAGTTGGTCTTCATAAGGGGTGTGGGCTTTTCAATGCCATAAAAGCGTACACTTTAAAGAACAAATGCAGATGTAAACTAGTCCAAATCGATGGATACAGTGATTAAAATAATATAAATAATTTTTAAACGGTTCGTACATTAGACTACTTGAGGTGTTGAACTGAATCGAAGTTTGATTGACAGATGAAAGTCTGACGTATCCTTAATTTGGGAAATTGAAGCGAACTGATCAAGTCTTACCTCTTGCACATGAGCATACAGGAATGGACCAGCACAAACGATCTGATGCATGTCGATAAAAGAACGGACTTGATTCACCATCGCTTCTGTCTGTAAGAAAAACTAACTGCAGTCAAAGTAATCTTGTAACGGAACAACACAACTAATAATACAATTTCTAATTTTAAGAGACATGTTTTGACTGAATCATCTGGCCTCGTTAAACCTAATTTTTGAGCCTGCGAGCAACTGGTTTGTACAAATCTATCTGCAATCAAATCATCCTTTGTACAGGAAAGATACTTTTCTTGTTTTTATACCACCTTGTATATGAAATTGTGTGTGGCTCAAATATTCTGCACACTGATGATGCTAATGAATCATGTAACAGACAGACTTACTACAAATGACGAAATAGTTTTGGGGCAAGTCTATGAATGAATCAGTCGAAGTATGTCTTGGAACACGAAACACTCCCTGTCTATGATTTTGTCAGGTTTCTCATTGCTTATTGATATGAAATACTCGGTAATTTCGAAAAACATTGAGTATTTCTGAAAGTCAAACTGCAAAACTATTTTATGGGAAGAAACTTTTGCGGGAAAAAAACTTTTGCATTTTGCACGTTTTGCCCTAAATTCGTAAAATTTGAGGCACAAAATTTTCGAAAACGTGAAATTCATGACAGTTTATTCACGCGAAATTTCCTACGATGTACAGTTCGTGAAATTCTATTCCCGCGACGTGTTCGATGAAATGAAATTTGTTGATTTGAATTCCCTGAAGAAACGTGTTACTTCCGCAGACACGAAAGTTTATTCCCACAAAATTTCCCATTTTGGTCGATTTGCGAAAGTTAATTCTAAAAATTTTGTGTTGTAAAGTACCCAAAGCAAAAAAAATCAAATTGACATACCTGGCTTTTGGCCTTTTCCAAAGCCTCTTGAAGTTTCTCAGGTCTATTCCTGCAATGATAAGAAATCAATCATACGGTGCCACGGAATTCACTGGTTTCTGAGCTAGACCCTCATTTATCATTAACTCCTTCATTTAAAGTTGGCTAAATGCTATAGCTAAATTGCTAATTAAGGCCAACTATTTTAAAAAATACATATAAGATTGAAGTGAAGACGTAATTTACAATAAAAAGCCTATATTGGGATAAAATACTTTACATAATCTGCAGTTGCAGGCATGGCATTTATGGGCTTTGATAACCCTTTTGAAAACTTGAAGGGAATCCGAGTTTTTTAGCTCTGCTGGTAGTGTCTCCCATACCTTTTTCCCATAAATCTGACTGTATCGATTCCAAGGCAGGTTGTTTTCACCTTTGATAGTTGCAGTTTATCAGAACACCTTAGGTTGTAAGGCATTTCTTTTTCCTCAAAAATTTGCTTCATAAAGCTGGGATTTAGATTATATTTTGTTTTGTAGACTCTACCATGAGCAACTGCAGGTTCCTCTGATGAACAGCTACCGAATTATCCATTTCTAACAGTTTTTCAAAAGTAGAAATGGATATTGTGCTGTCCTTGCTGTCATTGTGCTGTCCTTGAAGGTATTGTGGCGCCGTGTTGTAATCCATTGACTTTGCAGCCAGAACAGTCAGGCGGACGGGGTTCAAATCCCACCGGCACCTTTGAGCGTCATGACAAGGGGTCGTGGACTCAATTAGCGCTTACATATTTCTGCGATCCCAGCGCTTGGCGCTGAAAAAAGCAACTTCACCTTCACTTTCACCTTCGCTTCTAAACTGAGTCTTAAAGAACCTGCACTAACAATATGACCCTTGCGCACCGAATGAAACTCAAAGCAAACAGACCATAAGCCAGAAACCACTTTTAAATTATACAAAAGTTGACTTTGGGAGCTGAACAGGATCACTGTTAGCAATGGGTCATTGATGGATAAGTCGTGGGTTCGTACAATTGGTGACAGAATACAAGATAATAATCTTATGAATGGTTTATCGTACTTTTTCCATCATTTTTCGCCTTTTACTTGCAAAATCATGAGTCAAAACAAAAGACCTTTACGAAATGACGTCATCAGCTTTCCCCAAGATCTTTGCGCATGATGATTGCAAAAAAGGCGAAAAATGGAGTAAAACAGTACGATAGAACAAGGGCAGATTTTGTAATACAATAGCATCAGTTGCTTTGGTTCACACCTCAGTTCAAAGCGATTAGCGAATACAGCCAAAAGAAATCCTCTCAACCGGTAATTTAAAAACAAACATAGCCGCAAATTTGCCCTGAAACCAGTACGGCAAACTCTCAGTTGGTGCGGGCGAAGGGAGGTTTTTTAAGAGAAATTAGGTGCTTATAGCGAAAGAAGAAGGATAAATCTAAAGTTTGTCTGGCGGATTTTGTTTACGTGATTCAGAAGCCAAGCAGAAGGCATTACAATTCTTGCATATGTAACACTCAATTGTTAGCAGTTACTCATCAACTCCTAAATCACGTAAACAAAATCCGCTAGACAGAACTTTAGATTTACCCTTCTTCTTCCGTTATAAGCATCGTTATAAGGGAAAGAAGAATGGAAGAAGAAACGTAAGTGTGCTTAGCTTGCTACCAGGAAGGTTAAAAATTTTTGAGCCCTGTAAGGATGTTTGATTGGATAATCAGAATTAAAACTTTGAGATCTCTCTAAAACAGCTCGAAGTTTTTAATAGTAGAGACACTTACCTTGCTAAAACGTCTAATGCATCGAGAAAGTTGTCTGAATATTTTTTACCATCATTCTGCAACGCAAAATCAACAGCAAAATTAAAATACAAAGTTCATTATGTACGTAATTTACAATTCACAACCTTGTTTACGTATTGCTTTGTAATTTCTAAGGACCTTCTTCAACATCTTACACTGGTTTCTCCGTTTGGCTCAATGAAAATCGTCACAAACGGTCACAAAAACGAAACAACTTGCCTCAATTTCAGCCAGAAATTCGTTACTGCGGTTAGCTCGCTTTACTATGTAGGAAGCGCATATGGAAACAAAAACAGACGCATTAGCTCAGTTCATATTTTAATCTATTAGCATTAAAATTTTGTCAATACAGATATCTGTGCCTGAGTGTAGTGATCTACCTGACGCCCTGTGCCTTCTACATTCGACTATTCACTTTCTTTACACTGACAAAAATCTTCCAGCACCTCACTGTGTCCCATGGGAAAGCTAATAGGCCACTCCAGAGGTGCTGTGGCGTTTCTTCTATGCATTGATCAGAAATAACAGCAACAGGTATACTGGTATTCCGTAAAATGCAACGAAAGTTGATAAATAATCATAGAGTACAGGCAATGGTGACCAAGTACATCACAATGCATGTGGGTGTATTTTTATGCTATTCATAAGCGCATGCGTAAAGAGCAACGTCATAATATCGATCTTTGTAACTCGTGCAAAATTCTATGTTCACGTTCTGATAAGCGATCATTCAGCGTTCGGAAACGGTGAGACCGTATGCCCATTTTATATAGAAGGAGTTTTTTAAGCCAAGTTCCGTAATTTTCAATACTCGCTTTGTGATGTGTAGCGGACTACAAGAACTGTGTCCACTGGAGCCCTGCCGACATGAACCACGAGAAAATATCAGCGCTGTGGTTAGTAACCAATTTTTTTGAAATTGCCAATGCGTTGGGTAAGCAGAGTGCTATCACTTACATTGCAAACGTATGATAAGCCCATCATATCCATAGAAGAGGGCGAGCAGCCCGTGAATCAGTTTCCAAGGAATTATATGAATAAAGCAGCAGGGTCACCAAGGGGGGGGGGCAAGAGGGGCAATTTACCCCAGGGCCTCGGGGTCTAAGGGGCCTCATCATTGAAGATTTCTAAATTTTGACTACAGGAAATGCTCTGAAATGCATTTTAGCTAATCTAAAGGGTGTGATCGAAAAATTTTCTGCTTGTTTTGCTTGCAGGGGGTCTCAATTCGCAGGCAGTTTTATCCCTGGGTCTCCAAAAGCTCCCGGCTACCCCGGCAAAAAATTGTAAACAGGAATACTTACAAAGTCTTCTAGTACAGCACTTACTGCCAATACGATATCTGCTGCACAAAACTGTAAATGGACGATAACAACTCTCAAAATTTATGCCGTTCATAATTCCTAGAATTAATAGCAACATTGAATGATTACTTAAATCCATGGAAGATCCATGGCGAAGATGTACTTGCATCTTTATTCTGAGTTTAAAAGATAGATGTGCCACAATTTACCTTATTTTTAAATCCATATTGTGCGGTAAATGATGCACAACTTATGTCTTCAATCCTGCAAAGGAAAGCAATTGAAAATTGCCATCTTTAAATTAAGATCAACGAAACAATGATGAATTTTAAGATGTCACAAACGGCGGAATATTGCAGGCAGTTTCAATGAATTTGTCAAGAATCTGGATAAATTTTGTACCGTATTGAGCTGGATCTAAGGCCACGTCCACAAGTATCTGAATACTTTTGAAAACGCATCTTGTTTTATCCGAATACAAAATATCTGCGTCCACACGAGGAGTGTTTTCGAAGAGATCCCCGTCAACACGAAGACGCTGCTAGACTCAAGATTCGATATTCGAACCTCGATAAAAGACACCAGACAAGCAAAATGTCCTTGCGTGATCCGGAAGACCCGAACACATGATCTAATATGTAGTAAATCGATGTTGTGACTTAAGCGTTTTCGAAAAGCTCCGATTTCACCCGTCCACACGACAACACGAAAACGGCGTTTTCAAAAAGATCGGAGGGCGTCTTCGAAAAGTTTCGTATTTGGTGACCGAAAATGCCGTCTACGTGTGGACGCTAACAAACAGATAAAAACGATGCGTTTTCAGAAATATCCGGATACCTGTCAATGGGGCCTAAGAGCACCACGTATATATACAAGATCATGAGAATATCACAAAATGAGAGGGGATGCATCATTAACACGAAAGTCTGTTTCAAATTGTATGTCACGTGAAAATGTCGGCGAAAAAAAACAACTGAAACATTTCCATAACTACTTTTGCGCTTTTGTAAATCTCATGTGAAATCTTATTTGAGACAGACTTGGTTTTCATTAGTTCTTGCTAAATGCCGGGTGACTCAAAAAAGTCCATCTTTTGAACGCTCATTGCAGCAAAAGCAATCGCGTGATATCTATAGGAATTGAGTTTTGTAGCTGCTAAAATATTGGACTTGCTACAAGTCTCAGGAGAAGGAAAAAAAGCGAGAGAGATTTGTGATACTTGGAATGCTTATTAATATTCATGAGCAATCGAGCCTTGCTTCCATTTTCAAAAATGGCGGGGTTGTTGTCAACTGTTTTATCGAAGCTTGAGTCTGCCATTGTCAAAGAACATCGCAGAGCCTCGCTCTGTTGTATCATTGTCCCTTCTAAGCATATGATTGGATATTGGTTTTTGTAAAAGGATGCCGACTGGACAGAATTCTGTCCAGCCAACGACCCAGGCTACCAAGTATGACAAGTCTCTCTCGCTTTCATTCCTTCTCCCGTTTTTCCCGCGAAAGAGACTTGTAGCAAGTCCACTAAAACATCGATGTATCTTCTATATTTTTGGTAATTTTCAACACAATAGCATCTTGGCGAATCCAAAAGATTTAAAACCAGTCTTTCAGAACAGACAGAACATGGCCTACAACAGACAATCAAATCTACGTCTTTGGAAATCTATTTGAAATTCTTTTTTGAGAACTAGTGCGGCGACTGAAACAGAAATAGAAACTGAAAATGATATTTCATTGATTCTTATGCAAAAGGATTACTGACAAAGTAAGGATGACAGGTCAAGTATCTTTTATTTTGAGATAACTTTGATAATGCATCTTACGCCATTTTCTGTTGTCAAGCATAAAATCTTGGATCTTTCGAATATACCATCGGAATACTATCTTGAAAATTACCAAAAACTATTAAAAATACTTCATTCTTCTGACTATCAGAAAAATCTATTTTCATAGCGCAAATAAATTTGCTGCAATCACTTTTCGAACAGGGGGGGGGGGAGTTTTCAGTCATCAGGTAGTCTTCTGTCAAGAGCTCCAATTTTGCAAATATTCCTTCGTACCACTGATAAAGTGAGCACCTGGCAGTTCTGTTCAGGTTCCTCTTCGTTTTCCCTTTTCACAATAACCAAAAAACAGGCACAGAAATTTACGCAAGGGCATGGACAAGTCCTAATTCTAGTCGATCTGGAAAAATAAGTTTTAATATTTTCAGTTACAATGACATGCCCTTGTATCAGCAAATCAAAATTGTCCGACCACTAACGAAATTTTCATTGCAATAAATCGGAAAAATAAATTCTGTAGGTGAAGGTGAAGTTGCGCCACGGCGCCACAACACCTTTATAAACTTACCCAAACTTTTTACTATGCTTATCGATTAATTCTTTGACGTCATTTCGAAGTTCTACATCCATCGAAGTGAAATTTTGTTTGCATTGAACGATTGGCAACCTGTTTGAAAGAAAATAATATAAAATTGGTTAATTCAGACTTGCACTAACACACTTTCGGGATTTTTGGCGGTTATTACTAAAACTACTTTTGCAGTACTGTAGTCACTAATAAGCCACTTTCTTCTAAACCAAAATTTCAAAAATCCTCCCCCCCCCTTACAAGCTCCCCCCCACTGATAAAGTACATGGTTACTTTGTCTAAAGAAGTTTTATGTCACTTCTGATCTGGTTTGGATAAAAACTGCATCGAATGTAAGCATTTAATTCGCAAAATTGTATGTTGATTCCGAAAAATATAAGGTAAAAGAACTAAGAAGATATTATTTACACCATTGTACTTTGACTTTATGAATAAGGCACCTTGTCTTTAAAGCCCCCTCTACAGTTTCCGGAATCAAATAGGCCCCAGGGGCTTTCAGCAGAGCAGAGCTTTTATAGCAGCCAGCCATCTACTGGAACGCTTTATATAAACTCACCCAAGATTTGCAAGGAAATCGTGGAGTCTCTTCTGTCCCCTCATTGTCCATATCCGAAACCTGAAAGAGACTTAGCAGTTTTCAAGAGACAAGATGATATCTTTCTCTCCTACCGAGCAGGAGCTTCATAAAAGAGATTTAAACAATGGAGACCCAGTAAATGCAGCGAAACTCCTCGGGCTTAAAGGACAAGTCCGGGGTTGATAGAATTATGGTTAAAAAGCAAGCTTACCAACTGCTGAACACCAATCGTTAGTTCTTTCCAAGTTTTGATGCCTCCAACTTGCATAAATTGGTTGATGAATCTTCGTAAGTTAGGCCAAATATTGTCACCATTTTGTATTTTGTACGAGTTTGTGAAGGTGAGATAAAGAGGCTAGCAATGTGAGTGGTATAATATCAACACATTTGGCAGGCTCGTTCAGGTCCACGAGAAGTGACGTAATATAAAAGGACGTCATTTCGCACTTCTAAGCAGATTGAAATATGCAGTTTCAAGATTAAAATATGCAGTATCAGATTAAAAGAGAAGAAAATTGAAAAAAAGTACTACACACCATTCACAGTAGTGTAATCTCCTGAACAATCAAACATTATATCAACCCTGACTTGTCCTTTACAAGAAACCATATCTTAGGTAAGAAATCTGATAAAAAATTGACACCTCCAAAAATGCCTTACAATCTAAATTACCTAAGATAGATTATACTGAGACAAAATTCCTTTCCCTACTTCAGTCTCGCTTACTAAGTTCGCACAACAAAGAGAGCTTGATTAGATTCCTTCTGCAGCTCTAAGTAGTATAGGAATGATGATCTCTAGCAGTATACCTAATCAAGGACATTTAAAAATAATATTGAAAGGAATAGCAAAGCAAACTCACTTGCAAGCTGTATATCTGGTATTGCATATGCTATCAAACAAAGACCAATGTCTGTACAGTGATATGCTAAGACTGGCGAATATGTTAAGGAATTCTAAGACATGGGGAATACCAAGAAAAAACCGGAATACTATTACCGTAACTAATCCCCATTTCCCAAGAATTTTAAAAGACAGAGCAAGTAAACCAGGCAATTAGAAGTTAGTTTGTCAAATACACATTCAGCCGTCACAGATATTAAATACGAAAGACAATAGACAAGGAAAGTTCAGACGATATCATCTTCAATGAATCTGGAAATTGAAATTTTTTATTTCAAAAATATAAAATTGAACAAAACAGTTCACTTAAAACCATGACAGTTCCTTCAAGAAAACTTCAAAATCAAGCATTTAAGTACGCAAGACTTTGCTGTTCTTTGTCGATTTTGATCTTTGCCGTTCTTTGCCGACACGATGAGCAAGTTCTTAGCTGACACGAAAGTCACTGATTTTCTATGATTGTGCATACATTTTTATATATTTTATACATTTGTATACATTTTTACATTTTGTCATTCGATCATGTTTTTATCCACAAATCCCTATCAGCTAATACGTACGGACAATAGTTTGAAAAATAATGATAGTAAAAAGAAAAAACCTACTATATCATATCTACATAGAATAATGAGAATGCAGTCATTAGGTAAGTGCTACTCTTTCCAGGATCGTGCTTTGTGTTAAATGCTAGTGTAGCAAGTAGTCCTTCAGTTTCTTTTCAAATGTGAGAACTGTGGGGCTATTCCTTACATGGAGAGATATATCATTCCAAAGTTTAGCACCAGCGTAAAAACAACTCTTTCTTGAAAATTCTAGATTTCGTTTTGGGATTAGACTTATGACGATGTGTCCCTTGTATCCCTGCGGTATACCTTGCTCAAGAGGGACTCATAATGAAACAGTGAAAAACTTGTCCCTATTTTCTTCAATCATCAATGGAATTATAATGGAATCACGACTTCGAATCTCAATCCCGTGGGAGTGTTTTCAATTCTTCAATCGAATCTAAATTCTATCACATTTACACCGTAACAATAGTAATTGACAAATCTCGCAATCTGATTGGTACTTTAGGAATTGCGAAGTCTGGGCCTAAATAGGGCCAGGTTCTTCAGAGAAATCATATGGAGAAATATTATGATACTCTATTGACTAAAGCGCCATCATCAAGTCAAAGAGTACAGGGAAACAAGAGACTCATTGTCATATGGGATGTACAGCAAGAAATCATTGCAGTTTCAAATGACAAAAAGAGCAATTTCCAAATCAATGTAGTTTTTTGAAAAGGATACTCTTCTTCATAAGCCAGCCTAAGACAGTTGATTGAATATGATGAATCATCTTCACTTGCGTTTAATCTTAAAATATGTTCGTGAAGTCCTGACGCATTGCTGATATATGTTTCCCTATGAAAAACAAAAAGTCCAAAATTAAATGGTGGCGAGTAAAACGCTTGGATGCATGTAGTTTGTTACCAATTCATCAGATTCTTTTTAACTGACTATTACTATGCAAGTAGCATTTCAACTTTGCTGACAAAATTTAGTTAGTTTAAATTGGTTCAATTGTTCCCAAATTATGAGCGATTTCATAACACATGGTTCAACATTAGAATCCTTGATCAATTTTGGCAACACTCAAAACTTCAGCAAGGCAATACCGAAAACTGATTGAAACCAGATAAAAGAAATTTCGCAAGTGAAAAGAATGGTAGGGCTAGCTCTGTATTTGTAAAGCCTATTGCCTTGGTAATATAACAACCCAATTGAGTTTAAGATGTTGGGGAATGCAATCCAGAAATTTGGCCTGTTTTGAAGATTTTGAGATAAAAACGGTTTTTATAAAATCACGTGTAAATCGCGAACTGTATGACTTTATTTTACTAGTTAACCAGGCTTGTTAGGTACTCAGTGAGCATCACTTTGAAGGAAACTGATGATTAGCTAACAACCTACCGGCTTGCAAACCTTCAAAGTTCTCTTTTTACTCATCCAGAAGTATAAACCTTTCAGTAGTCTTTGCACTGCAAACACCATAAAGGCTCTACAAATTTATCACTGACCTTACATGACCTACACTAGGCTGAATAACGCAAGCACTAAATCATAGAAAAAAGCTTAACTAACTGTGAAAGTTTGAAATTACAAATTGTTACATTCTTTGCTTACCGTAGTATTTTTTCATGAAGATATTGCTCTGTGAGTCCAATTGTTGCCCACCTAACGTAAGAAATAAGATCAAAAATAGGATCATCACAAAAAGAGCATGAAACTTCATGCAAAATAGAAATAATTGAGCATCAGAGATCTGGGGATGCATTAAAGGGCGGCTCACATGCTAATGTTTCATAACTAATATGCTTACTGTTAGAGCGCATTTTGGAAGACCTTTTGGGCTCAGTGTTTTTAATTGTTACATTGTCTACAGAAACAGTCACCTTTGTCGTCTGAGCACAACAGAGACGGACAGAACAAAAAAAGAAGTCCAGGAGCTTGGTTCTGCATTAACAATAACGGAAGCTGGTTATGCCATCAAAACAGGCAGGCAGTTCTCATAAACGGTATGAACATCGAAAATGCTGTCATTATCAAATTTGCAACACCCAATTTCTAAACCATTAGTAACAGACACATTGAAAAAAGCAGAAGCGTTACAAAATCAAAATGAGCAACTACTTTACATACCATAACAGATCATTGTTATCTTTACTCATTTTCCAAGCAAACTCATACATAACGACTGCAGACTATAGAAGAGAAAGTATATCAGTAATCTGAGCAGGAAATCCTTACAAGTGAAGCGAAACTGCAAAGATGAGTAAAGGAGAGAACATAAGAACAAGTGTGAGAGAGCAACAGTGAACTTTGAAAATCATTGTTACAAGCGATGAGGGATCTTCTTTACGTCAGTTAATGAGCAGCTCGTCAAATCTTTCTGATAACTAGATAATTCTTGCAGTCTTATTCCATTGGCTGGGCCATCAGAGTTCCATCATTTTCCTATCCGTCCTTCGGAAGAGACGTTAAAGTAAGGGTCAGATACCTGGATGCGGCACAGCTTTAGATAGCTAGTATCTTTCCAGCCCACTTAAAATTAAGTACTGAATGAATGAATGAATGAATGAATGAATGAATGAATGAATAAAGGAATGAATGAATGAAGGAGTGAATGGAGGAATGAATTAATGAATCCGTGGGGAAGAGACAAAATCTTACATCCCGAAGAAAGGCTACTTTGTCAAGTCTAAACAATGTAGAATTACTGATGTTGTTATCTCCACTTACCGAAGTTCCATAAAAAGTAAATTCATAGTATTCAAATAACAGCTTGTCTCTGGAAAGTAAACAAACATATCTGAAAAGATGATTACTTTTAGCGCTAATGTTCTTGCTATTGTAATGACCAAGATGAGAATCAAAACATTCCGAAAGTTTCAGTTTATCTTTCCTAGTTTAGAGACTTGGCTCTTCATTCATTTTCATGTTAAATGTTTATCAAAGAAAGAGGTAAAAAGGATAACATAATAAGAAATAACTATAAGGTATAAAATATAAGGTAATAAGAAATAACTACCCAAGGGGTAGCACTTGACAAATGATGGGCAAGTCTTCACAGGGTGGTGTTTGTAGAGAACAGAATTTCAATTGCCTAATTTGGAACAGTAGTGAATTGATTTTACATAGGCCTGTTCATATAACGATATTTGCAACTCATTTCAAGATACTTGCAGTTCACTTTGTGAGTGGGCCCTGCAAGGCCCTGCATTCTGTAATTCCTTCTCATGGAAATATGATGAACAATGTGAAGGATACTTCAGCATACCTCTCTTGTTGCCATTTTCTTTTTCTTGCTTTCTTGCTCCTGTATGAATCCTGGAAAAGAAAGCCATTAACTTTGTAAATTTTTGGGGTGCATGACAAAGTTTGCTCTTGGAATCTCATTATAATTACATCAAAATGAAATATCATATGAAGGACATTAAAGCGTCGATTCTGTAACCAATATTTTCACCTGGATACAATTCGTGCTCCTTCCAAATGTCAACACCAAAATGAATATGAACATAGGCCAGAATGCACAGAAACGGGGAATTTCACGCTCTAAGATATCATTAAAGTAATAATGTAACAAGCCTGGTATCTCAACTCTAGAGATCTTAATGTAACCATGCGTGACCATGAAATCTCTGGGAAAGGGGGTTGAATTTTGAGTGAATCTAGGACAGAAAAACCAAGAAAAAGGAAAATACTTTTGTTCTTTACAGTCCCATGTATATTAACACTGGTATCGTCTTCCGTAAGAATTCTTTTATCAAAACTTGCTTTCAAAATTCCAAAAAGTCTTTTTCATTTGTCTGAAGAAGTAGGATAGAAGATACTAGCATTACCAAGGTCTTGATATGTTCACCAAGGCATTTCCCACCCTAGTTGACAAGCTCTAATGTACATGCTTGTCAGAAAATTCCTGGAAAACATATTCTACCTTTGTAATAGAAAAGCCGGTAAAAGGCGTTGATTCTTGCAACCAAAGTCAGAGAAATGGCTCAACTTGAAAACTGCCAGAGAAGCATGGTTACACTTGGACCCCTTCCTTAAGTTGACCCACTGGGGGTAACATTGAAGTCAAATAGAAGTCAGAGAGAGGAAGGATCAGTTACCTCACTGGTCTTTTGTCGTTTTGATGATGGTTCTGAATCATCTTCTTCGTTTGACATTTCATTTTCATCCTCATTCTCAGAATTGTTGTCCTCCTTCCAAAAGAATGTTTTTCTTAATCAATTACGGCTGCAATTAACAATAATTTACAACTCCGAAGATTTACAGTCAGTCAATGAATTATGTTTATAAAAAGTGATGAATGTTTTCTAAAAATACTGTACTCAATCGAGCAAAAAGAAGTCCACAAATCTAAAATTCTTTATACAAAGACTTGATGAATTGGGTTAAATCAAAGTTATTAACCAATACAAATAAATTGGGCAAAATCAAAGTTATTAACCAATATAAAGAATCCAAGCAATTGTTTCTTGATATTCAATGTCATAACATTTGATCTTTCCATAGCAACTTAGCTATATTTCATAATATACACTGGGTGAGTGAATCGCTGTGTTATAAGAAGTATCAGGCTGATATTCAAAACTGAAATGTTAACTAACCTATCAGTCAACCACTATCTGAGATCAGAAACTTTTTTTTTGGTAAAATCACTCATCATTTAGACCCACAAATTAGGACAGTGATAGCAAATTGCAAGTTTGGGAACAAGTATTCCAAATTCCAGCCTGGTCCATCATTTACTTGCTATTGAAATCAAAATTCTATTTCTGAAATTGACAATGTAAACTTCATTGTTCTTACAAATCATTGACCAGAATGGAACATGGAATTCTCAATTCCCTTATGAACCCCTTACAGGCATTTTCTAATTCTTGGGCCATAAACATGCATGATTTTACCAAACAAACTTTTTCATCTAAGTTAGCCTTTGATTGATTAAAGTTTTGAATATCGGTCACATACTATTTATTGCAAAACCTGCCAAAAAAGAGTTAATTTTTTTTTTCTCATCCAGTATCTTTCAGCTACATTTCTGATACTGAAACAAATTCACTCACCTGTGTATCAAAAACTTTTTCAAAGTCAGGTATTTCATCAAATGTGTCTCCTTCTTTAATCATGATCCTAACTTGATTTTGATTGTACACATTATCCAGATCCAAAGGACGATGACTGCCAAAGAAGAAAGTATTGACACAACATAGATTCCAAATCTTTACAAGGGTTAGTGCAAGATTCTAGGACCTATCTTTCTAAATTGATTGGCTTGAAAGAAACATTGTCTAGGTGTTGTGGCGCAGTGGTGTAATCCTCTGACTCTGCAGCTGGAACAGTCAGGTGGAATGGGCTCGATACCCAGTTGGACCCCATCACCCAAGTGCCATGACAAAAAGTTGTGGATTGGATTATGTCAACTCAATTCCTGCGATCCCAGCACTTGGCGCTGAAGAATGCAACTTCATTGGTGCAAACACCTCCCAAGTTAGTTAAAATAAAGATCTTGCCTGAAAATAAGAGAAGAAAACAATGCATTCTGACAAAACAATAGCTTCATCCTCCCCAAATATTTGGCAAAGTGTCTTCCACTGTTCAGTTACAAAATTGAGGGGAAGGAAAGTATCCACTGCTGTTCAGCTAAAAGGAGGGAAGGAAAATAACCTTGCTTACCTATTTACAGTATTTAGCTGCTATCTTACCTGTCTGCAACATAAAAAAATGTATCTTCTTCTGGATCTAAAATATCAATAAGGTTTATTGTTCCTCCACAGTTGATAAGCAGGAAGTGTTTTACCTTGAAGTTAAAAATATTGCAAAGGAGAATTATTTCAGAAATATATAGAGAAAAAAGAGTAAGATGATGGTGGACATGTGTACCACTGATGAATGTCACCTCACTCCTATCTCTCATGATTTGGTCTCATTTAATTGTACTTTTTCAAAAAGCACTTTAAGTTTATACTTTCATTTTTCTTCCTTTCATTTGACAATCTTGCGCTTTCCATCCATGCAAGCACCTCAAAGGGACCATTGTGGTAATAAGGTCAATCTAAAATTCTAATGCTATTCCTGTCACTACAGTTAGGGGTGTTTTTACAGCTATGAATTCAAATTGTTGTTTTGTTGTATATATTTTATCTATTTTCACATTTGAAATGCTGTCAATTTCAAGTTTAATTTCTGGTAGGAAATTGATGCATACATTCAAAGATGCAAAGTTCACATGTAAAGCAGTATTCTCAGAAGAACATCCATGTATCATGGCGCAATCTACTTGTTTTGTGAAAAATCTCTGAAAAGATCTAAAAATCCTTTTGTCGTGTTGATATGTCTTCAGAAGTTGAAATGCGCTCATTTGTTTTGTCAGTACATAAAAGAGAATTAAAATAATCAAGAGTAAACCTGCTCCTTGTGCTCTAGGAATGTTGCCTTCAAGTCCTCTACTCCATTTATTGGCACAATGGTGTACTGAATATGGTCCCTCTGAAACATCCACTGCAAAAGAACAATTTTGGAATGAGCATAAAAGAAAAGTGGTATACATAAATGTTTTTCAAATTTGATTCATCAAAGGTATTGAGTCCGTATAAATAACGCTTTCATGTGCACATACTAACCGGTTTTGTGTTGTACAGGAAAACATAAAGCCTAAGGTCTTAGAAGTACAGACCGAGCTTGTGAGGTCTGTGCATTAAGACCGAGGGCTGTATATTTTCCTGTACAATGACAAAACCAGTTAGTATGAGTCATATTACCTGACATCTTCTAATCTTGACTCGCATTTCATCAAACACATTTTGTTACAATCATGTCGCTTGAGTTCACTGCAAATCTCACAGGCTTAGGCCTAAAGCAGTTGCTGTGGTGACAAAAACGTGTCCTTGTATCGTATCATACAAAGCTACAGGAGACCTAGGGGAAATGTGTGATTAGCCAATAGGAATGGCGGGATTCTGTATTGCCTCATTTTTGAAACCCCATTCAGGTAATAATGACCAATATCAACTTCTTTTCAATCGTGAAACAGAAGTTTTCATTTGATGCCTATTGAAATTAAATCAAAGAAATTTTTTTGCACATGTCAAAGCTGGTCTATACAAACTAGAATAGACAAAACATTCTCCTGCTCTTGAAGCATAGCTTGTCAGTTTGATTTGTAAACTTTCAAATTTGGTTGAGTAACATCATACCTGTAAAATCTTGCATGAACACAATGCATCAACATCAAGTGATACTAGAATGAGGACTCTCTGCAAGACAGCAAATATAAAGATTTACATTAGCAATCTTGTGAGGTAGGCAGAACAATATTAAGTCTATTGACTTTAGACAATTGGCATGGTGTAAACCTTTGGCGTAAAAAACAAACTTTCCACACTGTCTTGTTATCATCATTGTTACTATAAACACCTTTTCAACTAAGCAGCCTTGTTTTGGAAGTTTTCAGAATTTTTTCAGCTTGTGGCATATAAATTTCTGACCCCAGATTCATGTTCCGCATCCAAATCTTTCTCTAACTGCAAGTTTTCGTAATTCTAGTTTTCACGAATTTGATTTTATGGGGATAACAAGTTTGATAGTTTATAAGGGATTAGACAGTGATTAGTGACTGATTTTCAAGATCAAATTCTTTATAAATTCTCAAATTCATTTCAACATAAAATCAAAACCACAAACTCTAGGGAAATAAGAATTTGCCATTAGACTAAACTTGGGGTGATGAATCAGTCAGAAATTTTATATCAAGAAATTTTCAAAAATGTCCAAAACCAGGCTGTTGGTTGGAAAGGCGTATTATTAGACTATTTGCCAGATGGTATGGTATTGTACATATTGAAAAACGCAGCAGATCATATCACCCCTCTTCTTCTCATACAGGGACTTAAATATAGGGATTTCAAAAGATTCTTAGGGTCTGTTTATGAGCCCCGATGGAAAGAAAGCGCTGTGCGCCAAACATGTGCCGGACAGAGTGCTTACTTTCTATTGTTTCCATTCTTTTATCGGCGCACTGTCCGGCGCACAAAAATTTAACTTTCAAAACTGGTTTATGACGTAGGCTAGCCTGCCTGACCAAGATCACCAGCATCATGCCCGCATGGTCTGCCATCAGTATCTGTCAACTGGGTAGGCAGGATCATACAAACAGCAGTGAGTTAAACATGCAAAAGCCTTTTTGCATCATTTTCTTTACAATCCCATGATGCATCCTAGCACATGCATCATATTTACGAGAGGTAACCCCGTCTGGCCTTAAATAGTTTTCACCCATATAAACAGGCTGAAGGTTTTTTTTATTGATATAGTTAGCCCAGTCTGCAGTGTAAGATATGGCACTTGAAAGTAAGCCCAATCTGTAGTGTAGGATATGGCACTTTTGATGAAATCTCCATTACGCACAGTTAACTGTTCTTTTGGCTCTCTTGTTGTCCATTCTGAACAATCTTGGGGGTCATCGACAAATAATTTTCGCCACAGTTAAGGGAATTTGGCTGTTAACGGCTCAACCCCCCCTCCCCCCTACTGAACAGACCACTAAATTTCTCACTAGGCTTTAGCTTGTCAAGGGTGGCCCACAAACTCTTGTTACAAGCCTATTGTGTCTTGGGTTGGGGCCTAAGCCTGCTGCAACTTCTACATGCAGATTACAACATCAAAATTAAGTAGTATAGTACAATGAGGAAAAATTTACTGCCATGAGTTATTCCCTCAGGACTGATAACGAAATATTACTTACTTCAATTTTTGTCACCAAAGTAAAATTTTTAACGGATTTGAGCTGGACCCCCTCCCCCCTAAGGGGTCATCCAAAAATCCATTTGTGATCGCTTAGGGGCGATTGACTTTCGATTTTCGTATTTTTTAACGGCATTTGGCCATTAAATTCGGTACCCCCTCCCCCCTCCCCATTAATGGTCTTCTACCAAAAGTGCCTCCAATTGGCCTAAATTTTTTTGCCTCGCTAAGACTTTGGGAGCAGCAAATAGATGTCTTGAGGAACACACCAGACTTCAACCGAAGATACGCCATATCAGGAGGCATAGTACAACTGTTATATTCTGCACTCTATACATTATTTGTGAATTATTTTATCTACGCTTTTCAAAAAATCCCTTGCAGAGATTTCCGTACGATTTTACATTTTCTTAACGGCCTAGGGTAAGACCCCCTCCCCCCATAACGGCCAATTGCCGTTAAAAAATACGAAAATTGAAAGTCGATGGCCCCTTAGCAGCATTTGGCCGCCAACTTCTCAACCCCCTCCCTCACCCTCCTTAGCGGATTTACTTATTTTCTATTCCGTCATTCTGATAATGCAAGCTTCCAGTCATAATTGTTCCATCGTGTCACTCAAAAGCAATGGTCCTATCACTTTTCAAAACATTTGGCACCTTGTAGGCATAATGAGTCCAACGCAGAGCAATCTAAAATTTAGGCCGGTCGGCGGCCGGGAGAGAAAGATCAAATTTTTGAGGTCGATAAAAGGTTGAACAGACATTGTATATTACCTCCGCAGAAAGGATATCATATACTTCTTCTTTTGGTCTTTCAATGAACATCTTGAGTCTTCTTTAACCTGTAAACAGCGGCTATTTCATCGTCCTTCGCAACGAGGTCGCTGGTGTTCCTCCTCCATTTTTGTTAGAGAAAGCGCGGGAAATGCTCAAAAACGATGACGTAGAGGCTCCTTCGCATGATTAGCTTTTCCTGCTACGCCAGCAAACACAGGGAACCCACTTCTGAAACGTTCAGTGGCGGCGCCAACTCTGAAAAATCCGAGAGAAATGGGGGGGGGGATTTGAATTATTTTGTCAATCTAAAAGCATACCCAACTAATTCTATGCCATTTTTCCTTGACAATTTTTGCCAAATTTTGGAATTGGGGAGGTAGCAAATCCCCCCAGTCTCCAATGTGGCGCAGCCACTGAAGGCAGAGCAATTCATTGATTTTGTGGCAACTTTGTGCTTCGAGGATGCTAACACAGGAGTGGTATAATACTGTTAGACAGAACATCCATGAAACATCCATTTTAGGATTAAAAAAGTCTTGATTTTGTTGTTAAAAACTGTTGGTTATCAAAGTCGTACAATAAGTTTAAAATAAGTGCAGAGAAGCATTTCTCTTAGTCTTTTCCCTTAAAAGACGATCAAAAAGCACTCTGTTTTCAAAATATTTTGGTTTGCTTTCATAAGATAGTTTTCAAAACATTCCCATCAAGCTTTAGTTAAAGATATTATTCAAATTCCGGTTTAGATTTAAGAGAGATTGTTCATTAATAGTGACAAAATTTTACATTATAAAGAATTCTTTTAAAGTTATCTTCCATACAATTACAATGAATAGGAAAGAGTTCCCATATGCCCAACAGCTTAATGTAAAGAAACTGGTTTTAAAAGTCATTTGGCATACAATAAGTGTATATTTACTACGAAATGGTGGAGTCTGCATAGTTTTTTACATTTCTAACAACTGTCATTACCATTAAATCCTTGCAGATCTCTAAAATGCATCTTGCAGAATTTTATCCATCAAAACATCTTATAAGAAAGTTCATTTAGTTTGCTTCTTAATTTCATATTTTGCAATCCTTTCGAAGTCATCCAAACTCATCCCTAATATCATATTTCCATACATTTCGTTGAACTTCTGCAAGACTTTGTCAGCATCTTGTGGATGGAAATGCTTCAACAAAACTTCTTCCAACCTTTTATGAAAATCAGCATCTTTACTCTTCCCAAGACTAGTTTGAGCTGCTTTCGAAGCATTCTGACTTGATTTTTTTATCGACAGATGTAATTTACTGTTTTCAGTTATTCCATATTCCTGGAGTGTTTTCCCTTCGTCGGTCAAGGCCCTTCCTTTGAAGAGCAGTCTTTGTTCGTTTACCGGTAATCCTCTTTGTTTATAAATAAGTTCTTTGAGTTCCGATAGCTTTGGTGAATTCTCCTGCGAGTTGATCTTGAATTCTTCGTTTGCATTAAGTACTTTTATTGTCAAATTCATTGTAAAGTTTCCAAATCAAGTTTTAATCTTCACGAGAGGCCTGAATATTTTGTTAGAATGGCTACAATTTTGAATTTGCCTCAGTTTCAATTCATCAAACGAGATTCTACTACCACAGGTTGATCACTTTCGGAAACTTTTTTTTGAAACTGGTTGCTTTCCAAAAGTGTAGACCAACACGTAAACAAAACAAGACTCCTCGGGAGTACCTAACAAAATGTGAAAGAAGCTTTTGTAAATGAAATAATATGCCACAGGTTGCAACGCTTGTGGTTAATGATTCTCCTATCAAAGCAACTCTAAAAATGCGAGAAAATGATAGTTTGACCAAAAAACAACGACCTTCTATTCGTTGCAAAGACTCTTTTCGATTGATCATCATCAATCTTCTTCACTTGAATCCACCTTTTCAAGGTAAGAGGTGCGAAAGCGGAAGTCTTTTGTTGTTAGAGATTTTGCATTTTTGAGTCTAAAATCTTGTTCTGGGTACAAACTTTAGCATGGCAGCAGATTTTCAATTTCATATCTGTCTTCGTTTGGAAGTTATGGCGATTTAAAGAATTTGAACTCATAAGAGCTTTGACCGTGAAATCAGATGTTTGGACAAATTTTTGTCCAAACTATGATTTCACGGTCAAAGCCCTTATGAGTTCAAATTATTTATAATGCCATAATTTCGAAACAAAGGCAGATAGGAAAGTGAAAATTTGCCCCTACACTAACCTTTGTATGTAGAACAGAAATTTGGACTCACAGATACAATTTGTGGCCTCGGTGGCACAGTGGTAAGGCGTCGGGCTCACGATCCAAGGGTCGTGTGTCCGAAACCGACACTGGCCATATTTGAGGATAGCATCCTTGGGCAAGGTGTTAACACAAATTGTGCCTCTCTCCACCCAGGAGTATAAATGGGTACCTGGTCCGTAGTTATGAGCGCCGTCTGTGGCTGCACCCTGCTATATGCTACTAAGCATAGTGACCAGGGGGTAAGGTGTAAAGTCGTTTAAGTAGCCTTTGGCTAGATAAAAGACTATAAAACTACTACTTACTTACTTACAATAACTCTAACAACAAAAGACTTCTGCTTTCACGCCTCTAACCTTGAAAAGGTGGATTAGATAGGATAAAATTTTTTCTTACCATTTTACGTCGAGTCTACGTTTCTTTTGAGGTTGTTTTGTTCGATAAGAAAATCAAACAAAAAGCCTGAAACGAAGATAAGAAACATCATGGAAACATTCAATAAACAGCCAATACTGACACTACCAAAAATCCTTTCCCATGACAATCACAATGCAGTTGTCAAGAAGATTGTCAAGAAAAGTCATAAAACTCTGATAATGTGTATTAGATAGCATAATTTTGTTCGAACAATAAAACAAATGAGTTTATCAACTACACAAGAAATTGATTGCTCAAATAACTTTCATACAAGAAAAAGGAAAAATTTGTAAAACAAAAATTGACGTTTCCGTGAACGACACAACGATTTGCCTTTCAGAAGAATAGATTTGGCACCTCTAAGTTCGCTCAATTAAATGAAAAATAAACCGAGAAAGGAAAGGAAAACATTATTGTTGGCTGCATCTGCTGTATCCGGTATAAGGTTTTGACATCTGTTCTTGAGGTTGTCAAATTATTTTGTCTGCACAAAACTGCATCCTTAGCCCTTTCTCGTGTGTTTACCGAAAACTTCTCAGGAGTGTGAAAAGTTAAAGGAGCATGACTAGTAATCAAGCCGTAAGCTGCTCTGCTATTTTTGGAAACGAAGTTATAAAAATTTATGAATCCTGCAATAATTCTATTGATCCTGATCTAATGAATTTGTCGAAAATGATAGAAACTTCAAAATTTCGGGTCTAAATTCTTTTCAGTTTAATTAAAAATTCGGATGATCAAGGAGACCTTGTTAATGCTTTAGAAGCATTTCTTTTGTTGTTAGCATGTCTGAACAAAGACCAGTCGGGTTTTTGATAGTCTGTTTGAATTTGTTTGTACAAATAACAAAAGCCCCTGTTGCTTGCAGAAAATCCTTTGAAAACCAAACAAAATATGCTTCTTTTGATAAAGATCTAACAGAATAGCCGTGTCAACACGATTTGGTCACACTGCGGGTTACATTCAACGACGTCATAATAGACAGAAATCGCAAGCTGAAATGGCCTGAACAGTTAGTTGCTATTAGCACTTTCGAAAGGAAGACGTACTTTGCACCGACTGAAATACTTTATCTTCAAGCATGGATATTATCACTGCCTTTATCAGTCTTATTTGTATCTTCATATGTTTGCTAGCCTTCTTCAAACCTGCAAGAAAATTGCTTCTTCACTTTGTCAAAGACACAGACAAACATATCGATAAAATTAGACAACACCAACTTGCGGCAAGGTATAAACAAACAACACTGTGGAGAGAGGTGTTACGATTTCTCGATGATCAAACATTGGATGCAAATTTGAATTTTCAAGCGATCGAAGACAGATTTGAGAGTTATGAAGAATTATCCGAGGCGATTAAGAAAGCTGGGCTGGCTAGCTGCAATTTGATAATTGGAGTTGATTTTACTGCGAGTAACGAGTGGCAAGGTAGAAAAACATTCGAGCACAAATCCCTGCATCACATTTTCAAAAGTGTTAGACGCGTCAATCCGTATCAACGAGTTATCTCTGCAATGGCAGAAACCCTGAGTTCATTTGATGAAGACAACCTCATTCCATGCTACGGATTTGGGGACAAGGTAACAAAGGATAAAGGGGTGTTTCCCTTCACGGAGGATGGTTCCCCTTGTAGAGGATTCGAACATGTACTGCAACAGTACAATGAAGTGGTCCAGAAAACAGAGCTTAGTGGGCCAACAAGTTTTGCACCTATTATCAGAGAAGCTATCAAAATCACTGAGAATAAAGGGGGATATCACATTTTGTTGATTATCGCAGATGGACAGGTTATTGAGCAGCAAGATATCGAAACGAGAAAAGCTATAGTGGATGCTTCAAGTTTCCCCTTGTCGATAATCCTGGTTGGGGTAGGGGATGGCCCCTGGGATGTCATGGCAGAATATGACAGTCAACTCCCCAGAAGGAAGTTCGACAATTTCCAGTTTGTTGATTATAACAAAGTAACTAAAAAAGCAAAGAACCCTGGCCTAGCGTTTGCCCTGAACGCCCTCATGGAAATACCAGACCAATACAATGCTATACAGAATGCTGGGTTGTTAGTTAGATAATAAGAATTTTGTCCACCAAAGCTGATATTTTGTAAACTTATTAAAGATTTATTCTGTAAAAAGCCGTTTCATTCATTTTTTTGGGGGAAAAGACAAAATATGCTCAATGTATTTGGCTGCTTTATAAACCTGGTATTTCTGTTGTTGTTAATATTGCAGGTCAAGTGATGATTAGATTTCGTCTAAATTATATCAACAGCTCTTCAAGAAATCCACGTCTATACTGTACAGTTTCAAAATCGCTTCCTCGTAGTTTAGGAGAAAATTTGGCGAGAAAAAGAAGCAACAACAACTATTAACCTGGGTATCAGACTCTCTAAATCCAGGAAATGGGCTGCAGAAAAGTAAGTTCCCGATTTTTAAACCGAAAATGTTATTCTATCAGTCAAAAACCATCTTAGATGTGAGAATTTTGTTCAGTAAACTCCCTCATCTTTCAGATCCAAATATAAGGAAAATTCTGTTAGCGGGGTTTGTATGGCAGTGAGAATTCCACGTTTCATCTTGGTCCATCTCTTATTTGCTATTGATATACAGTATAAAATTCAATATAACTGTCTTTCTGTTTTTACAGCACGGTTAGATTTTTATTGACAGATACACAATACAGGTCATAATGCACGCATTTTTTATAAAAAAACTCAACTCTCACATCTCCAAAAAATTAAGAGACTCCAGTACTGGAAACTATACTCAAGACTATTTATTCTGACAGAAAATTCTTCACATATCTTTACTTTATTTTCACTCGTTTCCTGTATCATGTTACTTGGAATGTACTTAACTAAGGTCTAAACATTGGAATGGCTTGAAATGATCTTATTGTGAAATTTCATGACGGAACAGGCAATGAAAATGAAGATTGTCACGGAACGTTTAAGAAACTCATAAGAAACTCAGAATATCAAAAATATGATAATTTGAAGAAATTCACAGAACTGGCTCAAATTCTTATTTTCTTATAAAAAATACGTGCAACAGCAACAACGTACTATCAATCGCATATGCCATCAAGCAGTTCAACGCTTTCTACTTACCCACAAACGTACAGGCTGGATGCACGTAAGATAAAACTTGTAACGGTGTGAACAAGTTGGTTATTATGAATATTTCCATCAGTATTTGATGGTTGTTTGGATACCTGCAAGTTGATACACAGGGTCTATGAAGCCACCCAAGAGGGTTCTAGCACATTTTGTTTTGTTTTTCAGATCAAAGCCAAGTATGTGAGTGAAAGGTGTAAGAGTCACTGTCACCCAGGGTGAGGTACCCTGAACTTTCATACTATTTCAGGGATGTACAGAAGGGCATTTCCATCTGACACCAGCGTTTTGAACAGTGTGACACTAGGAAAATTGGGCGTCGATCTGAAAAAATCGCGGCATAGTTGAGCCTCCACAACCCCATCCCAAGGCCGCCCCCAAGCCATCTCTCGACAGCCCTGCAGATTGGCACTGGTAGTCAAACATGCTACCACTGATGAGCCATTCCTGCTATTGGTTTTTTTCTAATACTGTAACAACGGGGAACAAGATAAAGTTTGGTCTGAAAGCGCTGCTTGGGCACAATACTCAAGGGTCAGCAATCAATTTTGTCATTGTAAATCCAAAACAGTTTTGCGGTTTGCCTGGTTTCGAAAGTTTCAGACTCCTCTTACTGACGACAATAATTGACTATGTGGCCGATTGTCAAAAACAGAATACTCAATGGGTCTCTGGTGTCGTGATTCACTGTTGTACGCCATCGTCATGACAGTCAGAAGGCATTGAAAACACCCCTTCCCCCAATAACGACGCTGCTGAAACGCTGCCCTGCCAAGGTCAAGGCACGACCCGCCAGGAAAATGTGCTTCCCCACCAAGTTTGAGTTTTAAACACTCTCACCGCCTTGTTTCTGTTGCTTCCCCGTTGAAACTTGTTTCCCCGTCAAAAATTATTCAAGTTTCATCCCCGATAATACCCTGGGTACCAGACTCTCTTCTTGTAGAGAGAGAGAGAGAGTCTGGTACCCAGGGTACCCCGATAATAGCAGAAAAAGATTATTTCCCCGTCACGATACTTTCAATTCGCAGTTGAAAATGTAAGATTTCATAAGTTCCCTGCTGTACTTTTAATGTATGACAGGGTCGTTACTAGGGGGGATGGGTTGTCCCAAATAAAAATATGGTGAACGAATACGAGAAATCACGCCTTCATTCCATGAGCGATAGGAGTGTGTAGCAGTTTGAAATTTATATCAGACGCGAGCCACCTTAACTTGGTTTTTTAACTTATATTTACTTGATATACAACCACCTCTCACTGTTTTGTAATTCCGTAATTTTCGGTAGTGAGCCTTGAGTGCAGATCCACCTTAATTAAGGTAGATCTTCACTTAAGGTGGCTCACTAACGAAAATTTCAGAGTTAGGAAACAGTGAGAGGTGGTTGTATACCAAGCAAAAATACGTTTAAAACACAAAAACACCAAGTTAAGGTGGCTCGCTTCCAATACAAATTTCAAACTGCTACAAACTGGGTGTCCTTCCGCTCATGGTCATTCTGGTCTTCGCCAGAGTTGAATCTTTTGTCTCACAAATTCACCCTTGCAACGTCGATATTTTCATGGCCTATTGCGAACTACTCAGGAAGACGTGACATTAGCTCTACGTAACTCAATGAAAATACGTGTTGTTTGGTACCGGACCGCTATCAAGGATCAAGAATCGTTTACATTTTCTTTGCAAAATCAGTATATAACCACCTGGCGCTGTTTCAACAAAAATGTTTCCACCATGAATCTATGAATCCGATGTTCAAATATTTACAGAAACTGATTTTCAGTCCTCTTGAAATGCTGCATGAATCGAGCAAAAATTGTCTTTGTACTTCACGATTCTGCAAACGTCATTAAATGTTAATCTATTTCGTAATGCGGCATTTCCTTGACAAATGTCGGAGTGGTTGAAACGTTTGTATTATGTTCGTATAAATCCGCTCAATGTGCCTCGCGTTAGGCCTATTCAGTTCCCACATGAACAGAGCCGATGACTTTGTGATGAAGTTTCCCGAACAAACAACAAACAACCTTTTGAAACGCTTCTCAGAAGAAAATATCTATCTTTGGCGATTTTGAAAATGGCATCATGAAACACGGCAAGGGAAAGGTGCGATAAACGATTTTAAAGGCTATCTTAGGCCTTATGTAAAGGCTATTTGAAAGAAACCGGTGCGAATTCGGATCCGCAACAACATTGCATTGGAAAAAATTTAGGGTTTTTGTATTATTTGGTACTAAGCTTCCTTGGATTCTACCTTGTTTCCCTTAAAGTATCAAAAGTTGTGAGTGCCATCCAAAGTAGGGACCACATGATCTTGTATCTTTTCCTGTTTTGGATTGCACAGTAGCAAGTTACGAATTTTGTGCTTAAATTGTTTTGATTTTGATAGAAAAAAAGCTTTGGAACGTCATCCATTTTATGCTGTTCATGCAAATTGCCAACACTTTGCTCCTTCCATCTACAGAAAAATTTCACTCCGGGCCAGCGTAAACGCTCTTGAACAGTCACAACCCAGTAGACGGACAAACAGCACCGGAAGAGTGTAAATGCGGTCCAAAAGAAGATGTAAATCCTGAGAGTGAGCGCAAAATAAGTATACATGCTCTTTCAGAAGACACAACTTACCCCCAAAAGCTAACTTTATGCGAAAAGATTTGAGTGACATAGGGTGTGGTTGATTGGTGCCAATTCTGAAAACGGTAGACTCGGAAGGCCGGGAATTTGTGTTTGATTGACTACCAAATACCGTAAACGATAGGTTTGGTATGTTTGGAAGGCCTGCCGAACCTTCTGCTCCAACAGTGGGAAGGTTTGGCAGACTTTGGAGAGATTCTCGTTTTCATCCGCAGAACTCCGAAAACGAAGCGAATTTTCTCTTGCTGCTATGGTAATTGAATCAGTTCAATCTTTGTTGCCAAGCAGTGGACTCGTCTTCGTGTTTTTCAACTGGTAACCTCATTCTTGGCAGGATGAATTTGAAACCTGCTATTCTGAAGAATTTTGTGTATGATTGGGCACTGTGTTTCCCTCTCGGTGAAATCTACCGTTTTCAGAATTTGGTAGGTTTAGAATTACCAATCAAACACGCCCATAGAAGGGCAAAAAAGCCATTGTCCAACCAGGTTTCCTTTCAGATTTTGTAATACAATAGCAACAGGTACTTTAATTGAAACCTCCATTCAAAGACAAAGGAAAATCTTTCAACCACTGAAACAAAACAAACACGGCCGCAAAAGTTGCCCCAAAGCCAGAACGGCAAACTCTCTCCTAGTGCAAGCGACAAGTGGTTTTCAGAGAAGTTATAAAGATAAATCTAAAGTTCTGCGTGGTGGATTTTTTCTATTTGATTCAGGAGCTGTGTGGTACTTATTAAATTCAAAGCTTTAACTACACCATAATTATAATGCTTTCCACTCGGCTTTGGATGAAATTAACAAAATCTGCGAGACAGGTTAGATTTACCCTTCTTTTTTCGTGAAAAAGCTCCTTTCGCTTACACGAGGCAAGAGCTTACCCAGTTGGTTTGGAGAATCTTTGCGGCCGTGTTTGTTTTGACTTGCTAGTTGAGGGAATATCCTTTGTCTGCAGTTGCAAATCGCTTTGAATTGAGGTGACAATTAAAGGAACCAATGTTATTGTATTACAAAGTTACAAAGTCTGTCCTTGTTACTGCAGTGCGGATTCATATTTGCCGCTAAGACCAAATTTGATTTTGGGGCAGCCTGCCTGCACAGAAATCTGTCGAAAGCTGAGAGTTAGGTGCAGATACTGCATGCTTGTGATTAGCAAGTTCAAAACGTGGAAAGATTCCTAAAAGCAAACAAACGATGGATTAATCCCACAAACATTCGTGTTAAATTGCTTTACATATGAAAAATTAACGAAGCAAACAAAACTTGTCAGGTTTCGCGATGTAATCCCTAAAAAGTTAGGACATTTGTAAATTAATACATGAAAAACATGCTTATAATGTAGAATTACAATCAACGGGGTTTCTTATCTCTCACATCTAATTTGCATCAAACAGTTGCTTTTAAGATAAGCGCAAACCTATGTTACGTTTTGCATCACGGTATGTAAGCATAGCTCCAAACCGGCAAAAAGAGGTGAATGTAAAATTCTATGATCTATTTCTTCTAATTGAATAGCTTCAAGAAACTTCTGCTATCTATCCATAATTCTAACGTTTGGGATGAGGCAAGTGACGACAATCATTGTGAATTGTTTAATCATCATTAATCAGTTGAAATCAGATGACGTAAACATGTTTGACAGACAAATCCAGTTAAGTTCGACATATCCATTGTAAAATTAGGAAAATTAAGGGCGTATTCTTTTGGGCATCTTCTGAAAACGGTAGAGTTGGAAGAAGATAAAATCCCATTCTTTTGGTACCCTTCTACCAAAACTGTAGACTTCGCAGACTTCAGATCGCTTTTTGTAAAAGCCCATTCTTTTGGTCATTCTATTTTCGGTAGACTTCCGAGAGATTTTTGACGTATTCTTTTGGGCTCTTCTGAAAACGGTAGAGATCCGAGGCTTCGGAAACCTTCTGCTCCTGAAGCTGGCAGACTTTTGAAAGATCGCAGAGAGCATCGTTTCGTGAATGAAAAAGTTTTCAAAAACATTCGAAAATACAATGACACTTTGCAGATTCTTTGCTCTTGGGATTGGCAAAACAAAAGTACATTGTATTGCAATGGCCTCTATTCGCTCGGTCGCTCGGTCAAACACTAAACATTCGAACTCTCATTTTTTCAGGATTCCCATTCTTTTGGCATTTTTCTCTGCAAAGTCTGCCAACCCTACAACAAGGACAGATTTTGTAAGACAATAGCAGCAGTTCCTTTTATTGACACCTAAATTCAAAGAGATTTGCGATTGCAGACAAAGGAAATTACCTCAAGCGGAAATTCAAAACAAACGAAGCCGCAAAGTTTCTCTGAAACCCAGGTTGCTATCTCGCTTGTTGTGCATTCCAGAAATGGTTTTTAAGAGCTAACAGGAGCGTATATTGAAAGAAGGAGGATATATCTTTCATTCTGGCAAGTTTGAAGAATTCAGGAAAGTCCAAGGGCAGAATTATAGAAAAATAGCAAATATTTCTTAGGAGTCATTCAGTTCTAAGATATAGGTCAATATGTTTGAGAACAACCTTTTCAAAAATTTGGAACCTATGCTTGCTGCACTATCTTTTGTAATAGCTATCACCAGGCTAGCTGAGGCCATAGTTGAAGCTAGTGAAGTCATTTCCGGTGAATGCCAGCATGTGTTTTGGTGCACAGTACCTACCAACAATACCCATAACATATTCTTATAGATAATCAGCAGCCTTGAATGATTTGATAATCAAAACAGCTAAAACTGCAAAGCAAAGATCCATGATGTCGACAAGAAACAGACAAATCCGAAAAGGGTGCCAGGCACAAACAATGAGCAGGACAGAATTTTACTCTTAAGCTTTCCAAACCAGAGGACAAAAAAGTACACCAAAGAATCATATTACATTTTTTCATTAATTACTGAAGCCAACAATTAAAACAAAGGGAAGCCTATTACAACAATTGCAATTACAATTACGGGGTGAGTGGCCCGTAAGTGTACCAAGCCTATTACAATTGCGGGGTGAGTGGCCGAGTGGCTTAAACAGTCTTCGTCAGGTGACTGAAGTTAAGCTTGGTCGAGTGAGGTCAGATTTCGGATGGGTGACCACTGAGGCCTGACCTCGCAACTCACCTCGCCGTCCTTCGGAAGGGACGTTGCACTAGGGTTCCCGTGCCTGGATGCGGCATGCACAGTGGGCCTAAATTAGCTTTCAGTAGCTAGAAATCCTGACAAGCCCACTCAAAATAAATTGAAAACAAAAACAAACAAACGATATATCTTCCGATCCTTTCATGGGTGCCACCTCTTAGGATATCCACTAAAAACCAACACAGAAACAAGTCAAACTAATTTCCTATATCGAGCAAAATCTTCCGAAAAAAGTAATTATACCCGGTTCGAGTTCAAGTGTGTACAATGAAAAATTAAGAAATTTGAAGCATAGAGCTCAAATCTTTTAAAAAGGTGGGTGTAAAATTCTATTACATTTTTCTTTGAATTAAAGTGCTTGAAAGGATCTTCAGGTAATTCGCAATAAATTTGCCGTGGCAATTTCTTGATACCTTGACAACTTTCAAAATGGTGGCATTTATTAATTTTGAGGCTGTGACGTCATCAAAGTTCTAAATCCTTTACCAGAAGAGCAACAGATTTCTGCTTGCAACCATGTTGTAGACCTTCATAACCTATGGTTATCTTGAAGATTCTATCAATTTCTCTCACTTAATTTAAGAATTACGATGATTTTAATTTCTTCAAAATTTTCGATGAATTTTTGCAAAGTAAGTCAAAATGCCGCCATTTTGAAAATAATCAATATATCAAAAAATTGCCACAGTAGATTTACAGCAAATTACCCAAAGTTCCTTTCAAGCACATGAATTCAAAGAAGAATGTGATACAATGTTACACCCACCTTTTTAAAGATTTGAAAGATTTGAGCCGTATGTTGAAATTTGATAAATGAAACTTTTGGAACTCAAAATGGAGCTGCGGGGGAACATAGTGTGATATCAAGTAATATAGTATAAAATCACACCTTAGCAGATGAGCTGGAAATGGTAGTGTGGAGGAGAAACAACAGCAAATCATATAAAAGTGTCTTTAGTAAAAGTATGGTCACGCTTCTTATAAAGTGAGTGCGGCGAAGGAAGCCCAATGACAAGACGATTCTTAATTTCTTACGATTTTAACGTTAGATAAACAATACTACACTGAGGTCCTATTAAGGCCTTCAAAGAGTCTTACTTCTCTCTTGGTCTGCTGCCCTTGTTTGGACTTCAGTCAAAATCTCTGTCTGGGAAAAAGACAGGAGCCAGCAAAGTCCAGGCATAGAGCAAGAAGCAAATCCAAGATGAGCTCATCTTAACCCAGAATGCTGCGACAGAGCTACTCAGCTTCTTCAAGTCGGAACCATCAGGCCTAGGGATAAAAGAAATCATTAGTCAGGGCTTGGAGATACTCGGCACCAGGGTGGACTAGGTCAGCCAAAAAAGGTTCCTACTTTTGAAACTCTCTAGCACCAAGAGTATATGATGAACTAGAGTGATTAGAGCTCTGCTTAACAACTTTGTAATATTTCTCGTATTTGCATTAGCTTTTGAAAACACCGCAAAGCAACTTGGGTGAAAACGGCTCTTTAAACTTTGAATAAATATTGCAGAATTGAAGTTACTTACTTGTACCAGTTGGTGATGGTCATCATGATGTACAAAGTTGCCAAAAACATCATAAAATGGAAGAATGAGTAGTTATAGGCGACTGCATTTTCTTCATCATCAATAACACGATGGCCTAAAAAGAAGCATTTTTTTCGATCATTCATAAAAACCAAGAAACTGTAAAATTCAACTGTTCAAGTCATAAAAGCAGCAAAAGACACAACGTCATCAAGTCTCCCTCCAGTATGACTGATAATAACAATATAACTTAGCTATCAATAGACTAAACACTAAACTTTGCTATTCAATACGCTATGAATAGGATTGCTAAAGACAAAATACAAAACATAGAAGACATCCGTCACAGTAAAGATTCGCTTCCAGAAAATACTTGATAAGAAACTCAGACCGTGAATCTTTACAAGAAGAACAGGAAAACAAAGGTGAAATTAGGGGAAAATAATGTACTCAGGCCAAAAAGTGGGTTTCTTACAAGGGGACGTTACGGCTCAACTTTCAAATATTGGTTGTTACTCTGCACTCGTTTTGCGTTTTCGATAAAGCAAACCGTTTCACCAGAAACAATTTTGTTCATATTCAAACCTAAATCAGAACATCCAAAAATGAGTTGACCATGAAATGATTTGGCGTCAAAGGGTATCGACAGCTAAAACCTACCATTCAATGTTTGAAAAAAAATAGCTAATTCAGTCACATATTTCAGTCACATACCGATGTGACTTTCACATGTAAATTTCAGTCACACACTGATGCCTTGTCTTGTGTTCACAGCATCTTCTTTCTGGAAGCTAGACCCTCTCTAGCTCGAGAAGATTTTTTTGGGTCACTCAATACTCAAAACTATTTGATTTAAATATAATTGCTTACCTTTTTGACCTTCTTCGACGTCATCCTCTTTGGTACTCGCTTTGCTGTCGGCCAAAATCGTTGACTCTGTTGCTGGGGAGGATGCTCCTCCCCCGAGGCCCAGCTTACCAACTTGAGAAGAGCTTGATGTTCGAATGCAGGAAAACAACACAAGAATGAAAGTGACAATAAGGCCTATTATTGACTGAGCATCAAAGTTTGGTGAAATGTCTTTTGTAGCTGCCAGAATCGATCCTCGAATAGAGTTGCATGAACCTAGAAGAGATATATCTGAGGAATTAGATTTTATCATGAGCATTTTTCGTGATTGAGACAGGATCTCTAGAACAACCAGGGATATTGAAAACTTCAAGAGGAAAGGGGTCTACTGTTTTAAATGAATATAGTCCCTAAAAATCTGAGATTCAAAGTGATTGGAAAAGAGGAAGATCACGTGATTTTACAAATTTACCATTCGACAGCTATTCAGTCACTAATCGCTTTGAATTGAGATGATGTCAATTAGAGCAAATGATGCTATCATATTACAAAATCTGCCCTTGTTCCCTAAATCACGATCAAAGTTCCCTGACATTCTACATTTCCACAATTACTTGTATACACATGAACAATATACAGACCTGGTTGATAAGACAAGGCACTCCATGTGATATATGTTGTATATGCCGAGATCACTGCAGCTTGGAGGAGTCCTGGAAATATGATAAACAAATTTCTAAAGTACAGCAGCTTCTAGATGTTGATGATTTCATTTAGACTGATTGCATATTCGTACTGATTGACTGATGGATGCTCAAACTATGACTCATAGACCTCTTTCACACTGAAAATTGGGAACAAAGTTTTCCCCCTTGATTTCATGCCTGCATATTGAAATCCAAACAACACTCAGGCAATTGCGGATGGGTCTAAGTTCCAAGATTGAGCCTCGGATGCTAAACACCTCAAAATGCAAGTTTTCAGTGATACTAGTCACGAACAAAGGCCGCAAGTATCCAGATGAATGTTTCCTCAATCCAAGAATCAACAAACTTTTCACTGTAAATGAAGAGTTCCTTACATTTACGGCCGATTAGCTTCCATGAACTTCACCACACAGCAATTAGAATTTCCAACTGGCAAAGGTTGCTTGCCTCTCTTCTGAGACAACGCAACAGCCTCGTTTCAGAGCACACATATATATCTGTTCTGCATTTCTGTCTTAATTTTTTCATATGAATTGAAAGTCCATAAGTCCCAGTTTGTGCAAAAATAAAAACGTTGTTGTTGTTGTCATTGTTGCTGTTGTTGCAATAACTAAGATAGCATGTGCAATCCTAGTTAACAATGTATATTCAAGAAATTGTCGTAAGGTAAAAGGATAATGGAAACTTACTCATAATTTTTGCACATTTTTCAACAAGGTTTCTCAAAGAAATTTACTTGAGAATATCCCTAGTAAAATCTACCAATTCTAGTCAGGAGATGTTCAAAAAATAATTGAAAATTTCCAGTATTAAATGACCGCATATTTGCCAATATCATCGCCTTGATATTTAGGGAGCAGCAGCTTTTCAAACAGGAATTGTTTTTATTGACTAAACTGGAAAATTTAATCAAGGTGAATTACCTGATCTTGGCTGACGCTCTTGAACTTGAGGCAAGATGGCCAGAATGGATACAAGCACACAAAGAATCAAATGGAAGCTGATGACAAACTTCTGGGTGTTGCAGGAACTGTCACTTGCATTGGTGAAGAAAACAAAAAGCAGGGCAACACCAGTGATTGACGCAATGTAAAGGATTGCCGTGCTTCCTAACAAGAGGGTGTACCAACATTTTGAATTCCCTCCTTCTGCATTTTCAACCCAGGTCTCATTCCAGGCATGAGCAAAGTCAATCAGAAGTACTAACTGAATGATAATGAAAAGGAATCCACCAATGAGACCTGTGTACATCCAACCTATAAAGAGAAAAGACCATACTGTAACCATAGGAAATATGACATGTGCATATTTAGTGGTAAAGTGATACTACGGTTACCTCTGAGATTTAAAATGAAATGTCCCAAATCGATTGTTTCACATTTGCGGGTTTCAAGTCCTATGGCTGTGGCCACCATTTATCTTTCAAATCACAAGCATTCTTGAGGATTCTCAATGACATTTCACATCCTAGAAAGGCTTGCAGTGTAACTACTACATAACAGCCCTGAAGAAGTCCTGCATGACAGTACGAAATATTGGTATTTCATATATATTCTTAATCTCGCACATATTTGCTGTTGTTCTTCGTCGAATTGCTGTGTTCCTGCTCTCAAACTTATACAGAAGAGGCCTTGCGCACATGAACATGGCAGAAATTCTTTCCATTCTGAGACAATTCTTGAGCCACATGAAATATATATTGTTAACAATATATAATATATATTTAAATATATTTCATGTGACTCAAGAAATGTTTCTAAATAAGGATTCCAAGCCAGACAAATCAAGCTAATGTGCACATGGTCTTTATTGTGAAAGGGCCTTTATGGATTTTAAACATGATTTCTTTGAGAAACTTAAAAAAGTGTTTCTTGACAGACCTTCTCAAGGCAAAAAACAGTGTCCTCTTGATGCATGCCAAGCCTGAAAGTAGTGATTCTTTGCACAAGTTTGTGAGAACAAATTTAGTAGTACGCAGACTCAACTTGTTCTATTTAACAATTCAATGTCAATTTGTTTCTGTCAAACAATTTACACATAAATCCATTAAAATAAAGGCGCCTATATGAAAAGCCAAAAATTTTGGAAGAACAAATTTTGAACAAAATATCTGGAGACACTGTAAAGATTTTGGACATTTTTTCAAGGAGTTTTGGACATATACACATATACAGAAATTTTTGATGGCTAGAAAACTATACAGTACCAGTTTATTCTTGCTTACTTCATATTATAAATGTGCTACAAATATAGATTGTGCTTCATTTAAAGTGGTTCATGATCAGAAATTTACATTAATGATCCTTGTTGTGGATGATGAAAATTATGGCTAAGGTGGATCTGGTAAAAGATAACATCTTTTACTTATTTATTAATTCTCTCACGAAATTCCTTTTCAATGCGAAGCCTTTCATGGGCAAGACATTACGTCCTCAAAAGTGAAAATGTTTCATTGTGATTTCTGTATGCTGCAAAAATTTCAGATGCTAAATATTCTGGATTATGCAAAATTTGGAGATCAAAATTTTTGGACATATAAATTGTCAAAACAAATCAAAATCCAAAATTTTTGGCTTTTACTGTAAAACCTCTATCATTAAGCTCACCCTCTCTATTAAGCCACCCTCTCTAATAAGCCCCTCCCCCTGAGCAAAATTCTTAATACGGCCCCCCTCTCTATCAAGCATCCCAATTATATCAGATTTCAATAATTACCAATAATTTTCACTATATTCCACTAAAGAAGCTTGCATTGTGTTTTGTTAGTTATGAATATGGAGATAGCTTCAAATTTACTGTGTATGCATTTGACTTGTTACTGTAAATTGTATGTTGAATCTGCAAATTATATACAGGGTAAAAGAACTGAAAAGCTACTGTATCATCTTTGCCATTTGACTTCATAAATATGCCCCCCCTGCTCTAATAAGCCACCTTTAAATATCCAAAATTAAATATGCCCTCTAGGGGCTTAAAAGAGCTCTTACAGTAATGTAATCTACATTACAGCTCTTACAGTAATGTAATCTACATCCTCCTCCACATTAGTATGTTTGCGCTACACATACTCATCCTCCACATCCACCAACATTCACCCCTGCGATGTAGCACAACTTAGCCAATCATGTTTCAGTTTACCTTATTCAAATTATTGTTCATTTGTGACAACGTTAGTTTAGCTCTGAGGAAGCCTCGTATGCCGAGGCGAAATATCAGCTCTCATATAATCAATATTTAATCGAAACAATAGTTGTCATTTCTTACGCGTTGTATTGTGGTGTTCCTGTCTTCAAATATTTTCACTCGTTCTTCGCTGCAAGCATCTTTCATTCAAGGAAGATCCGACGCACAGCCTGTCATCGTGGCTTTTTCTCGATACAATTCAATTTAATGTAATCTAAACCTTACCTTCTGAGAATGAGCCCGCATTTGGAATGAAGAAAGCACCGACCACTCCTCCAATCACAAGCAACAGTTTGATTCCCCAGAATCCATTTTGTATACCAGAACGAGCATCTTTGCTGTTTTTGACACCAAACATGATCAACATGAACAAAAGAAAGAAGCAGCAAACTGCAAACATCACTCTGTAAACTGCGAGGTAACCAACTATGTCCTGGCAATTCACATTTGCCTGGGAGATAAGAAAAAGGTAAATTGATGATCTAGTTAGTAGGTAGAACCCTACTACTTGAGCGTCATGACAAGGGGCTGTCATCCAGACTGGAAAGTTTGCATCTTGTGTGGGTAAGTTGGGATGGCCTAAATAAGACTGCATAGAAACTTTGCGGTTGAGAGCTACAAATTAAAACAATAGATCCTTTGTTCATTGTCAACTGCGCAGCACAGATCAAAAACCATATACATTCCTGCGTGCAAGATAATGCCTGCCGTGCAGTACAAACTTTCCAGTCTGGGCTGTCATCTACCATCCCAGAGCCTGTGTGCAGCCAATACCCAAGAAAAAGGTATAGTCTGCGCAACATTGCTCAATATCCTGTATTGTGTGAAATGAAAATGAAATGAAATTGTACGCATTGGCACTTCATTTCATTTTGCAGCTTGAATGGCCCTCTTTAGGGGCCGCACACAAATTGATATAACCCCTCTCCCCAAAACGTCCAATTGAAAACTGATGTCATTTTTCCGACCACGAGAAAATTTCAAACCGTTTTTTGCTGCATATCAAATGGGCCTAAGTGCATATGAAGTCATCAGCCACGTGCTTTCCATGACCATGCTCAACAAAAACTGACAACATATTTCACTACTGTCGAAATTCTTTCGCACTAACAACACATACAGCAAACAAAAGCTGCAGAATAAAGTTTCGTGCAGAAAATTCTAGGAGAATGTTAAAACAAAATTTTGAAAACATCCAGTCCTTTTACTCCCTCCCCCCCCCAAACCTCCATTGGACGTTTTGTGTGAAAGAATCGATTTGTGTGCAGCCCGTAATAGCATCATTGTCTGCAGTAGGATTTTGGGAGGTTAGGATCTTGAATTATGCTAAAACCTTCCAACTGCCGATTTGAAAAGATTCTCTGTTTCTGCTGAATGGGCTTTAAAATGAAATGTTTATAACTTCCGTGAGTCACTAGAGTTATCTTTTGTTTGGGTGGAGCATTTCTGCTCTTGAAGAAACTCGTCCAGGCTAGTTTGCACTTTAGCGGACACACTTTCAGCATTCTTCCGTGTCTGGGGTTTGTACCGATTTTTTAAGGAAAAATGGGTCAGTACTGAGATCAAAGTATGTCCAGGGAATCAGCAGGGGCTTTTGAGGGCGGCAGCCCCCAAATATTGGTAACCAAAAGACTAGTTTGATATTTAGGTCATGCTGACGCTCTCAAGCAAGGGCTAGTTAGTCGAATCACGTTCAAATTCTGCATTATCCAATCAGATGATAGGATTTCTATCGCTATTGTTTAGAACACCAATCAGCCCCATAATATAGAAAGAAAGGGCAGTGCGCTGAACATGTGCTGGACAGGGCACTTAGTTTCTACTATTTTCATTATTTTATCGACGCACTGTCCGGCGCACAAAAATGTAACTTTCCATACGGGCCATCAGCAATCAGTTGTAACAATTCGATGCAATTCAACCTCTGTTTTCCTTGAAAGCTGTGTCCGCCAAAGTGCATTTGTCCCCTCGTCCGAAACAAAACACAAATCAGAATATGTTTAGTTCTCATACACACAAATACATACCCGATCACAAAACCACTTTATCTTGGCCAACTTTTCACCGACCCCAGGCGCTAGCATGATACAAGAAATGACGGTAAACATCACAAGCACCAGCGAATACCCCATTCGGGCTGCAGTCGAGTTATTGCATGATGGACAGCAACTGCAGCAAAGAGTACATGCTGCAGAGGTGAAGCAACATGCTAAGCTTGCTACACAACCCATCTTTGCTCAGATCAGCACCTCTGCTTCGCTATTCTGTGTTTATTTCGACTTTTTCTTCTCTGTTTTCGGTTCTGTTGACGACGGCCTAACACCGTTTCCTTTACTGTGGTTTCCGTTCTCTGCGTGCGCAGCTGTTTATATTCTTCTTGCGTAATGGTATTACCAGAGGATCATGGGACGTTCCCGCGTAAACAAGTGCGTGTTCGCGCGCTTTCTGGTTGCCATTGATTTTGCCCTTCCGCCCATTCTTCGCACTGCCCCGGCACCGCCTTCTTTGAAGCAACGAAATTATACGTTTTTAATAAATTCCTCATCTGACGAGTCAATTGAACATGATGGAACCAAATAAAAATGTCGCTCGACTCAGACTCCTTCGTAAAATACTCCGAGGAAAGGAAAACTCTCTACATCGCTAATAGGAGTGTGGCCAAACCAAGGGAATTTCCATTTTGGTTAGTAAGGAAGAGATCGAAGGAAAAAATAAGTGGCAAAATTTGTTGAATGTTTACACTACTATTTCAAAAATTTCCAGGAATACTTATCAAGCAAACTTGCTCAATAGTTTAGAAAAGAATGTATCTGGGCAGGTGCAGGAGGAGATACACACAAAAAGGGATACACACAAAGTCATCTTGTAAGTGTCTTACCAGTACTGGAAGTATCGGTAAGTTCAACCTTATAACAATTTAATGGTTGCAAAATGACTGTAAAAAACATTGATCAAATTATAAGGACTCTCCCTCCCTTCACAGAACAATACGCAATGGGCGTTTCACCTCTCTCAAGCGGCTTTTGACATCAATTTTCAAACAAATACTAAGGATTTTCAGTCCCATGGCAATAAAAGTGTAGTGGATATTTCTAACCCATAAACAACTGCATTTTCTTTCTTGATCAGCTCGAGGGGTCCTTATGATTTGATCAATGTTTTAGGCCATTTGTCAGTCATCTTGTAACCATGAAATTTTCTTAAAGTTGAATTTACCTATACTTCTAGTGCTCGTGAGATAGCGAAAAAAATAAGAAAAATTCTTCATTCTAGAATTTGAATGATTCAAATCTGTAAAGTACTCTCGGTGCTATGAAGTTTCAAAAGTGGGAATTTTTTCTGGCTCACCCGGCACAGAAACGAATTTTGCAACAAAACAACAGGAAAGAAATTGCGAAAACTTCAATGACACATTTACAACAAATGAACATTTATACCGTTGATTACAATCCATTTACCAGAGCTGCAAAAGTACCAGAACCTGGGAACTAGGTTCCCATAAAATGTTCTGCCTTGGAAGAAAATTTTTCAGGAGGGGTGACGCCAGAAATTTTCCGACAAAGGGGCTAGAGCTTCCGACAGGGGGGATAAAATGACTGAAAAATGGTGTTGTCGTGTGATATTTTGCCAAATTTCTCAGACGAGAACCCAAAATTTCCTCCGACGGGGGGCTAGATTCCTCCAACGGGGGGGGGGAGCCGTAGCCCCCTAGCCCTCCCCTGCCAACGGTCTCAAAGCTGTTTGAAAGAATAATGGACAAACAGATAGTTGCTTTTATTACGCCTTTTTTATCTTCACTTCTCTGTGGTTTTCGACAAGGTTACAGTGCTCAACATGCTCTCGTAAGGCTTTTAGAAAAATTAAAGATAAGCCTCGATAAAGGTGGTAAAGCAGGGGCAGTATTGATGGATCTCTCCAAGGCATTTGATTGTATTAGACATGATCTCTTGATTGCAAAATTGCATGCCTATGGCTTTTCTTATGAAGCATTAACACTCATTAATGATTACCTCACAAACAGACAACAGAGAGTCAAGGTAAATGGTTCCTTCAGTTCTTGGAAAGAACTAACACGAGGTGTTCCTCAGGGGTCAGTCTTAGGCCCACTGTTGTTTAACATATACATCAATGATCTCTTACTTTTCATTCAAAGCTCAGATATCTGTAATTATGCAGATGATACCACAATCTATGCTTGCGACAAGAACCTGGAAAACATAACTCATAAGCTTGAAAATGACTGCAATGTAGCATTAGAATGGTTTGCCAACAACTTTATGAAATTAAATGCAGATAAATGTCATCTTTTGGTCATTGGGAAGAGATGTGATGATCCAGTTGCTGTTAAGATTGGAAGCGCCGAAATCGTTAATAGCTCTGAAGAGAAATTACTTGGAGTTCACATTGATAGTAAACTCTCCTTTGACCATCACGTCTCGAAACTTTGCCAAAGAGCCAGTAATAAACTTTATGCACTTGCCCGCATATCCCCGTATATGGATCATAACAAACTAAGAATCTTGATGAGGGCATTTATTACTAGTCAATTTCAATACTGCCCTTTAGTTTGGATGTTCCACAACAGGCAGCTGATCCAAAAAATCAACAAAATACAGGAAAGGGCATTGAGAATAACATATAAGAACACCGAATCGACTTTTAGTGACCTATTACAGCGGGACTGTGCAGTCACTATTCATACAAAGAACTGGCAAATACTTATGACTGAAATGTACAAAACTAGAAATGACCTAAATCCCTCATTTATGCAGGAAATTTTCTGTGAAAATATTACTCACTACAAATTGCGTAACAATAACGAATTTATTCAACCAAGAGTGAGATCAGTCAACAACGGCTCTGAAAGCGTCAGATTTAAAGGTCCGCAGCTATGGCAAACGTTACCACCAATACGCAAATCAGAATCCCTTTATCAGTTTAAAACAAAGATAAAGAATTGGTACGGAGAAAATTGTTCATGCAGGTTATGCCGCACATTTGTTCCCAACCTGGGCTTTTTGTAATGCACATTTTTAGATATCTGTTTTTATACTGTTTGATACTGACAATTTGTAAATATTTTATCCACCATTTTTATGTAATGTTTGTATTGTAATATTTTTAGGTTGGAATTAATTAGCTAACTACTTTTAGCTATTTTTACTATTGTCCAACTGTAAGAAATTGATAATAATAATAATGGCGCCACCCCTGTTTTTCAGTATAAGTTTTCGCAAACAAGGGAAATGATTGTCTTTTTGAATCATTTTGAAACAGGGAAAGTTTATTGACTTGCCACATTATCAATCATAATCCCTAGTAAAAACGCAAGGTTGCAGGCTTTCTCAAGAAGTTTTAAGGATTCTTTATATAAATGATAAAAATTGTGAAGAATTTCAAGATTCTTCACATAGATGATCAATTTTTCAACCATTCGTCTTTGTTTGATATACCCTGTACTTTGTAAGAATAGCATTTAGACCATTTCAGCAAATTGTGACCAGCAGAAGCTAAACGCATTTTGCATAACATATTGACTTTGCAGAAAATTTTTTCCCCGTTTGCCAGGTTCCCAGAAAGGAAAATATTTTTTACAGCTCTGCCATTAACATAGATAATATCTCATAATAAGGCAACAACCAACGACAATCAAAGTTTCTTGGAAAAATGATTTGAAGTTCGTTATCTGTTTCATTCCAAGAAGTGGGGGAGGCTCCTAATACACTTTAACCCTTTCACGCCCGGCTAAAATTAAGCTTGACAGGAAAACCTAATGCAGAGTGTCGTTTTCCAGGGGGTATCATAATCAGTGATACAGTAAGCAATAAATAAATGCAATGCGCATAACCTTTCAAAGCAATCGAAATTCTGAATGCTTTACCCCCTGCAAAATTCGCAGTTCTCAATGAATACTGTTGGGCCATATGGCCCTTCCCGGGGTGAAAGGGTTAACAATGTTTTCCTCTAATTCTGAAGATTACAATAACCTTTTTTAATATTTGGAACCTATGTGAATTTTTATCAACAGAGTCAATACTTAACTGCCAAATCGTCTATTACTTATTCTTATCTGGAGGACTTCTTAAAATTCTTCATGCGATTTATGTCAATGTGCAGCACAGTCAGGCATTATAGTATGCAGTCATACTTCTTTCCAGCACATTTTACAATAATATTTACTCGCTTAGACTGATATACACATGCATTACTGTAAATAATGACACTGACAAATCCATTACTATTCTAGACTCAATACGCCAAACGTAATATAACTTCCCAATATGCATGTTAGTCTCTCACAATCTCATGTAGCAATCTACGAGAAAATAAGAAGGAAGTTTCAAGACAGCAGAGAATCAAGATGCATGAAGATGGGAAAAAAAGCCATCAAAAAGATTACATATACTTACTGGACAAAATGTGTTTGCGTAGAGCGGAGGGAAAGGGACAACACTTCTGGGGGTCTGCTCCACTCAGGCTCAACAATCGACATGACTTTGCACCAATTCCCCCTGAAAAATTCCATGAAAAGTTTGGCCGCAGTGAGGAGCATTCCGCTCGAAATTTTTCAAAATTGATAAGAAAGGCTGACTGATATATGGATCTGAATTGTGAGAATGCTAGCTACGAGCTTGATACCGTCAAACTACCTACAATGTCGAAATGTGCTGGTTGGTATCGGGAGAAGAAATAGCTTTTCTAACTGAATGGCTTTCCACAATTCTCCGGTTGGACTTTTCAGAAATTTTCAATATTGTTATCATATTACGGTGCATTCAAAATTTCAGCTGATTTGAGGATGTGACGTCGTCAAATTTCTAATTCATGAACCATAAAAGTGACAGACTTTTGCTTGATACCATATTGTAGATCTTCATAAGCTATGGCTTTCTTGGAAATCGTTTCATGCTAGGCCAAAAAATCTAGAAATTGTGGGAGTTTTTAATTTTTAGAAAATTTTCCTTCAATTCTCGATAAGAAGAAAAACACTCTAATTCTGAAAACATTGTGGATTTCAGAACAGCGCAACGGCAGAATTATACCAAAATACCTAAAGCTTCTCTGAAGCCATCCAGTTGAAAGAAACACTTCATTGAATTTTGCATCAAACTTTTTGAAGATTTGGAACCTATACTGGCAATAACATTTTACACATTTGGCCCCATCCCCACGTATCTGGATCTTTTTTAAAACGCATCTTTTTTATCCGTTTTGGTCTCGCGTCCAGACGGAGAAGGCGTTTTCGGTCACCGAAAACGAAGCTTTTCGAGAACGCTTTCCAGAGTTGATCTTTCTGGAAAATGCCGTTTTCCTGTTCTCGTGTGGACGGGTGAAAACGGAGCTTTTCGGAAACGCTGATGTCACATCATCGATTTGCTGTGCATCAAATCATCGCTTGGTTCTTTGCGGATCACGCAAGGGCAATTTTCTTATGTTTTCTCTTATCAAAGTTCTAATGTCGCATATTGTTATCGAATATCGAATTTCATTGAATATCGAATGTCATAGCGGTCTTGTGTGGAAGTGGACGGGGATATTTTCGAAAACGCTCCTCGCGTGGGCGCGGATCTTTTCTAGACGACTGAGTAGAAACTGCGTAAAATGACGTCATCGAGAAATCTGAGATAAGGAATTGTTTGGATAGATAAGCTTTTTGAAATGATAAATCAAGACTTTAAGGTCCGAGGAGCAAAGTATGAAGTGCTGCCGAATTTTGGGATCTGTTGCGGAGAGCTAGGGGAACTCGAGGTAACGAGTTTTCGCTCATGTGTGCGTAGTTTCTGCTCTGTCTTTCTAGACCGATAAAGAAAGATGCCTTTCCAAAAAGATTCGGATATGTCTGCGTAGAGTTTGCAACGACTCGAACCCTATACTAAATGCACTTACCTTTTTAAGATGTTTATATGACTTGCCTTTTATTGCAGCAAAGAGTATGAATGAAAGTAAAATAACAAATAAAAAGTAGCTTGCAAGTTGCAGCCTCAAATTTAATTGCGTCTTCTCAGCCTGAAAACACAAAATGATTTCATCATTTATCTGAAGTCATAACGTGTTTCGGTGACATGACCTGCTTCAAAAGCACTGAATCACATTGACGTGTCTCATCAGCAATTTTTTGTCAGGATTTTATTGAAAAAGTCATTAAATGAAGCCATAAGTCTCCACATTTAATTTCAATTCATTTTCAAAGTTTTAAGGAGGGTAGCCCTTCATCAATGATGATTTTCAAGGGCCCCTCCTTTTCAAAAGGACCCTCCAAGGGGCCCAAGGGATATTCCATGCCTTATTCATATCCTAGCTTTTCCTAAAACCTTCCAATCAAAAGCATGCCTTCCATGTAGAAACAAGTGAGTTACAACACAAAAGAAATGTCCTAAATAACATGTTTTATTCATATTCCAATAACAATTTATAATGAAATTTACTAGTTATAATACATAAATACTTAAACACAAAACTAAGACTACCTACAAATGAATGATTAAAAGAAAATAACGAGATATTGAAAAAGCATACGCAAATAACATTGCACTCGGTCAAGATGGGAGTTAGATGTTTTAGCCAATTTTTGCTCGTGGCCAATGGCCTGAAACCACTAAAGCCTCATCTTCCCAGACCAAGCAGACGGCAAAAAAAGCGATGAAAGATAAAAAAGACCTGTGGAGATTTTTCTAAATTTTACTTATTGATAAAATGCCCACAGAACAAAACATTGTTGAAATTTCCCGAATTTTTTTTAAGAAACCTTCTCTCAAGATGTTTGAGAATACATGTCTGGATGCCGGCTTAAATACCTCATGGTTTCCACAAAATATGGCCTCTCAAAACCTATGAGTCACTAAGCCTTAAACAATAGAAATTCTGGCCGATAGACAATAGTAATAACAACAGTGATTGTTGTAAGAACGACCCCAAAACGCCAAATACTTGCGCATCCAATTGTTATTGCCATTGTCCTTATGCAAAAGTTTGTTTTATTCACTGCTCCAGCGATTTCTTTGTCACATGAAAAAATCTGCTACGGTTTGTTTACCCATTGCAAGTCATTTGGCAATACTCTTAGGGAAATTCTGTATGATGCTACTTTTGCATCATGGCACAACTCTTCATGGTTCGAAACTAGTTACAAAATTCAAAGAGGTTTTATCGTGACGTTTCATCACCACGACGTTTCTTGTCCTCACTGCATCTTATGAAGGTAGGCAAAGGCTGGAAAATCTTCCTGGGTTTTCTTTGATCGTCTTCGCTTATTCGCCGCCTGGTTGGTCCGTGAAAATGAGGCTTTGGAGGTTTTCGGCGATGGCGTAAACGAACGTGATTTGTCTATTGGAGAGGTCATAACTCCTTGAAACAGTGAAACATTTAAACTGGCATCCACTCAAGCATCTTGATAGTATACATCTTCAAAAAAATTCGGGAATTTCCAGCAGTTTCTTGTCCTCACTGCATCTTATGAAGGAAAGCAAAGGTTGGAAAATCTTCCAGGGTTTTCTTTGATTGTCTCCGCTTATTCGCCGTCTGCTTGGTCCGTGAAAATGAGACTTTGGAGGTTTTCGGCCATGGGTCACAAGCAAAAATCGGCTGAAACAATTGATTCTTATCATCACTCTGAGGCGAGACAATAAGACTTGCAAAAAAACTTTACATTATTTGAAAAACTTACCAAGCTGAGTAAAACTCGAGTATCATATCCTCTCTGTTTTGTTAATGATAATTCTATTTGACCCCCGCATACTGAGGTTTCAGTATCTTCTGTCCGTTGTTTGTGACCCATAACAGACATCTTAGCAGCACGTGGTGCTAGAGAAGTGTAATTACAGCTCTGAGGTTTCCTGTAGAGGTGAAATATGGCATAAGAAGTGAGGCAGGAAACGGAAAACGTCAAAAACGAAACACTTAGACCTGAAAAAGTATTAAGAAAAAAGTTTCAGAAACAAATAACTTTGGATAAAGTTGGAGTAAATAAACGGAAATTTCAGACAATGCCGTAAGGAAGTAAAAGAAAAGGCTTCTCATTTAAATTGCCGCAGTAAAAAAAGTAACTAAGCATTCCCCGTATCTAATTCATTTTCACCTTTTATCAAAATGTCCAAATTTTGATCAGCGTGTATGTTCCACTCCAGAGCAGTGGCAGACACTACTAGTAAAGGGGATGTGGTCACCCAAAAATTATGGAACAATATTTTGTTTTGAAACAATGTGAATAAAAATGGACTTCAACTCCAACAATGACTTCACCCCAAATATTTATCAAGTGTCCATCACTGCTCCAAATTCTATTTTATGGGCACAGAGGAACAAACAAAGACATATTACTAACCGTTTTCACAAGTTGCCCAAAGGGTACGGTTCATGATCAAAAAAATGGATGGTACAGTAATAAGCATAGGTTCCAAATCTTTAAATCTACGAAAAAAGGCGAGTGTAAAATTCAATGACCTATTTCTTTAAACTGAACGACTTGAAAGAAACCTTAGCCACTTTTCTAGGATTCTACAGTTGGACTTTCCAGAAATCTTGATTATTTGTCAAAATTACAGCCTTTTTTATATTTCAGCTCATTTTATGATGCGACGTCATCAAATTTCTAAATCACAAACAGAAGAGCAAAGAGTTTTGCTTGATACCCTATTGCAGGCACCCATAAACTATGATTTTCTTGAAAATCATTTGACCTTTCGTCAACAGGTTTAGAAATTACGATAGATTTAAGTTTTTACGGAAATTTTCTTGAATTCTTAAAAAAGAAGAAAAACACTGTCATTCCAAAAATATTTGAAGATTTCAGAAAAGTCCAACGGCAGATTTACTGTAAAATAGTTCAAGTTTCTTTGAGGCCGTTCAGTTCAAAGAAATAGATCACTGAATTTTACACCCAGCCTTTTAAAACCTATGCTATGGTGATAGTTTTAATGAGAAAGTACAGTATGTGCATCTTAACCATTGAGAGAAACTTGGACTTACACAAGAGGGAGAATGGCAATGGGCAGCAGGACTGTGACGCATGTAGGGTAAGTCACCTCCCTACAACGTGGGCTTGCTTGATCTTCTTCCATAATGCAATGCCCTGTAAAATAACAAATAAATGCTCAAAGAAGTGTTTGATTATCATAATTTGATTATAACGGAAACATTGAAAATGGTATACAAATGATGAGACTCTGTTGTATCTTGCATGCATATTTGACAGGTTGTCAGAAATCGGTGCCAGGAACTTCAGAACATCAACGCCGATCAATGTCTCCCGTTTCTACGCGCAGCATGTTGCAAGAGATGCTTGTCTTCCCTCGCAAAATTATGGAATTGCCTGGACACAAAATTAGAATTAACGAAAACGATTTAAGTCCCGTCTCAAAGACTCCAGGACATGAAGAAATCATTTTTATTACTGCTGATTGTCCCACTTTTACTTCAATTTTTCATATTGCGTATTTGAATTGCAAATCTTAGGGTTTCTCTCTTTTTGATACAGGGCAATTTGGAACAATTTCATGCATTTATATAACTGATAACTTCACCCCGATTAAATAAATGAAAATAAAATCAAAGTTATACCACTGAATGCATCAAAAATAGACTCTCCACTTTCCACAAGCAAGGATAAACTTTGCATTATACTGATTAACATCACTAACCAATTTCTAAATCTCTAAGTTACCATTAACAATATTTCTCTTGGTCCAGTCATGTTAAGTCTTATTATGAAATTTAACAAATTGCTTATCATTCTGTAGTGTTTTAAGAATGAAATTTTTAGAATCTTGCTAAGCTCAAGAAACAGACAACTATCTTCTTTTCTCATTTCCGAAACTTCCTGAATAGCTAAGTGATTCTTCCCGCCTCCTCTCCCCATCGAGACTCATTATGCTTGCACAGTTCATTCCCTTCTGATAGGAGATCACTTCTGATCACATCATCCAACTGCTATTTAAAGAGGCAAATAACAATGGTCCTACGACGGTATATAAGTGCCAACACCCGGATTTCACCTCAGTATTTCTGAGTGCATGTTTCCATCCACTTTCAAACAATTACTATCCACTTCTACGACAATGAATTCAGAGCAAGAACAACGAATGTGACATTCACATAATATCAACAGCAATATCATTTAAGTTAATGCTGAATGGCTGCTTGGAAATACTGGTCATTGCATAACGGGTCATTGCCAGTGATTATTCATTCATTCATTCATTCATTCATTCATTCATTCATTCATTCATTCATTCATTCATTCATTCATTCATTCATCAACTTGCTCTAGTTCTAGATATTCAACACCAACACTTCAAATCCTTGATGAATTTCTTAAGCTCCACTTATGTTTAACTGAATCTCAATACACCTGATGAGACAAAGTGATTTTAGCTCCATAGACTAATTTAAACATTTGAGTTTTCCTGAGTCGAATTTGATAGATGCTGCTAAAGCATTCCAAGTGTCAATAAAATTGGATATGAAAACAATGTTAAAATCAACGGTCGTTTCATGTTGCTAAAATGGGAGGAATTCAGTAGCCTTGTCATGCTAAAGAGCAGAAACACAATTTGATTTAAACACTGTATTTTGGCAATGTTTAATCAATCAATTCTAGGCCATGATCCATGGTTTCTACATGTGATTAGCCACTGTGATTGCAGATTTTGAAAAAAATGACCACTGATGGCATTATATTTCATTCAGATACATCAGAAAATAAAGCTGAAATCAGATTTTTAAAGACAGCAAATTCTGCCATTTTTAACACAGTTCAATTCAAAACAGCAAAATACGGCATTTAAACTAGGCCTATGACAAATTTTCAAAGATATTTTTAAAGATGAAATGCAGATTATATTTCATTCAGATACATCAGAAAATAAAGCAGAAATCAGATTTTCAGAGACAGCAATTTCTGCCATTTTTAACACAGTTCAATTCAAAACAGCAAAATATGGCATTTAAACTAGGCCTATGACAAATCCCCAAAGACATCATCTATAAAAATGAGTCACACTCTGATGATAACTTGAGTTTGAAAGGCCTTAGTGTGCTAAGAAAAGTTTTCGTTTTTTGCATCTGCCTCTTATAGTATCTATATTCCAAGCATAAATCTTTACCAGTATTTAAAAATGAAATGTAGATATGATCTAGGAGGAAAAGTAATTTGATACTTCACAAAAACAGATTCATTTAACAGCCATGTTTTAAGAAAAATAACTCACCAAATAATATATCTGATTGTATGCTTATCCAAATTGGATTTTCATGTACAAAATTACCTGAAACAAGAGGTATATACTGCATGGCACACAACGTGAATAAATGTCTTTGTAAAATCTACTTCTATGTTTGATTGAAAGATTAATTCTTCATTGCAACTCTTCTACATCTTTGCAATTACACTTCATCGGTTGCAACCACACTTAAAGTTGGAATGGCATTTTGAATGTAACTCATCAAACAAACCCTAATTTCTGGTTTTACAGTAGCTCCCATGTAATCACCATAACTGAGCCAGAGCCATGCCAGATCCAAGCAGCAAACAGGTCAACTCACCCATGTAATCACCACCTTAATTGCCAGTATTACTTGGATCCATTACTGTATATATACACTTATCAGAAGAAACTCAATTCTCAGATCACCAACAAATTAAGAAATTCTGGTACTACATATTTGAATAAGAAAACTGAAGTATCTACCACTTTTGATAAAGGAAATCTTTCACACATTTCTATGTTATTTTCATTTGCTTCCAGATTACTTCAAAGATCAAAACAATAGAGGCTTCAAAAGTTGAAGAACCTTGTTTGAAAAATGTTTACCAGGACAGCACAGGTAGTGAATATGAACATTGTTATCTTGTTATGGAACCTCTAAGAAACTCGTAAGAAACTCCAAGTACTCAAAAACTGATCAATGTAAGAAAATTTGAGTACTGGCCTGAATCCTTCGTTTCTTATAGAAAGAATATTCATGTGTAAAGCATGGTCAGAAAACAACCAAAAGGACAAACCATCCAAATTTTGAAGTCCACTTACGTCCAAATCTAAAGTTGTAGAATGGTATCATTCCAACCAAATCAGTTGTATTCAACGGCAATGCTCCAGGGAATGGTCTTGCAGTGAGCTCAAATGGGAGGGATATATTCACCATTTCGTAGTCCCTACTATAATCTGGAATGTCCATTTTGTTGTTGTGTTTCTCTGCTGTTGTGCTATTCAAGCAGAAGGCCAAAGAAGATAAATTTGAATATAAATAGTTCCATCCCTGAAAAGGATTATATATACCAGCAGATACAAATACATCTATGTCTATTACTACATTTATTAGTATACATGAAGCTATATTGTACAAAGCATAACAAACTTTCATGCAAAATTATTTTTGAAAATTAATTGCCATCCCCAAAATTGTTCAGTCTTCCCTACTTACGATATCCCAGAACTTGATGGTTTATTGCAAAGTCCACCTACTATTTGCACGAAAATAGCTTTTTGGAATACACTTTCCTTCAAAAATAGACTTTTACTATTGCCAATGAATCTGAAAAAGGCATTCTGCTTTGCTTTCAGCAAGCCTTAGGCATTTAAACTTAAAGGTATTGGTAAAAATGTGGATTTAGCACCAATTATCGTGGAATTGCAGCAGTAGCTACGGAAACAAACATTTGTTTTTATTCCTTTATGTACAGAGCAAAACAACTCATTCAATATCTGGCTGAAAATAAAAATTTTGAGGAGAAACTTCTGCAATCAATTGTTTCATTAGTCATACTCTGCAGCCTTTGCAAATAGAGTGGTTGGAGACTTTGGATTCATTTTCAATTATATCTGTATCAGAGCTTGCAACTAAAGGCTAAAATAAAGTGCCAGTCATATATAAATTTGATCCTCACATAACATCATTCTGACTTTAATGGATTGGGGGTGAACAGCCTTGGACAAAAATGACACTAAGAACATATTTTCATAAAAGATATATTTCTGTACACGCAGATTGTGAACACTTTGATAATTTATGATGCAGATTGTGAAGATAGTGATGACTTATGATTCATTTTCTTTCATGAGCACATTTGCACATGATCTGCTTGGTCAGAAAATGTTTGCTGAAGCTTCAATAGGATACCAAGGGAGTTAGGCCAAATACTTCCTGCACCTTTCTTGTAGGGTCTACTGTGGTCCTTTTCTCAGTTTTGAATGGACCAACGCTAAGGGTGGTGAGGTGGGGGTCCAAAAGTTAGTGCCAAAATAATGCTAGCAGAACAAAATCAATGTATGACTGACCCCTAAAAGGTTCTTGCATTAGCGAACAGTGGGGGGAAAATAGCAAACTTTCCAGGCTGGAATTTCATGGAATCACTTAAGCAAATCTTGACTTTTCATACATGTTGAGGTTATACTCTACCTTCGTAGCCTCAGCATCAACTATGTTATTGTGTTGTACATAATATCCCAGTGCAAAAAATCCCAACGCAAACAAACCAAGAAAAAGGGCACAGATGACTGAAGGTGGTCTTGTAGAAACAACACCATGGAAGTTCCTCCAAAGAAAATGTCTATCACTGGTCATCTTTACATCGATTTATGGTAAATTTATACTGTCTAATATTTTGATTTGATGGCAAAACCGGCCTACCAGCCTTGTAGTGAAATTTAGGCCATCTTCACACAGCTCCACACAAATTCGTTTCAAACACTTTCAGTTCACATTTCAGGGTCATGAATCAGCACTGCTGGAAGAATTAACTTTCATCTGATCAAAGAAGATTAGTTTCAATGATTATGTATTCTTTCTCTAAGCAATTTTTACTATTTTCCTCACACTTTTTCGCTGCTTCGACTTGCTTGCAACGTCGCAGCCAATCTGACAAACATCTGAAAGGTGAATGTTTTATAGTTGAATTGAATGAATTGATTTGCTCCGCAGAGGCTTCTCCTTCACAAGAAAACTTCAATTCTCAGTGTCCAAATTCCTCACACATTTTATTCAGGTTTTCAGATATTGATACTCTTCTGGCCTATAAAATATCACTATTTCCTGTAAGGTAGATCAGTTGCAAAGATAAGGCTCCACATGTGTGAAGGTCTCTGCACGAACGGTTGTTCTTATCACAGGCTTACAAATGCTTCGATTCCCTTTTCAGTAATTGTTATGTAACTGCCTAATTTGTCAATGTCGTCAATGAGTTTGTTACTAGGACATCTCAATCTATATTTCAGGATTTCCTTGAAATTATTTGTCAGATGCTAATCAAAAGAGGTCAAAAGAATATATCTATTTATGTATGTATATTTTTGCCATAAAAGTAAATTACATTTAATGATAAAAACAAAACAAAAGCGAATCAATTTACAGGAATATTAAATTTTACAGGCAAAAACAACTAAATGATCAATTTAAAAAATACCTCAGGCTAAAAATGGCAGGGATAGCATTAAAAAGGTCAATGCGACCTTGTTTCCATAATGGTCCCTCCTGAGGTATAACTAAAGAAATGTGATCTGAAAAACGGCCATTGTCTGTAAAGAAGGAGGAATTAAAAAAAAACGGTCCTTAGTAAAAGACATATATCGCAGGTTCATAAGGATGCAACCTTCGAGAAACGTCACAACACCTTCCAATAAACGTATCTTTTCATCAGAAACTAATAATAAGAAACAAATAAAGAAAGAAATATGAACTTCAGAGGCGATATTCTGAATTGATGGAATTAGTCCAAGCTTAATATCACATGCATTGTCATTAAGATAGTGACAGTTCAGAAAACAAGTTTAGAATACCGACCATCCTCATCAAGATGAATCATTTCTGATGCGCAGATCATCTACTGAATTGGAAACATCATTGAGACTTTAATATCAAGTATATTGTCAGTGCCCTTTCAGGTGGTATTGAGTCTACATCACCTACCAAAATAGAGATGTCAAACCAAGCTTCAAAGCACAGCTGTTGTCATCAAGACGAACAATTTCAAAGGCAAAACAAATCTAAAAAATTGATAGGATGATTCAAAGTTTAATACCGTCTTAACTTTAGTAAGAAAATTACATTTCAGATGATAAAGGAATTAAATCATATACAGATGCAATTGTTTCAAACCAAATTAAAATCACGTCTGTTGTCATCAACATCAATAATTTCAAGCGTAAAACCAACCTAATGCGTTGATAGCATGAGTCAAAGTTTAATATCACCTTTATTGTCAGTAATATGGAGACATTTCAGGTGATAATGAATTTAAATCATTTATCGATGCAATTGTGTAATACAAAGTTTAACATCCCGTCTGTCGTCATCAAGATGAGCAATTTCAAGCGAAAAAGCGATCTAATGAGTTGATAGGAAGAGTTAAAGTTTAATATCACCTTCATTGTCAGTAATATGGTGACATTTCTGGTGATAATGAATTTAAGTCACATAAAGATGCAATTAGGTCAAACCAAGTTTAACATCACGTCTGTCGTCATCAAGATGAGCAATTTCAAGCGTAAAAGCGATCTAATGAGTTGATAGGAAGAGTCAAAGTTTAATATCACCTTTATTGTCAGTAATATGGTGACATTTCTGGTGATAATGAATTTAAGTCTCATAGAGATGCAATTGTGTCATACAAAGTTTAACATCACGTCTGTTGTCATCAAGATGAGCAATTTCAAGCGTAAAAGCGATCTAATGAGTTGATAGGAACAGTCAAAGTTTAATATCACCTTTATTGTCAGTAATATGGTGAAATTTCTGGTGATAATGAATTTAAGTCTCATAGAGATGCATTTGTGTCAAACCAAGTTTAACATCACGTCTGTTGTCATCAAGATGAGCAATTTCAAGCGTAAAAGCGATCTAATGAGTTGATAGGAAGAGTCAAAGTTTAATATCACCTTTATTGTCAGTAATATGGTGAAATTTCTGGTGATAATGAATTTAAGTCTCATAGAGATGCAATTGTGTCATACAAAGTTTAACATCACGTCTGTTGTCATCAAGATGAGCAATTTCAAGCGTAAAAGCGATCTAATGAGTTGATAGGAAGAGTCAAACTTTAATATCACCTTTATTGTCAGTAATATGGTGAAATTTCTGGTGATAATGAATTTAAGTCTCATAGAGATGCAATTGTGTCAAACCAAGTTTAAAATCACGTCTGTTGTCATCAAGATGAGCAATTTCAAGCGTAAAAGCGATCTAATGAGTTGATAGGAAGAGTCAAAGTTTAATATCACCTTCATTGTCAGTAATATGGTGACATTTCAGGTGATAATGAATTTAAGTCTCATAGAGATGCAATTGTGTCAAACCAAGTTTAACATCACCTCTGTCGTCATCAAGATGAGCAATTTCAAGCGTAAAAGCGATCTAATGCGTTGATAGGAAGAGTCAAAGTTTAATATCACCTTTATAGTCAGTAATATGGTGACATTTCTGGTGATAATGAATTTAAGTCTCATAGAGATGGAATTGTGTCAAACCAAGTTTAACATCACGTCTGTTGTCATCAAGATGGGCAATTTCAAGCGTAAAAGCGATCTAATGAGTTGATAGGAAGAGTTAAAGTTTAATATCACCTTTATTGTCAGTAATATGGCGACATTTCAGGTGATAATGAATTTAAGTCTCATAGAGATGCAATTGTGTCAAACCAAGTTTAACCTCACATCTGTCGTCATCAAGATGAACAGTTTCAAGCGTAAAAGCGATCTAATGAGTTGATAGGAAGAGTTAAAGTTTAATATCACCTTTATTGTCAATAATATGGTGAAATTTCTGGTGATAATGAATTTAAGTCTCATAGAGATGCAATTGTGTCATACAAAGTTTAACATCAAGTCTGTCGTCATCAAGATGAGCAATTTCAAGCGTAAAAGCGATCTAATGAGTTGATAGGAAGAGTCAAAGTTTAATATCACCGTCAAGGTCAGTAATATGGTGACATTTCTGGTGATAATGAATTTAAGTCTCATGGAGATGCAATTGTGTCAAACCAAGTTTAACATCACGTCTGTCGTCATCAAGATGAGCAATTTCAAGCGTAAAAGCGATCTAATGAGTTGATAGGAAGAGTCAAAGTTTAATATCACCTTTATTGTCAATAATATGGTGAAACTTCTGGTGATAATGAATTTAAGTCTCATAGAGATGCAATTGTGTCATACAAAGTTTAACATCACGTCTTTCGTCATCAAGATGAGCAATTTCAAGCGTAAAAGCGATCTATTGAATTGATAGGATGAGACAAAGTTTAATATCGCCGTCAAGGTCAGTAATATGGTGACATTTCTGGTGATAATGAATTTAAGTCTCATAGAGATGCAATTGTGTCATACAAAGTTTAACATCACGTCTGTTGTCATCAAGATGAGCAATTTCAAGCGTAAAAGCGATCTAATGAGTTGATAGGAAGAGTTAAAGTTTAATATCACCTTTATTGTCAGTAATATGGAGACATTTCAGGTGATAATGAATTTAAGTCTCATAGAGATGCAATTGTGTCAAACCAAGTTTAACATCACATCTGTTGTCATCAAGATGAGCAATTTCAAGCGTAAAAGCGATCTATTGAATTGATAGGATGAGACAAAGTTTAATATCGCCGTCAAGGTCAGTAATATGGTGACATTTCTGGTGATAATGAATTTAAGTCTCATAGAGATGCAATTGTGTCATACAAAGTTTAACATCACGTCTGTTGTCATCAAGATGAGCAATTTCAAGCGTAAAAGCGATCTAATGAGTTGATAGGAAGAGTTAAAGTTTAATATCACCTTTATTGTCAGTAATATGGAGACATTTCAGGTGATAATGAATTTAAGTCTCATAGAGATGCAATTGTGTCATACAAAGTTTAACATCACGTCTGTCGTCATCAAGATGAGCAATTTCAAGCGTAAAAGCGATCTAATGAGTTGATAGGAAGAGTCAAAGTTTAATATCACCTTTATTGTCAGTAATATGGTGACATTTCAGGTGATAATGAATTTAAGTCTCATAGAGATGCAATTGTGTCATAAAAAGTTTAACATCACGTCTGTCGTCATCAAGATGAGCAATTTCAAGCGTAAAAGCCATCTATTGAGTTGATAGGATGAGACAAAGTTTAATATTACCGTCAAGGTCAGTAATATGGTGACATTTCAGGTGATAATGAATTTAAGTGTCATAGAGATGCAATTGTGTCAAACCAAGTTTAACATCACGTCTGTCGTCATCAAGATGAGCAATTTCAAGCTTAAAGCAGATCTAATGAGTTGATAGGATGAGACAAAGTTTAATATCACCTTTATTGTCAGTAATATGGAGACATTTCAGGTGATAATGAATTTAAGTCTCATAGAGATGCAATTGTGTCATACAAAGTTTAACATCACGTCTGTCGTCATCAAGATGAGCAATTTCAAGCGTAAAAGCGATCTAATGAGTTGATAGGAAGAGTCAAAGTTAAATATCACCTTTATTGTCAGTAATATGGAGACATTTCAGGTGATAATGAATTTAAGTCTCATAGAGATGCAATTGTGTCATACAAAGTTTAACATCACGTCTGTCGTCATCAAGATGAGCAATTTCAAGCGTAAAAGCGATCTAATGAGTTGATAGGAAGAGTCAAAGTTTAATATCACCTTTATTGTCAGTAATATGGTGACATTTCAGGTGATAATGAATTTAAGTCTCATAGAGATGCAATTGTGTCATAAAAAGTTTAACATCACGTCTGTCGTCATCAAGATGAGCAATTTCAAGCGTAAAAGCCATCTATTGAGTTGATAGGATGAGACAAAGTTTAATATTACCGTCAAGGTCAGTAATATGGTGACATTTCAGGTGATAATGAATTTAAGTGTCATAGAGATGCAATTGTGTCAAACCAAGTTTAACATCACGTCTGTCGTCATCAAGATGAGCAATTTCAAGCTTAAAGCAGATCTAATGAGTTGATAGGATGAGACAAAGTTTAATATCACCTTTATTGTCAGTAATATGGAGACATTTCAGGTGATAATGAATTTAAGTCTCATAGAGATGCAATTGTGTCATACAAAGTTTAACATCACGTCTGTCGTCATCAAGATGAGCAATTTCAAGCGTAAAAGCGATCTAATGAGTTGATAGGAAGAGTCAAAGTTAAATATCACCTTTATTGTCAGTAATATGGTGACATTTCAGGTGATAATGAATTTAAGTCTCATAGAGATGCAATTGTGTCATAAAAAGTTTAACATCACGTCTGTCGTCATCAAGATGAGCAATTTCAAGCGTAAAAGCGATCTATTGAGTTGATAGGATGAGACAAAGTTTAATATTACCGTCAAGGTCAGTAATATGGTGACATTTCAGGTGATAATGAATTTAAGTGTCATAGAGATGCAATTGTGTCAAACCAAGTTTAACATCACGTCTGTTGTCATCAAGATGAGCAATTTCAAGCGTAAAAGCGATCTATTGAGTTGATAGGATGAGACAAAGTTTAATATCACCGTCAAGGTCAGTAATATGGTGACATTTCAGGTGATAATGAATTTAAGTCTCATAGAGATGCAATTGTGTCATAAAAAGTTTAACATCACGTCTGTCGTCATCAAGATGAGCAATTTCAAGCGTAAAAGCGATCTAATCCGTTGATAGCATGAGTCAAAGTTTAATATCACCTTTATTGTCAGTAATATGGTGACATTTCTGGTGATAATGGATTTAAGTCTCATAGAGATGCAATTGTGTAATACAAAGTTTAACATCCCGTCTGTCGTCATCAAGATGAGCAATTTCAAGCGAAAAAGCGATCTAATGAGTTGATAGGAAGAGTTAAAGTTTAATATCACCTTCATTGTCAGTAATATGGTGACATTTCTGGTGATAATGAATTTAAGTCTCATAGAGATGCAATTGTGTCATACAAAGTTTAACATCACGTCTGTCGTCATCAAGATGAGCAATTTCAAGCGTAAAAGCGATCTAATGAGTTGATAGGAAGAGTCAAAGTTTAATATCACCTTTATTGTCAGTAATATGGTGACATTTCTGGTGATAATGAATTTAAGTCTCATAGAGATGCAATTGTGTCATACAAAGTTTAACATCACGTCTGTCGTCATCAAGATGAGCAATTTCAAGCGTAAAAGCGATCTAATGAGTTGATAGGAAGAGTCAAAGTTTAATATCACCTTTATTGTCAGTAATATGGTGACATTTCTGGTGATAATGAATTTAAGTCTCATAGAGATGCAATTGTGTCATACAAAGTTTAACATCACGTCTGTCGTCATCAAGATGAGCAATTTCAAGCGTAAAAGCGATCTAATGAGTTGATAGGAAGAGTCAAAGTTTAATATCACCTTTATTGTCAGTAATATGGTGAAATTTCTGGTGATAATGAATTTAAGTCTCATAGAGATGCAATTGTGTCAAACCAAGTTTAACATCACGTCTGTTGTCATCAAGATGAGCAATTTCAAGCGTAAAAGCGATCTAATGAGTTGATAGGAACAGTCAAAGTTTAATATCACCTTTATTGTCAGTAATATGGTGAAATTTCTGGTGATAATGAATTTAAGTCTCATAGAGATGCATTTGTGTCAAACCAAGTTTAACATCACGTCTGTTGTCATCAAGATGAGCAATTTCAAGCGTAAAAGCGATCTAATGAGTTGATAGGAAGAGTCAAAGTTTAATATCACCTTTATTGTCAGTAATATGGTGAAATTTCTGGTGATAATGAATTTAAGTCTCATAGAGATGCAATTGTGTCATACAAAGTTTAACATCACGTCTGTTGTCATCAAGATGAGCAATTTCAAGCGTAAAAGCGATCTAATGAGTTGATAGGAAGAGTCAAACTTTAATATCACCTTTATTGTCAGTAATATGGTGAAATTTCTGGTGATAATGAATTTAAGTCTCATAGAGATGCAATTGTGTCAAACCAAGTTTAAAATCACGTCTGTTGTCATCAAGATGAGCAATTTCAAGCGTAAAAGCGATCTAATGAGTTGATAGGAAGAGTCAAAGTTTAATATCACCTTCATTGTCAGTAATATGGTGACATTTCAGGTGATAATGAATTTAAGTCTCATAGAGATGCAATTGTGTCAAACCAAGTTTAACATCACCTCTGTCGTCATCAAGATGAGCAATTTCAAGCGTAAAAGCGATCTAATGCGTTGATAGGAAGAGTCAAAGTTTAATATCACCTTTATAGTCAGTAATATGGTGACATTTCTGGTGATAATGAATTTAAGTCTCATAGAGATGGAATTGTATCAAACCAAGTTTAACATCACGTCTGTTGTCATCAAGATGGGCAATTTCAAGCGTAAAAGCGATCTAATGAGTTGATAGGAAGAGTTAAAGTTTAATATCACCTTTATTGTCAGTAATATGGCGACATTTCAGGTGATAATGAATTTAAGTCTCATAGAGATGCAATTGTGTCAAACCAAGTTTAACCTCACATCTGTCGTCATCAAGATGAACAGTTTCAAGCGTAAAAGCGATCTAATGAGTTGATAGGAAGAGTTAAAGTTTAATATCACCTTTATTGTCAATAATATGGTGAAATTTCTGGTGATAATGAATTTAAGTCTCATAGAGATGCAATTGTGTCATACAAAGTTTAACATCAAGTCTGTCGTCATCAAGATGAGCAATTTCAAGCGTAAAAGCGATCTAATGAGTTGATAGGAAGAGTCAAAGTTTAATATCACCGTCAAGGTCAGTAATATGGTGACATTTCTGGTGATAATGAATTTAAGTCTCATGGAGATGCAATTGTGTCAAACCAAGTTTAACATCACGTCTGTCGTCATCAAGATGAGCAATTTCAAGCGTAAAAGCGATCTAATGAGTTGATAGGAAGAGTCAAAGTTTAATATCACCTTTATTGTCAATAATATGGTGAAACTTCTGGTGATAATGAATTTAAGTCTCATAGAGATGCAATTGTGTCATACAAAGTTTAACATCACGTCTTTCGTCATCAAGATGAGCAATTTCAAGCGTAAAAGCGATCTATTGAATTGATAGGATGAGACAAAGTTTAATATCGCCGTCAAGGTCAGTAATATGGTGACATTTCTGGTGATAATGAATTTAAGTCTCATAGAGATGCAATTGTGTCATACAAAGTTTAACATCACGTCTGTTGTCATCAAGATGAGCAATTTCAAGCGTAAAAGCGATCTAATGAGTTGATAGGAAGAGTTAAAGTTTAATATCACCTTTATTGTCAGTAATATGGAGACATTTCAGGTGATAATGAATTTAAGTCTCATAGAGATGCAATTGTGTCAAACCAAGTTTAACATCACGTCTGTTGTCATCAAGATGAGCAATTTCAAGCGTAAAAGCGATCTATTGAATTGATAGGATGAGACAAAGTTTAATATCGCCGTCAAGGTCAGTAATATGGTGACATTTCTGGTGATAATGAATTTAAGTCTCATAGAGATGCAATTGTGTCATACAAAGTTTAACATCACGTCTGTTGTCATCAAGATGAGCAATTTCAAGCGTAAAAGCGATCTAATGAGTTGATAGGAAGAGTTAAAGTTTAATATCACCTTTATTGTCAGTAATATGGAGACATTTCAGGTGATAATGAATTTAAGTCTCATAGAGATGCAATTGTGTCATACAAAGTTTAACATCACGTCTGTCGTCATCAAGATGAGCAATTTCAAGCGTAAAAGCGATCTAATGAGTTGATAGGAAGAGTCAAAGTTTAATATCACCTTTATTGTCAGTAATATGGTGACATTTCAGGTGATAATGAATTTAAGTCTCATAGAGATGCAATTGTGTCATAAAAAGTTTAACATCACGTCTGTCGTCATCAAGATGAGCAATTTCAAGCGTAAAAGCCATCTATTGAGTTGATAGGATGAGACAAAGTTTAATATTACCGTCAAGGTCAGTAATATGGTGACATTTCAGGTGATAATGAATTTAAGTGTCATAGAGATGCAATTGTGTCAAACCAAGTTTAACATCACGTCTGTCGTCATCAAGATGAGCAATTTCAAGCTTAAAGCAGATCTAATGAGTTGATAGGATGAGACAAAGTTTAATATCACCTTTATTGTCAGTAACATGGAGACATTTCAGGTGATAATGAATTTAAGTCTCATAGAGATGCAATTGTGTCATACAAAGTTTAACATCACGTCTGTCGTCATCAAGATGAGCAATTTCAAGCGTAAAAGCGATCTAATGAGTTGATAGGAAGAGTCAAAGTTAAATATCACCTTTATTGTCAGTAATATGGAGACATTTCAGGTGATAATGAATTTAAGTCTCATAGAGATGCAATTGTGTCATACAAAGTTTAACATCACGTCTGTCGTCATCAAGATGAGCAATTTCAAGCGTAAAAGCGATCTAATGAGTTGATAGGAAGAGTCAAAGTTTAATATCACCTTTATTGTCAGTAATATGGAGACATTTCAGGTGATAATGAATTTAAGTCTCATAGAGATGCAATTGTGTCATACAAAGTTTAACATCACGTCTGTCGTCATCAAGATGAGCAATTTCAAGCGTAAAAGCGATCTAATGAGTTGATAGGAAGAGTCAAACTTTAATATCACCTTTATTGTCAGTAATATGGTGAAATTTCTGGTGATAATGAATTTAAGTCTCATAGAGATGCAATTGTGTCAAACCAAGTTTAAAATCACGTCTGTTGTCATCAAGATGAGCAATTTCAAGCGTAAAAGCGATCTAATGAGTTGATAGGAAGAGTCAAAGTTTAATATCACCTTCATTGTCAGTAATATGGTGACATTTCAGGTGATAATGAATTTAAGTCTCATAGAGATGCAATTGTGTCAAACCAAGTTTAACATCACCTCTGTCGTCATCAAGATGAGCAATTTCAAGCGTAAAAGCGATCTAATGCGTTGATAGGAAGAGTCAAAGTTTAATATCACCTTTATAGTCAGTAATATGGTGACATTTCTGGTGATAATGAATTTAAGTCTCATAGAGATGGAATTGTGTCAAACCAAGTTTAACATCACGTCTGTTGTCATCAAGATGGGCAATTTCAAGCGTAAAAGCGATCTAATGAGTTGATAGGAAGAGTTAAAGTTTAATATCACCTTTATTGTCAGTAATATGGCGACATTTCAGGTGATAATGAATTTAAGTCTCATAGAGATGCAATTGTGTCAAACCAAGTTTAACCTCACATCTGTCGTCATCAAGATGAACAGTTTCAAGCGTAAAAGCGATCTAATGAGTTGATAGGAAGAGTTAAAGTTTAATATCACCTTTATTGTCAATAATATGGTGAAATTTCTGGTGATAATGAATTTAAGTCTCATAGAGATGCAATTGTGTCATACAAAGTTTAACATCAAGTCTGTCGTCATCAAGATGAGCAATTTCAAGCGTAAAAGCGATCTAATGAGTTGATAGGAAGAGTCAAAGTTTAATATCACCGTCAAGGTCAGTAATATGGTGACATTTCTGGTGATAATGAATTTAAGTCTCATGGAGATGCAATTGTGTCAAACCAAGTTTAACATCACGTCTGTCGTCATCAAGATGAGCAATTTCAAGCGTAAAAGCGATCTAATGAGTTGATAGGAAGAGTCAAAGTTTAATATCACCTTTATTGTCAATAATATGGTGAAACTTCTGGTGATAATGAATTTAAGTCTCATAGAGATGCAATTGTGTCATACAAAGTTTAACATCACGTCTTTCGTCATCAAGATGAGCAATTTCAAGCGTAAAAGCGATCTATTGAATTGATAGGATGAGACAAAGTTTAATATCGCCGTCAAGGTCAGTAATATGGTGACATTTCTGGTGATAATGAATTTAAGTCTCATAGAGATGCAATTGTGTCATACAAAGTTTAACATCACGTCTGTTGTCATCAAGATGAGCAATTTCAAGCGTAAAAGCGATCTAATGAGTTGATAGGAAGAGTTAAAGTTTAATATCACCTTTATTGTCAGTAATATGGAGACATTTCAGGTGATAATGAATTTAAGTCTCATAGAGATGCAATTGTGTCAAACCAAGTTTAACATCACGTCTGTTGTCATCAAGATGAGCAATTTCAAGCGTAAAAGCGATCTATTGAATTGATAGGATGAGACAAAGTTTAATATCGCCGTCAAGGTCAGTAATATGGTGACATTTCTGGTGATAATGAATTTAAGTCTCATAGAGATGCAATTGTGTCATACAAAGTTTAACATCACGTCTGTTGTCATCAAGATGAGCAATTTCAAGCGTAAAAGCGATCTAATGAGTTGATAGGAAGAGTTAAAGTTTAATATCACCTTTATTGTCAGTAATATGGAGACATTTCAGGTGATAATGAATTTAAGTCTCATAGAGATGCAATTGTGTCATACAAAGTTTAACATCACGTCTGTCGGCATCAAGATGAGCAATTTCAAGCGTAAAAGCGATCTAATGAGTTGATAGGAAGAGTCAAAGTTTAATATCACCTTTATTGTCAGTAATATGGTGACATTTCAGGTGATAATGAATTTAAGTCTCATAGAGATGCAATTGTGTCATAAAAAGTTTAACATCACGTCTGTCGTCATCAAGATGAGCAATTTCAAGCGTAAAAGCCATCTATTGAGTTGATAGGATGAGACAAAGTTTAATATTACCGTCAAGGTCAGTAATATGGTGACATTTCAGGTGATAATGAATTTAAGTGTCATAGAGATGCAATTGTGTCAAACCAAGTTTAACATCACGTCTGTCGTCATCAAGATGAGCAATTTCAAGCTTAAAGCAGATCTAATGAGTTGATAGGATGAGACAAAGTTTAATATCACCTTTATTGTCAGTAATATGGAGACATTTCAGGTGATAATGAATTTAAGTCTCATAGAGATGCAATTGTGTCATACAAAGTTTAACATCACGTCTGTCGTCATCAAGATGAGCAATTTCAAGCGTAAAAGCGATCTAATGAGTTGATAGGAAGAGTCAAAGTTAAATATCACCTTTATTGTCAGTAATATGGAGACATTTCAGGTGATAATGAATTTAAGTCTCATAGAGATGCAATTGTGTCATACAAAGTTTAACATCACGTCTGTCGTCATCAAGATGAGCAATTTCAAGCGTAAAAGCGATCTAATGAGTTGATAGGAAGAGTCAAAGTTTAATATCACCTTTATTGTCAGTAATATGGAGACATTTCAGGTGATAATGAATTTAAGTCTCATAGAGATGCAATTGTGTCATACAAAGTTTAACATCACGTCTGTCGTCATCAAGATGAGCAATTTCAAGCGTAAAAGCGATCTAATGAGTTGATAGGAAGAGTCAAAGTTAAATATCACCTTTATTGTCAGTAATATGGTGACATTTCAGGTGATAATGAATTTAAGTCTCATAGAGATGCAATTGTGTCATAAAAAGTTTAACATCACGTCTGTCGTCATCAAGATGAGCAATTTCAAGCGTAAAAGCGATCTATTGAGTTGATAGGATGAGACAAAGTTTAATATTACCGTCAAGGTCAGTAATATGGTGACATTTCAGGTGATAATGAATTTAAGTGTCATAGAGATGCAATTGTGTCAAACCAAGTTTAACATCACGTCTGTCGTCATCAAGATGAGCAATTTCAAGCTTAAAGCAGATCTAATGAGTTGATAGGATGAGACAAAGTTTAATATCACCTTTATTGTCAGTAATATGGAGACATTTCAGGTGATAATGAATTTAAGTCTCATAGAGATGCAATTGTGTCATACAAAGTTTAACATCACGTCTGTCGTCATCAAGATGAGCAATTTCAAGCGTAAAAGCGATCTAATGAGTTGATAGGAAGAGTCAAAGTTAAATATCACCTTTATTGTCAGTAATATGGAGACATTTCAGGTGATAATGAATTTAAGTCTCATAGAGATGCAATTGTGTCATACAAAGTTTAACATCACGTCTGTCGTCATCAAGATGAGCAATTTCAAGCGTAAAAGCGATCTAATGAGTTGATAGGAAGAGTCAAAGTTTAATATCACCTTTATTGTCAGTAATATGGTGACATTTCAGGTGATAATGAATTTAAGTCTCATAGAGATGCAATTGTGTCATAAAAAGTTTAACATCACGTCTGTCGTCATCAAGATGAGCAATTTCAAGCGTAAAAGCCATCTATTGAGTTGATAGGATGAGACAAAGTTTAATATTACCGTCAAGGTCAGTAATATGGTGACATTTCAGGTGATAATGAATTTAAGTGTCATAGAGATGCAATTGTGTCAAACCAAGTTTAACATCACGTCTGTCGTCATCAAGATGAGCAATTTCAAGCTTAAAGCAGATCTAATGAGTTGATAGGATGAGACAAAGTTTAATATCACCTTTATTGTCAGTAATATGGAGACATTTCAGGTGATAATGAATTTAAGTCTCATAGAGATGCAATTGTGTCATACAAAGTTTAACATCACGTCTGTCGTCATCAAGATGAGCAATTTCAAGCGTAAAAGCGATCTAATGAGTTGATAGGAAGAGTCAAAGTTAAATATCACCTTTATTGTCAGTAATATGGTGACATTTCAGGTGATAATGAATTTAAGTCTCATAGAGATGCAATTGTGTCATAAAAAGTTTAACATCACGTCTGTCGTCATCAAGATGAGCAATTTCAAGCGTAAAAGCGATCTATTGAGTTGATAGGATGAGACAAAGTTTAATATTACCGTCAAGGTCAGTAATATGGTGACATTTCAGGTGATAATGAATTTAAGTGTCATAGAGATGCAATTGTGTCAAACCAAGTTTAACATCACGTCTGTCGTCATCAAGATGAACAGTTTCAAGCGTAAAAGCGATCTAATGAGTTGATAGGATGAGACAATATTTTAATATCACCGTCAAGGTTAGTAATATGGTGACATTTCTGGTGATAATGAATTTAAGTCTCATAGAGATGCAATTGTGTCAAACCAAGTTTAACATCACGTCTGTTGTCATCAAGATGAGCAATTTCAAGCGTAAAAGCGATCTATTGAGTTGATAGGATGAGACAAAGTTTAATATCACCGTCAAGGTCAGTAATATGGTGACATTTCAGGTGATAATGAATTTAAGTCTCATAGAGATGCAATTGTGTCATACAAAGTTTAACATCACGTCTGTTGTCATCAAGATGAGCAATTTCAAGCGTAAAAGCGATCTAATGAGTTGATAGGAAGAGTCAAAGTTTAATATCACTTTCATTGTCAGTAATATGGTGACATTTCTGGTGATAATGAATTTAAGTCTCATAGAGATGCAATTGTGTCATACAAAGTTTAACATCACGTCTGTTGTCATCAAGATGAGCAATTTCAAGCGTAAAAGCGATCTAATGAGTTGATAGGAAGAGTCAAAGTTTAATATCACCTTTATTGTCAGTAATATGGTGAAATTTCTGGTGATAATGAATTTAAGTCTCATAGAGATGCAATTGTGTCATACAAAGTTTAACATCACGTCTGTTGTCATCAAGATGAGCAATTTCAAGCGTAAAAGCGATCTAATGAGTTGATAGGAAGAGTCAAAGTTTAATATCACCTTTATTGTCAGTAATATGGTGAAATTTCTGGTGATAATGAATTTAAGTCTCATAGAGATGCAATTGTGTCAAACCAAGTTTAACATCACGTCTGCTGTCATCAAGATGAGCAATTTCAAGCGTAAAAGCGATCTAATGAGTTGATAGGAAGAGTCAAAGTTTAATATCACCTTCATTGTCAGTAATATGGTGACATTTCAGGTGATAATGAATTTAAGTCTCATAGAGATGCAATTGTGTCAAACCAAGTTTAACATCACGTCTGTCCTCATCAAGATGAGCAATTTCAAGCGTAAAAGCGATCTAATGCGTTGATAGGAAGAGTCAAAGTTTAATATCACCTTTATTGTCAGTAATATGGTGACATTTCTGGTGATAATGAATTTAAGTCTCATATAGATGGAATTGTGTCAAACCAAGTTTAACATCACGTCTGTTGTCATCAAGATGGGCAATTTCATGCGTAAAAGCGATCTAATGAGTTGATAGGAAGAGTTAAAGTTTAATATCACCTTTATTGTCAGTAATATGGTGACATTTCTGGTGATAATGAATTTAAGTCTCATGGAGATGCAATTGTGTCATACAAAGTTTAACATCACGTCTGTTGTCATCAAGATGAGCAATTTCAAGCGTAAAAGCGATCTAATGAGTTGATAGGAAGAGTCAAAGTTTAATATCACCTTTATTATCAGTAATATGGTGACATTTCTGGTGATAATGAATTTAAGTCTCATAGAGATGCAATTGTGTCATACAAAGTTTAACATCACGTCTGTTGTCATCAAGATGAGCAATTTCAAGCGTAAAAGCGATCTAATTATTTGATAGGAAGAGTCAAAGTTTAATATCACCTTTATTGTCAGTAATATGGTTATATTTCAGATGATAATGAATTTAAGTCTCATAGAGATGCAATTGTGTCAAACCAAGTTCAACATCACGTCTGTCGTCATCAAGATGAGCAATTTCAAGCGTAAAGCAGATCTATTGAGTTGATAGGATGAGACAAAGTTTAATATCACCTTTATTGTCAGTAATATGGTGACATTTCTGGTGATAATGAATTTAAGTCTCATAGAGATGCAATTGTGTCAAACCAAGTTTAACTTCACGTCTGTTGTCATCAATATGAGCAATTTCAAGCGTAAAAGGGATCTAATGAGTTGATAGGAAGAGTTAAAGTTTAATATCACCTTTATTGTCAGTAATATGGTGACATTTCAGGTGATAACGAATTTAAGTCTCATAGAGATGCAATTGTGTCAAACCATGGTTAACATCACGTCTGTCGTCATCAAGATGAGCAATTTCAAGCGTAAAGCAGATCTATTGAGTTGATAGGATGAGACAAAGTTTAATATCACCTTTATTATCAGTAATATGGTGACATATCTGGTGATAATGAATTTAAGTCTCATAGAGATGCAATTGTGTCAAACCAAGTTTAGCATCACGTCTGTCGTCATCAAGATGAACAGTTTCAAGCGTAAAAGCGATCTAATGAGTTGATAGGAAGAGTTAAAGTTTAATATCACCTTTATTGTCAGTAATATGGTGACATTTCTGGTGATAATGAATTTAAGTCTCATAGAGATGCATTTGTGTCAAACCATGTTTAACATCACGGCTGTTGTCATCAAGATGAGCAATTTCAAGCGTAAAAGCAGATCTATTGAGTTGATAGGATGAGACAAAGTTTAATATCACCTTCATTGTCAGTAATATGGTGACATTTCATGTGATAATGAATTTAAGTCTCATAGAGATGCAATTGTGTCAAACCAAGTTTAACATCACGTCTGTTGTCATCAAGATGAGCAATTTCAAGCGTAAAAGCGATCTAATGAGTTGATAGGAAGAGTTAAAGTTTAATATCACCTTTATTGTCAGTAATATGGTGACATTTCTGGTGATAATGAATTTAAGTCTCATAGAGATGCAATTGTGTCAAACCAAGTTTAACATCACGTCTGTTGTCATCAAGATGAGCAATTTCAAGCGTAAAAGCGATCTAATGAGTGGATAGGAAGAGTTAAAGTTTAATATCACCTTTATTGTCAGTAATATGGTGACATTTCTGGTGATAATGAATTTAAGTCTCATAGAGATGCAATTGTGTCAAACCAAGTTTAACATCACGTCTGTCGTCATCAAGATGAGCAATTTCAAGCTTAAAGGCTGATTTCCAATCAGTGGAATTTTCCGAGCAGGCGGAATTTCTATTGTTTGCGGGAGGATATGTTGCTCTGAAATTGAATAGATAGTTACGGCTGAGCAACTTTTCATTGTCAAAAATTCCGCCCGCTCGGAAATTTCGCTGACTGGAAATTGGGCTTAAAGCAGATCTAATGAGTTGATATGATGAGACAAAGTTTAATATCACCTTCATTGTCAGTAGTATGGTGACATTTCAGGTGACAATGAATTTAAGACACATAGAGATGCAACTATGTCAATTTCAATTGTAAAGCAGATCTAATGAGTTGATAGGGTGAGTCAAAGTTTGATAGCATTAATAGCACCTTCATTGTTATGAAGATGGTGACATTTGAGGTGAGAATGAAATTACATCATATACAGACGTAATGTTGCTAAACGAAGTTTAGAATCACGTATGTCGTCATCAGCATGAACAATTTCAAAAGCAAAACCGATCTACCGAATTGACAGGATCAGTGAAGGTTTGATAGCACCTTTGTTTTGTCAGTAATATCGCTACAATTCAGGTGATAATAAATTTACATCAACTACTTGCTAATGGTGGCAAACCATATTTAAAATCCCCCTTATCGTCATCAAGATTAACTTGCATTGTCATTGAGCTGGTGACATTGCATGTGTTATCAAACATAAATCATCTACTTGCTTAGGTGCGGCAAACCAATGGCATCAGATGAAGTCCCTGTGATCGGAATAACTCTTGTCTTTGCATGACTTGGAGGTGACACCACACATTTGAGGAGAGGCCCATGTTTTTAGTCGGCTGATTTTCATACCCATTTTTAATATTTTTAGAAGAAAAAGCCTGTGGAAATTGTGATAAGCCAAGTTTCGATATGAATACAAAAATGCCGCCAATCAAGTTTCTGTAGCTAGAACGATGAAAATGGAACGTTGGAAGTGCAAAACTCGACGACAGTTGTGTCCATTGCGAGTCAAAGAGCTGCCCTTTTCTAGTGAAGAATTTGAATTTTGAGACCCACATTTAAGGATTTTTGAGATTCGAAACCCATTTCTATGGACGGCACGTACCATTTGCTCCATTTATGGAAGTTACCACCTCAAGATGAGACTAGTTCTTGCTGTCATAAAAACTGAGCCAACTCTACCTTTATCAACCATTTCAATACATAATCCTTAACAATAATCATCTCTGACGGTGAACCTTTTGAACATTTAAGGCATGATCTATTGATCTATGGCATTTGAGTACAAAAAATCAAAGCAAAGATGTTTTGTATCTATTCTTCCGAGTTTTTGATTCATTTGAAGGTATCCTTTTGTATGGACCCTGCCCTGTGGACCCTGTGTCAAAGAACGCAGGCAACAAGTTGTCCTCATAATATGATATATATTTCTTAATTTTGCAAACTTGTCCTCATGACCTCATACTTAGACGCTGCGAAGGAAAATCACAACACCACAACACATGTTGCTGTCTCCATACAACAACAACAACGATTTCATTGGCCACACTTCTTCACAGGAAGTGAGAAATGTTGGTAAACGCAAATTTCGAAGAAATGATCAAAGAGAATGGCAACAAAGACAACGTTGGACAATCTTCTTGAAGCCGCTAATATGATAGAAAGTAATCAAGGTAATTGATTTCTCCTGCAGACATCTAATTACATTCAACTGCAATTGCAAAATCGGACGCTAAAGTATGCTGTTAGGCCGTGTGGCTGGTCGGACTGCACGTCGGCATCGATAAAGAGAGGCCAAGCACGTGGCATTTCGTGACATGACACACCCGCCAAATTGGAGACCTGGAATAGTAATCGCAGTTTTTGTATGTGGAATTCCGTAATTTCCAAAGTGAGAAATTTGAGCAGTTCCTTGGAAACCCTTTTGCAAATGGAAATGTAGATTTGAAGAAATGGGGTCAATCTTCCCGTTCACATTTTGGGGTTTTGTTTTGAGTTCAATTTGCAAACACGTGGTGGCCTCTACTTGGAGAGAAGTTTGACCCTTTTGAGGTTGTTGTGGAGCAGTTCAGTCGATACATCAACTTGATAATGATCCTTTTTTTGGGTCATCATATTCTTTGCAAACCTTTGCAGATTTCCAGGTCTTTCTTTTCACCCTGGAGGTAACTTAACTTAATTTTTTGTTTGTGCTGCAAAGATTTCTTTTTGCCAAATGATTCCCATGGGAGATTGTGATACCGACAGTAATCCACTAGAAATCCCCCAGAATTTTTTGAGTTTTATGACAGGTATTTCATTACAAAACAACATTATGAAAGTTATCCTTGATCTAAACATCACCAGAAGCTTGCGTAAGAATTGGTCCAAGTTCCCAAAGGTCCCATTCCCGTAATTTTCCTGCCAAGATCAACCCCAAAACTGGCACAAACCCCTTGTTTGACCAGAAAGGAAAACATTAACCCAATGAAGACTAATTCAGTCATGATTTTGTGATGTATTATAGCTAAATTTTGCAAAATAACAGATAACCTAGATGGGTCACAAAATTTTGATTTCATTCAAATCAATTTTTGCAGAAAGAGGCATCACTAGACTTTGGTTCAAAGTTCATAGACATGGGAACTAGGAGGGAGCACAGGATGCATCATGCCCTTCTGAGTTTCTTGAAGATGCAATATTTTAGTGACGTTTTCCTCCATTTGCAGTTGAAAAGCAGCTCTTCAAGCAATAATTAGTTTTTTGTAGGTTGTAGCCTTCTTAGCAGGTTTGCAAAGTATGGCACAAGCACATCAGAGATTTGCAATACTTATGTAAGTCAAAATAGACAATAGAGAACAAAAGGAATTTCTCCTTGAATGCCAGAGATCTTGACAAAAAGTGCCAAACTCTACTGATGGCTTGTAAGATAGCAATACTCAGCTCTTCTCTGAATACTTTCATCAATGTAGCTTTTTAATTGGATTAATGAGCAAGCACAGCAGTGCTTACATGATTGAATTAAGATGACTGTGCAAACTTTCTGTAAAATCTTTGGTTTTCGTCCACTTTTAGGAGACAGTCAGGAAGATGACCAGAGCAGGCATTCCAATTCAAGTGAGGGTGAAAAGTAAGGACTTCAAACAAAACTGATGTCCCTCAACTGTGGGCATTGTCATTAAATTAATCTTTCTGTATAAACACCTGAGGAAACACTGTCATGTGATAAAGAATGAAAGAAAAATGTTTTGTTTCTTTACACAATTTCTTGACCTTTCTATGTTTTGTAACACGTGAAAGCTTCTGCATGGATGGAGAAAGTGACCCCACCTTACATACCATGAAGTCATGTTTTACAGATTTTCTTTAACACACATTACTATATTATGTTGAATAAGATATCAAGTAGAGAAACAGCTGCCTATACAAAAATACAAGGCCTGGTTATAGCCATGTATGAGCCTTTTACGCATTTGGCCTTGTAGCCTTGTTCTAGCCTAGAAAGGCCATGCTTCAATCTTGTATATGGCTTTAAGAGTGCTACACATATTTTTATAAGAAACTGCTTCTGAGAATCTCAACTCTCAGGTCATCAAAAATTAAGAAGCTTCAGTACTGGGAAAATATAACGTAAGAAACCTTTCATTTTGATGAAATAGATACCTAAAATATATTTTTTACTTATTTCCACTTGTTTCTTGCATCATAGTACTTCTAAGGTGATAACTGATGTGTAAACATTGGACAGGCTTCAAAAAAGTGTTTTGGGATTTTCTTAAGGGAACAGGTAGTTATAAAGATTGCTACAGAACCTTTAAGAATTTCACAAGAAACTCTGTGTACTCAAAATCTAATAATTTTAAGAAAGTTTCAGTATTGACCCAAATTCATAGTTTATTGTAAAAAAGTCTTTATATGTGATTAGTTTAACCTAGGCTAGCAAGGTTGATCTTAGCCTTGTGGCAACCTTTGTAGACCTCTGGCTAAGTACCAGGAAAGTATACTACCCTGGTGACTTCCCTTCCCTGGTAAAGAAAGAGAAGCAAAATCAGTCCCTGGACAAGCTGTGAATGTCCCCGGAATGAAATGCCTCACAAGTAAAAGCCTGGCTTCAAATTGAAATACCCTGGAGAAAAATTTATGAAGACAGTTCCAATAATCATGCTGTCCTCGGTACACAAATGGAGCTCCCCAGTGAAATTTTGACCATATTTTTAGACCACAAACACATGGTGAACATCTGACCCCTCACCAGGGCACTTAGGTGGGAATCTCTTTGTTATAGATTGGTTGTAACTTGGAATCTCACTGAGAGCCAAGTAAGTTTTCTTCAAAGGTTAGGGCAAGGTCATAACAAAGTCATATTCCATTCATAATCACTGCTACAAGGCTAAAGCTTGGCTTGTACAAGGCCAACTTGAGCCTTTTATTTTTGTACAGGTTTAGCTATTGTTGGTCCAGAACAGAATCAAATGTAACCAAAGTAACATCTGAAAACAGTAGTGGACTGGCTGACTGTCAGTGGCTAGTTAGTCACCTTCAAAAACTGATTAAAAGGGCAGGCTCATTTTCATGTAAAAGTAAAGTATCTTAACAATGAAAGCCATTAAATGCTGGATAAGTTATTCAAATGACTGGAGAATCAGAAATTTGCCAAGGAACAGCCATTTCAAAGGAGAGTGCTATTAACAGTGGTGGACACTTGGGGGCCAATGGTGCAATCACCTGCCAGTGTTGGTTAAAACAAAGGTCTTTTGTTTGAAAGCAATAATATTAAACAATGCTTTTTACTTGAAACAATAGCTTCACCCCTAGTATTTGGCAAAGTGTATAGCACTGGTAATAGAAATTTTTTATATATAGATGGACAATCTGGAGAACATTGGTGTAGGCTAGCCCCAGGGGAGGTGCTCATATATTTTTCTATAGGGGGACGTGCAGCTGAACAGGGTATCATTTTCAGGATTCCGACTCTGGGACAGGGTATCATTTTTGTAAAAAGGAGCTCCATGACAGGGTCCATATTTGTCATTTTTGATTCCGAAAGGTCATTTTTGGCCATTTGCACTCTGCGAATGTGATTCAAATCTCTTGGATGGCAATATTTCCACATTTTTCGATAGATTTCGTACAAATTTCCTTGCAGAGCACAACTTTGCCCAAAGAAACTAAAGGACAGGGTATTGTTTAAGAAAATTTTACTCCAGGACAGGGTATCATTTTCGGGAATTTGACTCCAGGAGAGGGTAGCTTTTTAGATTTTCCTGCGGCACGCCCCTGTATGTTTGTAGGCCAAGTACCCCCCTTGAGCTAGCCCCCAGACCCCAATATTTACAGTTTTTGCTTGGCAGTTTTCATCATTTTCATTCAACCTGATTCCTATCAGTGATTTTGTATTGTTCCTTTGTAGAAGTTCAAGCAGATTGAACCATAATGTCCTTGAGAGAAATAGGTAATTTTGTCAGTGTAAACTTTCATTAAAGAACAAAGTAACTTTTATATTCAAATAAAATCAATTTCTTTCATGAGATCTGATATATTTTTGTTCTTGACTTTTTGGTCACTGATACCCTATTTTTTGTAAGAGTAATAGATCCCTCGGTAGGACGTAAGGGAATACCACTTCTTCGTGATTTTTGTAAAAATTGCATTGTGGAAAAATTTAGAGATTTTTGCTGAAGTATGTCCAGCTTTCTTGAAGACATGATGTTGTTCAGTCTTATTTCTCAGCCTTGTACCTTTTTACGTAAAGATTTTATTTTTCCCTTAAAAGTTCTTGAGAAATATTCCTTTAGTTCAGTGCTAAACAGCGGCGCTGTCAGGTTAACTGAGCATAACTGAGGAGGCAATAATGTGAAGACGTCAGAGGGCGAAGCCCCTAAAATTTTTTAGAGCCACACCCTTTACTTTGGTTTAGAATGGATCTCCCATGATCATACTTGCCATCAGCCATAAGGAAATTAATAATACTTTGTAACTGTTATCCTATAGATTGGAGTGCGAGGAAATTTTTGAAGAAACATCCTTTACTTGGCTTTGAAGGCATCTCACAAGATCATGCTTGACATAGGCGAACCGAAGATTTTGATGACGTTGTAACCGTTATTCTACAACTCAAATTGCAAGGAAAGTTTTGAAAATCGTCTTTTACTTTGGCTTAGAATGCGTCTCCCAAGATGATGCTTAACATTGGCGACAAAGGAGTTAACTAGTACTCCACCTTTTTCTCATCGGTTTTAAAGGAATATCGAGGACCATCTAAGGACAGAGTTCGGGGTGACAGTTGCCTCCCATACCCCCCCGGTGGCCACGCCATTGGTTCTAAAATGTCCTTGCTTCCTTTGAACTTTTGCAGCAAACCTGTAAAATTCATTTCTTTGCTGTTTACAGGAGAGCTCAAATGAGAGACAACTTTAACACGTTGCAAGAGTTATTACCTAAACTTGCTGGACAGAGAAAGGCATCTAATGTCAGTATACTGAAAGAAGCAACTGGGGAGATTAAGGTTAGAAACGAAGAATTTCTTTTTTCGTTATTTCATTTCTCGGTCAAAGCCTCAGGAAACGAGAGTGAGAAACACGTGAGGGGCAATGTCACGTTACTGTAAATAAACTTGTTATCTCTGTGATCTATATTGTTGCCCTCGCGTGGCCATAGTCTTCTGGTGGATGGGGTGAAACCACAATAATGTTACGTCTAGGAACAATCGTACAACATATGAGTGTTTCGTTTGCTTCTCCAGGAAATTCAAGGGTCCATCTGTAGAATCATACTGTCATTTTGAGAAAAGTTATAGAAGGTCTTTGTGTTATGGCCAATCAAAAATACTGCAAAATCGTCGTTTCGAAAGAAGTTTGCTTACTTTGCGTAACCCAACGCCTTTAAGCCTGGTTCACGTAATGATCATTGCAGTGGTCACAGTCATTGGGCGTTAGGCCATTTGGAACGAACGACTTCACAGACTAAAATAACTGAATGTAAGCTTAAAACTGCAGAAACTCGGTCGATATGGTCGTTAGGGCCGTTTGGAGTTTATTTTTGCGTTTTGATTCGGTCTTTTGGGTCGTTATGGTCGTTTGTCCCAACTTTTCAAGCGACTTCAATTACTTTACATAAACTAGGCGTTCACGCCCCAATGATCAAGCACCTGGTCAACGAACAGTTATCTTGCTTGTTAGAATTTTCCGGGAAAATTATCATGTTTTAGTCCCGATATTCCACACACGAGAATTTCCGTCAAATACGAGCATTTGTTGAGCAAACGAACCATGGTCAAGCTGATTATAATGAATCATGGGTCCCAGTTGTTGCTTGGCAACGCGAGACTACCACCAAACTGATACAGCGTCTAAATCAGTCTCAAACTGCGTTGGTGTAATAAGCCTAAGCTTTGGTCACGCGAAGAATCAATAAAATTTGTAGCTTTGTTGTCATGTGCTCAGTTTGTGACCGAACTTTTCAACAGTCCGCAGAAGTTTACAGAATTGGAACATTGGCAAGAATTTATACCCTATTTTGTTGCGTTGGAATTTTTGAGATGTGATCTTTTAAACCTTGGCAATTTTCAAGATTTCTTTTCGATCCTCACTGTCTTTGGAAGATTTCTGAGAGCTCAAATTGGACACGAATGCGCTCACAGTTTGCCGACTTTGTCTTCTAGAAGCTAAACGAAGAAGAGAAGTCGTACCAATCAGAAAAGGCAAGACTTGCGAGCCACAAAGAATGTCAGCTTGCAAAACTGCGACTCCTTGAAAGTTCTTTGGGTACTTCAGTTTTTAATGTAGACTGTCAAACAGGATTAGCAGCAAGTAGCAAAGGGGTTGCATCAGCAACTGGCTGCGCAGATGCATCTTGCCAACACGTGACTACCAAGAAAAACCCATATATTGTTAAACAATGTACAAATACTGCAGAAATTGGTGTCAACACGGACTTCAAAGATGACCTTGTTATCGATGAAGAGAATTGGGGTAAAGATACCAGTGATTTGCATATTGACATCGAAGATTAGCTAAACTCGACTTGTAAATTTGATGATCCTCGTCAGGCGTAAATTATGAAATGAAATCCTGATGTTTTCCTAAAGAGCTTCACAGCTACACCATGATAGAAGAAAATACATTTATGTTGCAGCAAACCTTTGCATTGCAGATCTTTTAGATGATCCCAGATGAAAATAGAGTATACTCACTCTAAAACTGCGTTCGAGGGTTTTTCAACCATCATTCCTTGATTGTGCCATCTCTTGGTGATTTGTCTACATTATCATCATGTTCCCCGGGAGGTACATGACCTGCAGGTGGACAGGGGTCTCCCACCCGTTTTTGAGAAAGCTGTCCTCTTCTAGTTACCAAAACTTGCCTTCACACCCACTTTTATGAAGAATTTTGGAGGAAGCTACCCATATTTTATGCAATGCCCGAAAAGTAAGTTATCCTCCGGTCTTACTACACAGTAAAAGATGCAACAGAAATTCCTCATACTTTTGTAATTCTCGTTCTGTTGTATAGGACTGACATAATTCACTGTTCTGCAGTTTTCTTGTCATTTTCTACTGTTTGCCGAAAATTCTTCAAGCGGTTTGATTGCAGATTATTGTTTGCAACTATCAAGAGGCTAATCACTCCTTGAAATTTCTGGTACTTTGGGCGAAAATATTTTTCTATTCACATAAAGCCTCCGAGTCTCCCAGGAAAAACATTGCAGCGAATTGCGTCCTTGTCAGGACTACGTTTCCCATTAAAGGGGCATTGATTATTGATTTTCCGTTGAAGTTCGTTGATAAATTCTAAGCATACAGGTCAAATCTTTGAAAAGGTGGGTGTAAGATTGCATCATATTTTTATGTGAAACTGAATGACTAGAAAAGAATTTTGGATGATTTGTTTTAAATCTCGTGGCAATTTTTTGACATCTTGATTATTTTCAAAATGGCAGCATTTTGGTAATTTTTTTGTAAAAATTCATCAAAAATTTTGGAAAAATTAAAATCGTCGTAAATCTTAAACTGCTTGAAGAAAATTCATAGAATCTTCAAGAAAACCGTAGTTTATGAAGGTTGACAATATGATGGAAAGCGGAAATATGTAGCTGCTCTAGTTAAGGATTTAGAAATTTGATGACGTCACAGCCTCAAAGTTAGTAAATGCTGCTATTTCGAAACTAATCAAGATATGAAAAAAGTGACAAGGCAGATTTGCAGCAAATTACCCAAAGTTTATTTTAAGCACTTTAATTCAAAACAAAATGCAGCAGAATTTTACACCCATCGTTTTAAAGATTTCAGTGCTATACTTAAATTCTTGTAAAAAGTTACACCTCCTACTTTGTGTTTTTTCATCGGGAGAGTAGAAAAAACTATTTTCTTTGGAAAGGCCACTGCTCCCAACTAGGACATATTTTGTAATACTATAGCATCTGTTGCTTTGGTTCACACCTCAATTCAAAGCGATTAGCCAATGCAGACAAAGGAAATTCTCTCAACCAGTAATTCAAAACAAACATAGCCGCAAAGTTGCCTTGAAACCACTGCGGCAAACTCCCGCTTGATGCGGTTGGAGGGAGGTTTTTAAAAGAAGTTGTGTGCTTCGAACGAAAGAAAAAGGGTAAATTTAAAGTTTTGTATGGTGGATTTTACTCACGTCATTTAGAAGCCAGGCAGAGGGCATTTCAATTATTGCACATTTGTTTCTCAAATGTAAACAGTTACTCCTCTGCTCGTGAATCAAATAAACAAAGTCCCCTAGACAGAACGTTAGATTTACCCCTCTTCTTTATTTACCTGCATATAACTTCTCTTAAAACCTCCCTTCGCCCGAACCAAGCGATAGTTTGCCGTACTGGTTTCAGGGCAACTTTGCGGCTATGTTTGTTTTGAATTACACGTTGAGAGAATTTCTTTTGTCTGCATTCGCTATTTGCTTTGAATTCATGTGTGAACAAATGCTATTGAAGACTGCAACTAATGCTATTGCAACTAATGCTATTGAAGACTGCTCCTTGGATGTCAAGGCATAATAATGGCAAGTAATGCACTCAACAGTGGAAATGTTTGTTCTGACTGATTTTCAAGATTTACCTGACTGAAATCGGCCTCTCTGTTCTGAAATTATGAGTGACTTTCTCAAGAAAGCGCAAGGGCACCGGGGGCACGAGGGCAGCACGGGGGCGGCTTGTCTCCTTTTCAGAAAATAAATTCTCGCCGCTCCAAATTATTGTTTCTCCAAATGCCCACCACTTTTGTCAAAAGATGATTTTGGAGATTTTTCAAAGACAAATAAAAAGTAGTGGGGTATAGGTATTGTGGGATATGAATTTTCCGAGGAATGCTAGAAAGTGACCCCAAGGTGACTGAAAGAGTCATTTTGAGCCACAGTAGAGGCTGCCATTTTCAAAAATTTTTATGGACAAACTTGTTTCATTTCATGTTGGAAGCAACCAGCCCTGAACTGCGAGAAGCAGACGTGCAAAGGGTGTTTGCGCAAATAGAAAGCTATGATTGATAGATAACTACTACAGAAGCATCAAATTATTCAATTGCAATTTCGGTGAAAATGGGATGGAGATAGGCATTCTAAGCCAAAGAAAACAATGTTGACGTAGAAATTTTCCTGGTACGCTATCTGATCAAGATGATGTTACCTATGGTCAAATGTTCTATTTTAGTGTAGAGGATCTTGAGCAGTGCTCTAAGACAGGGGGCGTTTTCTCATAAATTTTCTCAGAGGCTTGCCCCCTGACCCTATCAGTCCATTTTCATGGCCAACGATATGGTCATGGCCATGCCACTTCTTTCCCTCTCAATTCATTATTCTTGTACACGTAAGAGGAGTGTTTTGTTGTCAGCTCGGTGCAACATTGTCTGCAATCAAGAACTGCCTGAGGAGTTTTCGGCATAAGGTAGACCATACACGTAGATTTTTAACTTGAGACAGCAACTTTTCTTGAGAAGATCATTGCGTGCAATAGTCGTCTTTTCTCTCTTGCTTGATTCTGTATTGTACCGGTGAGTCAAAAATTATTCAAGCGTTTGACAGGCAGTGGATTAGAAAGTATGCGACCCGATGTCCAAAACTGAAACGTTAATCTATCCGTCAAAGGTTAACATAGATATGAAAATTTTAGTACAATCACTCGTCTGTTTAGACCTAGAAATTAGGGAAATTCTGGTAAGGGGTTTCTGTATACACCACTTCAACTAACAGCCTCGTTTTGGAAATTATTCCAGATTCTTTTCCAGGAGATGATTGTAATTGTAATATCTGTAATTAGCTGAAACTGTAAATATTGTATTTTTGTAAATAGTTGGTTTGAGTTAGTTGCTCTATTCTTAGAGTATACTATGTTTGTACCCAACTTTAAATAAATTCTTTATTATTATTATTATTATTATTCTGTCATATAGAGACCAAATTAAGAGTTAGCGTTAAAACTTTAGTCTGACCACAAGTTTTCATGTTGGCGGTCGTAGTGTTCATTTCATGGCGACTTTAAGTTTGAAAATCTATAAGGGATTTGACCGTGAAAAAGGACTGGGGGAGTAAAGTTTCACCCCTAACGATTTGTCACGGTCAAATCCCTTATAAATCTTTGAACTTTATATTGTCATAAAATCAGCATCACAATTTTTAGCAGTTTAAAAACTTGTAGAAAGACTAAAGTTTGGGTGCTAAATCCGAATTTGGGCCCGAGACTGCGTTCACACACGATGCCGGCACATTTTGAAAACGGTCAAAAATGTGGCGGTAGCAAAATTTGAGCTAGCGTTCACACGATGCCGGAACAATTTGAAGACGGTTGGAAATTTGATGGTAAAAAATTCGTTGCAAGACTACACCCTGAGTGTCGATCAGTCTTGCTCCAAAATCTTCGAAAAATGTTCTGTTTTCATCATTTTTGAGTATTCACACGATGCTGTTTCCAAAATGTCCCGCTTAGAGCTCCGTTTCCAAAATCTACCGTTTTCAAAATCTGCCGGCAAAAGATGTGCCGTTTTCATGTGAACGAGATTCCTATCCGACACATTTTTCACCATTTTCAAAATTTGCAGTCTGAGGGTGTGTTTGATTGACTGCCTAATTCTGAAAATGGCAGGTCTGGCAGGCCTGCTGAACCTTCTCCAAAAGGCAGAAGGTTTGGCAGACTTTTGAGAGATTCTTAGTTTCTTTTGCAGAACTCTGAAAACGAGGTGAATTTGCTTGCCACGAAAATCGGTAACTGTAGTGCGTGTTGCCGAGTACAAGGCTCGAAATCGCCTTTTTCAACTGAAAACATTGTTTTCGTCAGGATGAATCTGAAACCTGCCATTTTCAAGAATTTTGTGTTTGATTTGGAAACGGCTTTCCATCTCTGCGAAGTCTACCGTTTTCAGAATTAGGTAGGTTTGGAAATACCAATCAAACGCTCCCCAAGTTAGCCTTTGGCTGATAGAACTAAATTTAGATTTGAATTACTGTTGCGTACTTTTCATTGTTTTTTTTGTTTTCAATTTATTTTGAGTGGGCTTGTCAGGATTTCTAGCTACTGAAAGCTAATTTAGGCCCACTGTGCATGCCGCATCCAGGCACGGGATCCCTAGTTTAACGTCCCTTCCGAAGGACGGCGAGGTGAGTTGCGAGGTCAGGCCTCAGTGGTCACCCATCCGAAATCTGACCTCACTCGACCAAGCTTAACTTCAGTCACCTGACGAAAACTGTATAAGCCACTCGGCCACTTACCCCACGCAGCCTTCAATCGTCTAACCATGCTTGACTCACTCGGTAGACTTATCGGGTGACCCAAGAAAAAACTTCACGATCTAGATCGCACATAGTTCCTGAAAGCAAAGGTTATGATCACAAACAAGGTATCAGCATGTAACTGAAAGGCTCAGCTAACTGTTGAGATGTTGCGTGGTTGGTTAAAGAAATGCCTACCGTCAGAAAAAACAGTTCCAAAAACATGGAAATTCGGACTGATCATTCGATTTCTAGTCGATGCTTTGGAAGATGTGAAAAAACTGAATTCCAAATTTGCTTCGGAGCATGAAATTTGAATGACGAAAAGAGGTCAATCATTTTGTAAACAAAAAATTTCCCACATGACTTCAAATCCATCGCAACGTTGTGTTTCACAAAATTTTGGCTGGAAATAGACCTAATCGACTAAGGTTTGTTTTACCCATTTCAAGTCATATGAGCATGCCCATGGGAAGTTTTGGTATTATGCTACTTTTTGCGTTCATGACACAACTTTGCATGGCATGAAATTTGTCGGAGAAATCAAAAGATGTTTTATCAAGAGATTGACCACATGACTTGAAATGGGTATAAACAAACCTTAGCCGATTTTGATTTTTAAACGTGGCGATGATTTCACTCAAAATGAGGAATCTGGGATTTGAAATTTTCTTTGAAACTGGTTCTGCAGATAGTAATCATTGCTTAAAATGACCATGCAAAATCTCAAAAGATAGCTAAGAATTTCAACTAAACTCTGATTACAACGCATTGGATAATAACGATCTTGCTAGTCAGTCTGGTTCCCTGACGTCATTTTCGACTGGGGAACTGGGCTCCACGGAAGCGGTCCAAAATAACGTCTGGACAAAAACCGTAACCACGCACCGTAACCACTTTAAATCATCAAGCATGCTTTAAACCTTGTCCAAAAACAGAACGACGCTTTAACTAGCCTGCGTGCAGTCTTGCTTTTGTAAAATTGAAAGAAGGTAAAGTTCTTTCAATTTACACAAAACATTTCAATTTACACGAAAGAACGACTGCACGCAGGCTACTCATAACGGGTTTTCCAAATAAGAATGAGAAGTTTGAGAAGTTTCGCTGGTTTTTGTCCAGGCGTCAACATATCGCTTCCATGGCGCCCAGTACCCTCAAACGAACGCGGTCGAGTTGACGCATGGAACCAGGCTGCTTGCTAGTGAAGTCTTTCGGGTCTACTGCGGGGTCACCCGGTATAACATGACGCTTTATTGGTCAAAACCATCACCGAAGGATGCAGCAGTAGAAAAGATTGACACAAAAGCAAAAGTCATCCTTGCAGGTCCCTGTATCTTGCACTGTATATTTATAAAAAATTCACATTTTAAATAATATTTAAACAACTCCATTTTAGTTGATACAACATTCATCATTTAGAAATAAATCTATTATAAAGTCGATCCTTGAATGTATCGTAAATGCTCTATTAAGCCCCTTCTCTGTTAAGCTCCCTCTCTAATAAGCCCCTCCCCTCTGAGCCGACATTTTGAATAAGTCCCCCCCCCCCTCTTTTTTAAGTCCACCACTTCTATCAAGTTACGGAAATTACCATCGATTTTCATGTATTTTGCTAAGCAAGCTTGAATGTTAGTTTTGATCAGGTTTTGATGGTGTTTTGGATTCTTTTGACCAATCGTTTTAACCGAACACAAATAATACTGGTTCATAAGGAACAAGTTATGTTGATGATCTGGTGATACTGTTGTAGATCTTCAGATGAAACACTCAATTGAGTAGTGTAAACAACTTTTTTATCACTATTGTGCACATTAAAAAATTCTTCAAAATGTACAAAAATTTCTTTTGATTCAGCTTTTTGTTTAGAAGGGGTCTGTTCTCTCCTTTATTTTGCAGTCTATTATAAGCTTATATTTTGCATTCCTTTATGAATTAGTGCAAGTTAATCTCTACAAGAACTATTTTATCATGATAATCACAGGGAGCCCAGGAATATTCATGGCAAACTCAAAAATGAGTTGCCTGGAATGGGAACTGCGTAGGAAACCGCGAAGGATTTGTAAAGCCTTGAGATAAAGCTGCTTAGGAAACTGCTAAGGACTCGTAGCATGTGGAGCTGTTAGGCTTTGCAAATCCTTCACAGTTTCTTACATTGCTCCTCTTACTCCAGACAATTTATTTTTGAGTTTGGCAATTATTCCTGGGCTCCTTGTGTCATAATTTGTCTTAAACTTACTTTATAAAACCTACTATGAAGTCATAGCAAAGTTTCTTTTAAAAATGAGTGTATTCTGATAACTAACTTTATTACTGTCTCCCCCTTTTAATGAGAAAATTGAATGCCAAGTCTTTGGGGGATCCTTCAAAATTATACTTTGTGGACAAGCACCGTTCATAGCGTTCTTTGCCAAGTTTTTTATAATTGCATGTTTTTTCATGCCATTGATGGAAAATTCCTTGATCTGGAAATCGATGAATCACTAATGAGCTGTTCCATAGAAACCTGTAAATAGAAACAAAATTATCAGAAGTACTGATAGAAATCTTGTACAAACTGAAAAACATTTTTTCAAAAAGTTATGTTGTGTAAAACCAAAAAAGCCTTTGCTGAAAAATCCTGTGAGCCTTACACCTAATTTTCACAACTCAACACAAGTATATAATGCATCTTTTTGAATATTGTTTGACAGTGGAAGCAACTTCAAAAGCTTCATCTGACACAGGTCATAGCAATTTTTATAAAAAGAAATTTCAAAATATTTTCAAAAAAAGGCTGTTGATCAAAAAGGTATATGGACAAAAACTTTTCATCTGACACTGGCCACAATGAGAAATATAAACTTTTATCTGGCACTCTGGCACTGGCTACTACGGACAGAAACAAGCATATCTACAGTGAAGCAATGTGAATTTAGCCAAGCAAAGACAGAGAACCAAATAATAGTTTTACATGCAATAAAAGCCACAAAGAGTAAACAACTCTTTTTGGCAAAGAAATGTTTGTTTTAGCCATTTCAGCAAAAATGATAGGCTCTTATATGACTTAATATCAAAACTGTTGTTAGTTGGAAAAACAATCACAGTCAATAATGCTTTTTTTCTTGCTTCTTCACTTCCTGATCCGATCTAATAATTAATTTTACCATAAGCCATAAAATGGAGTGATTTTGTGTGCCTTTTTATTTCAATTGTGGCACAAAGATACATATAAACATATTGTTCTTTTAGCACCTTCATTTGCCACTTTGTCTTCAAGCCTTAGAAGATTGTTGTTGTTGTTGGAACACTGTGATATAATGAAAGCTGATCACAGGGCAACTGGGGAGGGCAAAACTGATGCAGGAAGAGCCTCCTAATACCTGGAGCTAATACCCCCAATGGTTTTGAACTTCCTATCCAATGTTTCTGACAACTTTTCAGTGCTGCTTAGTGCTACCAACCTTTGATAAAGATCATCATCTTCAGACCCCCATCCACTCATCTTTGTGTCAAATCCACCAATTTTCAAATAATCATTTTTATATACACACAAATTTCCAAGGCCTGATACTCTCCAAAGTCCTCTGTTCTTTGATATAACAAACTTTTTCTTTCCTTTCTTCTGAGAAAACTTGGGATTGTATAAAGAAAATATGATTGGAAAGTAAACACTTCTGCCAGGGTCAGCATATAATTGACATCTAGTGAGAAACCCATCACCAAAAGTCATATCAATGTCTGCGAAGAGTATAAGTACATTTCGATTGGGTAATTGAAATACTCCATGATGTCTTCCTGCACCACGTTCAAACTTTTCTTTTGAGTATGATATCTTTATTTTGATATTTCTCATGATTTTACTTGCATTTAGAATCTGCTTGGAGAAAAGTTTTGAATTTTTGGCATTTGCATAGATCGAAAAGTACACAAATATCCATTGGTTTTCTATTTTCAATTTCTGCAGCATGGTAAGGAAATCTTTTAATCTTGATAATGGTATTGCATCTGAGATCATTGTTATAATATGTATCTCATTGTTTTTATTACTCATTGTTTTCATATCATTTATGGTAAAATTTTGTGCCAATTTGAAACTGCCACTCACTCTAACAGAAGTCTGGTTTGTTTTTTTCAAGATGAATGATAATTCAAGGCCAGTTTTTAAGTTGATATTCAGATACCCCTGCAACAACTCGCATTTACTATTATGACGCAACTTTGCAAGTTGATTGCAAATTTTGTTCAGTGCTACACCAACCACTTGAAAGAGCTCTTTTTGCTTGTTCTTAGCAATTAAAAATTTCGGATTAAACAATGCTGGAGTTGCTTGATAGATATATTTATGATCAAATGACCATGATGTTAGCTTCGTATGACCATTAGGAGCTCTTGAGAGATTCAAAAATATATTTCCACTATCTGCAGGTAGTTGGCCTGTCCTTTCACTGAGGAACTTCTGGCCTACGTCATTCATAGCCATATCATTTGAATCTATGAATCGTAAAATACTTTCTAGATATTTCCTTTCATTCTCGAGCTCAATCTTTATCTTCAAAGTCTTTTGATAAAGTAATAAAACATTCTGGAGCTCTTCAGGGCAGTTGCAATACGGCACAGAACCCTTTGTATTTGTTGATATCAAAACCACTTTCTTTTTGTACATGAAAATCTCTTGAAAAATCAAGCAGAAAATAACACCACACAACATATAAAATATCTTTCCAAAAACTACATTGTAATTTCTCCGCATTTTCGCAATAATTGGCCGCAAATAAATGATATTGTGCCATAAAACCACACTCCTCTCCAGCAATGTTCCTCTGTCTCATCGTCCCAACCAACTGTACGTTTTTTGGCAATCGGAGATTGAAGTGGATTGTTTGTGGTCTGCATGGGCCATTCCACCGCAGCAGCAAGGTTCAAGCTACGGGTCACAGGTCAAGTGGCTCCCAGTGCGTAAAAGCCCAAGCAACTCCTAAAAAACCTGTTTACCAGACAGCCCAAAGGCTATCCGGCTACCTCCAAGATTTGAAACTCCTGGATGGCTGACAAACGAAGTTATTGTCCACTTGTTTCACAAAGCGCAAAAATATTGAGTTGCGAAGGAGCATTAAGAGCAACAACAACGGTAATGCACTTCAATTTCTGTCAACAACGTTCAGTTTCTTTTGAAGGAGACAAGAACCAGAGAGGTTAGCAGCAAACAGAAAGAAAGAAGGAAATGCACGGTTTTGAAGATTTATTCGACTAAAAATTTAGAAGAAGACTATCCTGGGTACCAAGAAGACTAGTTTATCACAATGACAAGTAAAGATTGCCTTGAAGTCCAGCATGGCATTAAAGTGAAACCAACTAATCGAGAATTCCCTGGCCTAACAGCAAAAGATGATGGAGTGCACTGGAAAGGCCCATTTTATTTCATACAAGCAGCTGACCCTCAATTTGGGCTCATTGACAGTTGGAATGGTGTACCAGAGGATGAGATAACTTGGGACAAAGAAATAGTGCTCACAAATAAAGCAATTGAGTGCATAAACAGAATTAGGCCACCTCCGAAGTTTGTGTCAATTTGTGGTGATCTTGTAGATGCTGCTCCAGGGTCTGAAAAGCATGAACTGCAAATTGCTGATTTATTAAATTGTTTGGAAAATCTTGATCCAAATATTCCGTTAACATGTCTTCCAGGCAACCATGATATTGGTAATACACCAACTGTTGAAAGTATTAAAAGCTATGAAAGAGATTTTGGAGATGATTATTACGCTTTCTTCTCAGGAGGTGAGAAAGTTTACATTTGACTGTCAGATGTCTGCTTGAAAAAAAATTCATGTAAAATTGGATATGGAATATAATATCGGATGAGACGAAAAAGACTATTGCTGTTTGAAAGGCTGGCTACTGCGCCTTTGCAAGATCTGATTGAATAACTAACATGTTCAACTATTTTTAGAATTTTTCCTGGCCAAAATCAGTCACTCCATTCTGATTCTGAAGGGGATTTTGTAATGAAGTTTGCTTAGAAAAACAGTTTATATAAATGGTGATAAACTTACAGAAAATTACAATCAAGCTTCCCTAATATGTTTCCTTCACGGCGATGATTTCAGTACACTTTAGCAAGTGCATTCTTCTTTAGGGATTGAAAAAATCTTCTCCCTAGTATTATTCAAGTGGATTCCATTGTCCCAGAGGACAAAATACATGAACACATTCAAATGTTCATAGCAATCTTTACTCTTTCAGGTGTGATGTTTCTTGTTGTTGACAACCAATTTTATCAAGATGCAAGCAAGACCCAACATCTCTTTGAGGAACAAGAAAAATGGCTGGACAAGCAACTTGAAATTGCAAAATCTAAACAATATCAACACTGCATCATGTTCCAACATATACCATGGTTTCATGACTCCGCTGATGAACCCGGGGATTACTTCAATATTGAGCCAAAGAAGCGAAAAGAATTATTGCAAAAGTTCAAAGATGCAGGCATCAAACATGCATTTGCAGGGCATTATCATCGAAATGCGGGTGGAAAAGATGGAGAATTTGAAATGACCGTTTCAAGTGCCATTGGGTGCCAAATTGGTGATGACTTGTCTGGTATGAGAATTGTTCGAGTTTTTGAAGATAAAATTGACCACAAATATTATGACTTAGACAATTTTCCAACCAATGTTTCACTCAACGAAAGTGACAAGTTACCCTGACTTTTTCATATACTGCAACATAATGTAATCTTTTTAAGGGTATGCATTCCTATTCAAAGCACTGCACAGGAGTTTGTAACACAGAATATATATATAAATTGTTGGATCCGCGATATGCATATTACATGTACACCACCAACTTTGGCACCTAAAATTGTGTACTGTACCTTAGCTTTTTAACATTTATGGCATACTTTGAACTAACTTTGAAGGATGTATATTTTCAAGAGAACATTTTTAGATAAATTTCTATTCGATGAATAACAAGATTATAAATTTTTAATTTGAGTTTTAAATTTCACTTGAAATTCAGTTATTTTTCATCCACTCTATGACAAATTCCGAAACTTTGCTCTACACTGATGGATCATCCAAAAGATGTTCAGTATGCAACTGAGAAGTACGCTAGTATTTTGTTAGATTTTGCAATATCAAAATGCCTTGATGCATTCATCAAAGATGAGTTTTCTGAGATACCTATTGCATTGCCACTTGCCTGCTAGACCTAGAAGATCCAATGCCAACTTCAATATTAATAGTGATAAGACGACTGTCAATGCTACCACTCTTCTGGGAACTCATAGGTTGTAATCGCATTCAGAGTCGAATACATTAGGAAGCCCAGCAATTTATTTCCTGGAAGGTGATTGAAAAAGTTTTTCTTCACTGACAAATTTCCGTATATGCTGAGGGAAAATCCTGAATTTTCGCTTGGAAAGAGGCTAGCAAGAAGTTGAAATTTGCAATAGACGAAAAGCAGTTTATTTTGTTTATGGAGATGGAAAGTGCAATTTCATCTGAGTTATCGCAATGCTCATTTGACAGGCCAAAGAACAGAACATTCCCATATCGGACAGAACTCGAAGAAGGAGAATGGGACGGGCCATTTTATTTTATCCAAGCAGCAGACATCCAAATGGGTCTTATCGATAGGTTGAATGGTGTGCCAGATGATGCAATAACTTGGGATAAAGAAATAGTGCTTACAAACAAAGCTATGGATTGTATAAACAAACTTAGGCCATGTCCGAAGTTTGTAGCGATCTGCGGTGATCTTGTCGATGCGTTCCCGGGATCTGAGAGGCATGAACGGCAGAAGTTTGATTTATCAAACTGCTTGAAAAAGTTGAGAGAAGATATTCCTTTGATGTTTCTGCCTGGGAATCATGATATTGGAAACAAACCAACTGAAGAGACGATTGAGAATTACAAAAAAGACTTTGGGGATGATTATTACAGTTTCTTTTTCGGAGGTAAGCTTTAAGTTTCAATTCGAGAGGTGTATCATGCTGTAAAGTTCTCGTACACCTTTGGCAAAAATCATTTTGTTTTCAAGAAGAATCCGTAACAATTTCTAACAATCCTATTGTTTTAAAAATCTCTTACGCTTTGTCGGAAGAGTGATACCCCCCTCTTTTCAACTATCTCTGTTCTAGAATTACTTGAAGCATGCATTTATCTTTAAAGGCTGCAGGAAACTGAACTCTGTTGACTGTTCTGCATGAATTTATTTATCTCCAGAGCTGTTGACATTAAGGTTGTCTCCTCAGAAATCTTATTTGCACCTGCAACTTTTTTCTGCTGCACCGTAAAGTCCGTAGAACTCTATTTTTTACTGTTTTTGCAAAATTTGATTGCATAATCTTTGATATTATTCTCAAATCCTTACTTACTGAACGTAAACATTCTACATCCTGTTCGCTTCCACTGTATGCTCATTACGTGGTGGGAGGTGAACGGCTAGGGTATAACTGGAAGGGGTCGTAATGTCGATCCTGATTTTAAAAGTCACATTCGATGATTCGAATCGACAACAAAGTTAACATGTTACCCTCTCTTCAGGAGTATTTTTCATCGTCGTGAATAACCAGCTTTACAAAGATCCAAGCAAAGCTGAGAAATGTCTTGCACAGCACGAGAAATGGTTACATGAACAACTCGAGGTAAACAAGACAAATAAATATAAACATTGTATCATGTTTCAACACATTCCATGGTTCTACAATTCCCCAGACGAGGAAGAAGATTATTTCAACATTAAGCCAACGAAACGAAAAGAACTATTGCAGAAATTTAAAGATGCAGGTATTAGACATGCATTTGCAGGTCATTACCATATCAATGCTGGTGGCATGGATGGTGAATTTGAAATGGTAGTTACAAGTGCAGTTGGTTTACAGATGGGAAATGAAAAGTCTGGAATGCGGATTGTTCGAGTTTTCGAGGATAACATTGATCATAAGTATTATGAGTTTGATGACTTTCCAACGGAGATCTCTTTAGATCAAGATTCAAAGTTGCCACGATAGGTTGGGAAACATTTTGAAGAATTAGACCCTTTCTTGTAACAGAGTTTGTTCAAAATATATTTTCGACATAATTAATCCTAGGTTAATCATTTAGCCACCCGTTCTTTGTCCTTTGCTACTTTGGCAGTCGTTGGTCATTACACTTTAGTTGGTCGTCATTGTCGAAAAGTAGTCGAAAGAAAATGGTTCTTTCCAGCTCTCTTTAGAATCAACGAAAATACCTGTCAGTATTTTACTTGCCAAGCAGCCTTGATAATTTGGTTGTTACTTGTTAGAGGAGATAAATGAATTGCTTTGAGTTCAAGACTCCAAGTCCCAATCTTTGTAAAACAAGAGGCGATGTAAATGGAGGATGAATGGGGAGTAGCTTTTTAAAACAGAAAAGTTAAGGTGCATTTTCACTGGAAAAAGTGCGAGAGAAAAGCAAACAACTTTTGAATGAAATGATACCGTGGCATGCTCACATAAGAAGGATTTCGCTTCGAAATACGTAAAATCCCCTTCTCCAAGAGTTGAATCTTTTTAACCGTTTATTTTTAGTTCCCGTGACATATTTTCTCTCAAAAGTTTTAAGGGCATAATACGCATTACACAGGCATATTTTTCTACAGATCAGAATAATCAACTTTATTTTTAGTCAACAAAACATTTTTGAACAGAAAATTTATAAACTATTCTGTGGAAATTCAAATAACATAAATACGTCAATAGCAAAACTACTGTGAAAATTCTATGCATCTATATCTCTAAATGTTACTATTTGTGTTTAAGACTACCAAATTTTTAAGCATTTGTGTACGCTTGAAAATTTTTTAAACAGTAACATAAGCTGTGAAAAATTTAAGATTTCAAAACCAGTTGAACAATCTGATACCGCATTCACACTGACGCAGTTAAACCATCTTTATTTGCATCAAATCAGATCATTTTGTTGGATTGACGATCGACCAATTAGAATCATGGGCGATGCTGACACGTGAACAATGTTTAATACTTACTAATTCTATGTTTTGAAGCAGTTAGAATAAGTTTTGAAGCAGTTAGAAGTGCTGCTGTACTTAGATTGTTTAAGGGTCCAGGTTCTTAGTTATAAGAAAACCTGCTTGAGAAATATGACATTATGGTAAAAAGCCGCAACAACGATTCAACTAAGCTAACCGTTGGAAAACATTGAGAGCAAGCAATGGCGGGCAAGGCGAGCTACGAGAAGAAATCAAAACACAAGAAAAGACACCAAGGTAAGCATCCTAACTGCTTCAAAACATAGAATTAGTAAGCACGAAACATTTTTCACGTGTCAGAATCGCCCATTCTATAATGTAATATTCTATAACATGGTTTTAGCATAAAAATGTTTAACTTGCCAGTGAGAATGTTGCATGCATGCAGATTTTACTTTTGCGAAGGAGCATGGAAAGGAGAAAAAGTAACATCTGGGCATTACCGCTCAATATCGAGTGCAAAGAAAATCGCGCAATACGAACCTATTATTCGATGTATTGTAGTTTAGCCAATCAAAATGGAATCCTGAGAACCATGGAAAGTGAAGTCTGCACGCCATGCATACTAGTCAGAATGGAGTATTAGTGCATTACGTCATAAGATATTCCCCGTCCCCCCAATGAACACACGAATTTCTTTACATCAACAGAAGAGATTGCTGTCAGTTTGATTTACCCCTGGATGCTGCAATGCTTGTTTGTTTCTTTGTTTGTTTGCTTGTCATGTGTTTGGACTAAGTATACCGTGGGTCACAAAAATGTATACGGATTCGGTTGGCTAGACTGATTGCATATTCGTGGTTATCGCCATTGATAGACTAAACGACGCTCAAACTACGACTCATGGACTTTCACATTGAAAACAGGAACGAAGCTTTCCCCTAGCGATTTTATAACTAGACATGGAAACCATAGCAACACTGTACGAACTCCAGGTAATGGAGGATGGGCTTAAGCTGCCGGCTCGAGCCTCCATTGCAAAACACTTCAAAATTCAAGTTTTCAATGATACCAGCGTAATAAAAGACGCAAGTATCCATGTGAATGTTTTCTCAATCCAAGAATCAACAAACCTACCCTGGGTACCAGACTCTCAACAAACCTGTCAGTGTGAACAAGGAGTTCCTTGTTTCCAATGCCAATTAACTTCCATGGACTTCACTGCAGCAATGAGAATTATCAACTCGCGAAGGTTGCTTCGCCTCTGAGACTACTCCGCAACCTCCATCCAGAGGGCACACCTATACGTGTTCACTTCCATCTCAAATTTTTATATGAAACTCCACAAGACCCAGTTGGAGCAATAATAAAGATGTTGTTGTTGTTGTCATCGTTGTTGTTATTGCTGCGATAACTTGGACAAAATCGTTGATTCTATTGGTTGGCACCAGTGATGTGGATTTCACTAAAACTTTATAAAAAAGGTTTGACGATTAACCAGAAGAGTGAAGAGTGACGGACTTTTGCTTGACACCATATTGTAGACATAACTAATATTTCTGGTTGTTCTGTGATTTGTCAACAGGCTCAGACATTACAAGTCCCCTTGATTTTTTCTTGATTTTTTCAAAAAGGAAAATACTCTAATTCTAAAACTTTTGAAGATTTCAGAAAATTCCAACGGTACAAAGATAGCGAACAGCCAAAGCCCCCCCCCCCCATCCATTCAATTCGAAGAAATCCGTCATAAAATTTTTAGCCTACAATTTGTTAAAACATGTAGAAGCTTTGCTTATCATATTTTAGGTCTGCCTCTCATCGTATTTGTGGTCTTGTGTATTCGGGCTTCATCAGATAACACAGCTATTTCCATTGCTTCCTGTTTTGCTACCTCTCGGGTTCATTAAACAAGAGAAGTCCCAGCTGTCTTTGCGAGCCCTCGTACCTTGCTTTTGCACCGAGGCAGTGATTGTATTTTGTTTTACTGAGCGATTTGTCACAATCTTTTGCATGCCACATGTGGAATAGTCCTGGGTCTGGTGCTCGAATGATTTTCAATGGAGTTCTCATGAACCTGTGGATAAACAATGTTGATATGAAATCAGTGAAGAGATTTGTGACTGGGTTCGGTTTATCTACATTTGCGGCTTCAACTAATCAGCCATAGAAATAATTTTTCTGTCACTTAACTGCTTTGCATTTGTGTGTAAAGTCTAGATTAAAAACTACAAATGCCTTCATCACGGAATCAAAATTCAAGTGTATAAAAAATTTTCCCAAGCACCTAAAACTTTGAGGGTACTGGGCGCCAGGGAAGTGAGTTGTTGACGCCTGGACACGAACCAGCGAAAATTCTCAAGCTTCTCAATCCTTATTTGGAAAACTGGTTAAGCGTAGCCTGCGTGCAGTCTTTCTTTTGTGTACATTGAATTGTTTTGTGTAAATTGAAAGAACTTTACCTGCTTTCAATTTTACAAAAAAAAAGACTGCACGCGCAGGCTAGTTAAGCGTCGTTCTGTTGGCGGACAAGATTTAAAGCATGCCACGATGACAACAGAAGCCCGGGCCATGGTTACAGTGCGTGGTTACGGTTTTTGTCCAGACGTTATTTTGGACCCGCTTCCGTGGAGCCCAGTTCCCCAGTCGAAAATGACGTCAGGGAACCAGACTGCCCCATTTGTGTGGTTGCTGTGGAGGAGCTCTAAGTCCAATAGTTTCATTTTTTACACAGTTGCACAGGACAGGCCTCAAGTTGAAGTTTGAGACATTGTTGAGTGAATCTGACAAGTGGTTGCTGATTTATGGCACATGGCAGGCAAAATAAAAAGCGATGCTTTCTTTTGTTCTCAGGAAATGCTAAAATCTGACAGGAATTTGAAAGAAACGAAATCAAGTAAGTTTTGAAAGAAACTATTGCAGCGCTGCTTTATTTAATGTTTTAATTTGTAAACAGATTAATAGTGTTGTTTAACTATTACACTTTGAAAATATAGAAAAAATTTGAATCATACGCCAGAATCCTCAACAACAAAAGTGCTGTTTTAGAAGCGAAGTAGCCATAGAAACGGTGCATAATTTTGTGGGACACCCTATTCATTGTTACAGTTCTATTTTACGAAAAATGAATAAATCAAATTTAAGTCAAATTTAAAGAACAAATACCTGCTAAAAAGATCATTATCTTCACCACCCCATCCTTTGATTTTCAAATTAAATCCTCCAACTTTGAGATAATCACTTCGGTACATACAAGTCATGCCAAATCCCAAGGGCCTCCAAGTTCCCGATTCTTCATCGATCTCCACACTGTACCTGTTACTATCATTCCTCCTCGAAATATATGGATTGTACTGCGAAAATATTATTGGGTAATACACTTGTTTGTTCGGTTGCGTGTTGATACGACATCGACGAAGGAAGTTACGATCAAACGAAACATCGACATCGCAAAAAAACATAAGAACGTTCTTGTTACCGTTCCAGCGTTTTACGCCGTCGTCTAACGCACGACCACGCGAAAATGGCAAGTCTTTTCGCATTATATCGATACCAGCGAATTTCGTATTTTTACTGAATTGAACTATCCTTTCTTTTAATTTAATACTGCTTGTTGTGTTGCCATAGATAACAACTGTTAGAAAAACGTTTTCTCCATGCTCCACGCAGATTTCGCGAAACATTTGGATAAATTTATCAAGTGACTCTGCTCGTCCAGATAGAGGTAATATGATGTTGATCAATTGGCGTATTTTCGCGCTTTGGTCAATTATTTTTCCATCTAAGATGAATGGACCAAGAGGTCGCAATACTGGAATATTAAAGGTCTTTCCTTTCTTGGTTTTAATTGTAAATATATATTGATTCCCTTTTATAGGATCAGATTTGAAAATTACATCCAGAACTTTCGATTTTTCCCCATGTTCTTTCGTCCTTTTGTTGAATTCTTTCAGACCCCAGTTCAAAGCAGCTTTTAGATCAGCGTTTCGATGTTTCGCTCCGAAATTCCCAATGTTCTGCTTCGGTTTCATGTAAAGTGGTTGAGCCTCGTATACAGCATGCATATCACTTGTCATATAAATTTCATCCTTCTGCTTTTCAACTCTCTTGGGTAAGAAATATGACGAGCAATTTTTAGCTATCGTTTGCTTCTTTACAACTTCTCCATAACGTATTAATTTTTCGGTAATGTTTGTCTGCTCGTAAATCGCAACTTGATGTTTTAAATCCCTCGTGATATCCATATATTGCCGCAGGATGTCTGACATTCGTTTTAACGCCATGCAACAAGGCCGTTGCCCTGTGCTTGCAATTTTATCGAGATTCTCTGGAAAAGGAGTTGGTTCACTTGTAGCTATCTTTGCCTCTTCCACACCTTCACCTGCTTTCCTGTGCATAACCGCCTCCTTTGTGTGTAGAGCGTCAATGCTTTTGTCAAGCGCCCGCTTCTTCTTTGCTATACTCACGTTAACAGCTGCCGTATACGGTGAATTAACCGTTTCCGTGACATTCAACATTGAAATCTTTTTCCGCAGCGTGTTTATTACCTTTTCGCGATATTTTAACAATTTCTCTTTGGTACGAATCTCTTGTCTAAGATGAACAACGAGCCGTTTGTCAAGTTCGCACGTCCATGTTCCCGCACGAAAGGCTTCTAATGATGTTCGCGCTGATAGGTAATACGACGTTGAAAACATGAAGCGAAATGTGTGTAAAGCGGCAAACACGATAACAACGGCAAGCAGTCCTTTGATGTACACGTAAACCATTTTGTGAAGCGTCGTGCGTTTGGAGTGCCTTCAAGGGGAACCTGACAAGAAACAAACAGATGAATTATTGTCATCATGTTCAAAAGCTGTGTAAAGAAGTCTTCAAGTCTAAAGCAAAACACTCTTTAAAAAATCTCCTCTATTTCCAGATTAAACCCGCTGTCCAATCAGATAAGACCTCTCACTACCAAAGCATTTCATGCCAGGCATCCCAGCAGATGTTTAACCTCGAGGTGGAGTCAACAGCCTCTTTCTAGGTCACGATTGTTCTGTGCGGGAAAGAAGCAAGATACTCGTTTTTTATCTTTTCTCTCACAGCCAATGATTCTTGGGCACCGGATTACGTCTTTATGGCTTTTCTGAGCGGTTTACTCACAGGAAGCTGTGCCTTGTCATGTTTTTGATAAAATAACCTCACTTAATCAGTGTCAAAGGGTTTGTGCAAGGCTATAAGCCTGCATTTGCACAGAGCAGAAAAATCTAAATATAGCCCATTGAAATCGATGGCCCACACGTGTTGTTAATAATCGATAGCTGAAGAAACAATGCTTTGTTTGCGAATTTTCTTTATCCTTTTTATAGAGAAGCCTATTTATTATTGCACACTTTCCTTAAATCATTCCAGATCTGATTTTCACACTGCTACGTTTTCATATGAAAACGCAGTAAAACGTCTTCGTTTTTGCCTTGCGTTCATATTACTCCGCTTTGAAAATATTGTCCCCTAATGAGGATGAGGAGGTTGAAACTCGAAGATTCAGAATTTTGAAGGAAGATCAAGGATTCTTAGCACTCTGATGCAAGCCTCGAAATGAGGACACTGCTGATGACTTAGGGTGTGTTTGATTGACTCCCAACTTCCGAAAACGGTAGGTTTAGCAGGTTTGGAAGGCCTGCTGGACCTTTGCTCCAAAAGGCAGAAGGTTTGGCAGACTTTGGAGAGATTCTCGTTTTCATTTGCGAAACTCTGAAAACGAGGCGAGTTTGGTTGCGTTGCTACAGTGATGAAGTCAATGCAAATTTGTTGCCTAGCACCAGACTGGTCTTCGTGTTTTTCAACAGGAAGCCTCGTTTTCACCAGGATGAAGCTGAAAACTGCTGTTTGGAAGAATGTTGTGTTTGATTGGGAAATGTGTTTCAATCTCTGCGAAGTCTACCGTTTTCTGAATTTGGTAGGTTTGGAATTACCAATCAAATACACCCTTAGTTTCAATATTCCCGTCATTTGCTTGTTTTGACGTAGCACAACCAGGCAGACAGTGTAACTGTTGAGTATATACGTCCTATTATTGGACTTACTACACGTCTATCTTTTGCTCAAAAGATAGACCTATAGCAAGTCAAACGTCCTATCAAAGAGTAAAAAGAGGAAGGGAATTATCGAAGCAAATGCTTGACACTTGCTGTGGTCTTATCATGAGTGGCAAGACGCTGGAGTTGTGCTACATTGCTGCTGCTTTGTTATTCTCCGGAGGAAAATATCATTTTCACTACAGAGGAGCTACAGTAAGACTTCGGAGCCTCCTCTGCGCAAACACATAAGTTTCCTCCGCAGAATCGTATGTGCTGAAATGTAACTGCAGTGTCCGACTATCCATAGTCTTATTGACACCAGTGTCTTCATAATTCCGCAAAAGAGACCACGTTAGTTGTTGCTATAACATTTTTCAATAGACTTCTTTGGAGAAAGCTTGTTTGCAGAGCATCTGCAGGGTGCCAAAACCACACAGAATACATCGCACACTTGTTGGATTGTTTCGCATTATCAATTGCTTTTGGCCGATCAATGGTGGGGCTCTGATAGGGGGGATGGTTGCTCCCTGGCTCCCCTCTTAAAAAGAAGCATGCTCCCTTGCTCCTGTCAAAATTAGCTTTGTGCTCCCAGCAATTTCCATAATGCTTCTATTCTTTGTTCAAATCAAAACATGTGTTGCCACAGTGGTGCCTTTATGATTACGATGTTTATTTATTCCTCTGGCAAATATTTCATGATCCATCGAGCCAAGAAGTCCCGTCATTGGATACTGTTCCTTCAAAAGCTTAAGCAATACGACTGAGTTAATGATTTCTCGTACTGTTTTACATAAGTCTGGTAAGAGGCCAGTACATTCGCTCATTCTCTCAAAATTGGAGAGATGCTTTGGGCAAGGATAACAGAAAAATCTCAAAGCCACGCCCTTTAACTTGCCATAGAATGCTTTTCCCGCCCTCGTTTTGCCACTGCTAGAGTTAAACTTCGGTGCAATGTTTTATACATATGCGTACCTGGAAAATTTTTGGGGACACTTTCTTCATTCTAGCAAAAAATGCCTCCTTCAGAGCAATATTTACAAAGTGCAAGCAACAAATTACTATCAATACTTTAGGCCCTTTTTCCGCCATTTTGCAACCATAAAATTTTTACAAAGTTGAATTGAACCATACTTCTAATGCTGGTAAGACAGTGACAAAAATCACAATAATACTTCAATCTTTCGGCTTTCAAGTAGAGTTTGTATCATTGAAATCTGTGAAGCATTCTTGGTGCCATGAATTTTCAAAAGTGAGAACTTTTTTCTGGCTCATCCGGCAGTTTAGTTATTTGTATGTACTGTAGAATTTTTAATTGAACGTAGAGAATTTAAGTCATAGACGTAGGAACCAAGATTTTGCAATAAACAAAGAAATGCCCTTTTTATTTTTAGAAAGTGCTTTTTTTCTTAAGAAAAGAGTGCCCTCGAAGTGTCGTGCCCCTCCAAGTTTGAGATGCTTCCTACGTCCCTAATTTTAGTTATCTGGAACTGAAACTGATTTCCAGTCTTTGGAATTTTACGAGTTGGAGGAATTTCTTTTGTTTGCGAGGGAAATGTCGCTGTGTAATTGCATTGGAAGTAAAGTTACGGCTGAGCGACCTTATTGCCTAAAATTCTGCCCGCTCGGAAAATCCACTGACTAGAACTTAGCCTTTAGTAGGCAGAGATCCCCTTTTCGTTTGTTTCGAACCCGAACTCAAAGTGACTTCATCCCAGGGGGTTACTTCATAACTTCCAATACGGGGAGGTCCATGCCAATATTTGGGGCCTGAAATTTCACTTAAATCAATATTTGGGGTCTGTGAATTACAACATGGACAAAAATTCAATATTTAGGGTCCGCAAATCTGAAAAAAGGAAGAATCGTGGAATTTGGTGCGGGTCTCCGAAATATTGGACTCAGTATTTGGGGTCCCCAAAACGTTAGGCTCAATATTTGGGGGTCAGCAAGGAAATACTGGCATGGACCCCCATATTGAAAGTTAGGGAGTACCCCCCTGGGGACTTCATATGTCAGGTACAGATCCATTTCTCCAGCTCCACCAGTGTGCACCATATAAAACTTCATATCTGTATCTGCTGTTTTTGCTCGTCTCTTTCTGCCCTAAAGTGTGTGCTCAAGATAGTGCTAATCGAACGTGAAAGAGAATAATTGGCAAGGATTTTTGCAGCAATAAGTCCATTCCAATATTTATGGTTTCTGTTGAACTTCTTTCCTGATTAAGACAAAATACAGACTGTAAACCGCAGACCGTATTTGTAAGCTAGGCTGTCATCGAAGTATGCACTATTAGTATTACGTCAAACCTATGCATACAATATCGTGAATAAAATCAAACAGCGAATGGATATCTGATGCAAACAACACCAAGAGATTCTAAGATCTTTCAAATCCATGGCTATATCCTGGAAGAATTTGTAGACCTGTAAAGGAGAATAGGCCAAACCAAACTTTTCTTACCAGCTCTATAAACCAGCCAACTGTTCTTGAAATGCAACGCCCTCAGCAAGAAATTCTTTAAGTGAACTAGCAATTCGTTCGAGGGTTATTTGCAGACCCTTTCGGGTGATATATTCGTCACAATCTCCATCCTGTTTTGCACCATTTCTCGGTGACACCATCACTAGAAGTGACGTTCGCTTTGTGGCAATCGGGCGCGATCTTTAGCCTGTGCCAGGAAGCGATCTTGTGTTATTGTCTGACGTCAGTTTAACATTTCTTTCATTCTATAATCGCCTTACAAACGTCTCAAATAACGTATATTAAATTCCGATCTGGTAGACAATAATCTCCGTTAGCTGACCACACAATATGGGATGTTTAAATCCTCAATGAAAACAAAGACTCGGTATCATGGCTTTTGATTTATATCTCTCAGGTCTTCTGATTGCCAATATTGCTTTGTGTGACTGATTCAAAACCACTATTATCCACTTAGAAATGCTGTTAGGCTATTGAGTTCAAGCCCTAATTTGCTGAGATCCTGTCGAAGTTCTTTCCTCTTTCTCGTCATAAAACATGGAACACTGCACTCTCACATTTTCCTGAAGAGCAATGAAAGCTCGGACCACACTTATGTGGAATGGTACAGCAGTCAGGATATTGTATTCCAGGAAGTGCGCGCTTCATCCTTTCAATTTAATCGCAGGTAATCTGGCAAAAATTTTGGTAGGAAAATACTATGTGAAACTGGCCTGCCTAGTTTGTCATTTGTATTTGCTTTGGTTTCATATTTCACGCAGTTTCTGAATTGAGATGCCATGGTGTTGTGTGAAATTCTGTGCAATTATACCCAGGTGAGCCAGAACAACGCTTCCATTCTTCAAAATCAATAGCATCAAAAACACCTTACAGAGCTGAAAGCTTCAAATTCTAGTTAAAAGCCGAAAGGCCGAAGTATCTTCGTGCTTTTCTCACTCGCTTATCAGCACGAGAACTATAGGTAAATTCAACTTAAACAAACTTCATTGCTGCAAAATGACTGCAAAAGGACCGAAAACATTGATGAAATCATGAGCGATAGGACACCTAGTTTGTAGCAGTTTGAAATCTATATTAGTAGCGAGCCACCTTAACTTATTGCTTTTATTGTGTTTATGTTTTGAACTTATTTTTGCTTGATGGACAGCTATCTTTCACTGTTTCGTAATTTTGAAATCTTCAGTAGTGACCACCTTAAGTGCAGATCCACCTTATTTACGATTAAGGCAGGATGAAGATTTAAGAAATATAAAAGAATTTCATTAGAAGAGTGTACACAACAGACGGCCATGTTTGAATTTTCAAGGGTCTCGTTCCCGTGATCTGCAATTGCATGCTTATCAGACCGTAGTCTGCAGAATACCGCCGGCAGCACGCTTTTCCAACGGGTAATTGGATAGCCAGTGATCATCAGTGGTCAGGAGCAACTGATTTGCAGATCACAAAATTACAGGTGCTACTTTCAAAAGTTAGTCATTGTCTTCGTTTTATTGTGCTGCCAATAACTCATAACCTAGAAACTTAGATTAATGACGCAAATGAAAGTAAGAAAGGATAACCATGAATTTTACACATAGCAGCACTCCTTCACAGCAAGTGGCTACACGTATTTTTTTAAGAAACTAAGAAGATGAGCCAATACTGAAAGTTTCTCAGAATTATCAAATTTTGAGAAGTCACAGTTTCTTGCGAGATCCTTAAAGGTTCCTCAGTGATTTTCAAGTTCACCACCTGCGCCCTTGTGAACATTTCAAGGCAAGATCTTCCATAGCTTGTCAAATGCGTTAGACATTACTGAAGTACCTTCCTTATAATATGATACAATAAATAACTGAAAACCAAGAAAAAGGAACTTAAATTTGTCCGATGTTATTGGTGTTCACGCATTTTGATTCGTTGATTTCATTGAGATGTATCTGGTTGTTCAGCCAAATAAAGATTTGATGATTCTCAAAACTGCAGAACGTATCGGAACGTATCTATCCATGGGTATTGTGTACAAGATTTGGGTTTTGATCGTGTCCACAATACCTGCCATAAATGTTCCTAAATGAATAAATGTATTTCTGGTGTATGTGGAATGGTGGTGATGGACCTCTCGAAGGCATATGACTGTCTGCCACATGACTTCCTTCTTGCCAAGATGGAGGCCTATGGGTTCAGTGCAGATAGTCTAAAACTCATACACGGTTACCTTATTGGGAGAAAACAAAGAGTAAAAATAGGTTCTACGTGTAGCAGTCAAGGACCGAGATACAGGGGGGTCCAGAGGGGCCATGGCCCCCTCCAAGATTTTGGGTAGTTGCTGCAGTAGAACTTTATTATTTCATTATTTTAGTATTTCAGAATATCAGATAGGTACTCCACTTTCTCATATATATCTCGTTCAATTTCTACCTTTCATTAGCATAGGAAGCCCTTTGGAGGCATTTAAAAGTTAACACGATGCTGTTGACTCTACAATAGTCTTTGGGTAAATCAAGCGTTTTTGGTTTTTAGGGATGTGTACATCTCAACGTAGATTTGTCTGTAATGCCAATCTGTATTGAGGAACAAAGATTAGCATCTGCAAGACCTCCTTCGAGGTTTTTCGCTTCGATCCTCACCAAGTTTACCCATGGCCCCCTCAAGTAAAAAGTTGTATCTCGGTCCTTGGTAGCAGTTGGCAAGAAATCAAATCAGGTGTTCCACAGGGGTCTGTTTTGGGATCCTTCCTATTTAATTTATTCATAAATGACTTCTTCTACGACATGCGGCACTCTCAGGTATGCAATTTTGTGGATGACAACACAATCTATGCATGTGGGAAAAACCTAGATTCCGTCATTTCAAACATTGAGAAGGACATGAAAATTGCTATCGATTGGTACCAAGACAACGAGATGGATGCAAATCCTGAGAAATTTCAACTAATGTTCCTGGGCCTAAAGGACGATCCCAAATTGTGTATTGACATAAATGGAAATGTCGTTCAGATGACTGACAGTGTGAAACTATTGGGAATTACAATTGACTCAAAACTGAACTTCAAGCAGCATGTACATTCAATATGCATAAAGACATCAAACAAAGTAAGGGCCTTTTCTAGGATTGCTCCAAATCTTGACTATGAGAAGAGCACCATATTATACTATTCTTTTATACTATCCAATTTCAATTACTGCCCATTGATCTGCATGTTTTGTGGAAAAACAACAAACGATGATATCAACAGACTTCATTAACGTGCCCTGAGAGTGCTGTTAGATGACTATGAGTCTACGTTTGAAGAACTCCTTCGTAAGAGGGGTGAACACACAATACATACAAGAAACTTGCAAAAGCTAATGCTGGAGGTCTACAAATGCTTAACCTCTGACAATCCCTCCTTCTTATGGGACTTCTTCAAACGTAAACCCGTTAACTATAATCTGAGAGTAAAGGATCTCGTCCAACTTCCAGAAACGAGGACTTTGAGATACGGGAATGATTCATTGATTTTTAGAGGAAGCATACTTTGGAACGCACTCCCTGACACAATAAAATCTGCAAATAGCGTCAGTCAGTTTAAAAACAATATTAAAAATTGGACGGGATCCAACTGTAATTGTTTAATATGTAGATGAAACAAAATGTGAATAGGTAACACCAGTTGGCCTTTATTAGTTTGTATTTTATTTCTTTAGCCAACTATAAATAAATGTACTATTATCATCATTATTAGATAGTATCTTCTCATGGTGCTCTTCTCATAGTCAAGATTTGGAGCATTATTAGATAGTATTATTATCATCATTAGTAGATATCATTATTATTATTATTATTATTATTATTATTATTATTATTATTATTATTATCATTATTATTTTGTTGCCTTGCTTCACTTCAATTCATTGTTTATCTTCTCTTTCTTGCTTTGGAGCCGATGTATGCTCTCGACAATTTGATATTGGCCTAAATTTTGGGACTGTACCGTGCTCTGAAAATTATGACCTGAGAACTAGTTCCCAGATCGATGCGGTCTTCCAAGGACAAGTCGCAGGAAGGCCGCGTCGATCTGGGAACTAGTTCTCAGGTCATAATTTTCAGAGCGCGGTGCAGTTTGAAATTTTAGGCCCAGGGCAAATTGTCGAGAGCAAGCATCGGCTCCCAAGCAAGAAAGAGAAGGTAAACAATGAATTGAAGTGAAGCAAGGTAACGAAGTACATTTATGGGTACATTTAGATTTGGTGTTATGGACACGATCAACGCCCAAATCGTGTCCATAAAGCCATGATCTATCGACACAGGTAAAAGTCGAGTCAAAGAAATAAAGCAATTTAAATATTGTCAATCTCATTATAAAATCATCATATGAAATAAAAGACTGAAAAATGGCAACAATTAAAAAATAAAGAATGATCGTGTGTTCGCGATCGTTTCTGTTTGATAAACTACAGTGCGAAATAGCGAAATACCCCTAGTGGAGTTAGAAATACGATCAATTCGAAATCAAAAGTGCACGTTCTGGAGCAGGATTCTCGAATTTGTTTGACGTTGAAGGAGACTAACTTCAAATTGAAAATAAAATACAAAAATGAAGAAAAGGGGAAGGGACCAATAATTTGCAGCTCTCAAACGAGCCTCTGGTTTGAGATTAAGGCTGCATTCACATTGCATAACCATTTGTAAGCGAGCAAAAACGCATGTGTAGAAATCCGCCTTGCTAATCCCTTACAGTGTTCAGATTACAAAGTATTTTTGCAATCTGAGCACTGCAAAGGATTAGTATGGCGGATTTCTGCATGAGCGTTTAAGCGCTTTCAAACGATTGTGCTATAAGAACGCAGCCTAAGCCTGTATTTTAGCTGCAACTTAAATCTCCGTTGTTTAGGGCCTACATTGATTTGCTGCACGGCTGCTCCTCGTTGCTTTATTTCTAGCGACATACATCTAGCGACATAGTGCAGCACATACTCAAGTCTTTAAACAAATGAAAAAGAAAAAAGATGGGCAGTAGCGTTGCCAAACCTAGAAAAACTTGGTAAAAATCAAATCCTAGAACAGAGTGGCTGATTTCAGTCAGATAACAATTTCAATTAATTTGAGTATTTTCACTATCTTATGATGTATCATCGTCTTGAATCCAGGGAGTAAGTAGTGACGGTAGTGACCTTTCAAACTGCGCTTGTTTTTCTTTTCAACCGGTACAGAAATAAAGCTGGTGTTTTGATAAATATGCACTAGAGCAATAAATGTTTCATTAAAACAGAGGAAATCCTGTTAGTAAAACAGAAACATGTTTTATCCCATAAAAATTGTGATTAGTTTTAACGCTTTAAAATTTGATGGTGGACTAGAAGCATTCTTCTTGCTTTTATTACTGTCTTCAACGCCACTGTGGAAAGTAAATTACTGTTTAAAAAACATGAGATTGGATTATTCTTATTACAAGCGTCGCAGTTACCACAATCAACAAAGTTGACGGGTGCTCCAACTGTGAATTATAATCATTATAGTGCATACAATCCATTGGGATGAAACAGCAGAGCAGGTTTTAAGAGCCGTGAGTCTCCTATAGGGTCCTTTGATTTTTTGATGTTTGCGGTCAAAATGGTTTTTTTGGTCTTCCTACTTTCAACAGGAGTTGGATTCATTCAAATCCATCCAATAAGTGCTCTTTTAGTTTGTCTCAAATTAGATGTTGCAGGGAATGTGCGCCAGTTTTGGCTAGTTTTTGGCCTGAAAATTCTGGGGTTGGGATATACTTTTACTGGAAAATTTCTGTGATTGGGGTATACGTTCACTTGGAATTTTCTGGGCTTGGGGTTTACTGTCATACTCAAATTCGGGGAATGGGTGCTGAATGAAAGTGTAACTGGATAATTTTTCCAGCAATCGGTGCTCAGTTTCAGGTGAACAGATTTCAAGCATTTTTTGTGTTGAATAACGTACTCAGATCAGAACCTCATTCCAATGGCCAAGTTGGGACCAAAATTCTCGTGGAATTGTTTTCGTTACTTCTTCAAAATTTTGGGATTGGGTATCAGTATCTGACATATATTCTGGGATTGGGTATCAATATCGCACCAAATTTCTGGGATTGGGTCGTAATAGAAATCCTAGCGGCGCACACCCCGTATGAATTTATAGTGAACTACGTCCCCACGGGATGTCACCTGCGAATGCCAGCAAAAAACAGCAATATAAGTGTTTCGAAAGGAATTTTGCGCTAGCAAATCTCAGTTGAAAGGAAATTTGATACGGACAAAAGGTGCATGCTTTACGAAATTTTTTTCCTGCAATAACTCATTTAGGACGCAAGCTTACAAGAAACAGCAGAAACACCACAACCACTATACTGACGAAGCCTTGAGTCTCTCAGATCTTTTTCATTAACACATGCACATCTGTAATCAGTCTGTCCAGGCTTGAAAAACATCCTTGGAACACCAATCCAATCTCGTTTGGTACCGCCGCTAGAATATAGGAAAACAAGAAGGAACTGAGTTTGAGTTTTGAAATGTTTGTATCATATCACTTGGAAGATACTACAGGTCCGGGCGGCGCTGGTAGGCACTTTCTTAAATTTCTAGGCCATTTTGCTACCAAACAGCAGAAACAGCAGATATCTAATGCTAGCCTGCGTGCATCCCCTACTGTTTCCGCAGAGTTGAAATTTCCCCTTGAATTGAATTCATTTTCTGACGCAGAAAATGAATTCAATTCAACGGGAAGTTTCAACTCTAAAGGAACAGTGGGGGATGCACGCAGGCTATCTAATGCCGGAAATGTAGAATTGGTTTGGTTTCGAGGCCTCCTACCCTGGGTACCAGAGCCAAAGAATAATTAAAAGAAGACAAATAAAGAAGAAAAGCACAACCTTCTCTCTTCTCCTCTTACCACTTTTCTTTTATTTGAATTTTGAGGCTATGGTATCCAGGGTAGATACATCCTGAATTACTTTGTAACATCTCAAAACAAAACAAGAAAACAAAATAACTCCCATTCAAAATAAAAATGTCCAAACAGTTGCTTATATTTCACAATGTTAAAACATTTTCAGTGACCAGGAGAAATTAAAACTGCAAGTTACAACGTTTCTTAAGTTTTTCAATTAAAGTAGGGTTGTTTTTTTAATTTTCGAAAAATTGATCCCACCGTCTCTTATAAGCTGTTTCTCATTAAAAAAATACTTGTACATGTATTTCATCGTGTTAGAATTGGTCTTTAGCCGCCGTAGCCGCCCCTAGGAAATAGGAATTGGTTTCGTGGCCTTTATATTGCCAATTTCCCACTGAACAGAAGTCTGTTCTCATTCAAGAAGACTGCATTCGTATACTTGAAGCCTATGATAACATTCACCAGAAACTATCGTTTTGCGGTATGACAACATAAAGTTCTTTCACTTAAGAAGAGCCAAAGTTGTTATCAAGGGGAATTTTACATCCAGCCGTCTCAAACTAAAGATTCGTTTGACTTATGACTTCAACCTCTCCAAACAACAATTTTGCACTGTGAGAACATTTCAACCCCGGTCTTTGAAAAAAGTGGGGGGGGGAGGGGGGCTTTAGCCCTAGCCTAATGGCTGCACAGTATGTTAAGCAATTGGATTCGTGAAAATTTCAATACTTGGAAATGCTTGTAAGAAATTAGTAGTTTCCTCAATACAGCATGATGCAAATACATTTGATTCATTTCCGTCAAGGCATAAGAAGTGATTTTATAAAAGGTATCAGATCATACCAGATAATGCTACTTTAATGATTTTAATCAGGAACTTTAGGAATTTTTCAAGCATTGTTGATTTGAGAAGTTTTACATCTTCAAACTTTCTCTGTACTTAAATGCCCAGAAAAATAAAAATCAAACCACAAAGAAATGCTTTTAGCCTTTTGGCAATCAACCAAAGCTTCAATAATTTGATTTTGATTTGATTTTATTCTATGATTTAACAACTAATATTTACAGTACTCACCATGATTGCAAATAATTTTGAATTCAATATTTATTCAAAAGTCTGTCAAGAAATGCAGGTTTTTATACCTTTCATTTGAACACCAGAGTTCTGTGCCCTCTTCTTTGGACCACTTTGAATTGCAGTCTGGAAAACGAATTTTGTCTTCTTTATCTTTTTCCTTAGAAAGTTGAGCATTCTTGACCTTTTCATGGAAATCTTTCAGCGCTTTAGTCTCATCACCAAATTTATCATAAAAGTTTCCAATCACATTGCCAACATATTTGTACTCATCATTGTAGAATTTTGCCCACTCAGACAAAGCAAGACAGTCTTCATCTTTCATTTCATTTAAATCATCAATTAGACCAGCTTTGTTAAAATCACCTGTGACAAAGGCCCTTGATCCATCCACACCTAAAATAGAAAAACAGCTTGTTGATGATTTTATTTGGGATAAGTCTTTTAGATTTATCCAGGAAAGCAAAGATCCTGGTCTATTTGCTTTGGTAGGTTATTCTGCCCACTCCTGCGTGTGGGAACCAGGGGACACTGGGGGCATGTACCCCCTGGATTTTGCAATAAACAGGGGAGTGCCCTTTTCATTCTTAGAAAGTGCCCCCTTTTTCGCAAGAAAAAATTGCCCTTGAAGTGTTGTGCCCCTCCAAGTTTGAGATGCTTCCTAAATCCCTGTGCACAGCAGCAATTTCATGACTATTGTCCTTTACTTTTCCTTTGTGAATTTGAGCATGCCCCAAAGCACTTTGCTTATCCTATTTATCAGCAAGCCAATAAGGGGTTAACATCTTTCCTTTGTGATTTACAAAATGGAAGTTTGTAGTATTCTGAGCAAGATTAAGAATCCATAATGGTACCTCAAATCATGCTTCAAATAAAACCTTGAATCTTGAGACAAGTTTTGCAAAGATCCACAGGGCGTACCAAAAAATTTTGCCCTGTTTGAGTGGTCACTGTGGAGGAGCAATAGCTTTACTTGTGTTGGTTTTTACACAGTTTCATAGGTCTTTTATTTTGAACTTTTCATTGTTCATTCATATAAGTGCCCCGAAGAGGACTCAACAATGTGTGATTTTAATGTTTTGTCTCAGCTTGTTGAAAAACATGTTGTTCGCTATAATGATAGCACTAATAGGAAATTAAGTTTTCTCTTACAATTTATTTATTACAATTTATTTCAATTTATTCTCTTACGATATAATCTATCTGTGGTGCAAGTAAAATTAATGGCCTAAAGGGATGTGCACTGCCTAGCAAGCTTTTGGTCATTGTTGTACAGGCCCTTTCTGCTTTGGAATCTTGGGCCTGCGCACAGGGTAGGTGTCAAAGTGCTTCAGTTCCATTACAGGCTGCATAAGAAGTTTCTTTTTGATCCAAGTGCTGCAGGTTGTTTTTCACACATTTCATGAGAAAAGGGGATTTTAATTTTGCATGATCATAAAAACACAAGGTAAATCACAAAAAACTGTGGTCATTTGGCTATCAAAAACAATTTATTCAATTCCAATCCATCCAGTAATCTTGTTACAATGAATTTTCAAACACTTGAACTTTTTATTATGGTGCAAGGTATTCAGGTTGCTTTTCATATTCCAAGCATGGAAGCTCTTCCAAATACAATTTTTGAAGTATAACAATGGAAGAACAATGGAGTAATTGTTTTAAAACAATAGCCAGATGCAATAACAGAATAACAACTACCGGTAGTGGTATATGAACATACAATTACTTTTCCTAAAAGAAAAGAAATTTTCCTTTTACACATCTTTGTCATCTGACAGTTTGCGTTGTACCTGTAAAAAAAGAGTAAGATCCATCCTTCCCATAATGCTGTTTTCCTGCACTGACATCAAAAACTTTTCCTATGATTGCCAGATAGATTTTTCCTGTTGAAACCTTTGCACCATATTTAGCTAGTTCTTCTTTTGTAAACAAAGGAATATCTCCTTGGTGCTTCATGCCTCGAATATCTTGAATTATTTGCAGAATTGGATCGTACTTAAACCAAAATGGTAGGATGATACTTGCGGCCACGACAACGATTGCAGTTGAATACATTATCACTGTCATGTTTGGGTTCCAGGAGAAGAAAGGCTGTTCTTCTTGTTTCTTCTCATCTCCTTCGAGATTCGCTTGTGACTTCATCTCTTTACCTTTAAAAACTGCAATGCTCTCTCGACGTCTCTTTTCTTTATAATGTTTATAAAGTCTTCAATTGTTGCTGTGTTCGTGGTTTGTTTATGCAGCAAAGCAAACTCGAATCAAAATGCTGAATTTTAATTTAGGCCCATAAGCCTCAATCTCAAATCGAGGCGGAATTAAGAATAAGTCACAGTCCAGATCAGTGGTCACAGTCACAGTGATAAGTAAGTCACAGTTGCACCTTCGCAGCACACATGAAAGTATTTCACTCACATTTTGCGAGGAACATAACTCTCTTAAAAAAGAAAGTGCTCTCTTATGTATGGAAAACACTACTAATCCGTTGAAATAGTAGTTTGCCAAAATTTCAACATGATGCCAGAACAATTTCTTTGGAAACTTGCTTGATTTTGACATTGCTGGATAACAAAAGAAGTGCTGTTTTTGAGGCAACCATATGCTTTGCCTTTTCTCTACCATGAATTAGCAACCATGCGTCAGATTGACTCATACCAAGATAACATACTCATACTAGGTCTCAAACTCAAAGTTGGAGCCTGAGCTGTGTAGAACTTAGATAATTGAATCTACAGCTCCTCCACAGTATCCACACAAACAGGGCACGATTTATTTTTGCGACACCCTATACCGAGAAAAACGAACATTCAAAAATGACTTAAGCTCCATTTTAATTTCAAACATAACACATGAAATAGTTTAATGAGAAAACCCCGTGTTGATGGGCGTCCTATTCGCGGAGCTAATAATTTTCAAAGTTAACGTAAACAAATGAAATGAAACATTCGATCAGTTTCAGGATGAAATCTACCACTGTATACTACAAAGAGAATTTTCAAATGTCTGTAGAAACGCTTTGCCAACTCCGATTTTATACAAACTTCTTTTACCTGAAAGAGGAAGACTCAGACTACTTTTTGATCAAAAAAATAAATTCTCGCGACCTTCGTTCTTTTCAATTTTTGAAAAATGCAGACCTGTACCTTTTTTCGAATCTTTGGGCCTAGAAACTCTCTCAATGTCTTAAAATTTGAGTAAATATCATGAAATGCATGTCAAAACATGTCTTCAAAAAACATACTTTGTTGTCAAAATTAAAGCATTGGCTGAATTTTCCCCAAAGGATTCTACATGTTCATACCCAAAATTTTCACCGAATCTTCTTCTTTCCAGATATTTTCAGCGACATCTTTATCTTTTTACAGCAATTGCCATATGATCTGATATTTCTCTCTGAGTGCAAACTACAAGAAATCGTCGATAAACCGAGTAAAAATGTATTCCTAGGCATTCTAAATGCCAGTCTATTCTACGTTTATCATATAGAGAGTCTGGTACCCAGGGTACGTTTATCGCCGCCGTTTAGATTCAGTGAGACTTCCCATATGTGAATAAACATTGGTGAAGTCTGAGTGATCAATGTGAGGAGGTTAACTCTCCCTGATATTGCAGTTAGTGAAAGGAATATCTTTAATTTTTTCGCCTGACACAAAGAACTTCAGATAAGGTTCTCAAGTTTACACAACACAAAGTTGTAAGTAGTTGACACTGCGAAGGAATCACGATACTCCGCAACGAGAGGCACACGAAATCGTTTTCGAACCAAGGCGAGCTATTGGCCTAAAGTTGCGACTGGAATGAGACATGGTTTTATCTTGTTGCATAAAAATGAGCTGTTTAAAATGTTATGCTTTGATTAACTATTAAGTGAGCCACTTACTGCATTAGAAAATGGCTTAATGGTGGTATGAAATCAAATATTGACAAGCTGGACGAAGAACATCTGCGCTCAGATAAACTTTAATCGAGGTGGTGAGGGCGTTGAACAGACAGACGAGATCAATGAGGCAGCCAGCTATTCCCGCCCGTGTGGATTTTGAGTGATAAAGTCGTGCGCTGCGGCCGGGTTAATTTCAAATTCAAACCAACATAACACATTTGCGATGGTTCTCAGCTGAAAGCTGCAATGTCAAGGAAAGGTGAAAGTCTGGCTTAACATCACTGACAGCCTTGACTCCATGGAGTTACGGACAACGGAGCCTCGCAACTTGCTGCTTTTCAGATAACACAACATCGCACACTGACAGTGCTGGTGATAAATCATGTTATGGGGAAGCAAGGAATGCGCTTGAAATTTTGAATGAACTTTAAAGGAACAAGCGAATGATGGAAGTCGAAGATGATGTTAAATTGCCGCTTGAAATACAAATGTGGCTGTTGGAACAGTCGGGGTAAGATTTGATTTTTTTTATGTAGAGAGATATGAATTCTATCGTCATATCAATTGGAAAAGCTTGACAACAAACGCAGCTTGGAAATATATGGCATCTGTGTTCCACCGAATTATTCGCTTTTCTTTAGAATGCAAATCTTCCATCATTTTTGAAACAGGTTCAAACAGAGAACTTGTCTAGGAGACTAAAATTCCTTTGCAATTGACCGCTATACCTCAAGTATCTGAGGGATTTAGCAGTTTAGCTTTAGCATTGATATATTTCACCAGGTTATGCCTTATCTAATCCACTGCAAAAATTCATATGGAAACCCCAGAAATATTTATAAACAAACAAATTGGCTTGCGCACTAAAATCTGTCGCAATTAATCCCGGGAAAATAAAAGATGAATCTGAGAATATCCAAGATACAAGGGTTAGGGTTAAAGCTCCCCAATACAGTATCTTTGATCTGTTTCAAGTCATCGCTCATCTCATCAATCCTCAATAATTCTACAGTGCAACCCTGGCAATATTTATAAAATAGAAATTTGCTTTGCAGCCCTTAAATTTTCTTCACACATCGAAATCTTAAAAGCTAAATTATAATTTAAGTCCCAATGTCAAAATGATAATTAAAAGTCCAAGCTAATATTGATATATTGATTATAAAAACAGAAATTGATTCCTGTTAATTAAAATTTGGTGGTCACTTGCTGGTGTTATATTCTCTTTCAAAGACATGTATTAAAATTTTAAAGGGAAACACCTAAATCTAACTTGCCTAATTATTTTTACACAGCTGGGCTGTTGAAATATTTCAACAATGAAGGTGTCAAATTTTTTAAAAGAAAGGAGCAGCCTTGAATGTAAATGAGAATTGAAGGGTTAACACATAATCAGCCTTATATTTGTTTAGAAATTTTAATCTGGTTAAACAAAAGGAGTAGGTTTTTGGTAGGAGGAGGGTTATAGTTTCCTTATCTGAAGTTTTAGTCTAGTTTTACATTCAAAAGTTGACAGTTTTTATTATAATAGGATGAATAATTCTATAGACTTAAAAATATATTTCATGTTATCGGCTTGTTTCATGTTTAAGCTACAGGACAGATAGATCCAGATCTTTGTCTCCTGCAAATTCATACAGACAATCTTTTGTTCAGTCACACATAAGCCTTTTGTTATTTATAAAAGCTTGGCAATTCAACCATCTTCATTTTTGTTGCATTGTTAAACTCTTTGTGGATATACTGGACTTTTTGATGCTATTTACAAGTGCCCAGCATTCAAGAAAACATTAAAACCTTAAAGGGCAAGTGACAAAAAATCTTTGCACCCGATTTTTATGGTTATTTTTAGAGACTGAGTTAAAATAAATATGCAGGCACCATTTTGCTTATTTGTGAACAAGTCTTGCGGCTTAAAAAATGAGCTGAAGATTGCTAATGTGGCGAAGCGAAAGGCAGAAATTTTTGAATTCACGCGCGACACTAAATCGAGGCTGTGACGTCAAAGTGAGAACCGCGAGGTCAGACCCGCACCGCATCGCATTCAGTGAAAGACAGTGTACTTCGCCTTCTGATGTACTTGGTACTTCTAGCTTTCATTTGGAATTGAAAGCGTCCACTTATCGTTTAGCGATGCCAAGAAGATGTGTTGCAGCGGACTGTAATCACCAGGACAGTCAACTTTTCAACTGGCCAGAACAAGCTTCTTTGGTGAAACAGTGGAATTCTTTTGTGAAGACCAAGAGGGACAAATGGAAGCAAACAAAAAATTCAGTTCTGTGCAGGAAGCATTTTAAAGATGAATGTTTCAGTAACCTTTCGCAGTTCAACTCCGGATTTGCTAAAAGGTAAGCCAGAATTTACGATTGCAATACTTCAGATGATGATGCACAAAGCTGTCAAAAGCATCATTGACAATATTATGCCTTTTAGGGGCAGTTGTTGACAAGGCACAATTTCCATTTCTCTATCAATTTCAACAGGAATGTTTTTACCTACGGCTTTTCCAGTGACGTTCTCAACCTGTTTTGCTTGACATCTTTGACAGTGATAGTGGCCTGTGGCTAATGTCTATCAAAAGTATTTCATTGCTCACAGAAAATGTACTTGTTGCCTAAACTACTCAAGTAAGCTGAAGTAAACTTTTGTTATGTAGCACTTCTCTTGAAGAAATCATATAATAGGGGTTGGAAGCAAGTAAATCCTTGCCATAGGCCTAACCTCACAAATCACCTTCTGAAGGGACATTTAACCATAAGGGGTGCCATGCCTGGATGCGGTACGCACAGTGGGCCTAAATTAGCTTTAAGTGACTTGAAGTCCTAACAAAGCCCACGCAAAACAAATTGAAAACAAAATTCTTGGTTTCTGTACGTGTAGTTATGAGATTTTCAATTTCTTTTCAGACTTCTACTGAACAGAAAAACTGCTGTGCCAACTATCCATTCTCAGAACGCATTAACACATGAGACATCAAGGTTAGCATTCAGTAAAAGAGAACGGGCACGTATACTGGAAGAAATATTAAAAGAAAAGTGTGAAGATAATATTCAAGATGCTGAACAAGATAATACTGAGAAAGACTTGGCAGTGGATACTGCCCATAGCAATAACATGATTTCAAGAGCTACACAGACTGACCAATTACAACTTCAAAAATCATTAAGTAAATTCACTCAGACAAAGAAATTTAAGCAAGATGCCTCCAAGAAAGACCAAAAGACAATTGGCTTACAAGCATCATTGGACTTCGTTCCTCCACCATCTTCTTTGCAAAACAAAAAAAGAAAATATGAATATTTAGAAAATCCAACACAGAACATGCAAGACATTGATGATGCCATGAGTGATGGTGATAGTGACAATGATGAATTTAGTGCCAATGAGGATTCAGACAGTGATTATGACCCAAATGATGATCTTGATTATTACTCAAGTGATGAAGATACACTGCCACAGTCTAGGAAAATGGAGCCCTTCCAAGACAGTTCAGATCCTCATAAAGAGCCTAAATACATTGTGTTTCACAACCAGCTGCTATTGTTGTTGTCAATATGCCATTTTTGTTTATCCACTGCTGTCACTGTCAGCTCTGTTTTGAAAGGTAGCATGTTAGTTGCTGTAATTAAGTGTTCACAGTGCAAATCTTTGTGGGAATGGTGCAGTCAACCAAAGATTAGGGGCTATGCTGCTGGTGATATATTACTGAGTGGAGCCATACTTTTCTCTGGTAATCTACCAAAGAAATCATTGAGGTTGTTCAAAAGTATAAGCATTGCTTGTCTTTCCAGAAGATCATTTTTTCGACACCAGGATAACCACATTCACCATGTTGTGACAAAACTCTGGAATGAACAGCAGCATGAGTTATTGCAAAATGTACAAGAAGATGGTTTATTAATTGGAGGGGATGGAAGATGTGATAGCATGGGACATTCTGCTAAGTATGGATCCTATGCAGCTGTTGACCTAGAGCGAAATAAGATTTTGCATGTAGAGCTTGTTCAAAGCAATGAAGTCAAATCTTCATATCATATGGAGCTGGAGGGTATACAACGAATAATCCAATTATTTGATAGATTTCAAGTGAAGGTTAGAGCACTTGTCACAGATCGTCACAGGCAGATTGCAGCATGGTTGAAGAAGAATTGGCAGGGAGTTAAACACTATTTTGATTGTTGGCATATTGCTAAATCCATTAAGAAGAAACTTAACTCATTGTCTAAAAGGAAAGGATTTGAACTTGTAGGTGATTGGACTAAGTCTCTTGTCAACCATTATTACTGGTCAGTTATGTCTACAGAGATAGATGACAAGGACCTAATTGAAGCAAAATGGAAATCTTTAATCAGGCATGTTCAGAACAAGCATGAAGGTCATGGACAGCCATATGCAAGGTGTTCACACCAGATATTATCACCAGAAACTATACGTGAAACAGTATGGTTTACTCCTGACTCTGAGCCCTGTGATGCATTGGAAAAGATTGTTTTGGATAAGACACTAATAAAGGATATTGCAAATAGCTCAGCATTCGGTCAGACATCCCAAGTTGAGGGATATCACAGTCTGGTAAATCAATTTGCCCCCAAAATGTACCATTTTTCATTTCTTGGCATGAAAAGCAGATTGCTTTTGGCTGCCATGCATTACAATGAAAATGCAGGAAGACACCAATGCCAAAATAAAAAAGGAAAGCCAGAGTTTACCATTGCATTTCCTAAGTACAAAAAAGGTGGTTACATTGTTAGAAAGATTCTAACTGAGTGCACTTACAACTATGTTGACAGACTATTCACTGCTTTGATATCCAGATTGATTTCACAGGAAGATGTTCCTGAGCAACAAGCCATAATTTCACCTCCCCCACTGTGCATCAACTTTGAGAAGCCAAACAAGAAGATTGCAATAGAGGAACACACAAGTAGATTTAACTGAGTTTCTGTACTGTTGAATTCTGAATTAGGCAGCTTTTCTCTGGCCACACAACAGTCTTAGATCTACTGACAACTAGTATCAGCCAAACATGAACAACCATTGGATGTCACTTTGAGGGGGTAATCTATTGCATATAACATTTACATCTGTTTGCAGTAAATACTGCCATCTAAATTTATGTGCATCAAAATCCTATTGCATTTCTTAAAAGAAATCAAATGTTTCCTATTTTATGGTATCTTGAAAATTTTCTCTCTTGAAATATATAAGCACTGACTTACCAATTTTTCAAAAGATGGGCACACAGTATTCCAAATTTAACTACCAACAGTAAAGAATTCATATCTAGAATTTATATCACAGGGAAAAGAATTGAAAATTGATTTGAAGGAAAGTTTGATGCTCAAAAACTTTTGTTGGCTGTCAGACATGAAACGTACTAAGATATTTACAGTACATCCAGACTTCTTTCTAGCCTCCAAGAAGTCATACAGTTAGTTAAGAAAACCAGATTTTTTGACCGTCTCAAGAACCAAGCCCATCATATTGATCCACTAAGCATTTTTTGCTTTAAGAAACATTGTTTGAAGAGAAACTTTGTACCCAGATGCCTGAGTTTTAAGAACCTTTAAGAAACCTTTTGCAGGCTGAATTTTGCTAAAGAATAGTATAACTTTGTTGAAGGTACTGTAATGATGCTTCATATTAGCATGATATACTAATGCAACCTAAAAAATACATCAACCATCATTAGAATGTCTTCAAAATACACAAGAATGCCAAATGATAAATATAGTATCTGTCAAAAATTTGAATTTAGTTATTCTTAAGAAACATTTAAGAAAGATTGCAGGCTTGAAATATGAAAATATTAAGAAACAGTCAGGCTAAACTCAAAACTTTCATGTTTCTTGTAGAGAAATGAGTACTGTTAATGTAGTTCTATAGCAAAACTCATCTTTAGGAGAGACAAGCAGTTTTTACTAATTGTGTGTAAACATTTTTAAGATATGAATTTAGAACTAAATGCAAATGCATGCTTCAATTTATGGCAACCCAGTTGTAATCAATTGACCAGATCTGGAATTGATGGTAAATGGTAACTAGCTTCAAATTGATGAAGGAACATGACTACAAACAAAACAAAATTTTTTGACATTTTTGATTTTGACACTGCATCCACTTTTGGCATTGTGCTCTGTGTGTAACAAAAAGTATACTCATGGTCTAAAGGTCAGGATATAAGAAACCAACAAATTCAAAATTTTCTTCATCTCCAGGTGGAGGGAAATGTGCTCTGATACAGCTGACCGCACAGGAGGGTATCACAACTCTAATTTCCTTTCCAACATATCCGTGAGTCCATCTTACATATTGTCTATATGCAATATGTCGATATTTTTTGTGGGTTGGTCCTTCATAAGCATTGTTATAATGTTGTTTGTAACCAAGCCAAGCAACTTGCAAAACAAATGGGTCAAGGCAGACACTTTGAAATCCTTTGTGATCTGTGATGCAATTAAAACAGTTCTCTCTCCTGAATAAATTTATGTTATCCGCAAGCTTTGCAGAAGTTTTTTCACATTCCTTGCAACACAAACACTCCACTGCTCTGTCCATCATTTGGCAATGCTCACAACTGCACCTATGGCAAAATATCAAATTTAAAGTTTGCCTGGTCTGTTTTGTTGTGGTCTTGGGGGAGGAAGTTTTGCAAAGCAAAACATTTTAGCAGTTCCCAGAATCTCTCTGACATGTGCATTTCAACCATTTAGTGGTGGATGATAGGCGTGAAAATCTATTAACATTACTGCTTTTGGTGGAAAATTTATAATCACAAAATGGTGAAATCAACATGATGAGCCAGCATTTCATCTGTTGCATGCATATTTACATCATTTTGCTTGAGTTGAGATCATTCAATACAGACAATTAAGATTCTGCAGCTACTGTACATTCAAATTGGGTGCCCCCCAGGTTGATTAGTAATTCTGGTACATTTAGTTCAAGGGGACGTCCCATTTTTCAGGTTATCATTTCACCGATTTTTTTGGAGTTGGTTATCAAAAGGTTGGCAGTTTTCTGGAACCAGTTGCCAAGAGCACATCTTACTGGTGCAGGTTGACAATTATGGAGCTGGTTATCTTTGTCTTCTTAGCGGCCGCATCCCCAAAAAGGAAAATGAAGTGCCCTTCCCCCCGGAATTAACCTGGAAATTCTAACTGGCTACTTGCTATACGTACCAATCTAAATTTCCCAAGCGGTCATCACCATCTTCACCATCGGCGTCATCAGCCATCTCTCTTTCAACAACTGCTCGCCTTGGCTCAAACATGTATGGCCGTATCTGAGGGCCATTTCCGTCATTAGACGTTGAATCCGAATCATATTCCGATTCTGAGTAGCTAGTGGAGGCAGTGTGAAACGAATCTTCGCTATCTGACGTTGCCATACCGAAAGAGTTCACAGCTTCACCCCCACTTCGCTTCCATCTGACGCACGTTCTTCATACCTTCTCGGTGTGACGTCACCATAATCTGCGGGCGCACATGATTGAAAACGAGGATGCCTTAACCGCCGACTTTTAAATCGACCAAATAGTCATTAAAAATGCTTTTTCTGAGAATTTTTTTTTCAGCTCTGTCATTGGTGGTCAAAAGTAGTTAGTTATGAAGTTAACAGAAAATTTCAAAAATTTATGTCACTTGCACTTTAAAATGTATGCGCATACCAAATGAAAGACTTTCCAACGTTAAGCAAATAAAGTTAAAGATGGAAGGCTGTAGTTCATGAAAAGATACCATGTCTAAACATCAATATTTCATTTTTTCATTTCTATTGCATGCTTTTTTGGAAATTTCAAGCTTGCATATGTAAACTTCAAATTGTTGTATGAAAATGCTAAGAGATTCCTTTTTGAAAGTGCTCACAAATGTGAAATTGTGGATTTTACACGAAGTTAAAGCAAATGAATGGAGATATAGTGACATAATCTAAATTTAGCACAAAGGAACGGCAGGCACCACTTATGTATCTTCCTAGTGTTTTCATCGATCAAAAACATGAAATACAATTATGGTTATATTTAGATTGACCCAGACCCCCTAGTTACTGTAAGTTGCTTTAACCCAGTTTATTTACTGAAACAGCTGCTATAAAATTAGGATGCATCAGATATTTCTTGAAATCAGATCAACCTCTTTGACAAATGAAGGGTTAGTCAAGTATGTAAAGTCCAGAAAATTGATGCCATCCAGGAGGTGTCAAATTGATGCCAAATTGATGCCATCCAAAAGTGAGCGTGTGGCCGAGTGGTTAAGGCGTCTGACTCGTAAGCCAAAGGTCAGAACGGCCATAGGCTCAAATCCCACGCTGGACAGTTTGGTCGCTATCCGTAACACTAGCCCGGGTTGACCAGAGCCATGTGAGGGAAATCTGGTAGCTGTGGCAGGTAGCTGCGGCGGACTGATGGTAAAACATCCGTGGCCCCTGCTGGAAATAAGTCTCTCAGACTTTCGCGGGCTAGCCACGTTAAATATAAATACCTACCTACCTACCTTTGAAATGGAGGAGGGGGACTATACTTCTAATGCTGCTGGAGACCAAAAGACTTACTTAACACAATCATTTTAATAACTATGAAAAGGCTAAAACCTCCAGTTTTGGCTAGTTGTGTCCCAGTAATTGCAAGTGTTTGAATTTTTTCCATTTTATGATCAATATAATGTGATACAGAGAAAGGGAGAGATAAGATGTAATCATTAAAAATTTATGTTTTGCCATGAAATTTTGTTAATAAATAATAATCAATAAAATAATTCTTCTGAAGCTGTTTAAACCACGAGATAGCAGATAAAGCCCAAGATAACACAAAGTAACTCTCTGTAAATATTTCAGTTGTAGCCATTTGCTAACTGACAGTTTCACATGAACATCAGGTGGAAGTTGTCATCTGAGGATAAATTGAAGGGCAAGAACGATGACAAAAAAATTATATTGGTGTAATATTGTCAGTGATTTTCAGCATATAAATTTTTCACTTGTCCATTTTCAAAGATGCCAATGTAAGGTAATCCTTCAACAAATCCATGTAATGATTAAAGACAAATCCATGAGACAGATCCAAGTGGCTAAGCCATAATGTAATTAGTCCAAACATTTTGGACCAAATCCAAGGTCAATCATCAGCATGCAAAATAAGGGGTAAAGAGCCATTTTGTCCTATTTAATGGCTCTTTATGCCCTGTGTTGCACACTGATGGTAGACCTCTGATTTGGTCCAAAACGTTTGTACTAATTGCATTATGGCTTGGCAAACATGATCTTTGTTGTTGCTGCTCTTGACCTCCCATTTCACATGGCATCTAGGACAGACTTTCATGCTTTTGATAAGAAATTAGTTTTTCTGTCAATTTTGTTTCATAGGTTATGGCCCGAGGGGATACTTCACCATGGGATAAGATGGGGATTGACGGGGATGTGCACCAATTTTGGGTAGTTTTTGGCCTGAAAATACTGGGATTGGGATTTTAAAATTTCTGTGATTGGTGTATACTTTCACTTGGAATTTTTGGTATTGGGTTTACTGTTTATTGTACTTTAGGTATCAATATCAGGCCAAATTTCTGGGATTGGGTGGTAGCAGCAAGCCTTGCGGCACACACCCCTGTATGAATTTATGGTGAAGTACCCCCCCTTGGGTTATGGCAGAAAAGGCCTGTTTCTTGCTCATGTGCCAAATGAGCTGTTAGTGATGCATTAAAATGAAATGTTGCAAGATTATCATTGATCCAGATCAATTTTAGGCTACCCCAGTGGAGAGTGATTCTAAGAGTAGATTAATTTTGAACTGTTTGATGAATAATCCATGAGAACCCTATAATGAAATTTTAATTTTTTTGTTGAAATTTCTAATGGAAAATACAACTTTCTGATAAATGATAAAGCTTTTGAGAAAGACAGTGCATTTTGCAGACAATGGTGCCACAGGTCATATGACTTTTATTTATATGAAACAGACCTTGCATGTATCTGTCCAAATTAATGTATCTTGCAACACAGAGTTCTATTTTTAGATTCCAGGATACATTTTGTAGTTTGTGCTGAGGACAAAATATTGTGTTTGCGTGCTGCCTGTCAGAGGCTCTGGTAATAAAAGGATCAACATTGAATGATTTAGCTTAAATTGGATGGTCAGTTCTAAAATCAGAGACTTTTTGACTGTCATGTTGAATCATGCTGGTGGGTATGATGCCAGGGGGGGGGGTACTTCATAACTTCCAATACAAGGGGGTCCATGCCAACATTTGGGGTTTGAAATTTTAAGTAAATCAATATCTTTTGGGGTCTGTGAATTAAGACATGGACAAAAATTCAATATCTAGGGTCCACAAATCTGAAAAAGGACGAATTGTGGAATTTGGTGCGGGTCTCCAAAATATTGGACTCAATATTTGGGGTCCCCAAAAAGTTAGGCTTAATATTTAGGGGTCAGCAAAGAAATAGTGGTATGGACCCCCCATATTGAAAGTTGGGGAGTAACCCCCTTGGGGGTATGATTGTTTGAAATATCAAACATAGTTGTGCCAGCAAACTAAGGTCTTTCAGCTGGAAATTCCAAGTGTGTGGGTCTGTTTTTTTATGGGAAGTGTCTGGAGTTGGGTTTGAAAGCATTTTATGTACGAAGCACAACGAATCTATGTACACACTAAAACAAGTACATTTTAAATTTTGTGTGAAGTGACACATCTCTGCTGTGGCTTTGATGTCAGTCTTTAAATTTTGCTTTTTTGATGATTATTGCCATTACATAGTAATTCCAGGCTAGACGTTAGTTGAAGGAGATAAATAAACTAAAGAGCTGAAGATGGAAGCACTTGCAAGTCAGAATCTATCCTTTTGTATCTGACAATTTCACCATCTTCATGGATATTGTTTGGCTAGAGGAAGCATGCCTAGGAATTTGTTGGAGATGTGAAGTGCTGTTCCCATTCTTCTCATCTGTTGTGTTTCAGCTTTGTTGAGAGTGAATCAACGTTTGGGCTAACAATGCCATATGCATTTTTGCTATTGTTTCCTTCTCTTGTTTGCAGCCGTCAAGCTAATTTGCATATTATGTCATTCAAGTAAATTGTTATTGTGTATGCCCCTTTTTAGGGGATTCCTTGAGGCTCACACCTCAGCCTGTTGGTATCTCCAACAAGCATTTTGTTTTGTCCTATTTACAGATTACCTCCCCATAGCTCTGCTCATTCACTTTAAGAATTTCCTAATTAGAACCCACACTGAAATAGAATTACACCACAAAAGCTGTTATGCTGTTTATGCAGTTTGCTATGCAGTTTAGCTGTTCTGCAGTTTGCTACTGTAAAGCTTCAGCTTAACCCATCCTAAGAACACCAAATGCATAGTACATAAGTATCTTATCTTTTTCTCTTTATTCATAAATAATTCATTTAGATATCAAATTTCTTTTATTACATGATACGTAAAAGGGAAACGATTTCATAAGAAATTGATACACATTCAAATGGGCATAAATAAAAGATAAAAATTACACAAAGAAGGCATATTTCAAAGACTAAGAAAAACAGTTCAGGATAAAGCTTATGGGTTAAGATTGCATCTTATCTTTAGGTTAAAACTACTGTAGCTGGGGAGAGAACAAAGTCAGATCAGATTAGGCAATGAAATATCCTGTTTCCTTTGCCAATGTAAGTGGATTCTGGAAAACTTGATTGAATTTCTTTTTAGGAGAACAGTACAACCAGTAGGAAACTATTAACTATTGGCAATACTATGGGAGAATTATGGCCAAACTTCTAAATCGTTTAAAAGTGCTCCAACAGTAGTATAATTTGACCTCAACAGTGCAATAAATCTTACTTTTGCAATACCATAAACTGGACTTACACGTAAGAAAAAGTATGGCTGATGTATGTTAAGGTTAGCAGTACTATTCCATACAGTTAGGTTTCTTGAGTTATCAGATTTTGAATGCTGGAGTACTGTAGTTTCTTAATATTTGGTGATCTGAGAGTTATGTAAAACAGATTCTCATAAAGAAATGCGTGGATGCTTAAAGAAAGAATCTATACAAATATCTTAGTTGCTCAAAGAGGTTGCTGGCTATCACTGAGATGAAACTGCACGATATGTAGTTGGTATTAATGTTTTGTAAAGAGTTGATGTTGTGAAGAGCTGTTCTTTTTCAAGTCTTTCATATGCTGATTTTATAATGTCCTTTAAGACACCGGTATAAAATGTGCTTGAAGGTTCCTATTGAAGTGTGTGAGATGCAACACCTGCATTTTGAAATATGTGAATCAACTTCTTGTGTCTGTTTGTGATGTTTTTTAATAAAAATTTGATGGTTTAACAAGGACACTTGCATTTTGTAAATAACTTTTAACCCTATTTGGACCAGGGGCGTTTTTCATCCCCCCCTCTACCAACTATTCTCAGCTATCTCTGCTGTTAGTTTACATGTGACCCTGCGATTTACTGACTTTCAGTAAAAATTAATTGGCTGCAAAATTTTAAGAATTTCATAGCCTATTGTTGTGCCACGTGATCACCAGATGACCTTATTTGGAGACAGGTCACAAAGAAAATCACTAAAAGCTGGCTAATTGTACACAAATAACTCAAACCATAAAGTACACCATTCGACTTGCCTTGAAGAGCACTTTCATTTGATGTATGGTTTGTTTAAATATGCTTACATCAGCAAATTTTAATATTGATGACGTCATTCATCTTTGTGACATCATAGTTTGAATAGATTAGTGTATGATATCTCAAAAGTTACAGAAGATAGTCTTGGGTTCCTTGTTACTGACTACTTTCACTAATTAGAAGTCTAAAAGTTTAAAATGATCAACAATAGAAATCTCAATTAGTCCATTCAATTGCTAATTACTCTTAATTAGCAAGAGTTGCAATTTATTCAAAAAATTCCTTTGTAATTATCTTCCCCTACTTTTTAAATAACTACGGTCCAAATAGGGTTACTATTGGATTTCCTGAAGTCGATATTAAAGAGAGGATGGTCAGATGTCGCAGTTATGCTTTAGCATGTATGTTTCTGCGGAGGAGAATTTGTATTGTTCTGCGGAGAAGGTTTCTTACGTTAGCTCCTCCATAGTAGTAAATATCCGCAATAGAACAAAGCTGCGGCAATCAAGCATAACTGCAGTGTCTAACCACGCATGGTAAAAAGACGAGTCCGGGGTTGGTAAAATTATTGTTAAAAAGCAACCTTACCAACTGTTGAGCACAAATCAAGAGTTTTTTCCAAGTTTTGATGCCTCCAACTTTCATAAATTGGATTATGAATCTTCGTAAGTTAGGTCAAATATCGTCGCCATTTTGTATTTTGTACGAATGTGCGAAGGAGGCTAGCAATGTGAGTGGTATAATATCAAGATATATGGCAGCCTTGTTCAGGTCAACGTGAGGTGGCTCCATAAACAATGATGTCGTTTCGCACTTCTTAGCAGACTGAAATATGTAGTTGCGCAGATTAAGAGACAAAAAAGTTGATAAAAGTACTACACGCCATTCACAACAGTATAATCGCTTGAATAATCAACAGTCATAACAACCCCGGACTTGTCCTTTAAAGAAGATCAACGGAGATAGTGAAGTAGCTTAGCTAGGGAGACTGGAAACAAGTACAAATTTCGCAGCAAGATCGAAAACAAAAGAATGAAACATCAGCTGCTTTGATTGACACCAAAATTCAAAGCGATTACCGACTGCAGGCAAAGGACATTGTTTCAACCAGTAATTCAAAACAAACAAAGCTTCAAAAGTTGCCCTGAAACCAGAAGGCAAACTGTCTCCTTGTGCATTCGAAAGGTGTTTTCATGCGTTTATAAAGATGAAGGATAAATCTAAAGATCTGCATGCAGGTTTTGTTTATTTGATCATGGTTAGTTAGACACTGCAGTTGTGCTTTATTGCCGCCGCTTTGTTCTTTTTGCGGAGGATATGATTATTTGCTACCACGGAGGAGCCAGCATCAGCGGCCGAGGAAGAAATAAGAGCAACGGAGCAACGTTTCTTCGTTTCTTACTTCAAACATCCTCTATGGTGCTCCTCCGCACAAACGTCTAGTTTTTCTGCCGCAGAAGCAACTAAGAACTACACTGACACATAACTGCGGTGTCTAACAACCTGTGATCTGATTCAGATGCTGGAAAGTAAATGATTCATTTAAATTCTAGACAGTGGCGACCCCAGCTCTGAAAAATCCGAAAGAAGTAGGGGGGATTTTGGCATAATTTTTCAATTTAAAGGTATACCCAACTAATTTTATGTAATGTTTCGTTGACAATTTGTACCGGCTTTTGAGATTTGGGGACAAGCCTTCCCAGTCCCCCCCTGTGGCGCTGCCACTGATCCTAGATATGCTAGAATTGTATCGGGAGCAAAACATTATGGCTACCCCATGACCATGACATGAATTGAAATGCATTAACTACCAGTAACTGCTACGAGCGAGAAGTAGAATAAGATTTGTTTTTTGAGACACCCTGTAGAAATAAATGAATAAGTTGCACCTGTCGTCTGTGCCGTAATTCACAAAAACAACTTTTTAACAGAAGTTAATCCCAGTTAACTGTGAACCCCTTCCGGAAATCATCTGTCAGTGATTTGATTTTAACGGATTGCCCCACAACGCAAGACTTCCTTTCTGAGCTGAGAGAGGGAATTTGGAGGTTTTTGCACAGTGGACTTTTGGATTAGAAAGTCGTTAAGTTTGGTAATGACAACATACACTTAACGTTGAGAGAACTTTTAAGTCACCAATGGCACGAAAGCTGCTGTAAGTATTTAGTTGTTGATGTGTTGCACGGCAGCTGGTTATTGCCGGAGTAGTTCATCATTTATTCACGAAGAAGGACAGAACAGAGCGAGATTTTTCTTTAGATGTTTCTGTTTAAATGTGTGGTTTTTTGTTGCAGCGAAATATTAAATCACCATGCTGGCTTGGCTTGATGCAAAGTAGAGTAAAAACTCTTTGGGAAAGCACCAGAAAAGGATGGACCAAGTTAGAATTTATTCAGTTTGATAATGGGTCGGCGCTTGAATAGAATCAAGAAGCATTGTTACAATAACTCACTAGAAAGATAACAATGCGTCCAGTCCCAAACTTGCTTTAGCCAATCCAAACGAATTTTTGCTGCAATATGGAACAAGCTTTTCTCTACACAAGATGCTCTTCCCTTTTTAATCTAACATTCTTTTAAACGATATTTAAAATCGTCATATTGTTATTTTTCAAAGGACGTGATGAAATATTTATGTTGACGTAGACTTAACTTTAACGAAATCTCTCTTCGTTTTAAAGTAGCTCTGCTTTCGTGTCTAGTGAACACCGAGATGTCGTTTCGCGAAACCACTCTCCTCAGCAACCAGTTAATTTCTCCACTATGATTCGCGCTATCAGAAAGTAGGGAAAAAATGTTGTATTGTTTTGTCAGGGCAATCAACGGTTGCATAAGTCGCAGTATTTCTGGCAGTGCTGGCGTTACAAATCCTGGTTCAAATCTTTTTGTTGATTTCAGAAAAGTGGATTTATCTCCAAAACTACTTGAAAATACTTTGATCTTACTCGAATTTGCCGCCCCTGAATCCTGATTTCATTTAGATTTCGAAAGGATCTTACGGGAATGTTTATCCATTGATGTCACAATAGAGGATTGCGCTAAAGATGCTGGCAATGAATGTTTTACCGAGATACATTGCGTTCGAATTACGAATCTTTAACGATTCTAAAGGAATTCGATTAAAGAACGCAGTGCATCTCGGTAGAAAATTCCTCACCGCTATCTTTAGCGCAATCGCTTATTGTCATGATGTTAAAAATATACTTCTTCTATTTGAATGTTCAGTTTTTAAAGTTTGTTTTTATTATTTCAAAATATTAAATCTTAATATACCTTTTATTTCTTGATGCAAAGTTCATTTAAGAAGTTAAATAATGCGATATTAAGAAATCGTTGACGAGCTACTTTTCAAAGACAATAATAAAATATTTATGCAGAGCTTGTGGATTTAACGATCTGTTCAACCAAAGATCGTTTCACTTCAATAGATAGCCTGCAAACAGCCTTTGGTTACCGTGTTGCTAGGCAGGAGAGGAAAGAAAGAAACTTCTTCCTTCCCGTTCCTCCTCAGTGACCAATATCTGCGCGCAGGCAATCAATAGCCTTTTCTGTGAATTAAGTGACATTACATTTCATTAAAGGACAAGTCCGGGGTTGCTATAAATGTTGTTTATTCAAGAGATTACACTGTTGTGAATGGTGCGCAGCACTTTTTTCAATTTTTTCTCTGTAAATCTGCGAAACTACATATTTCAATCTGCTAAGAAGTACGAAATGACGTCAATTTAAATGACGTCACTTCTCGTTAACCAGAACGAGGCTGTCAAATGTGTTGATATCATACCACTCACATTGCTAGCCACTTTATCTCACCTTCACAAACTCGTACAAAATACAAATTGGCGACGATATTTGGCCTAACTACGAAGATTCATTAACCAACTCATGAAAGTTGAAAGTATCAAAACTTAGAAAGAATTCTAGATTGGTGTTCAGCAGTTGGTAAGGTTGCGTTTTGATGATAATTTTATCAACTCCAGACGTGTCCTTTAAGATCTTGAAAGTATGATTTTTCAATGCACATGTGTACTATTTGAATGACCAGTTTTTTGTTGAAATGTTTGTTTGTATGCAAAATATTAAATATTTATTTATGTTACATTTCTTGATGCAACATTCTTCTAAAAAATTATATATGTCATAACTTCGCTAGCTTGTTACTTTTCATTGACAATGATAAAATATTCATACTGAGCTTGTGGATTTAACGATTTGCACAAATAAAGTATGTCTAAATAGGCTGTTTTGTAAATCAAGTCAAAATCTTGAAAGGATTTGCTGAGGTATTCAGACGCATGGGAGGATTTTGTGAGGATCAGATGTTTCACAATGCTACTTTCCATATTTGTTTCCATTTGCTGGGAAGGATTCTGTGGTTGTGGCAGCGAATTTCTATTTGAGCAAACAGGCTTATTGCGTTAGATGTCTTAGAGGCCCTTTACATGAGACCCGACATGAAACATGCAGGCATGAGGTTCATGTCAGGTATCATGTAAAGGGCCTCCTCGTAGTGGGTGGCAAAGGATCATGGTACTTAGTTAGCCTAAATTTAGAATATTTTGTCAATCATTCCATTAATTTTGTCAACTGTAGTTAGAATTTGTCGAGGGAGTGATTGAAAGCAAGCTAAAACACACGAAAAACGTGGAAGACTTTAGCCAACCATTCTGCTCTGAGAAGATTTGAATGTAGAGGCCTGTAGAGGCAAAGGGATTTATTAACTGGTTAATTAAGATCAGGCTTGTTATTGCCGGCCATTCAGTTGATATTGTCAACTTTGAGAGGACTTAAATTTACAGGGGAAGGATTTGTTAACGGATTGATAAAATAAATATTCCTGCAAAAGATCTTAGGTAATTGGTTAATCTGTAAATTGTCTAAATTTAGAAAAGTTTTACCGATCTTTCATTTTAATATTGTCAGTTTTAAGAAGACTTATATTTAGAGGCTAAGGGATTTGTTAACGGATTAATTAGAATCAAGCTGTGTAGAGAAGAATATTCGCAAGAGCTGTGAAATGGTGATCTAACAGATAATAGTGACTTATGGTTTCCAGCACAACGTGTCACCATTATCAAATGTATGGACTACAGGAATGATTAATGTGTATGCTCTTTGTGAAGAATGATCTGCCGCGAGCCGTTTTGCCAAGATATTAATCTTTTCATTTAAAGATTTTGGTAATTTTGCTGCATTTGCGTAATCTTCAATTTGGACGAAGAAACCTCGTTGTGAGGCTGACCTGTAATGTCGAGGCTTAGTTGGAAGCCTTTCTGGCATAAGTTTAAAAATATAAACTACGCACAAGAAATTGCTGGCGCGGCAAAAGTGTCTTAAAGTTTAAGAAACTACCTACCAGCCCCAGACCTTAGTTTTGTACTTAGTAGAACAAAGAGAGATTTGTTGTAAGGTAGTAGCGTCAGTTGATTTTGATTGGCACCGCTATTCAAAGCGATTTGCGACCGCAGGCAAAAGAAATACTCCCAACCAGTTACCAAAACAAGCAAAGCTGCAACAGTCGCCCTGAAACCAGGAGGATAAACCAACGCCTTGTGCACGCGAATGTTGGTTTTTAAGGGATTCCACACCTTATGACGAAAGAGGAAGGGTACTTCTAAACCATATGCCTCCTTGGAATATGATGATGCAGTTATTTCATCATGTTGTCATGTCATTCTTTGGATCACCAATTGAGGTTTTCTGCTTGAAAGATTTCCATGATTTTAGTCTTTCGCTTCTTTTCAAAGCGATTATCAGTTTCGTTCGATCATGGTTCGATCAAGCTCTGTTTCTTTTGGGGCGGCTCATTAAGACATTGACAAATATTTGATAAAATTTTCGAAGTCCCGTGCTGGTTTTCTTTGAAATTTTTGTGCCCCCTTCAACATTGCACGAAAAATATTTTGATCCCCCCTCCCCTCCCAGTATATATGATAACTGTCACAAAACTTCATGATTTCAACTGGATGAAGATTTACACCGTCAAAGTAGCACATAAAAGAACAAACTACTGGGTGAGAAAAACAAACGCCTGACGTTTTAAAAAATTGTCCTCCCAGAATATCATAGTAATGCCGTCCGAAAACTATCTTGTTTCGTTCTCGGTATGTCCAGTTAGGCTCAATAAGTTAACCGGCTTTGATCGGCCATTCCGTCCCGTCAGAATGGGATATTTTCTCCAGAAAGCCCCTTTCGAAAACCTGCAAAAACGAGTGAAAACACCAAACAAGATTCCTTTGTTCCCCTTCTTAGCAATAATGACACTTGGATGTGTTCATGTATTTTAGCCTCTTGGGAGAATGGAATCCCCCTGAACATGATATTCATACAAGGAGGAAGACTTTTCAACCCGAGAAGAGGGAAGCACATGCTAAAGTTTGCTGAAAGTCATCGCGCTGACTTTTTAACACATCATGGAAATTTGCTAGTAATTTTAACACGTTTTGTAAGGTTTCTCTCAAAGGGGATTTTTTTAGAAAATCGCTCACAGAATCTAAAGGGAGTGACCGATCTTAGCCAGGAAAATTTCTAAAAATAATTGAACATGTTAGCTATTCAATCAGGTATTGCAAAATTTCATTGCTTATATTCTCAGGGTGCACTAGCCTTTCAAACACTGGGCGTTTTTTGACTCACCCGGTAGCTTTTCAGAAACTGACAGAATTATCTCAAACTCTTTCATCGCTCCTTCATGAAATTTGCGTTATTTTTCGTTCCCCTTCTCTTTTGGTAGTCAAAATTTTGGCACCCTCACCCAGATGTGTTTCACCCCCTCCCCGGTAAGAATTAATGACCCCTCCCTTACCAATGTTTTTTACTTTTAGGTATTTCTTGAAAGCAAAATTGGATGATAGGAAGTACGAAGCAGCATGTGTGGTGAGCTCATTTTCTAATTCCACAGTTTTCTACAAATTCCCAGGATGGCCTTATTGTGTTAATGTTGTTTCACCGCACCTAATTGAAATCGACCCTGTTTTTTGATGAATCTCCACCCGTTTTTAGAAGTACCTGTATTCACTAAACTTTTGTTCTGGCCAGTTTGGGATCGCGATAAAAATGGCAAAACAATTTTTTCTTAATTTCTTCCGCATGAATTTTACAAGAAATGGAAAACACTAATGATTTTCTTTCGTAAAACTGAAGAAACAGTCAAAACCAGTCGAACAACGTTCGATAACATGCCTCAGAAGATTTAATTCCCGGGGGGAGGGGGTACGTAATTTGTTGAGGGTACGGGTATGTGCCGCCCATATGGGTGAATTTTCGGGCTCCAAATTCTCTCACCAATGGTCACTTTTTCGGCAGATATTCCTTATACGTGTGTGAGTTTGGCAGAAATTGGCAAAAAATTGTCAAAAATGGGTAGTTTCCGACCAAAATTCATAAACTGATGGCACCTTTTGGTAATTGGAAGAGGGTAGCTTTCTGAAAACTGGGCAGCAGAACCCCGCCCATCCACAAGTCATGTGCCCCCCCCCCCGGGAGTTAATTGAAGCTCTACATTTTTTAATCAAGTTTTATGTTTCATGGTCAACAAAAACGTCTATGTCAATCGCAATTCTAATTTGCTTTGCAGCATATTAAAAATTGTGATGCAGCGTGTTAAAATTACCGGCAAACTTTAACTGATGCAAATAATCTTGGTTTTTAGCAAGAGTTTTAAGATACGCTGTTGTGCGAAGTTCTTTGAAGATTGTTGACCCGTGAGTGTACAGAGGCAACATCAAAAGCATATAGGCTTAAATTCATGAGTGCTTTAAGATCAAGGCTCAGTCTTTTTTGAGCAGTTATTGTCTTTCCACTTTCAAGAGCTGTGCAAAGCTTTACTCAGTATAAACAGATGCGAAGAGAGCAGTAACTATTTCAAGTTCAAAGCCGTATGTTTCAAATAGGCTTTTACCTTTTTGTCCCATGTTTCCTGCGTTCTTTGATTTGCTGATATCACTTGGTCAAAGGGGACTCACAATATTACTATGGAAAAGCGGACCCAGCTTTTCAAAGTAGCCTAAACAAGCGGGTGTTCTCGTACACTCAACAAAATCGCTTCAATATCTTGCCTAAAGAGCTTGAACGTTGAGAAAGAAACTTGTAGTACAAAGAATGATGTTGTCATTACCTACAATTCGCAAAATGCATATCTTTCAGGCATAAGCGTAGGGGGAAATAAAATTTAGGGGGGCTGCCCGATAGAAGATCCATTGTTTACCTAAGTTTTGCCCCACTTTAGGCCGATTTTCTGCCCGATTATTGCTAATTTTGCAAATTTTTCCAAAGTTGGGAGGGCTGCAGCCCCCCCAACCCCCCTGTCTCCTACGCCTATGCTTTCAGGCAGTAATCTTCCTCTGTAGAAACAAACTAGATCCATCGAAGCTGCGAGAACTCTAGACAGCGGCTTTTGGTAAGCAACGACAACAACTATCTGAATAGTGCTTCCTGATTGGTTGAAAGCTAAATTCTACCAATTTGATTTTGGGCCACTGTTAAGGAGTAACATTATATACTGTAGGTCCCTGTTGACCAAGTGATATCAGCAAATCAAAGAACGCAGGGAAACAAGGGACGAAAATGCATAAATCTATATTTCAAGCTCAGAGCTGCTCAAGTCTCCCGGGGGGGGGGGAGCTCTCTGGTTTATCCAGCAAAGGGTGCCTCAGGTTACTTTTTTGGGTCTAAAATTTGGATGAAACTTGTTTTTTGTGTCAATGAATTGTAAAGTTACTTTTTTGGGTTCGTCAAGTCCTGCGGTACCTTTTTCGGGCTCAAATTCTGGTTAAAGTAAGAAAATTGAGAAAAACATACTTTACAAACAAAATTTGAAGTCAAGTAATATTACTGTAGCCAAAATGCTTGAATATCCTTAGATTATAAGAAATCTAATCAGTTAGGCCATTTTTCCATAGATTTAAGATACTGACTTCATAACCTTCGGGTATTTTGGGTCAGAAAGATATTTTGTTCGGTTCTATCTTTATGCTAAACAGTATTTTTGGGCTGATGCTTTGTACCCTATCACGAGCACCCGTATCCTAAATATATCTGAGTACCCCCTGGGGTTTCAACGTTCTGGTTTTGCATTCTTGGGATATTGCACCGAGCTAGTTACCGTGGAAGTTTCTAGTCGTTTTCAAATTGTGCTGAACGTTAACTCAGATTTTGCTACCGTCACATTTTTCACCGTTTTCAAAATGTGCTGGCATGTTGTGAACGCAGTTTTAGTATCTACGATGATTTCAACAAGTTTTTGATTTTCCACGAAATCTTTCACGAATAGTTGAAATGGCACCATTTTGAAAATGATCAAAGTTTAAAAAACTTTCCATGACAGATTTACAGAAAGAGTATCCAAGCAGTTCAGTTTAAAGAAAAATGAAACAGGATTTTACACCCACATTTCAGAAGCTGTGACAGATGGAGCCCAATGCTTGGGTTTCGTATATTTGGCTATTTTATTTAGTTCCGGCACGGGCTGTTGGAAACTCGGACTTGAAAATAAGATTTATGATAAATCGAGTCTTCCTAGGCCATTATTTCGTTTCTGACATATCAAGTGTCAGTTTTAGTCCCTGTGCGTGGTAGATGGGCGTGACTAAGAGCCATTATTTCGCCCAAATGTCAACCTGCCACGTACGGGGCTTCACCGGCAGGCCAAGGATAAATTGATTCACTGATACCGTTTTGTTTCTTTTGCAGCTTTTCGAGCGAGTGCTCTGTGGATATAACAAACGAGAGTTGAAAGGAAAGCTTCAAGTTGTTTACAGCGACCTGATAACTCAGCTTGAGCGAATCCAGCGATGGGATTTCGTCAAAGCCGCTTGCCCTTATGTGATCCAATGTGTTGCTCAGATCCTTAGCAACAGAAGTAACCTTGGAATGAGTGACCGACTGTCGGTAGCCGTTACGAGGTTCTTAGCAACGACTCATTGGTGTTTCCTTGAAGCGCCTTCGGAATGTGGCCTAGACCCGACTCAGGTGGTTTATCCCGCCAAAGTTGTGCAGCTGTTTATCGAGCTGTTGGTGCCGTGTGCTCATAGCATACGAGAAGAGGACTTGACATTCAGTTTGAAATGTGGGATATTTATTTGGCAGCCATTATGGAAGAACTCGTGTCCGGATATTCCATCATTCAAGCGTCCGGTTTTGCTCGAGAGATGTAAGCAAGGCACGGTTGATTTGACATCCGGGCCGTCTCATAAAGGGCTGGTGAAGTATTTTGACATCATAGTTCTGCGGAGTTTGTCCTCATGTTATTTATCAGAAGAAAGCATGTCTTGGTCATTAGTTTACATTCTGCAGATTTTGCAAGCTGAACTGTACTCGTTTTGTGATATTTCAGATGGATGGACCAGCATCAGGAATGCAAGGATAAACGCTAAAAAGAGCGCCTCCGTGCAGCAAAGCCTTCCATTATCAGTGTCCCATCTAGACACTGGAAGTTCAAGTCCAAGGTCCATCAGTCCGGATGGTAGCTTAGGTGTTCCGGATTTTGTCAATGTAAAGAAGCACTTCGAAGAATTAGAGCCTATTTATTTATCGGAAGAATATGAACAGTGGTTGAAAGAAAGTGGAAAATTGCGTCATTCATCCATTCTCGATTTGGTGTACAAAATTACCCAGAATGCTAGTTTAAGACTTTGTGAGACACTTTTGTATATGTTGCACGTGTTGTTGGAATTAGGTATTGTCGCGAATGATGTAAAAAACGGAACAGAAAGCGAGAAGAATGGAATGGAAGGGACTGTTGATTGCAGACTGGAAACAACAGTGTATTGTTTGCTTGATTTGATCACGATGATTGGCTGTGATAACAATGACTCTGGAATACGGGGCTCGAAAGGACAAAGCCTTCGAATTTTGTCACATGACATGTTTGGAAAGCTAGTGTCTGGACATCGGCAGCAGATGAGTTTGTTGTTGGTGTTGTATATTAAGAAGAAATCTGTGCGAGATGTTTTGAATTTCTTGCATTCATTCACGGGGCTCTGTTTTGGGAAGCTATTTCTTTCGCCGTCGCCAAAGCATGGTAGGCCTAGCCTTGGTGATATCGGGGCAGCTCACAGCAGTCTGCAGAGTGTTTCCAGTGGAGGAAGTACTTCAGAGATTAAGGAACGAAATGAAGAGAACCTTATGAAGTGGCTTTGTATGCCTTTGCTTGAGAAACTGATGTCTGAGGAGAAATTTTGTAAGGAGGTGAGTGTTAATTATTCTCATCTAAGTTAGAGCTGCCCCAAGTCTATTTCGTCAATCAAAAGAGAATGGGCAAAGGAAAATTAAGAAAAGGAAAAGCGAAATAATGTTTCGTTGTTCACTGTATAAGACAGACTTATTACAGATGACGAAATAGACTGGGGGCAAGTCTCCATCTAAGTTAGCCTTTGACTCACAGATTAACATTTCAGTTCTGAATATCGGCTATATACTTTTATTTCACAGCCCGCCAAACGCGTAAAATTTTTTACTCACTCGATGTAGATAGAAGGAATGCAAATATTTCGGACTAGCAAGAACAGTGTAGACTAACTACCTCAGTCCCAGTTTCCGGTATGTTCATTGGATTTATCCAGGAGCGCAATTACGACATGTAATTAATCTAAAGAATAGTATAAACGAGAGGCTGATCCGATGCACCTTTGTTATGGATCCAGATAGCATACGTTTCCAATCTTTAAAAAGCTGGGTGTAAAATTCTATGATATATTTCTTTGAACTGAATAGCCTCAAAGAAACTTGAAATATTTTACAGTAAATCTGCCGTTGGACTTTTCTGAAATCTTCAATATTTTCAGAATTACAGTGTTTTTCATCTTTTTTAAGAATTCAAGAAAATTTTCGAAAAAAATTAAAACTATCGTAATTTCTATGTTGACTAAAGATCAAATAACTTTCAAGAAAACCATAGTTTAGGGATGCCTACAATATGGCATCAAGCAAAAGTCTTTCACTTGTCTGGTTTGTGATTTAGAAATTTGATGACGTCACAACATAAAATGAGCTGAAATATAAAATAGGCTGTAATTTCGACAAATATTCAAGATTTCAGAAAAGTCCGACGGTAGAATCATAGAAAAGTGGCTAAAGTTTCTTTCAAGTCATTCAGTTTAAAGAAATAGGTCATTGAATTTTATACCCGCCTTTTTTCGTAGATTTAAAGATTTGGAACCTATGCTGATCCAGATTGTACGGGTATGGCGTAACTGAGTCGTAGTTTATTACAGGGGATGTTCAGACCTTGGAAAGTAGAAAGGTTCGATGTGGAGCATCTGTTTTAGAATGTTATTCTGCGTTGAATTACTGACCCTATTCAACCTCGTTCCCAGGGTGTTCTTACGTCATACGCTGATCACGAAGCCGAATGAACACCCTGGTACACTTCGATGAAATGCGCCCAGAATCTGGGTGTGCATTTGGTAGCCATTATGGATAACCGTTGGCTAGGCAACGGTAAGCGGCGGAAAATGGCCGCTGCTCTAGCACTAATTCTGGTGAAAATAGATTGAGAAACTAAAAACAAACACTTCGAGGACCTTATTTCAACCTTTTTGAAGGTATTTGAGCAATAATCTGGTGTTGGTAAGTATGCTTAATGTGAAAATAATCTCGATTTGTTTGGAGCGAAAATGGGCCTAAGTTGTAGATTCGAGAAACTTTCACCGCAGCTTCGAAAATGAAATGGCTTGTTATTCTTCGAATTTCGCAAATAAATTGCAAATGATGGTCGATATAGGTAAAGAATATCGTTTTACGCTGAATTTTAACATATGGAGGTCGTTTACCCCACGCAAATCGGATTTACGGCCCTAAATGGCGAGCAGTCAATCAGATTGCCGAACAGCCTCTTGTATCCCAGAGTAGAGGTAGAGCAACGAACTCACTCGGGGACGAGACTGGACCCTATTCGTTCTGAGGAAAATCCAGCCCAAGTCAAGTAAACATACAGCCCGATCATGAACCGATGAGATCACTCCGTAGCTTATCGAGGAACTTTGTTCAATTTAGACTCGTACAATTGCCTTTGAAAATGCTGTAAAAATTTCAACTAAGAGTAAGTTTTATAGAATCATAAGTAGCATTGTATCTTTTGAAAAATGTTCTTCAGCCAGATTCTAGTCGGGGGTGTAACTTATGTAGGTGAGGGGGGGGGATCTCCCTTGGAGGTCACATCGCGGACTAACCAGATTCACAATGGACCTTTTAGCTCTTCGAGGAAAGAATCTGAATTGAAAGATGTTATGATGCATTTTGAAGAATTTTCGAATGTGCATAATAGTAATAGAACCTGTAACTCCACTCGATCGAACCTCGCGTATAAAATTGTATAAAAGTAACGCTCGATCCAGGCTCTTTTGTTGAATAGCTTAAAGGTCTATTTACTCTTCGATCTCGTATTTGCATTCTGCGAAATCTCATCCACTTTTAAGAGTTTCAAGGTGTTTTTTCTTCATTTTCCAGGGTTGCAGAGAGGTCGTTTCCAAATTGTTTTCATACATACTGACGCGCCATCCAAAAGCCTTAAGAAAGATGTTTATGAATGGGATTTTAAATTCATTTTCAAAGACAGGAGCAAAGCCCCAAAGCGAGTCACGAGATCCCAGAACATCATCAAGCAGTTCTTTACGAAATCGTGCCTCCACTCATCACAGTGTCAGGAATGCCAAGAGAGAATCGAAGAATAAAGGCAGACTTAGATCAAGGACAAATATGGTGCTGGACGCATTTTCACCAACGCTTTCAGAGAGTGGCAGCATTAAAAGATCCAAAAAGGTAACATTTTAGTGTTCACACCTTTATCAACTGAGTGGCCCCATATTAGAACTTTTCTTAATTTCTTCGGATTGCTTCATGTTGCTGATTGATGGCACAGGAAAGTGAAAAAGTAGTTGCTGCAAAATGGCACTTTCTTTGCCCTCTTAAAGTACAAAATCAAGCAAATACTGCATTGTTGTTCTAGAATTTTTTCTACAGTTTAAGGGTGTGTTTGATTGCTACCAATTCTGAAAACGGTAGCCTTGGAAGACTCGGAATTTGTGTTTGATTGACTCCCAAATTCCGAAAACGGCAGGTTTCGCAGGTTTCGCAGGTTTGGCAGGTTTGGAAGGGCTGCCGAACCTTCTGCTCCAACAGGCGGAAGGTTTGGCAGACTTTCAAGAGATTCTCGTTATCATTTGTAAAACTTTGAAAATGAGGTGAATTTGCTCGTGCTGCTATGGTAATTGAGTCAGTTCAGGCTTTGTTGCCAAGCACCAGACTCGTCTTCGCGTTTTTCGTCTGGAGACCTCGTTTTCGCCAGGCTGAATCTGAAATCTGCTGTTTGGAGAATTTTGTGTTTGATTGGGCACTGTGTTTCCGTCTCTGCGAAGTCTACCGTTTTCAGAATTTGGTAGGTTTGGAATTACCAATCAAACACGCCCTAAGAAAGGTTAATTGGATAGGGTAGGGAATCTATTCTTCAGCACAGTAAGTAACTTTATTTTAACAGAAACGTGATTCGTGATGCTTTACTTCATAAAATTCGCTTTTGCTGTTTGAATTGTGTACGCAAATCTACAAAAGTGCATAACGCACTGCTTTGAATAGACCACTTCAGTTAACAGCCTCATTTTGGAAATTATTCAAAATTCTTTCATATGGAATTTTAGATGCCAAATTCGGATTCAGCTCCCAAATTTTAGTCTAACCATGAGTTTTCATGTTGCTAGCGGTCGTAATTGCAATTTTATGGCAATGTAAAGTTTGAAAACCTATGAAGGATTTGACTGCGAAAATGACTCGGGGGTGTAAAGTTCACCCCGAACAATTTTCCACGATCAAATCCCTTATAAATATTTGAATTTTACTTTGTCATAAAACCAACATAACAACTGCCAGCAGTTTGAACACAGGGGCATCAGTCTAAATATTCGTAGTTATTATTTAGTATTTCTCGATATTGTTATTTTTAATACTTTCATTATTTCTCGATACTGTTGTCTTTCTTGCTTCTGAAGAGCCGCGAATACTTTGACCAATGCGAAGGAGAGTAGGAAATGCGAAGGAAGTGAGGGAGAGAAAAGCGGAGGAGGATGCCCCTGTGGTTTGAACACATGGAAGTAGACTAAAGTTTGGGTGCTAAATCCGAATCTTGGTTTGAAATTTTCATATGAACAATAGGAAGAAACTTTGTTCGTCAATGATATCCGTACAGTCAGTAAACGAACCCTTTTGCAAGTATTTTAGCAATTTAGAATTCAAGCACAAGTGTCATACGTTGATATGCTTCTCATCTCATTTCAGCTGCCACTTACAAGAACAAAAGCTGGTGTATCGGTCGATGATTTGGTAGCTTCTGATGCGGGAAGCCCCGAGACTGATGACTTCGAGTCAACTCCAGTGAAGACAAAAGTGTCCAGAGAGAGTCCAAGCGTATCAAAAGCGAATAACAACAAATTCAAGATTTTTAAAGGAACAAAAAGATCTCGACTTCAGTCGATTATTTACAGCCCATTGGATACTGAGGACAACTCGCCTGTTTTTGTTGAGAAAGTAGCGAAACCGAAATTAGTGGATTTGAATGCTCTTCATGAAGGAATGCGTCACTTCCGGTTTATCACGTGTTTTGTAGCTCCGGGTCATCTACCGGAAGTTCCTTTGCTTGGTGCACTACTTGATTTGGTAACTATATGAATTTATCTTCCTTTAAGTAGTTGATGTGACTTGACACAAATTTTTTGTTCTGAAACTTGATTGATTTATGTGTCATGCACATCTGCCAAATATTGTCATGTTAAGTTGCATTGTTATTGAATGTGAGTTGGCTGCCACGAGTGGAAGAAGGAGAATTTGCTTATGTAAGGAATTTATCCATGGATATGGAGATTTATAAATCTCAGTCAGTCTTCTTGCCTCCACTATGTTAACAAATGATTTGTGGTCCAAAATTTTATAATAGCCTTAACCCTATCTGACCTGGGTGATTTGAAACACCCAATGCCTGGGGGCGGATTCTGCCTTCCCCCTCTTTATCTCTGTTGTCGCTTGAGATATGGCAACCAAATTTGGCACAAAGGTTGTTCCTTATATAAACAATGAATTTTTGAAACAATGGTTTAAGTGGCATAGTTGTTGTTGTTGCTAGAGCATGATTAATACTATGACGTCATCTGACGTCTTAAAAATGAAAGTGTGTTAAAAGGTCGTAAATCTTTAATTTTTGTATAGAAATGAAATAGATTGATCAAAATAGATGTAAATTCATAGTTTAGACTTTATTGGACCAATTACAAAGGATTAAGAGAGATACAATGTATATTTTTCAAAGAGTGGTGCACGAAAACTTGGTTACCATGGAGACAAGGCTAAAAATAGAACTCCAAAATTGCTACTGTTTCATTGCTATATGATAGAAAGTTATAATTGCTACGTCTCAGAGGCATCCAGTAAACAGGGAAAAACGTATAAATGAAAATGTACGAGGGGAGCGGAATCCGTCCCCCCAGGTCAGATAGAGTTAAATAGTGGACTCAACATAATAAACCCATGGACGTACAATAAACTTGTAACTTGTATGGAAACACTGTCTACTTCTGCAAGAGAACAATAATCAAAATATAAGATAAACCTGTAACTAGAGAGAAAACTGTTAAATCTGGACAGAATTGGATGTTGTTATTTTCCTGTTTTGGCGTAAGGCCTTCATCAGAGTGAGACACTAGTTTAGTTATTCGGAATCAGTATATGTAGCATTGGATAGCTAAGAGCAAGCTCGATATATTTCCTGTCTTCACGGACTTCATCTGTCAAGGCTTCACTGCCAAAGTTTTGCACAAAAGTTTGTGCGATAACGGACTGACACAGAGTTTACATTATCGGATGTTGGTACGAGAAATTCTTCTTGAGACTAAATAATCAAGCCATTTTTCTCCTACTTTGACTTGGAATAAAGTCAGTTGGAAAAATCCTTTACTACGTGAGCATTGTGTGTGGGAAAGGTACCATTTAGTTAAAGCTTTGTATCAACCAAAACGGATTCCAGTGCCCTGTTGCTAGTTGTTTATAGAGTTATGACATGGAGTTCCGTGTTTCCTCCGTGCTCCTGTGACTTGATGATGGCGCTTTGGCTCATAACATTACTCTGACAAACCTGACCCTACTTAGGCCCAGTACCAATCTGATTGCGAGATTTGAAAATTACTGTGGTTACGGCAAAATGCGATAGAATTTTCGACTTTATTGAAGAACTGATAGCATTCCCACGGGATTCGAGATGTGATTCCATCATAATTCCATTGACGATTGAAGAAAATTTGGCCAAGTCATTCTTTGTTTCATTATGAGTCCCTGTTGTTGTGTAAGGTTTACCGCAGGGATACAAGGGACTCATCGTCATATACGTCTAGTATTTTTACACGATTTCTTTGCTTCCCAGTTTTAAAAGCTCTTTGTTGACAGCCAATGCTCTATATTCTGATAGCTTGAAGTAAAAATTGATTATCGGTTAGATACATCCAATTGACCTGATGATTTTAAGATAACAGATCATTGCAATTGCTATCTTATTAAAATTGAGTTAGCACTTAATTATTGTGGCGCCTTGTCCGTCCCGATAATCGTAGCAGCTGTACTGATAACGAAAATTTCTGTTTCTGAAAACCTTTTGCGTTGTTTTCACAAGATGGCCTTTCTGCTGACCTATGAAAGTTGAATCTTAGAACGAGGACGACGATAAGAAAAGACATCTTCATTTTTTTTTCTTGATGAAAATACAATCCAGTTACATGACGAAAGAAAATTGACAGTCTAGGTGAAAATGAATTAAGGTCACATCTAGGATATGAAAGACTTAATTTTATAAAATTATGACATGGTTAGTACGTTTTGATTCTGGCTGGAGTCATCTTCAGCGAAGAAAATATGTGCACGAGGTCCTTTTAAACTAAAACAACATATTGTTTTTTTTGTTTTGTTTTCAGTTTATTTTGAGTGGGCTTGTCAGGATTTCTAGCTACTGAAAGCTAATTTAGGCCCACTGTGCATGCCGCATCCAGGCACGGGACCCCTAGTTTAACGTCCCTTCCGAAGGACGGCGAGGTGAGTTGCGAGGTCAGGCCTCAGTGGTCACCCATCCGAAATCTGACCTCACTCGACCAAGCTTAACTTCAGTCACCTGACGAAGACTGTATAAGCCACTCGGCCACTCACCCCGCAAATGACATGCATGCAGGAGGGCAGAAATGCATGCATGCAGGAGGGCAGAAATGGCATGCAGGAGGGCAGAAATACCTAATAATGTAAAGTTAACATGAAAACAAGGAAGAAAAACAGGTTATAGTAATGTAGGATGAAAAACAAGGCCTAATACGGAAAGAACAGAGCGGTAAACAGAACAGAAAGAACAAACTCAAAATAAGACCATGGGAATAGATGACGTTTGGGAGCTCAAAGAGGGCGTATCTCGTTTTATTAAAAGACTTTCGTGAATAAGAAGGCCAAAATGATTGTCTGTTTTGCTAATAACTTAAAAGTCATCAAAGATGCTTTGTGGCCTGTGAAAGTTGAGCTTGCTGATAGAGGGTGTGCTTTCGGATGCGTTGAAAGTGCTAAGGCTGACTTTCCAACAGGCGCCCTTTGTTTCACTGGTCGTTTTTTAACCATTTATTTTGCCTTTCCTCTGCCATAAGTGAGCAACCACTTGTTAGATTGACTCAAAAAGATCGCAAACTCTGAGTTGAACGCTCACCTATTCAACTGTATAAAAGCCGAGGCAATCAAAGCTATGTCTCCTCCACAGCAGATACACAAACAGGACACAGTTATTTTGGGACACCCGGAAGACGAATTTTCACTCACATTATTTTATTTATTTCCCATCTAGAAAGCACCAGTATTGTCAAGAGCTGCTCTTCTTCTTGAGTGCTGCCATTTTGTTCATCAGTGCAACAAAGGAGGCTGGGACCCACTCTCACGACCCGAGTTCACAACGAAAAAGGACGTCGCTACCATGTTATACAAATGGGGTACAGCTATTGGTGGAAAACTTGAGGAAATCGTTCAAAGGGAAATTTATGCCATGAATGGTAATGGTAGTGAGCTCAAGAAGTCGGAGGCAATCGAAAGAAATGTCTTGCACGAAGGTGAGTTATTGTTGTGCTTATTTTTTATCGTTATTTGTTTGAAAATTATTTGCTAGAATCTGTTCTTAAAAGAATAGACATGGCTATTAGCTTTCTCCCGTAGCCGTTAAAAAAGGCTAAAGGATCGCCCACAAATCTATTCTTTCTTTAAGCCACATGATGAAACAGCGGGCTTCAAAGCTAGCAAACACAATAGATTATTTTTAGCTCGGCCCCCTTGGGGGCGTACATTACATGTTGAGGGTACGGTTATGTGCAGCCCATATGGGTGGGTTTTTAGGCCCAAACTTTCCTAAACAAGGGTCCTTTTTGGCAGATTTTCCACAAACTTGGGTGGGTTTGAGAGAAGTTTGCAATAAATTGTTGAAATTAGATATATTTCTGCCCTATAAATACCGCTCTCGTCACCAATATCAACTTCTTTTCAATCATGAAACAAAATTTGTCATTTAGGGCCTGATTACATGAGAGTTTTCAACCCCGGGGTTGAGTTTCAACCCACCTTGCCGAGTTGAAATTCCATCCCATCCCTCCATTCATTCTTTTGTTGATTTCAAATTTCAATTACATGGAGAAATCTCAACCCCAGGGATGAAATAATACCCGGGGCTGAAATTTCATCCCACCTTGAGCAAGCCGAGGTGAAATTTCTAAGGCATTAATCCCCATTGTTTTCAAAGTGTGCATGTCCATATAATCGCAATCTTGTTTCAACCCCGGGGTTGAATCGCCATTGACGCATGGGTCACACATTGTACATGGCGCGCTTTTTCATCCCCGGAGGTGAAATATAATGGCTTGCTTTTTCATACCCGGTGGTGAAAATATGCATGTAATAGCAAACTTATTTCAACTCGGTCAAGGGGGTTGCAACTCAACCCGGGGTTGAAAAACCTCAAGTAATCAGGCCCTTACTCTCGCAGAAGTTAAACCAAAGAAATTTCTGAGGATAATGCAAGGATTAAGAATTCTTTGATCTCCACTGCTAATGACTTAGCACTATTGTGCTATTGCAAAGGGCCGTCAGCGTTTTGCCAGCAAAATTTCAAGATAGCTTTGACGCTCAAATATTTATATGGAATTAATTCCTTTAATCATAAAAGTGGGTATGAAAGCAAGTTTTGGTGATTAGAAGAGGGTGCCTTTTTGAAAGTCAGTGAGTAGACCACCCTCCATCCACAAGTCATGTACCACCGGGCTTGACCTTGACCAGCTTTTAACCATTTTAATTACCCGCAGTACAAAACGTAGAAATAGCCTTAACTGAAGAAGAACTTCAAGCGCTTGCTCACAGGACAGGAATTGACAATGTCCAGAAGAACTTTGTTTACACTTTCGATATACTGTTGCAGACATCCATACTGTATCCAATAGAGTGCCGCAACTCAAAACCTTGTTTACACTTGAGACTTATTTTTCTTAGCGTCACATGCTTTCTCAAATATAGCGCTGCGACTGAAAAACCCTATTTACACTTTAAACTTATTTTTTAGTATCCCATGCGTTCTCAGATATAACGCTACACCGTATAAGCTTTGCTTACACTTAGGACTTATTTTTCTTAGCGTTACATGCCGTCTCAAATATAACACTGAAAGTTAAAAACCTTGTTTACACTTAGGACTTATCTTGCTAGCGTTACGTTCTGCCTCAAACATAACGCTACAACTTAAAAGCCTTGTTTACACTTTGGACTTATTTTGCTATCATTGCATGCTGTCTCAAATATAGGGCTGCAACTTAAAAACAGTTCGATTCAGCTGAAATCGTTGATCCGAAAAGTTACGTGTAAGCGTTTCTTTGCATATTTTGGCACTGAAAGACTTTGCGACGATTAAATCTTCTCTTGCTATGTAGAATAGCTGTGTGAAACAACGCTTCATGGGCAGTTGTGTGAAAATATAGCTGAGAATAATATGCAAAGAATCGTTTTAGTTTCTAGTCATGTCTTGTTTTGTTCAACAATGAGATAGTCGCAGATGCACCTGGTAACCCAAAAGAAAATGAACCGAGGAAGCTTTTCTTGCATAACAAATTTGATATACAAATATTCTTCGTAGCTAAATGACTTGGCAATATTCGTACAATTTTTGTTATCTTTATCGACATGGCAAATTAGGCCCCGTTCACACTGCTCCATTTTTGGTAACGGTTTTGCTGCATCAAAGCCATCTGTTCATTTCTCCGTTTTTGTACGAAAATGGAGTGAAAAACATCCGTTTTTGTCCGTTCACATTAGATCCACTAGATTACAAATATGTAACCAAAGACATCCGTCTTTATGCGTAGCCAACGATAAAGTTACTCGAACTGACCCTAAATTTTGTTGACAAAACAGGTCGGCGTGGATGACTTCAAACTTTCGCTTACGCAACACAGTCACTATGTACGTTTTTCCCCGTTTCCTTTGTAAGTCTGTTTCACATTTAACGTTAGGCACATGATACTTAATGAACATCCATCCACAAATCGACAGTATTTCTGATCGTTGACCAACCTTGACCTGGCAGCATACGTGCAGTATGAAGAGCGGTGCAGACTTTTGAATGGGATTGATGGCAGCAGCAGTTGCTGTAATTGTTGTTTTCCCGTCCGGAGTTCCTATCGTTTGGCATCATGCGCCTATGCTGCTAGCCTACCATCCAATGTGAGCTAGATCCCAGTATTTTATCTTAGTTTACTTAATTTTCTTTATCTATTTGAATGTTTTATTTTCATGGCCACAGGGTAGCCATTCATTGTCCCTTGCTCCTTGTGGTCCCGTCCCTGTAGTGTTGCATAGTTGTATCATAATTAATTAGAAAGTATAGTAGATTGTAGATGTAACATGTGTTGTAATTTCTTATATAGATATCAAAAACATCCGTTTTTGTGCGTTCACACTGCATTGCTCTGCACTTTCTGAAAAATATTGTTGAATGTTGGAGCGTTTTCAAAAGCCTTTGTTTTAGTGGATATCCACCTTTGATAGCGTTTTCGACAAACCTCCGTTTTTGTGGCGTTTTTGTGCGGATCACAAAAACGGAGGTTTCTCTTTCCATTTTTGTGCAAAATAGAGCAGTGTTAACGAGGCATTTCCCTCACTTCGCAAGGACCCTCAACTAACGCTCATCTCATTGCACTGAACTGATGTTGCTGCTGTGGAGAACAATCCATTTTAACACCCAAATAAAGACCCCGCTGAAACGATGCCTCACCAAGGTAAAAGGATGGCCCACCAAGAAATTTTGTTTCTACACTTTCCCGCCTTGTATCTGTTGTTTCCCCTTTCAATCTTTTGTTTCCTATTCAAAAATTATGCAGGTTCCGTCGTAGATTGTAGTCGAAAGTTCCCTTTCCCCTTGATGATATTTTGGATCCCTCTTGAAAGTGTTTAATCAAGTTTTCAGTGATACTAGCCGTGAACAAAAAGCCACAAGTATCCAGATGAATGATTCCTCAATCCAAGAATCAACAAACCTTTCACTATGAACCAGGATTTCCTCATTTTTAAGGCCACCAACTTGCTTCCATGAACTTCACCGCACCAATGGAAAATTTTTAACTGTCAGTTGCTTGCCTCACCTCTGAGACTACGCCGGAGCCTCATTCTAGAGTGCACAAATAAATCTGTTCATTTCCGTCTCAAATTTTTGTATGAAAGTCCATAAGTCCCAGTTTGAGCAAGGTGTTGCTGTTATCGTCGCTGTCGTTGTTGTTTTTGTTGTTGTTGCGATAACTGGGAGTATGTCGTGAGTCTAGCTAAGGCCTACTTTGCAGGGTTCTGCTTTACAAAATTTCACTCATTTTTCTTTTCCGTCATAGGTGATATATCATCGATTTCAAGTGAGTGCCCTTACGGGATCAAACTGCTGGCTTGTCAATTGCTAGTTGAGATAACAGCATACCTCAGAGATCATTACTTGAGTTACCTAGCAGAAAGAGATACTCCGGTTGCTATAACCGCGAAACATAGTGTTGATTACCAACGAAAAGTGAGCTCTGCGTCTTTGTATAAGATAAAGAAAACAATTGCATCTAGACTGCATGCACCGGTTATCGCTGTTCAAGACGAAACGGGGAATATGGCAGCAGGGAAAAGAAAAATTAGTGGATTTTCTCGCCAAGGTATGTTTTACTGCAGTTTTCGAACATGTTTTAGATTACTTCTCTCGAAAGGCCTAGCGCAGTGGCATAACGCACGGTGGTTGGGCTTAGAGCAAGGGCTTATAGCTTTGCGGGGTGAGTGGCCGAGTGGCTTATACAGTCTTCGTCAGGTGACTGAAATTAAGCTTGGCCGAGTGAGGTCAGATTTTGAATGGGCGACCTCTGAGGCCTGACCTCGCAACTCACCTCGTCGTCCTTCGGAAGGGACGTTAAACTAGGGTTCCCATTCCTTGATGCGGCATGCACAGTGGGCCTAAATTAGCTTTCAGTAGCTAGAAATCCTGACAAGCCCACTCAAAACAAATTGAAAACAAACAAACAAGATGCCCCTTCTATTCTTGCGATTTTTCAAGATTTCGTCATACGAAATTTTTGACCATGGATCTGATTTTAGCACACCAAGTTTAGTCTAATGGCAAATTTTTATTTTTCTTGAGTTTGTGGTCTTGATTATAAGGCGAAAATAAATTTGAGAATTTATAAGGGATTTGACCGTGAAATCGCTCAGTGTGTAATGCTGCATTCACACTGATACAGCTAAACCAGCTTTATCTAAACCAGTTTAAATTTTAACCAATCAAATGACTTGATTTTTTGGATTGACCAATCAAAAGGCCTTATTCGAAAACTTGGTTTAGTTTTAAACTGGTTTAACTTGCAGTGTGAGTGGGGCAAAACTTTACAACCTCAGTCATTATTCACGGTCAAATCCCTTTGAATTTTCAAATTTATTATCTTCGTTACATTGTCGCTTATACTAAGATTACGAATATTTGCAGTAAGACTAAAATTTGGGTCTTGAACGTGAATCTGGAGTCAGAAATTTTATATGACGCTAGCTGAAGAAATTCTGAAAAATTCCAAAACGAGGCTGCTTAATTGAAAAGTGTGCACGTTTTTATATAAGAAACTGGTTTATAAGAAACTAGTACTAAGATGGCCAAACTTTTAAGAAACTCTAGTACTATGTCTGAGAAGTACTAAGAAACTTCAAGGTTAAAAGCATGGATATTATAGTAAAGAGATCGTTGAACCTTTATTCTTGGGCAATATTATGTAACCAGATGTGTTTTAAACATAACAGAACACTTTTTATTCCTTTATGATATTTTAAATGTCAAGAAACATATCTGCCTCAGTGTTAGCGACCACATTGCTAATTCTGCATTCAAAAAATAAGAAACCAATCAAGAAACTATTGGTACTAAAATGGACAAAATTTCATGTGAATTTAAGAAACTTTTAGTACTATGGCCTGATCCAAGTTTCTCATAAAAAACGTGTATTTGCATCAGCAGCGTTATATGCGATAGAACTTCAGTTTTGGGTCATAAGGAAAAGAATCAGTTCACACAAAATTTATAATACTTGATGAGAACCTAATATATTTCTGTTCAAATCTGGAAATTCAACTTTCCATTGAATTTAACGAGAAACAAATAACGTTTTCCATTAACTGCAAGCTGCCAGGCATATGGACGGCAGATTTTTAACGAGGTTATTTACTGCATATCAGAGCAGTTGTTGTGAATCGTTATGACTACTTATTCGCGAAACGAGTTAATTAAGAAAAATCAATTTGAAACTTCTTAGCACTGCAGGCGTGGGCTGTCAGTGAAGTGGGACATGAAGACGAAAATAGCCCACTGCGATGAGTCTAAAGTTCGTTGATTTTTTTGCCGCAGTATCAGTCACCTACGATTTTTTGCCTAAAAATTCATGAACGATCACACACGAAACGCGAAACGAGGAGATTTGAAATTGCTTTGCACAGCAGGGGTAGCTTAGTATTGAAATAGGAGATAATGAAAGTTAATTGATTTTTGCACTGAAATGTTTGTCATCCTTTGAGAACAATCACACACGAAACGAGGAGATTTGAAGCTGCTTTGCACAGAAGTTTTATATCTTTATAGACATTCATGTAAAATTTAGTTCTGAGTTCTGATGAAGCGAAAGCGAAACGTTAGTCAAAGTACTATATTTTGTGAAATCTTCTACAAATTTTATTTAGTTATCGGGGAGGCTCATGATTTGACATCTAAAATTTACAATATAGTAATAAACAAATTACAATATAAGACGAAAGTGCAAGGAGCATGAAAATACCCTGCAATTATTACACTTAACATCACACTACGTAGTTACACTACTCACTAATTATATAGTTACACTCAGAGTAAATACTACTTAACATAGATAGTGATGCACCACTTCGATTACCAGCCTTGTTTTAGAAATTATTCAAAATTCATTCATATGAAATTATGGAGGCCAAATTCGGATTAAGCTCCCAAATTTTAGTCTAACCACAGGTTTTCATGTTGCTAGCAGTCTGTTGTTAACTTTATGGCGACGTAAAGTTTGGAAATCTGTAAGGGATTTGACTGCGAAAATGACTCGGGGTGTAAAGTTTCACCCCGAACGATTTTTGACGGTCAAATCCCTTATAAATCTTTGGTTTCTACATTGTCATAAAATCAACATCACAAATGCCAGCAGGTTAAAAACATGTAGCTAGACTAATGTTTGGATGCTAAATCCGAATATGGGCTCGAAATTTTCATAAGAACAATAGGAAGGAATTTTGACAAATTTCCAAAACGAGGCTGCTTAATCGAAGTGGTGTATTCTAATACAAAAAATATCCGGATACGTGTAGATGAGGCCTTTGTCATGAAGGTGGTAATAAACAGATGGAATCTTGTTAAAAATCGGTTAGAGATTGCTTCCAATGGGCGTGTTTTTTGTTGAATACTCTATATAGGATTATTGCAGGATAATGATGAAAGTTTGAACGTTTTTTTCGAATTGTAGAATCTTTAGATTTCTCATACAAACTGTTATTGATAATTAATCACCTAGAGGTCATCTGGCGCATCCTGTTGGAGTATAACAATGATCAGTTTATTGTTGAACGAAAATAGTCCTGACAGGTGGGCGTTGAATCCTCGCAAAAACTGTAGAATCTAGAAGTAACAATATTCAGAGAGTGCTGCATCTGGTCTTACTCACAAAACACGTTATGAAAGCGCTTATGATTGAAGTCAACAGCAACGTGACAAGAATCCTCTGAAGTCCCGCAATCATGAACTAAAAAATAGTAACATAAGGCTTTTTTCCACTCAGTAGCATTTTTCAAGCGGACTGACTTTGATGCAATAAATTGTTAGTCACGCGTAACGTTCTATTCAAATTCAAAGCAACATCTTCACGCGTAAACAAAGGATTTCCTGTCCAATCGGAAAATCTTTTGAGTGGAAATCAGCCTTAACAATTGCGTGACAGAATTATTTGTTATATTGTCTCTTTAGTAAGTCCCAAGTGACCCTGTAAATAACGCAGTTTTGTTATGAAAAAAATAGGATTTTATTATCATACTTTCCATACTGCACATGCGCCCACCCATCCACCCATGATACGTCAAATGGCACATCTCCGTCACCCGCCTGTTGAAGTTACCCCCTCCCCCGGGGGTCATGTCAATCTCCCGCCACGCGTCGTAGATGTGATTTCACAAAATCTTCCCCCTTTTAATCAGTGTTTCTTTGTTCATTTTCAGGTGTCAGTACAAGCCCAAAATACCAACGGAAAATCTCAAGGCGAACATCCAAGGCGTATTTCCTGCAAAGCGAACGACGTGGTTCACGGCAACATAAAGACAATCAACATATTACGTCATCGTTCGATGAAGATGACGAGATTCCAGCAGAAGCGTCCGATTTTCCTTGGATGACCGGAATCATTGCATTTGTAAAATCAACCCATTTCAAGATTACTCATTCTAGCAATGAAAACGCCTTGATCAGGTAAGAAGCTAATACGGCCATACCATCGGATGCCGCGAAAAATTGTGCATCTATTTGTTTAGCCGCTGCGGAGGAGCTGTAGTTTTGATTTTCTTGGTTCTTACACAGTTGCATAGGTCAGGTTTCAAATTAAAGTTTGCGACGTAGTTTGAACTCATCACACATGGTTGCCGATCCAAGGCAGATTTCGGTATTCAGCGTTGTCGGTATTCAGGTTTCCTTAGCTACCAAGTCACCCCAACAGATTCCGTGTATCTGTGTTAGTTTCTAAACATCGTGTTCTTGGACACAGGGCCTGTTCCATAGTTGTATGCATTTGATATCTACTGTCTTACAGTCGTTTGTAGCATTGGTCATAGAAACTGAAATATTGGCAAGGATTTTAGGAGTACGCATACCAGCAATGAGAAATCACTGACCAAGTTAGCGATTAGACGTACTACATTAGTCGTAGTTGTGCGTCTCCGTCTAAACGGATCAATGTCTGCATGGCATCGTTAAAACTGTGTACTTATGTGGTTATTGCATGTTCCTTTTGATTTAATGGCTTCAGGTACTTTACCATAATTCTATGTTGGAAGTATTTGATATCTTGGTTATTTACGGAGCTACAGCATTGTTCTTTGTTTCTATCAGTTTTGAGGTTTATGATTGAGTTTGGTTTGGATCGGCAGTAAAATCCCTTTAATTGCAATCGCTCGTCGCCATGTGCTGACTTGTTATCAAAAAGCAATGGATGCTATCCTTGCAAAATTTGTATTTGCTTACCTCTTCTATGGAACGCACAAAAGCCGACCTCCACTACATTAGTTTTTGTCAGTGACGAGTGCACTTGTCTTTTGCACATTTTCTATTACTAGAGAGCTTATGAACTGCAATCGTGGACAATCGCATTTGACATATTGTTAGTTTCCTTTGCTAAATATCATTTCATCTTTATAGTTGTGATTGATTTTTCTGTCTTTTCGTATTCAGGTTAGAGAAAAGCTGGCAGAACCTTCGAGAAGGCCTATCCACGTTGTACAAGCCAAGACACGAAGAAGGCAAAGCAGCAGATTCAAGAAGGAGTGCTGTGATAACCTCTCTTTCGATTTCACTAGATCCAATCAAGGTGGCACCCAAGGATCCTATTCTGGGTTATCTTAGGTTACAGGTGAGTTTTTTGTGGCTTAAAGGCAGTCTGTCACGTATCTGATTGGCCGCTACAATCAAAGCTCAACACAACAGATTTCTTTGTGAATCTGTGTATTTGAAACAAAGGAGGGCTAATCTTCTTGACTTTCTACGGCCGTAGAAAGTCAGAGGATCATCAGCCATTCAAATTTCCTATTCTTTGTATTGTCATTATCACCCAATCAAATGCGTGACAGACTTCCTTTAAATTGATTCCTGTTCTGCTTATTGGCTTTCGTAAATCTTTCTTGTTGTTGCCTTTTGCTGATGATGACATGAAAGGAAATTTGAATAAAACGATAATACTGAAACTTAGCTGCTGCAACTTTGGGGATTTAGGTGTAATTTTTTGGTTGAAAAATGCAGCTCAGGGAAGCGGAGGAATGAATGAGAAAAAAGAAAAGAGAGACCTTTTGGGGAGGATTAGGAAATTAAAAGTGAGACCATAACACAAGGGATTTATAATTAGTTTTTTATGTCTATTATTTTGCGACATGTGTCACACAAATTATTTGCTGTTCGCCTCCATCAAATGATTTGCTGATGGACAGAGTTTTGTTTGGCGTCTACAATGTGAATAAAAGAGTATCGTTGTCGACTGCCTAATCCCGCAAGCCTCTCTCTTTCTTTCACTCTTCTCTCTTCTCCCCATTGTTGTGCTTGGGTCCATTTTTCATGTGTTGTGTTACTACCAAATATGAACTGAAACTGAGACCAAGAGACAAGAGAGAGATTTTTTAGCAAGTCTACTTTGACTTTGAAAACCTAATTTAAAAGCGAAAATATTCTTTGGATTTCACGAAAGAAACCTTTGCAGCTTTCTGTTGCCTTTCTTTTGTAGTACCGCTGCTCATCCTGAAAAGGTTTGCATGCTTCTCTAGTTAGATAAAAGTCCAGGGGATGACATGTCATTGGGGGAAGGTTGGCGTGGGCGGCGTCAGTAATGGACTCCTTGCTGGCAAGACGATGTACTTGAGAAAAATAGCAAAATTGTCTCATTCTACTGTTCCACTAAGCTTATCAATTTTTGTTTAGGTTGCAGGACTTCAACAGGCACCATTTTCAGTTTTATGCAAAGCTGCGTTGGTCACTGATCGAGCTCAAGTCATGGAATTGACGCCATGTGCATGGCAAATGTTATTACATCCGGACCAAAATCTTGCCGCCACCGCTGGTAACTTTTTCACCTTCCCTTATTACAGTTTCATGCAAGAGAGGTGTCATTGAACTAGCTATAGCTGCCATAAACATAATACCACGACAGCGGATGTTTACATTTGTGTAAAACTTACCCAAAACTTACCCTTTTGTTTGTAGAAGTCAAACATCCTTATAGGGGCTCATTCAAGAGTGACAATCTTATTTGTTACAAAAAAGTCATTTCTGATATGGGAACTTATTACGATATCATGATTGGACTGATAGGGAGTTATCATGTTTAAAGTTTTAACGAACCTCCAAAGGCAGGCTGTAGACGGTATCTTAGCTCTATCTCTGTGATCCCCTCCATGTACTGTTTTCACAGGCTATTTGTTTCTGCGCCTACACTTGAGAAACGGACGATTTTATCAAAAGACTTCTGCCAAACTGTTGTTTTACTAACAGGCTAGATACATAAAGGGACGACATGGCTTTTAGTTGGTCATGTATATTCAGTAGCGATGTGGTCTCCGTAAATGTTTTATTGATATCTTTTTGCAGCTGCCGTTGTTCTCATCGCTGGTGCACAGTTGGACAGCTTTGTGACTTCATTTATCAAGAAAGAGATGGGTAGAATCGATCCAACTGACAGAGCTAAAGCGATTTTGAGGTCAGAGGAAATTTCTAATTTGATTAAGAATTGTATCCAGAAATGATCGTAGTGGTCATTTTTTCAGAATTATTTTGCTTTGCTTTTCCCGCCCTTGAATCATCAGCAAATTGTATTTGTGGGCATGTACCGCTTTGCCAATGAAACTTATCGAGCTAGATTCGATCTTACCTCTTCAAACAAACCATTACTAACAAAATTTCTGCGTTAAAGTGTTGAAAGACCTAACTATCTTTTTGATGTTATTCGGTCAGTTTGCGTTATGGCTACTGTGTAAATTTCGATTTCCAAAATGCTTTGAGTCCATCATTTCCGACTCGAAACTTGAAGTAATTTGTACCCTAACTAGTCAGCGAGCAATAAATCTACCAGAAAATCTTACTTTTTGATGGTTTGTATTGCTTGCTAAAAGAGGCGTATGTGCTTCTTGTAATCTAACGTCTGTCTCACATAACATGAGAGTCGAAAAGCACATAGTAACCTAGTCGAGCAGACTTCAAAGAAAGTGAATGTAGGGAAGTCAAGGTTTCCTTTGACAGGACAGAAGACGCCTACACACGCTATTGTTCTTGCAGTTAAACACATCCATGCACTGGCCAAAATAATGAAATACAACGGACCTATTTTAGGCGTCCATACGCAGCTCTTGAGTTAACTACTTTTGTCCGTCAACTTCTTTTAAACTAGCAATAAAAATTAGATATTGAATCAGGCGTTTTGGGAAATGGGAACAAATAACACCGACTTATATGTTGAGATTACAGGATGCCTTTGCCCTGCTCCTGTCTCGTAATCCCCCATTCTTGCAGTCCCTTCAATTCTGTTGGCATTGCAACGCAAGATCATTGCCCGTCTCCCCGCCCATTGTCTGTATTTATATTCTTATATCTATATTTATATATTTAATTCTTTTAAGGAGGGTTGCCCTTCTACAAGCTGATTTTCAAGGGGTCCTCGGATGAAAACGTTAATTCTCAACACCACAATGAAGTCAAACAGCACTCATTCATTTCATGGAATAGGAGACTATTAGGAAGGCTTTGATAACAAAGCTTCTCACGTTTTCGTTATTATGTGATAGAAATAGACTATTTATAGCAAAGCGAATTGCAGGATTGCCATTTTTCCACAAACTGACAGAAATAAAGAAAGAAAGTGAGATAAAGGTTTGATTCTTTTGAATACTTTCCGGCTAACACCCAATGATATACAGTGCAAAATGGATAGAAAATGAAGAAGAAGGATGCAAGATCAAGTTGTCTGATTTAGCCGATTTTAGCCAATTTACTGCATAGTATCCTTAATTGATCTGCGATTTCCTGTTTGCGGTTTCGTTTTGGGGAGTTTCGTGCTGGCGAGGTTCAGTTCTACATCGTCTGTTCATTTTGGGCTTAGGGAGAGGACTCTATTTTGAGATCAGGTTGCAAAAGATGAGGAAACAAATTCGTGTGGCTAGCCTGTGCTGTGATTTTTAATCTAGGGATGAAAGAAAAATATTTTGATTTTGAATACTATTCCTGATAAACAGCTTCTTAACATAATTTCGTCATACTTGAGGTTTGACCATCCTCTTAGAATTATGAATAATACTAATTTTGTCATCATGCCGTTTATCAATTTCATAGCTTTGCTTTTGTAGTAATTTTTCCATCAAACTGCCATCGAAATATATATTCAATACAATAGCCTGTTTCCAACCTCGTCCCCATGCCTCAAAAGGAGTCTACGGGCTGTCGGAACCAGGTTGGCCTGTTTCTTAGATGTCAATGCCAAGTACATCATCAGCCCAAATCCAGGACTTTCAGTGGGACAGGCATGGTAGCGCACGAGCGGACAGGCATGTTCCCCAACGCGCGCAAATCTTTATTGAAGAGTGATTCATAGGAAGCAAAAACAGTGCAACAAAGCAGCGTTGTTATTGACTATTTACTCAGAATAGGGCAGGTCAAGATGAATTCGATTGTGACGATGACGTTGGCGACTTTTACGTACACAATTGAAACGACGTGCGTGATCGATCACTTTATTCAAATTTTGAGTGTGAAAGCCCTGAAAATCTACCATGGGATTATTGCTCCCATGCATATCCCTACGGCATTTTCCTGATATCTGGCTGTAAAAGATGAATGGTTTTTATCCCAAACTGAATTTTCACATCTAAGTTAGCCTTTTTTTACATCAATCTAAAATGTTTCAATAACAAAACATGGTTACAGGACGATACCACAACGAGAATGAGAATTCATTGCAACCCTTCGGTTTTAACAATTAACATGAAACATTTAACATTTACACGAAAACATTACAGCATAAACTACAAGCTACAAAGAGAATAATAAAATGATACCAAAACGATACAGAAGTAATACAAAGGTGGGATGAGGAGAGGAAATTTCATTGAAATGACGAAGAAAATCTTTTTGATGATTCGATGAACTCAAGTGTTGCCTTAATGATCGCTTTACTTTATTCAAGGGGTAACCTTTCATCACCATACAAGATTATTGAAACTAATCCCTCATTGGTAAGGCTCGACAAACCGTATGAAAGCAATGTTGCTTGTGCGCGGATGAAGAGACAATTTTTTGTTGATGGAACGAGTGACAATGCTGAAAGAAATGTTCCGTGTCCTCAACGCCGTCGTTTATAGGACCTTGGATATTTAATGTGTCATTCAAATTGTACCTTTGATCGGCAGATTAACTTTTCAGTTTTCATATTGACCACGTAATCTTCTTTCCGCAACCTGACAAATGTTGTACCTGTTTTTACATATTGGGTATAACTTGTCGTATAAGACACGGAAGCTGGTCGAAGTTTGATGAAAACCATATTCTTATGCCGGAAATTTTTAAAGTTATATTCTTATCCGCATTTTTCTATAGGTTTGGTATCCTTTGGAAATATCGATTTCATGTATGGGGTAAAATGGAGAAAAATGCAATGGCAACATTGAAGGTCAGTCTGATGTGTCGTATAACTGTTGAGAGAGGTGAAACGGCCATTGCATATTGTTCTATTAAGGAGAATCCTTACAATTTGAGCAATGTTTTAGGCCCTTCTTCAGTCAATTTGCAAGCGTGAAGTTTTATAGAGTTAAGTTTACCGATACTTTTAGTGCTGATAAGACAGTGAGAAAAATCTTAGAAATACTTCGATTTTTCGGCTTTTAACTGAAAGTGGATTCATTCAAATCTGTGAGGTATTCTTGGTGGTGCGAATTTCTAAAAGTTGGAACTTTTTCTGGCTCACCCGGTAGAACTCATATCAACTTTGTAAGCCACTTTTTCTGCTTGCACAACAAATGAATCAATCAGTTTTCGTTATCGTTACCACTAACAAAACCGTACTAATGGCACAGTGTTATTCCTATTTTAGATCCCACCACCTAAAATCGACTACACACTACCTTCTCCACTTATTGGAAGAGACCCCCCGTCGACCACTGATGCACCATGGCTAGCAGGCTCACCATTTCCCGACGAAACTGACGACTCTGAGATCATTCAGCATGAGTGGTATTATGAAGAAGAGAAAAGAATCGCTGCAAAGGCGAAAAGAAGAGCCGAGAAACTGACTGAGTTGCGAAAAGGTTTTCCGTTGACGACAGTGCCTTTGTCACGTGATGCTAGGACTGGCTCAAAGAAGAAGTCTGAGGAAGATGAAGACGAAGGTTATTTCCCATTTTATCTTGGTCTTGTAATTTTCACTGCCGGGTGTCCCTGGAAATGTATACAGATTTGGTGGGGTCAAGTGATGTGACTTTGGCAAATCAATTTCAAAATGTTCTTCGATAGTCAACTTAAATATTGATACCTCAGATGTTGATGCTGGTACTTTTAGGTCCCGTTCACACTGCTCCGTTTTTTGTTATGATGCGTTTTTGTTGCGTCAAAGCTACTCGTTCACATTGCTCCGTTTTTGTACAAAAACGGAGGGAAAAACATCCGTTTTGTGCGTTTACATTGATCTGCCTGATAACAAATACGGAGCCAAAGATATCCGTTTTTGTGCGCTCACATTGCTCCGGTTTTGTGAAGCTCAATGTTGGATATTACAGCACTTCAAAACATCCGTTTTTGTGCGTTCACATTGATCAAATGCGTTTTCGAAAACCTCCGTTTTCGTGCGTTTACATTGCTACAGTTTTGTGAAGCTCAATGTTGGATATTACAGCGCTTCAAAACCTCCGTTTTTGTGCGTTCACATTGATCAAATGCATTTTCAAAAACCTCCGTTTTTGTGGATATCCACTTTTGATAGTGTTTTTGAAAACCTCCGTTTTTGTGGCGTTTTTGTGCAGATCATTGTGAACACCTTCACAAAATGGAGGTTTTTCTCTCCGTTTTACTTTTGCACAAAAACGGAGCAGTGTGAACGGGGCCTTAGAGTTATAAGATCAATCGTGAAAGTTCAAATTTGAATCCACCTGCAAACCAGAGCTTTCAAATTCAAAAAGAGGAAGCTGATGTATATGTGTACTACTGACACTTCATAACCATCTTTAAAATCATATTTGGGCCCTACTAAGTCGCATTTCATCATATGCACGGTTCCTATATTTTTATTCATATTATCACTGCACTTTAGTCTGCACTTTAGCGGACCAGCTTTAAAGCTTGGCAGACGTGTGATTGTCATGGTTGTATGTGTCATGGTGTAAGGGTTAGGGTCAGAGTTAGGTTATGGAAATGGGGCTTTAGGGTAAGTTAGGGTTGGTTAGGGTTAGTTAGGGTTAGTTAGGATTAGTAAAGGGTTAGTTAGGGTTACTTAGGATCAGTTAGGGTAAGTTTGGGTTAAGTTAGTATTAGTAGGGTTAAGTTAGGGTTAGTTCCTGAGAGACATGACATAAAGCTGGTCTGCTAAAGTGCAGTCGTTCCATCACTTTTTTTCCTTTATTTCCGAAAATCCTGCATTTTCATTTTTTAAGCAGCCACCTTTGACGGGCCATGCTCAGAACGGCATGAAAGTGGTTATATCTTGCTTTATTTACTTGTTCACCCATGAGGAGGGGGGCATTATGGAAGAAAGGTCGATTTGGTCTTTTTGATACAATCCCTATCACCATACCAATAATACCAACCCCAGAATGGCCTTATATAAGACGTACTGGACAGAGCATGCGCGAAAACTCGCAAGCATGTGCGAACTGCTCACGCATGCGCGAAAACTCGTAATTTTGAGCCTCCCTAGCTTCCTGCAACAGACCGCGATATTCGGCAACACTTGCTATTTTCTTCTTTAGGCCTTAAACTGTTGGTTTATCATTTCAAAAGGCTTATCTATGCAAACACTTCCTTATCTCAGATTGGTCGATGACATCATTTTACGCAATTTTTGCTGTGTCGACGTACAGTTAATATTCCATTTCACTGTTTAATACTGTATTCACACTGAAATTTCAACCAATCAAATGACTGGATTTCTTGGATTGACCAATCAGAAGGCCCTATTTAAAAACCTGGTTTAGTTTAAACTGGTTTAACTTGCAGTGTGAATGGGGCATAAGTATATTAGAAGAGAAATAGTGGTTTTGTTCTCTGAGATTAGCAACCTTGAAGTGACAATGTACTGAGCACTGTGCTCTGTAAAAATTCTCCATGACTTCAAAATACGAACCAATCAGAACTGTTCAGTTTAAAGTGCAGTATAGTGATTTCCATAAAATTCTTAAATTTGTAAAATAAGAGTACATGATATATCTGAAATTATAGATCCGATATCAGAATAGTTTGCCCACAAAAAGTGATTAACAGCTACAAATGCCAACAGGCGTAGCAAATTCCTCCTTAAGAAATTACTGGCTACGACGGCGGGCCAGCGTGGCGCCGCAGGCGCCACGCGGTAGGCCTAGTGGAATGACTATTGGATGAACAGCTTGGAAATTAGACTTGCTCGAAGTCTATTCTCGAGTCTATTTCTTTTCTTCATCAGTATCTTCAGAGGCAATAATTTTACCAAAGGAAATACGAAGGAGCTCCTTCGCATTGAGATCGAACAAACTTTTTTCCGACTTTTTTTCTGAATTTCATTCAAACTTTTTCATTTTCCATCGCAAGGCTTTTGACCATTACTTATTGAATCTTGACGGGCAAGAAGTTTTAATTAACTTTTATCTTTGTTTTTAACAGATCAAATATTGCACCAGCCGACATCAGATAACAATACTGAGCCAGTTGAGCTGTTTCCTCCTGCTGTGTGTGCTGTAGCTTTAGATGTGATCAGATTGATGGATGATACTGCGTTGGATTGCAGTGGAAAATCAGGTTAGGCCTTCAAACATACAGATTGAGTCAATAAGAAGGCCCAGCCCTTGAAAAAATGCTGCTTCGTGAATATCAAAGGAATGATGTTGATAGCTTTGTTGCTTTGTTCCCGATATGTTCTGAAATTAACCCGGCCTTAGTCGGCCATTCCTTCCCTTCGATATGGGAGATTTTCTGGCTAGAAATTAATTTTTGAGCCTGCAGGGAAATGGAATGTAATTTATGTTTTTCTGAGGAGGAGAGAGCTCATTTCTCCTTCATGCGTTTCGAATAGAAGAAATTTTCCTAAATCAAAGTTTACCTACTGGGTACGGCACAGTGGGCACGCATGCGGACATTTCGCAGAAATGATTCTTTGAAACCACATTATCCATTACGATAACCTGCAAGCCCAATGAATGCATTATTGAGTAGAAAGACAAAATGCATTTATCTTTTTCCAATCAAGAGATATTGCAATTTGAATTTGGTAAAATATAGAGATTTTTCACTTTGGTGTAATTCTTCATTTTTTGGATATTCATTCATAAAGCTAAAGAAGATCATTTTAAAACTTTTTTTTATGTTCAATCTTATAGTATGATTGTTTACATCCTTTTGGAATAGCATTTCGGTAGCCTCATTACCATAAGGACCCTCAAGTTACGCTCATCTCATTGAGTTGAATTGTTGTTGTTGTTATCGCTCCACTGAGGGCCTTATGGACATAGAGCTGTAAAAACGGCAAAAAATTTCAATCGGCGACAGGATTCTGTCGCCCCGTCGTCTACCGATCAGCATGCGCCTTAGAGCAAGGCGGTTTTTGTTTTTGTGGCAAGAATGATCCTTTACCGAAGTACTGATACCTAATTTGATGGTACAGCAGCTCTAGAAAACTGATTTTTAAGGCATTTTAGAACCAGTGGTTGTGAGGAGAAAGTAGAAGATGATTTAGGCCCACAGATACACTCTAAAGAAGAATGCGAATCGAACGACAGATTGATACATTTTGTAGAATGTTCGATTGTACACAATAGTGATAGAGACTCCAACACTGCTCAATCGAACTCTTTTGTGGAGCAGCGGAAAGGTTTCAAATAGAATCAGTACGGAACTTTACCGTTTCTGCAAGCGTTTGGGAATAAGTCGTAGTTGTAGCGATATCAGTTAAGCCAAAAGCGAAACTACGACATGTAATCAAGTCTAGTATTTCGGTCAGAATTTTTCTGTTTTGTGCCAAATTTAGGCAAAGAAATGCAAATTTTTAAGAAAAATGTACGCGTTGCTGGGGTAAATTTTTCCATATCTTTGTAAATAGCTCAAAAACCCCAAATTTGGCCAATATAAACCATATATGATTCTATGAATTATCAGCTTTCAGATGAGCGTAACAAAATGTGGGCCTAATTTGGGACTTTTTGATAATTCAATAAAACCAGAAATTAATCCCATGGGAATTCTGGAAATGTCTGTAACGAAAAAGCTTCAAGGCGCCAATATGTCATTTGAACCACCAAGTCACAGAACCACCAATTTAAACTTCATTTCTTTGTAGATTGTGTACTTCATCAATCATAGACTATTCATTGTACCCGAGTGACTTACTTTTTGCAAGTCTTTGCCATAGCTAAGGTCCAGTCTTTGAGTCATAGTTCATAAGGTGCATATGTTTCTGAAAAATTTATTGCAGATTTGAAATGAGGAGGAACCGGAGTCTCAGATGACACGTAGTGAACTTCTGTTCTTTTTCTAATGCGGAGGTTGCCCATCTCCCAAAAGAGCGGTTCATTGTTGCCGAGGGTGTAATCTCAAAAAAATGCACAGAAACAGTTTCTGGTTTTTTAACTGAATAAAATATCCATGTTATAGTTGCTTATCTTTGATAAAATGTTTATTTAAATAATTGAAACAGTTTCTGCGATTAGATGCCTTACAAGATCTACCTAGATTTGGTTCATGTGAAATGTCCTCATAACCCCATATTTATGCCCGCTGTGTACGGATGAGTCAATGAACACGCCTGGCGTTCGAAAATCTTGCCCCTTGAATATCAAAGCAATTATATTGAAAACTGTTATGTTTATTCCCAATATGTCAAATTAAGTTCAATAACTTATCCGTCTTTAGTGGACAGAGCAACAAAGACTGCTATTTGTCCCTGCTCTGCCCATTTCATTGCTTATTGTTTTTACTGTTGGCTGGAATTGAAATGTAAGGAATTTCACTATTACACTGCTGATTTGACTTTTTTTTGTAGTTGGTAATTTGGCTTATCAGACTGTTTGGAATTGCTTGGTCGATGATCCTGATCTGTTTTTAAGAACCGTTTACGAGAAGATTACAAGGATAGACAAACAGGTAAGTTGTGGATGGATTTGATAGAAGCTCGTAATATATAGAAATATCCCCATGAAGCAAGCAAGGGAATGTAAAGTTACAAAATAGATTGTTAATGTAACAGTGCAATTTGCTTGCGGTAAATCCTCGCATAAGCCCCGCCTTTGAATAGGCCCCCACGTCCATTAATTCCCCGTCCAAAACTTTGTTTTGACAGGTGAGCCCATATGGTGTCAAACTCGAGGAATTACAATATACAGGGGATTTTTTTAAGCGGGGGCTCTGCTCTCTGAGTACATACCGGGTGAGTCAAAAAATCATTAACGGGGTGAGTGGCCGAGTGGCTTATACAGTCTTCGTCAGGTGACTGAAGTTAAGCTTGGCCGAGTGAGGTCAGATTTCGGATGGGTGACCATTGAGGCCTGACCTCGCAACTCACCTCGCCGTCCTTCGGAAGGGACGTTAAACTAGGGTCCCGTGCCTGGATGCAGCATGCACAGTGGGCCTAAATTAGCTTTCAGTAGCTAGAAATCCTGACAAGCCCACTCAAAACAAATTGAAAACAAAAAAAAAAACAAAACAAACAAACAAAAAAAGTTTACGCATTTTGCGAGCTATGGAATAAAAAGTATGTGACCGGAATTTGAAACTAAAATGTTAAGCTATCAGTCAAAGGATAACTTTGATGAGAAAATTTTGTTTGGTAAAATCACAGATCTTTAAGACCCAATAGTTCGAAAAATGTCTGGTAGGGGTTTGTATGAATGTCGAGAATTCCTCGTCCCGTTCTGATCTATGGTTTGAGGGATTTGATTTTACATTGTAAGTTTCAGAAATAGAGTTTTAGACCGCGTTCACACGATGCCGGTAGATTTCGAAAACGGTGAAAAATGTGACGGATAGGCCTCCGTTCACACGAAAGCGGCACATTTTTTGCAGGCAGATGTTAAAAGCGATAGATTTTGAAAACGGTGAAAAATGTGACGGATAGGCCTCCCGTTCACACGAAAACGTCACATTTTTTCCAGGCATATTTTGAAAACGGTAGATTTTGAAAATGGAACTCTAAACCGGCAGATTTTGGAAACGGCATCGTGTGAACACTCGAAAATGATGTAAACAGAACATTTTTCGACGCTTTTGGAAGAGGATGGTCGATTCTTCGAATGTAGATGCATTTCTTTGGCATCTATATCTTACAAAGAGTTTTTACCGTCATATTGCCAACCGTTTTCAAATTGTTCCGGCATCGTGTGAACGCAAGCTCAAATTTAGCTACCGTCACAGTCTCGTCGTTTTCAAAATGTGCCGGCATCGTGTGAACGCAAGCTCAAATTTTGCTACCGTCACAGTCTCATCGTTTTCAAAGTGTTCCGGCATCGTGTGAACGCAAGCTCAAATTTAGCTACCGTCACAGTCTCATCGTTTTCAAAGTGTTCCGGCATCGTGTGAACGCAAGCTCAAATTTAGCTACCGTCACAGTCTCGTCGTTTTCAAAATGTGCCGGCATCGTGTGAACGCAGTCTTAATTTCAATAGCAAGTAAATCATGAACCAGAATGGAATGTGGAATCTTCGTCCCCAAATTTGCCGTTTACCACCATTTTTCTAATTTCTAGGTCCAAATAATGAGTGATTTCACCAAGCAAAATTTTGTCATCTATGCTAGCCTTCGGCTGAGACATTAACATTTCAGTTTTGAATATTGGTCACATTCTTTTTATTCGACAACCCGCCAAATACGTAAACTATTTTTACTCACCCGGTATTGTCACGTATTCAAAGACGTACCCTCTTACTTTGCTTTTACGCCATGTTCATGTTTTGTCTTAATCGGCAGGAAGAAGTGCTGCTTGTTCTCAGAAAGCTGATCAGACAGATGCCTGAGTTACCTCCTGTTGCTGGCACGCTGCTGTTTAATAATCTGGTATGGCATATGACGTAGCTATGCATCACTTACATGAAGGAAAACGCAAGCAGTGATGTATTTCTAATGATGCTTAAATGCCGTAGAAATGCTGCGTTATTTTGATTTGATAACAAAAACAACAGGAATAACGTCCAATTTCATGTGCCCAGGATCAAAACCTTATTTAGCTACGATCTCATGCGAAAATTTTGTATCACATATCGAAGAATCTTTTATTTACAAGCCCATTGTTTATATGTTTCACAGTGTCATTGCAGATAGCAGGCAAAGAGTGTTTCTCTTATGAATTTTTGCAGGATTTTTAGAGTACAGAATATATAATTGGGCACGGGAGAAGACTGAAGATAAAGTTTGGAAAACGCTAAAAGTTGTGAAAAAGTTTTATGTAGAAATGGATAATAATCTATTAGCCTTCTACGCTTGACGTTCGGGAAGACTGTTTTAGTTGTCTAGGAATAATGTTTGGCCACCATCGAATGTTTGCGTGCAAATCACTGTGTGAAGCTTTCAATAGCTTCAATTTGCAGAGCCATTAGAACCCATCAATTTAAGCGTGTCGTCACCCATTGAGATGATTGTCATCCAACATCCAAGGAATTTCAATCATTTTCTTAAGCGAGAGCTCCCCAGCTTATCGGGAGATATGAATGAGCTTTTAGGATTTAATGTAAGTTCTCATAATAGCTGAGGAACTATGATTCTACAAATCTGCTGTAGGGTGATTTTATTGCGAATTTTCAAACAGTTGATCGATTTCTTTGGGTCATTCCTGAAAACTCCAATTACTGAAGTGGGAAATGAACAACTGGCGCAAGATTAATCTTTCATATTTGCGTCATGATTTTGCAGTCATTAATTCTTTAGTTTATTTCCCTAAAGGAACTTGCAAAACCCTATCTATTAAGGTTTCTATCATTTCTTGTAAAAAGGTCATAAGAAATTAGGAAACTTCCATTACAACGATTGTGGCAAAAACAAGCTGGGCACAAGCAAATTTCGGTTTTTCGTAATGTTCCCATAAATATAGAGACGAAAAGGTTTCGTTTACGGCTTTCTGATTCCCCATCCCCCTAAATCAATGTTGCGAACGTCGAATGACCTTTAATTCAGGCAACATTGAAATGGGGGGCGGGGGCACGTAATCAGAGACCTTAGCAATGCAATTTATGACTTGTCCCAAGTATTTTGACCAATTGTAGCAAAGGTTCCAAATCTATGAAAGATTGATGTAAGATTCTTTGACCTGTTTCTTTGAACTGAATGGTTTGCAGGAAATTTACTGTTTCTTACTTTGCTATGATACTAAACAAGGAGAGATCTTTTAATACAGTAGCAACAGTTGCTTTAATTGACACCTCAATTCAAAGTGATTAGCGACTGCAGGCAAAGGAAATTCTCTCAACCGGTAAATCAAAACAAACACGGCCGCAAGAGTTACCCCCAAACCAGTAGCTGTTAAGAGAAGTTCTGTGCTTATAATGAAACTAAGTTTTTACTAAGTTTTTACAAAAATTAATCAGCTCTTATTTCAGTACTTTCAAGATATGTAAAATAAAATCATGAGAAAGTTTTGTTGGAAACTTTTGAAGGTGCTGTGGAGTAGTTTTGTAATGCTTTGACTCTTCAGCCAAAACAGTCAGGCGGAGTGGGTTCGAGTCCCAGTAGGGCCCCACCACTTGAGCGTCATGACAAGGGATCGCGGACTCGATTAGGTCTCCTCTATTTCTGCGATCCCAGTGCTTGGCGCTAAAAACCGCAACTTCACCTTCACCTGTTTGCAAAATGGGTTTAAAGTACGTACAAGAAACTTTCTACTCGTCCTGGATGCCTATGCTGCATTCTCACTGACACAGTTAAACCAGCTTTATCTAAACCAGTTGAAATTTCAACCAGTCAAATTACTAGATTTGTTGGAAAGACCAATCAGAAGGCCGTATTCAGAAACCTGGTTTAGTTTAAGCTGGTTTAACTTGCAGTGTGAATAGGGCAGTATTTCTCATATCAAATGCGTTTAGTCTTGCTTGTTAGGTATTACTCAACGAACGATTAAAGCTAGCTATGAATCATCTTGATTTTCGTAGGCAGGAGTGATAATGTATTACAACCGAACGAATAAACCTGGTTGCCAGGAAAAAATCTCTGCTGTTCTTAATATTCTGTGGCAAGTAAGTAGGCCGCACTACCTTTTTTGTAAAACCTATCAACATCATTTTCTTTTGCAAGTTATTTATCTTCATAATTTTTTCAAACTTACTGATTGTTGGACTATTTGCGGAATATCTTTTTCTGAGGCCGGCCATATAAAAATTGTCTGATCATATTTATAAAGATGATTTGGAATTGTATATACTTCATTTTATCTGTTAGTTGTTGACCAGAGGGCCCATGGAACATTTTTGTGCATTATGCATGCTTTAGATCCCAGTCCATCTTCTCCTTTCATATCAGAAGAATTTCTGTAACCAGTGCCACAGGAAGAAGAATGTCTAGGAAATAATTCTATTTTTGTCAGATTCCTTCCAAACTATTTCGAAGCATAATTCGTCAAACAAATGCGTCGTTAGTGGTGTACTACTAGTTGCAATGTTGATCAAGTTGTAAAATTTTTCTTTCAGGTCGTCCCAAGTGTTTCAAATCTCTTCTTGAAGGATATGAAGCAAACCTTAAGGAAAGAATACTGCGACGTAAGTTCACAAAAATAGTTGATTGACGGAGAAAGCCTTCGACGAAGCCTCACTACATAAGAACCCTCAAGTTACCCTCATCTCATTGAGTTGAATTGTTGTCGTTGTTATCGCTCCATTGAGAGCCCTATTCCCATAGAGTTGTGAAAACCGCAAAAACTTTCAATCGGCGACGAGATTCTGTCGCTCTGTCATCTACCGATCAGCATGTAGCTTAGAGCATGGCAGTTTTTGCTCTGTGGCAAGAATGATTCTTTACCGAAGTACCGACACCTATTTTCATGGTCCCAGAGTGACAGCAGCTATTTAAGCTGAATCTTACGACCTGTATATATATAGTATTATTATTATCATTATTATTATTATTATTATTATTATTATTATTATTATTATTATTATTATTATTATTATTATTATTATTATTATTATTATCATTATTTTAGCAGCTCTAGAAAACTGGTTTTTATGGCCTGCACGGGTTTACTTTATCTATCTTTGTTTACTTCATTGTTGTTCAATTCGCCTTTTTGTCTTTACACAGCAAGTGTTCATGATCACTGCGAATGTGCCTGGTGTTAAGGTAAATTTACGTCGTAAATTTTTAAATTTCTTAAAGGTGGCACTTTACTGTAGTCGTATATCAAAATTTCTAAAGAATTGGACCATATGCTGCTACTTGCAGATTAGCACAGGCATTTCCGCAATGAAACATGTTCATCTCGTTTCTTGTAGGAACTTCGCGTGATGCACAACAAACAAAGTGAAAGATTTGAGATCAAAGAAGTAAGTGTGGGAACAATTTATTGACCTTCTTCAGTTTTTCTATTCTGTTACGATTTTATTTCTGATCACTGCACCAAAGCGGACCACCTTCATGTCATACTTTTCAAGTAGGTATTTCCAAACCTAACTAGACGTTAAACCTGACCCTGGCTGTTACTCATGACATGCAGATATGAAAAGCTAGTAGGCTAAAATATAGACCAGCCTTTATTTACTTAATCACTTCTCGTCCTTGATATATTATTTGTAATTCTTTGCAGAATACGACATTCGCTTCGCTGATCACCGACTGTGAAAAAACATTTGATGTTTGTGATCACACGTTCGTTCTTGTGGATAAACACTCCGGTTTGTACTTTACTGATAGATCTATAGAGAGATTGATCGATTGATATTGAAGTTTTATCTGTCTGATTGTTTGATTGGTCATTGATTGATCACTGATTGATCATTGATTGATCATGGATTGAATTGATTGATTGATTGATTGATTGGCAGAATCTAGAAATTCTTGTGAATTCATTTCTGTTCCGCTTTCAGGAACTCTGATGGAGAAGACGAGATTAGTTCGTGATGCCTTGATGCACAAGAGAGGCTTTCCTCCGCCAGTTATTAAGCTTGAAAGCATGGACAGGCATAAATGTTATGATCAAAGGCAGCGACAGGTCTGATTTCTTTCTGTTAAATACCATTATTTTGTTAAGTATGTGATAAATGATGGTTCAACTCTATACTGGTTGGGCTATCTGATGTGTCCTATTTTGGTTAGGGGGGGGGGGGCTGGCAAAAAACCCCCTACCTTGCTCTTGACTCGTAATAGGTAGAGCAACCAAATTTGGTGTGCTACTAGCCTCATGCATGTACTTGTCATTTATGAAAATATAAACGTTGCCCTAAGGATAGCCATCATTTTTTCTCACATTAGCATTTTTCTTTGTGTTGTCAAGAATAGCGGCAAAATTGGCCAAAATCAGGAAAACCACGATGAAATTGAATTCGGAGCACGATTTCCAACTAAACATGATAATTGTTATAGAATGCATCCAGTAACACTACTCTACAAAGAAATTTGCAAAATGTTCCAAGTTTGCTACTTTTTTTCGTGAAATTTAGCTTTGAGGATTCGCGATGTGGCCAGGGTCAGTCCCAGAAAATTGTCTCCCATCCCCTCATGTGTTAAGATATTTAGATGAAACTCCATGAGCAGTTCCACAATACGTAGCATCAAAAAGCCAAAAGTTTCGTAGCCTAGCCTTTCTCCTGGAAGAGTTATTTAAAAAATCTACTTGGGGAGCAAATTTGCCCCCAACCAAAACAGGGTTAAAGCAAACTGTGTCCACCCTGATCTGTTTTCTTTTGACATGTAGATACATGATAAATCCCATTGAACAGATCTGTTTCACAATTAAATTCAGTTTGAGGCAAAAGATGCTATTCCCTCTTACAGCCAGAAATCTACACCATATCTATTATGTTGCAAATGCACTTACAAAACCATATACATATCAACGCCGCACTTGTCCTTTAAGAGTATTGTAAGAATTCTTTTCCTTGAATCAAATTAGGGAACGAGCAGGCTGCTGTTGAAGTGAAGAACAGAATTCAATCAATGTTTTGTCCTTGCGCTAACAAAATTTCAAGCAAATTTTTTATCATGAGTTTTGGAATGACAGAATTGTGAGAATCGTAAAAAATCGAACCGGAACTGGAAAAATCTTGCAGGAAATTGAAACAAACTTTTGTGGGTTATTGCAAGTTTGAATCTTGTGCGGATTGTTTCATTTCTTGGATTATTTTTCATGTGAATAGTTATTGTCTTGCTCGTCTCATACCTCAAGTTTCTAGGAGTTTCGATAACTGAAGCACTGAATCGCTCGGATTTTGATCTTTGTATATAATGTTTTTATGAAGTCGTTATTTGAATCTCTCAGTCAATGGTGTTTCCCTTCCTCAGGCATTCTACACGAAAATGTCAGAAATCAGTCGACTGAATTTATCCAGTTCAATATTCGCTGAAAACCCAAGTCAGGTATGTAAAACGTATCATTCAATTTTAACTGGCCTTTGATGTTTGATTGTATATGAGTGCTAGTTATATGTAGATTTTTATGCAACAATAATTTTTATCCACGAAAATTTCCAAGAATCATGCATTTGTTCCCATGAGAGATTTGTTCTGAAAATGACCCATGAGAGATTGCATTTTCTTTATTGCTCCGTGCGAGGACTCCTTTGTGACTTGATCAGTGTTTTAGGCCCTTTTTCAGGCAGTTTGGGACCATGAAATTTTGTAGAGTTGAAGTGACCTATATTTTAGTGCTCGTAAAACAACGAGTAAAATTACAAAAATGCTTCGATCTTTCGACTTTGAACTAGAATTTGAATCATTCAAATTCGTGAAGCAGTCTTGGTGCTATGAATGCTATGACTTTTTTCTGTAGTTGTATCATTATTATTCCCTGCCAGCGGATAATAAGTTTTGATGTAGTAATTCTTTTTGTCCTTGCAGAAACATGTCATTTTCTTGTTCATTGAGCTGTATAGACAAAGTACATTTCCACGAAAAGCGATCGATTTTGAGTTCGAGCTGTGCCAAGGAAGAGGAATGGCCAAGGTATGAATGAAACTTCTTTCCGGACTCAGATGGCTATAAAAACGAAATTCATTATGACCTTAAGTTAAATTACTGTATCTTGTGTCTAATTCCTCACATTTGTATTTATCAAGCTTTTTAAGTGTTTATAGTGCTTCTAATTTTGTTATGAAATAGTGCAAATGAGATTTATTTGGGTCTGCTGTCCTAAACTGGATGTCACGTAAAAATGTCTACAAATAACAATAGCTACAGTGTTTTGCTTGAGAAACATTACGTTATTGCAAACCTCACGTGACATCTAATTGGTGATAGGCGTTAGTAACGCATTTGAATGTATGATCTGAAGTCACGTGATAGAAAAAAATTTTTAATTGCCTTCAGTAACGGGACCCATCACACTAACCCCATGAACACAACTAAACACTGCAATCTGTAGAAAGAAGAGTTTTAAATCTTGCAAAGGAACAACAACAAAATTAACTTATAACGCGATAGAAAACTGTTGAAATCTGCAAGAGAAAAACTAATATATAAATCTTAATATCTTAGAGGAAAGAAATAAGTTAGTAACTCGCAAGGAACTGCATTAAAGAACAAAGCTGAACAACCAAGAACGCGTTTCGTCGCACACTCGTCAGTTTAATGATACAAACGAGTTAGGAATATATTCATTACAGAAATATTTTGATCTTTATAGGAACTTCTTGGGCTTGATGTCATTTTGAAGGATACTTGGGTAAAGGTTTGTAAATCTTTGCATCTAAATGTTTGCTGAGAGCTGTCCATAACCTTAATAAGAGATGGCCAGGAATCATTTATGTGCATGAGTATGCACAAAATATCATCCAAAATTAATTGCATGTGCCTTTGTTGTACCTAGAGTGATCTGATTGCAGGCATGGTTTTCGTAACGATTTGCTCGCAGGCACATTATTTTAACACATTATTCCACAGCCCGCCAAGTATCTTAACTTTAGTCACTTGGCATTTAGACGTAGATTGAGATGTATTTCAAGTTTCAATTCAATTTTGTTCTTCTAATGTTTTTAGTTTGTTTGTACACTCCTTCAACATCTGGGAGAATCAACTAGAAACGGAGAAGAAATTGAGATGTTTCTGAATGTGTTGAATGGTGCACTGTTATTGCTTTGTGAGGATATCGTCATCTTGAGAGCGTGTTTGGCTGGGTTTCTAAATCTGAGCCGACATTTTGGACAAATCTTTGCAGTTAATGGGTGAGAAGATTCTTGTTTTCGCAATGAATATTAGGGGTGAATATTCTTCTAAATCTCAACAATTTATCAGCAAGTCTTCCTAGAAGATATGAGAAAGTATCATGGTTTGGAGAAGCTATATTTTGGAAGTTCTTTGTTACATTTGTTCAGTTTGTAAAGAGGAATGTACTGTTCCAAAAAGCGTACGGGAAACAGTGGCGTAACGCAGTTTAGGGCACCTTAGTTCAAAAACTAAGGGCCCCCGACTAAAAGGGGCCCCAGCAAACGATTCCTTTTTATCTTTTTTCAAGTCAGTTTCCTACATGTGGTGATCTACGGAAACCTTTTACAAAACGATCAAAAAAGTGGCACGGTAAATATGAGATCGAGATTTGTCTTTTAAGCAACAGTAAGTGATGTTTTCTCACAAATTTGGAATGGATCCAGGAGATGCGTTTTGAGCCAAAGTACAGAGGGTCTCCTCAAAATTTCCCTGGTGGCTTAGCCCCCAGACTCCCTCATTTTTCTGTCTCTCCTACTGATTCGCCACTGCTACGCTGCTGGCTTCGGCAACACATATGTTGATAGTAGATCATTGCCATTGCTTTATCTTTGCCTGCGGAACTTATTTACTTCAGTTAACACTGCGCATGGTAGCTATTTTGACGTTTCTATCACATTATTTGCAAATGCCTTTGCTTGGAGGCCTCAAGTAGAAAAATCGCTAAGGGCCCCGACCGTCTCTGTTACGCCACTGACGGGAAAGCAATACTATCAGCTTATAAGATGTAAAATTTTTAACTAGGTGCATTAGTTGCCATTTGAAATCAGGATTTAACCCAGCTGGCGTGGGGAATGTACAGAAATAAATGAAATCTGCATGATGACGCCTGATTCACTATTTTTACTTGAAATACTGCACTTGTGCCCCTCCCCCCGACTCTTATTATCTCATTGCCAATGAAAATATGTTTTGCGTCTCTCGAAAGCATTGTTCAGCAGCATGCATCGTTACCAATGGTGCCCCTGTATAATTGATTGTTCCTGCATCCTCAAAAGCGTTGTTCCTTTACCTACAGAGACGTGGGGGATTGGCCCTGCTGACTCTCCAAAACAGCAGAATGTCCGTCATTACGCAGACTTTTCTTTTTCTGTTAAATTTGCACGCAGGGTAGATTTGACCCAGTTTGCCCAAGTAATCGGCTGTACAAAATCATGCAAATTTTAACTTTTGATGCAAATTGCATATCATTAATAATTTCCCAAAATTCTGTTAAACTCTGAGCTGTACAGTGGAGTTTTAATTCTTCCAGTCGGGTTTGTTATTTTTATTGTACGATTGTCAAAGTGGATGCACTCTTTTGAATCATGCTGTATATACATAGACTTATGGCACTTAGTCCCTTGTTTCCCTGTGCTCTTTGTCTTGATGATGACGCTTCGGTCAACAGAGCAAGGTTTAGCACAGGGATACAAGGGACTCATTGTCATAGTCTATCGTTCATGACTGTGATTGATAGAACCTAAATATTTTACGTACATCTATGATTTTATCAACTTTACTAGATCTAGTTTACCTCAGAGACTAAACAAGTTTGTTTTCGTTTAAGGTATCAATATATACTGCCAACTCTTCTCAGAGTTTATGCCCAACATCAAGACAATGCTTTGGTTGTTGATGCAGTTGAGGTAAGACTTGTCTACTTAATCATCGGAACTGACGGTGTTGTGGCGCAGTGGTGTAATCCTCTGACTTGGAAGCCAAAACAGTCAAGCGGAGTGGGTTCGAGACGCGGTAGGGCCTCACCACTTGAGCGTCACGACAAGGGGTCGCGGACTCGCTTAGCGCTTAGCTACTTCTGCGATCCCAGCGCTTGGCGCTAAAAATTGCAACTTCACCTTCACCTTCACCTTCAATTTGTAAGTTTCAATTCTGAACTGTATGATGCGCTGTGATAAGGTCAGATGCAAACAACACCAGCCTGTGAGATAACTTTGTATTCCTTTTTAGTGTTTGACTTTCAAAATTATCAATCAGCTTTGTCCTGAAGGCCTACGAAATATGGTCATAGAGAGGTCTGCCATAGCAAAATATAATACAAAGAACATGAAGGATCTCTATTTGCAAAAACTTGAAATAGAACATACGAGAAAAAGTTTTTTATACACTGATCCAAAAGCCTGAAATAGTATCCCACAGCTAATCAGAAACACCGAATCCATTTTACGATTCCAAAAAGACTTGAAGTCTCACCTTTTGGGCTAAAAGATAATAGTTTTGCACGAATCTATGGAAGATCAGTACATGGGGGAAGTGGGGCCGAGGAAGCATATTTGACTTTCTTATTGTATATTAGCTGAATGAATGTTGTGCTTAAATAAGATTAAATGGAAAAATGAAAAAAGTTTATTGGGTGGAAAACATATTCACGTTCTTGCCAAGCGACCTCAACCTGAATTCTTCCTTCTATTGTTGTATCAATTTTCTCGCGCCAAATTTCAAAGCACCTTTGAACTATTGCAAAATACATATGAACCTTTATTTCTGTTTTCACCCTGCCTTCTTTTCCCTTTCCATTTTTCATTCTTCCACATTTCCTCGTTCCTGTTATCCTTTTCGTTGTATTTCTTCGTTCCTCCATTCTTCGTTTCTATCCTTTTTCCTTCCGTTATTCAGCTTACTCCCATTCTTTTCAAGAAAAACGAGCTTCCTATGAAGCTGCCTCGCGGCCTGGTGCACGTATTCCACCTCTGGATAAGTTGTAGGCAGCTTCCTTATTTCATGTGTCCCGAACTTGCGTGCAGACTATCTTCGGGTATAGTTTGCATAAAGGCCAGTGTGCCTTAAGACTGAACATTAGTGTTGGTTTATTCTAGAGATTGCGATTAACGTTTCCCAAATTCCTCTGGAAATTATCTATTTTTATGAGCTATTAGAAACCAAATGAAATCAAACAACAAATAGTTTTTTCACCTATCAATGCTTCACGTGTTTATTTTTCCTCTCTAGTTCACAATCAGTCAGTTTCTGACCTTGCATCAAAGTCCATTTCTGTTGCAGGTAAATATGTTATCTTTATTGATTCATGAAGTATGCTTTCAGAAATAAGAATATAAAATCGTGAACCTCTGTTACTTCTTTATTTGTATCTATCTCCTTACAAATTCTTTATTTTTACTCACAGTTGTTTGCCAGTGCTGCCCCGATCATTCAGTCTGAAGTTACCCATGAATTGTGGGATTCTCAAGTCTCAAATCAGGTAAGGAATTTTTTCTCATTTCTTAGATAAATTCTTTTCAAATAAAATTACCATAAAGTCTTTGCCACTTAACGATTGCAAATTTCGTATGTTGGTCACATTTTTCAACTTAATTTTCCCACTTTTTGAGAGTGAAGATAATTTGAGTATGTATTTGGGAGATTGTAAGAATTTCTAGAAAGTGATTTGTTTTGCATAATTCCATAAATTTTCGTACCATATTCTTGTCATCGCTTTATCTAAGAAACTGCAACGATTTATCCGTCTTTAGATTCCATCAAAAGTATTCTTCAAGCTGCTTCTATCACTGGATAGAAAAGTGGAAGATTCTTTGGGTATTCTTTGTCTTGTTCATGGGGAAAAGCCAATCCGAGCCTTTGTAAGTGTCCATTTAATTTGTTTCTTTATTTTCGATGTTCGAGATGTGCTTTTCATGTTTCATGGAAATTGATGGCGGACACTTTGCCAAATATTGAGGGCAAAGCTATTGTTTCATTCAAAAGCATTTGTATTGTTTTGTGTTTGAACAAAAGATTATTGTTTTAGCCTGTATTTGGGGAAATTTTCACACCCCATCGCACCCGAAGTGTTTGATACTGTAGAAAATCCCTTGGTCTGACTTCGAACACATTAGTTAACATTGCCTGTAGAAGGCACATCATTGTGGCATCCACATCTTTACTGAAGGCCAAACTTCCTTTCATGTTTTAGATGAATGAAAATGAAATTAACATCTACCAGCAGCAAGAGTGTGATGGTTTTGCAATTATGTGGCTGTATCAGGTCATGTACGGAGTTTGCAAATCTTAGAGGTTGGCTCAGAGAATGAAATGGTCGAAAAGTGCCTTCAATTAAAAGACTCCCTGGAATTTCTTTATTTTTATGCTCCTTCTGGCCAGAACTTCTCTCTTATTTCCAACAGAAAATTTTTTTACCTCTTTCCTTACGTTTTTCTAGATTTTTTAAGTTATATGTTTTATGATTATATCATAGGATCCGGCCTGTAAAATTGAAAATGTGGAATTCAGCATGATTGACATTGGAATAAGATTAGCTGTCACAGTGATTGCAGTTCGTCCTGGATCGGACAGAGGGATTCAGATGCTAGTACGTACTTTGCGACAGTCAATAGATCCTTTTACTTCTTAAAACAGAAGCATGGATCGAGCGGCCACATTTGGTAAATTTGTGAAAAAAAACAAAAAAATTATTCCCGTTATTGATATAAACTCTTCTAGCTGTGGCAAGAAGTTGCTTCGGACTTAAGAACACTTTTGGTTTCTTCTTTTCAGAAGATTACTTTTTGCAGTTTGATATGTCAGATCTTTAGTTTTTAGTTAATCTATGAAACCCGAGTCTGTGGTTATACACTGAGCAAGTCTTGCCTTTTGTGACATTCCTTTAACGTACCCTATGCTTTTGCAATCATGTTCCGCAAGATGGTTTTATGACCGTATCTTTGACAAAACAAGCAAGTGTCATAAAATCTATTTTAGATCTTTGAAGAAAAACAACGACATGAAACCATGGGAATAATCGAAAGCATGACAGACTATTTTTTCTATGCACTCTACGGAATTAATGGAAACTATTCAAAACTGGGAAATGTCAAGCACTATACCGGGTGAGTCAATAAAAATGCCCGGCGTTTAAAAAATCCTGCATCCTGAATATCAAAGCAATGATGTTGAAAACTGCCTTATTTTATTACCGATATGTCAAATTAGGTTCAGTAATTTTCCCGGCTTTAATCGGTCATTTCTTCTCGTCGAAATAAGAGATTTTCTGGAGAAAGCCCCTTTCGAAAACCTGCAAAAACGAGTGAAAATAGCAAGCAAAATTTCCCTTTGTTCTCGTTCCTAGCAATAATGACTCTTGGATGTGCTCATGTATTTTGTCCTCATAGGGTATTTTAATCCCCTTGAATAAGTTATCCACACTAAGGGGAAGACTTTTCAACCCGCCAAAATGAAAGCACGTGCTAAAGCATGCAGAAAGTCATCGCTGTGAGGTAAACACATTTCGGACTTTTGCTTGTAATTTTAGCACGTTTTTGAGGTTTCTCAAAGGGATTTCATTTTAGAAAATCGAATACAGAATTTGAACGGAGTGACTGGTTTTAGTCAGAAAAACTTCTAAAAATAATTGGAAATGTTAGCTGTTTAATCAGATATTGCAAAATATCATTGTGCTTATATATTCAGGGAGCAGTACCCTTTCAAACGCCGGGCGTTTTTTTGACTCACCCGGCAGAACTTTAAGAACTGCTTGGTACTGTTTATAGTTACGGTCGTTTGTTGCTATGATTTGTTCATATATTTTTGCAAGTAATAATGATAAGTTAAAATTCTGTTTTGCTTCCTTTGTAGGTCGTTCTTTCTGCCATCATTCCACACTACCTCTTTCATCTGAAGCAACAAACAGAATTAGCGAGACAATCAGAAGAGGAAACAGAGATTCAGGAATTAATGACCAAAGAATTAAAGCAGTTGAGGATTCTTGTCAACTACATGAAAGTTATCATTGATAATTCAAAGCATCTCGGAACGTAAGTTTTCGTTGAAACTTTAACTTTATCGATTTCTGAAAAACTAAAATTTACAATTTGAGATTTCTCACCTGTATACGATAACATAGGATGTGGCCTATTGGATTGTTTTAGCCGATGAAAAATATGCTTGTTGTTGAAACTGATCAGTTAAGAAATATCTCAGTTGCTTTTCTGTTATTTTAACCTTTCTTCATAATTTCAATTGAATATATCGATGTTTTTTGACAAAAATTTTAACGTAAGCTTGCAGTTCAGACCCTTGTTTGCTGACCGGAAACAACATGAAGTTTTAGCTTTGTAACAATCCCTTCATGTAATTTATTTTTTGAGAAGTAACATAAATTCGCAGATGCGATAAAGTTTTCACATTTAGATCAGCGAATAACTTTCCAAATCTTTTATATAGCTTTTAAAAACTTCTCTGCATGTCTTTGGTAATTCAGAAGAATATTGTTACCATAAGTCATTTCTGGCAGTTAGAGGAAATCGACATTGATCTGACACGCGAATCAAAAATCGATTAGATCATCCTATCTCACTGGACCTCGCTTTCAAAACACCCTCTTATTTGACCAATGGAATAGACGTAGCACCGTAGCACAAGATCAAGACACATTTTCAATTAACGACCTCGTTTTGGAAAGTTTTGAAAATTTTGTCATTCGAAATTTCTGATCACGGATTTGGATTCAGCACCCCAAGTTTAGTCTTATTGCGAATCTTTATATTCCTAGAGATCGCGCTTTCGATTTTATGGCAATAATCAATGTGAGAATTTATAAGGGATCTGACCGTGAAAATCGCTACGGGTGTAGCTTTACACCCTCCTTCATTATTCACGATCAAATCCCTTTTGTTTTTTCAAACTTGTTATCCTCATAACATCAAAGTCGCTTGCACTAAGATGATGAAAATTTACAATTAGACGAAAACTTGCATGTTGAATGTGATTCTGGGGCCAGAAATTTCATATGACACAAGTTAAAGAAATTTTGAAAAATTCCAAAACGAAGCCGTTTATTCAAAAATGTGTATTTAACGTGTCCATTAAGGATGTTATTGCAAATTTTAGCGAAACTTTTCATATTCAAACAAGGGACCAAAATATGGCTAAATGATACCTAAAGATGACGCCAGGAAGGAGAGTGCTCTTACATTTCCGCAATTATAATTTGTACATTCCTCCGTGTTTGTAGCATTTTTAAAAGCGTTATCGTTGATACTTTTCTATTGTCACGATCAAACTTTGTATCGTTTCAGATCTTTCGCAAAAGAATTCAGTGACACAATAGACACAGACTCTCCTTATGATGACGAATCTTTGATATCAAAACCAAGAATGTTGTCATGGTCTTGGTGGGGTGGAGTTATTGGCAATTTTAGATCACTATTAGGATGGAATTCAGATCGTAAAACGTTGAATGATGAAAGTGACCGAATTTCTGTCTCTGGTTAGTAGCTGTGTTGTTTGTCATCGTGTTATCTTGCAGCGTCATTGTAATAAGCAATTAATTCGCTAGAGAATACGACTTTGTACTTGAAAAATGGTGCTACAAATTGATGAGGTCATCGTAGACTTATGACCCTTCGTCCCTTGTTTCCATGTGCTCCCTTGACTTGATGCTGGCGCTTCGGTCGACAGAGACTCAACATTCCTCTGAAAAAGCCGACCCTATATTCTTCCCTGATTGCTCCAGCCTTGTGATTCCTTCATTGACATTCAAATTCTATCTTATTCGTTCCTGCACTGCCCGATTATCTGTTGATGAAATCAAAAAAGACTTTAAAGTTTATCAAATTAGATCTCAGGTGAAAGAATATCAGTGAATAGATGAAATAAAAGTGTTTGCGTGAGTGATTATCGTTATCGAAAATCTCTTGACTAACTTTGGAAAGATTTTAGAAGCTCTTGAATTGAACCAGAGGAACATTATGAGGTCTGGTGCTCTGAGTGAAAATTGTATGTATGTATATCTTTGACATGAAATTTCATTACAATTAATGATAAAAGAGAGAGCGAATCACTTTACTGATATACAAATTTACTTGCAAAAAGCTAAATGATTAATCTAAAAATACCCCAGGTTAAAAATGGTAGGGATAGCATTAAAAAGGCCAATGCGACCCTGTTTTCTATAATGGTCCTTCCTGAGGTATAATCAAAGGAATGTGTTTCGAAAAAGGGACTTTGTGTGCAAAAAAGGAAAAGTTCCAAAAACTGTCCTTAGTAGAAGATACATATATATGTCGTCTTGCCCTTTCTGTATATTTTGGAAAAAGTTCTCTTTGATCTTATGTTTGAATGTATTGATATTATTAAATTATTTCAACTGGGATGGAAGGCTATTCCATAGTTTGGGTCCTAGGTAAGATAGGCATTTTTGTCCAGTATTGTGCTTTTTGTAAACCTGTAGACTTGTTCATTCGGGATTGTCTTATTTTGTTGATCACATATCATTATATCTTCATTTTCAGATGAGTTGCCAATTTCATACGAAGAGAGATATGCACTGCGGAGGTTCTGTTTACCAAGAATGTCTCTGTTGTATTTGGTAGCCGAATTTGTCACCAACTGTGCCTCAAGAGCGAAAGAACTTAAAGATATTATTCGAAAAAAAGTCCCGTTTCCAGAAGTTATTATTGAGAGAACGCAAGCTGCGGTAAGAATACGAGATTCGGTTTCAGTTTGGTTTAGAAAATAAACCATACATTCATCTAACATTCTGAATCTCACTGCCTGCTTAGATTTCAGTATATTTCATCTTTCATTTTGTCGTCAATAGCCTAGTACAAGAAAACTTGTATACTTTTAAGGGTCTGCTTCATCCGGTATGCCTTGCAGTTCGTCTCTTGGTTTGCCTTTGTCGTCGCCATTTTCATGGGCCATGAAACTAAATACAAGAAGCTGAAAACAATAACAAATGAACAGTATCATTGGTCTAAATGAACGTGACTGCAAACAAAAAAGAAGGTGAAACAAATCATGAAGGTTTGTACACTTGGAGCTGTGTTCAGCAAACGTTTTATATAGTATGCAGCTGATACACTTGCTTATTGTTTGTAGATTATAGATCCTAATAAGTCGTTTCTAAGTTTAAAAATGATCTTTGAAGGTTTTTCGAAAATTCATTCCTTGTAGAAAGCTCTGTTTCTTTGGATTTCTCTTTTTATTTAGATTCTCACTGAAGTGATGTCATCGATGCTTTCATTGGCGCCAAAGAACCAAGAGATGCTTTCAAATATCGGCCTCCAAAGGTATAAAAAGATATCAAAATAGCCTTAAGTAACGGAATCATCACAGTAAACCCATGAACACACACCGTAATTCGTAGAAAGTAGTCTGTTAACTCCTGTAAATGAGCAACAACCAAAATGAATCTGCAACTAGAGAGAAAGCTGTTGAAACCTGCTAGAGAGAAGCGAATTCATCCTAATATCTGAAGGAAAGAAATAAATTAGCAGGGCTCAAAAACATTTTTCTCCCTGGTAGCAAGCCAAGTACCTTCACTACGTTTTACACACTTTCTTCTCCTTTCCCAATGTACCACCCCATTCTATCACTTGTCCTTTCTTCCCCTTCCTTTCCTTCCTCCCTGTTATTCTTTCCTTTCTTTTCTCCTTTCCTCCGTTCTTTTTCCCTTTCTTCCTTCCTGGGAAATTTGAGCTTTCCAGCTACCTTCCTGGTAGCGCCGCTACCACGCTACTTCGTGTTTTTGAGCCCTGTAAATTAGTAACTCACCCGTAAATGCAATAAAACAACAACGTTGAATATCCAAAAACGTGTTTAGTCGTATACTTGTCAGTTCCGTTCATGCGAAGAGCAAATTATTGATACAAACGTGCCGATTTATTACGAGACAAGCAAGAGAAGTTTGAAAATCTTTTGTACATCTACCCTGAGCCATTCATTGGCTGAACTCAATGATCAACTGCCAAAGACTAAAGCTTTTCTGAAAAGACTTTCTGAAAAGATAAGTAAAGTTGCAAGGATTGTCCTTAGTACACCGGAGTTACATGACACACATCGTTTAAAGTATTCTATGCCTGCAAGCAAATGGTTGGGAAAACTGTGCTTGCTATCAAGTGACTCGAATTACAACTTACAGTGAGGGTGCAACGAACTAATATGTCATGATATTTTGTGCCTGCGAGCAGCAAATCAGCATCATCGACACATGGTGAGCGTAAGTCGTTCCCTGAGGACTGCATCCGGCTCCAACAGCTTTCATGTCTTCATGCCTACTACCAAAATGCTTTCTCCAATGCTTTCTATTTTACGCAAATTTTGTTGATGTTTTCAAGATGGTCTGCAGCAATAGCTCTTCTTAGTTTTAGATCATTTTTATTTGTTTGAACCATGTGATTTTTGGCCTTCCAACTTTAATCTTCTGTGGTTTGAGTTTTCTTTTAATTCTTGCTTTGCTAGTGTTTCTTCTGGTGATCTTCGTATGTGAACAAGTAGATTCATTCTTCGTATTTCCGGTCTCTCGCTCCATGGTTTTTCTTTTGTAAGATTGTACAGGTCTTTATTGGTGAGTGCAAGCTACATAATGATCACCATTATCGAATTGTGTTGTTCTAAGCCATCGTTTTTTATATTTCAGGCAATTTTGGTGGGTTTTCTTACATTCATTAACCTGAACTAAGAGGCCCTTTACATGAGACCCGACATGAAACTCATGCCGGCACGAGTTTCATATCGGGTGCCGGCACGATTTTTCATATCGGGTGCTGGTCTGAGCTACTGTTGTGTTTACATGATGTTGGAGCGATATGAAACTTTCATTTCGGGGCGACATGAAAATTTCATGTCGCCTTTTCATGAAAATGGGATGAAAATCTCATGTAAACAGAATTTTCTCACGTCGGGGCGATATGAAAACCAAATCGCCTTCGTTGATTGTTGTATGTTTTTTGTTTTCTTTATGACGTATTTAGAAAGTTTCATATCGGGTGACATGGTGAAATGAGTTCATGCCGGCATGAGTTTCATGTCGCCTCTAATGTAAACAGAGTGCATTTTCATGTCGGCATAAGTTTCATGTCAGGTCTCCATGTAAAGGGCCTCTAAAGTTTAGCTGTTCTGTAGGATGATACTAATTGTGCATTTCGCACGTTTTAGGTTTATGCTGCAAGCGTTGGCTTCAATAAGGTGGACTGGAGAAAAGGAAACATTTTTCAGGCAGATTGTTGAGAAAGTGAATAGAATTCTCCAGAAGATACTCAGTCGTCCTGAAAATCATGTGAGTGCAACGGATATAGATTTATGGCAATTAGCAATTTTAGAATTTTCTTTGAAACTTTGCCGACTGCTTGTACCATTTTGCCAAAAGGCTTTCATCCTCAGAATTTTTGATCGGCAAACGATTTTGTATTGATGTAAAGAATGAGCGTATCTTCCAAAGAAAAACTTTATCCTTCTGATGTTTTTCGTATTTCTTTGAATCTAGGCTACAGTAGTATGAAATTTTGTTTGCATTTTTAGCCTATTATTAAAAACGATAGACCGATACATTTTTTGTCTTCTCCAAAACTAAGTATATAAGTCTTGTTTGTATGTTTTTTGTGCGTGGGATCCCAATGCAATAGCACTGTGCTGTTGGGAGCCATGAAACTGCAAAGAAAGAAAACCCTTGTGTTTCCAGCGATTTGAAAGGGCGAAAGGCCAAAGCTCTGGTTTGGGGGTGGATCCATATTTGAGCTATCAAGGTTAATTTTCCTGTTCTCAAGCACCAATACCAACATACGAGATATCCTTGTTCAGGTTAACTGTCTAGGAAGCGTTGAAAGAGATTAGCTGTTGATCACATCACTGCATCAACCTAGACATATGACGATGAGCCCTTGTATCGCTGCGGTAAACCTTACTCAAAAGGGACTCATAATGAAACAGTGAAAAACTTGGCCCTATTTTCTTCAATCATCATTGGAGTTATGATGGAATCACGGCTTCGAATCTCAATCGCGTGGGAGTGTTTTCAATTCTTCAATCGACTCGAAAATTCTATCACATTTACTCTGTAGCAATAGCAATTCACAAATCTCGCAATCTGATTGGTACTATAGAAATCGCGAAGTTTGGGCTTAAATAGGGCCGGGTTTTTCAGAGTGATATTATTAGTCTCTGTTGACTGAAGTGCCATCATCAAGTCAAAGAGCACAGGGAAACAAGAAGAGACTCATCATCATAGGTCTAGCATCAACCCAGATCTGAATGCTTTTTTGACATCCCCAGGGGATACTTCCTAATTCTCAGTACAGGGGGTACAGGGGGCTTCATGCCTCTATTTTTGTGGTGGAACCCCAGATATTTATTGAGTCTAATGTTTTGGGGACCCCAAATATTGTGATCTATTTCTAGGGCCTCAATGCAGAATATCATTTATTGAGTGTTGCATTGTGATGAATTGCACTAAATCGCACAATTCTTCATTTTTTCATATTTGTGGACCCCAAATATTGATTTTTTTTTGTCTTTGTTGTGTTCAAAGACCCCAAATATTGATGCAGCATAAGATTTCGGACCCCAAATATTGGCATAGACCCCCGTATTGAAAGTTAATGAGTATCTTCCTGGGGCAGACGCGGTACATCAATTCTTCAACTTTGTTGTATCTGTACCTCGTATCTATTTTTGTATTACAGGAGTGCATCAACTGGCAAGCGCTTGAAATATATATCAGAGGTAAGCTGAATCTATGGCTTTATATTTTGATTTCATAGTCCATTATCTGAAGTGCTTGATCGCTCTTAAGCTTGCACGCATCTGATGTGATCATAGGCAGCTGTGCTTTATCTTTTCACTAATCTTTAACCCTTTCACCCCCGGAAGGGCCATAAGGCCCAACAGTATTCATTGAGAACTGCGAATTTTTCAGGGGGTAAAGCATTTGGAATTTTGATTGATTTGAAAGATTATGCACATTGCATTTACCTATTGGTTACTGAATCACTGATTATGATGCCCCCTGGAAAACAACAATCTACATTAGTTTTTCTTGTTAAGCTTAATTTTAGCCGGGCGTCAAAGGGTCAAGAAGGAGGGAAACCAGCAGCTAAAAAATGTTAGTGCTTGCCTGTGATTCTATCAGATTCTTCACCCACGTTAAAGGGCTATATCTTTCCTACTTAGAAAGGCTTTAGAAGCACAACAAAGTCATCGCAAGTAATTTTTTAACAGCCTTCAAATTAAATGCTTCCCTTTAGTTGGAGAGTTGCCATGTATTTTCATGCTCCTTGCACTATCGTCTTGTAATGTAATTTGTTCTTTAGTTAGTATATTGTAAATTTTAGATGATTATGTATATAAAGAATAAACGCTTCCCTTTCTGGTAGTTTTTAAGTTTATTCGATCCAAAGAGTTATCAACGGAGATCAGTGAAGAAATCTAGATGACGTAGTACCTCTCTTTACCTTAGGTATCCATTTTACAATCTGGAAGCAGAGAGAATTATCTACTGCTCCACAAGTGAAAGTGAGTGCTTTCCTTTACTTGCTGAAAAATAAACATAATTATTGTTACTTTTTACTTACCTTTGATAACCCCTACAAAAGGGAGATTTGCTTTGATGCTCTTAAGTACTATTCACTATTTTCAACAGGCGAGAAATGATGACGGTAGAGCAACAACCAGAAGGATTGCTATTAGCGATGACCGGGGACGGGGATGGGTGTTAAACATGTTTGGAGCTCTACGCTTTTTTGTGCTTAGTTAGGTGTTTCTACCAGAAAATCTGATAACGACTGTACTAGGCCGGCTTTTTTTCCAATATGTTACAACACAGGGGACAAGAAGCTATGAAGCCTGCAGTTTTTTTTTAATATGTGGTCCTGAGTACATTTTTGGGGGTCTAAAAGTTCCTACGTTAAGTACAATTTCAGTTTTCAAAAAATGCTGTTTGTAGCCCCCCGTTACCTAAAGCATTGCTCAATGTAGAGCTGTCATAACTTTGAGGCTGTTTCAGAGGCCAGTTTGACAGAGCAGCTTGTCACCAGTCACTTTTAACCCTGCTATTTTGTTTTCCCTTATAGGAATTGATAAATTGGTGCTTGCAACTGATTCTCTGTGATCAGATGACTGATTTCTATTGCCCGATGAGTGTTGCATTTGCCAACATGGCTGCCAAGCTAGCTGCGAGGCTAATTCAAGCGAATCCGAGACTGTTCAGCCTCCCTGTCGTCTGTGGTGATTATTACCTCGAATCAAATATTGATCGCGTGGAGAAATTCCTCCTCAACTGGTTATTGCCTCTTTGTATAAGGTTGGGAACTGGCAGATATGGTGAGTAATTTCTTCTGGTAGATATTTGTTACCTTGTTTATGAGACTGAGAATTTGGTCTTTGTAAAAGGCCACATTTACTCTCTAATGGGACAGTTTTGAGCCGCTACAAATTTTTACGGTTTAGGAGCATTTACACCGCTACAGAACCGTGGTAGAAAATATTTGCCTTCCTGCGAAGGAAGGTGAAACTAGAATTCTTTCTTCCATTGTTTTTTCAATTTTGTGTAGCCCCAGATTTCAGTTGAATTGCAATATTGTGTTCAGCGTAGTATTGCAACATCTTGTACAGTGAAGTATTGCAATATTGTTTACAGCGTAGTATTGCAATTTTGTGTACAGTGTAGTATTGCAGTGCTGTATAGGGTGTGGTTGATAATCTCCTAGGAACTGGAATTACTCTTAAAAAATTTCTTGGATCACAAAACTATGATGAATTTGTAAATTACTATTGTTACGGTGTAAATGTAATAGAATTCTCGATTAGAATGAAGAATCGAAAACACTCCTACGGGATTGAAATTCGAATCCGTGGTTCCTTCATAATTCCAATGATGATTGCAGAGAATATGGCCTAGTTTTTCTCTGTTTCATTATGAGTCCCTCTTGAGCAAGGTTTACCGCAGGGATACAAGGGATTAATTGTCATGAGTCTACTCAAGCACTAACAACGGGTAGACACAATGAAGATTTTCATTTAAGATATTCGTAGGCTCCTTCGTTACAGCTGTATAATAAAATACTGGCTTGCAGAGAAGTACTCTGAAATCGAGGACATACAAGATCGTTTATTACGTGAGCTGCTTCATTCAATTTTCATTCTGAAAGATATGACGACAAAAAAGAAATGAATATTTAAAATATAAAGAGACAAGGAGGAATAAAGGAAGGAAATAATGAAAGACGACCAATGTTTGTGTTATGCTCTTTTTATTCATAGTTTTGTGATCCAAGAAATCGTATAAGAGTCATTTCGGATATTTTTCTTGCAGATATTTCTTACTTTTTTATTCTCACCCAATGTATATTGATCAAAATGTTCCCATTTGTTGTCAGATCATTATATTCCTTTGACATCCATTTTCAATTTTGTATCAATTACCAATCTTTTGATTGTGATTTTAAATCTTCCTGATATTTCACGTTGTAGATTACCCACAGCTGTCTCCTGACGATATCCAATTTGCATTGTCAATCATTCTGTCATTTTTGTCACCAACAAGTCCAAGTACCAACTTTGGATCAAATGTCAGCCTTGGTTCATCAAGTTCACTTCAGTTGGACCATGATGCAACATTCTCCAATATTCGAACTCGAAGAAGCAGTCAGAGTTTACTTCTGTCATCGAGGACATACAAGATCGTTTTCTTAGGTGAGCTGTTTCATTCCATTTTCAATCTGAAAGTTATCTAAGTTGAAATAAAGCTTTATTCTGAGGCACATTTCAGTTTGAATTAAGTGTTTTACAATTGGCCCTGCGACATAATATTAAGGATATTTTTGGGAGGGCAAGCACGGTGACAAAAAGAATCATGTTATAGCAATATTTTAGCGTATCTTTTCTATTAGTCCATTTTCAAAGATGGCAGTCCAAGAATATAGCAAGAATATAACAGTATAGTTAAGACGAACCCATTTGACTAAGCCAACTGATGTAAACAGTGCAATGAGTGGCTAAGGCCATAATGAGAACTTAGAAGGTTTCCGATCCATTCCAAGATCTATCATCAGGGTGTGGAATAGAGCATAAACACCCATTAAATAGGGCAGTAACAAAGAGAGTGCAAAAACGTGCAAAAACAACGAGTAATAGGGGAGAAATGTCAACCAAGAGAGTTAAGAAAGGAAACCGAAATAGGGGGCATACATAACAACAGCGAGTAAACTACTAAATTACAACAGGACTAGGGGAATAGAGGACAATTGTGAGGCCTCTGAGGAGGAGCTGTACTTTGTATTATCCCATTTTTGGTACAGTTGCATAGTGGAGGCTTCAAATTTGAATTTGAGACCTTGTGTTAGGCAGTCGGACTAATAGTTACTGATTTTTATGACACACGAAACAGAAAAAAGGGAGGGATTGCTACTATAACATTACTTACTTGAGTTTTTCATGCACTTCAAAACTGTTATTGTTTTATCAGTAATCTACCTGAAACTCATATTAACGTACATACTAGTCAACGATCGTGAAGAAAGAAAAGTACCAAATCTGGCTTTCCATAAATACTGCCGTTGCATTCATCATTGATTCAATGGATTATCACTGTTTTGGTACCGAATTCATTAGTTTGAAAAATAATAATAGTAAGAAGAAAAAAGAACAACGTACTATATTATATCGACAAAGAGTAATATAGAATGTAGCCATTAGGTAAATGCTGCTCTTCCTGGGGATCGTGCTTTGGGTTAAATGCTAGTGTAGCAGGTAGTACTTCAGTTTCTTTTTAAATGTGAGAACTTGGGGGCTAGTCATCAGGAGTGCTAGACTGTGGGGCTAGCCATCAAGAGTGGGAATGCAGGAGTGCTAGCCATCTGACTATTAAGCTCTGGTAGCAACAAAATCTGTCCATTGCTCCGTAGTCATCGTTAGGTCGCACATGTCTATTTTAGTCCCATTTTATGATTTGTAATTTTTTTTCTTATATTTTGCTTTGTAGGTCTGAAGATTCTGATCATTGCGTTTCAAGAAAATTTTGGTCCACACTGGAAATCCACAGCTGAAATAATGGAGAGGCTTCTTGAAGCAAACAAAAGTAAGTTTTAGAGTTATCGCTTACCATTTCAGAAAAACTATAACCTATTTTATCTCATTAGATAAGAAAAATTTCAATAGAATCTTACCAAATTTTGTGAATCGATGCTTTCTCTCTATGTTGTTTTCCGCAGGGTTGTCATCAGGGGGGTGGGAGAGGTTCTTCCATAGTTAAGGTACTTAGGGATGTGCTGCACGCAAAGGTATACTTTTTGCCAATCTTAGTGTAGGCAAGGGTATGGTTTTTGGTAATTTCAATTGAAACCAGTCTTATTTCGGTAACTGCTGTATAAAAACCAAAATCTTAGTGATTTTGGTTTAGAGAAGGCGAAAATTTGACAGTTTTTGTCAAGGAAAAGCTAACTCATAGCACTTTTCATGCTGACTTTAGTGAAGCCAAGGGTATCATTTTCACAAATATTGGTCAGCCAACGGTGCCATTGTAGAACCGTGTGCGGCACACCCCTACCTGAAATTCAGCTAAGACCCTTCCGTGATTTTCGTAGTCTATTGCTGCCCGTGGTATCGTTCTTTTTGCGTGTCGTAGAGTTATTAGTAGGTAGGGTAAAAGATAACTTGTCTTGCAAAAATATTTAATGGAATTTTTCATTGTCATTTAATCTTATTTAGGCTCAACATCCATTCAGCTGATATATTATTCGAAAAGGAAAATAAATTACAATAAAAGTTTACAATGATAAGCTCAAATATATTTCCTTTCCTGAGCCCCCTCACCCATATACTGATCTTCCATGGATTCGTGCAAATTTATTATCTATTAGCTCAAAAGGATGAATTTGAATAGAGAGATGAAATTGAAGTTCAGTCGGGAATTATTGCCAGGAAAAATTCTAAAATTAATCCGACTTGTCGTTTATTCAGTGAGCTGTTAACATACATTTGTACTTTGATATTCATGAAGAACTCGGTGTTCATTGTGATAAGATCCAGAGATAGGAGTTCACATGAAAGAGATGTTGATAATGGACCGTTTACTTCCTTTGCGTTGTTATTTACGTATTTTGACACCTGTTTTCTCGTTGATTAATAACTGACGTCTTTGAAATCCTGCTTCGTTAATTAATCGCGTCGAAAATCTCCTTTCTACTCATCATATCTCTGTTTTTGACGACTAACACGATTAAAGGATCAATTTTATTAACAGTTTTGCAAACCGAGTAGAATTTTCAATAGCCACATTTGGTAGATTTGTACAAATGTTAGTAAATTTTGATAAAATTTCACCGCATTTCTGCAGAGTTATCTTTAGATTTATTCAGGCTAAAATACGCAAGATTTATCATGCGTTATCGTAACAGCATTTGATTTAGGCCACCATTTGTTTTAAAGATGCAGAGGTTAATTATGGATTAATTCGAGTTGTTCTCACGTCGCTCCGTTCTAGTCGGATCTGGATGTTGGAGTAGGGCTAGCTGTCTTTGCCCAGATCTCACCTTCTCGTCCAAGACTGCGTTCACACGATGCCGAAGTATTTTGAAAACGATGAAAAATGTAACGGATAGGCCTCCCGTTCGCACGAAAACGGCACATTTGTTGCCGGCGGATTTTGAAAACGGAGCTCTTACCGGCACATTTTGAAACGGCATCTTGTGAACACTCGAAAGTGATGAAAACAGAAATTTTTCAACGCTTGTAGAAATAGACTGATCGATTCTTGGATTGTAGATGCATTTTTTCTTTGGCATCAAAGTCTTGCAAAGAGTTTTTTACCGTCAAATTTCCAACCGTTTTCAACTTGTTCCGGCGAAATGAGCCAGAAAGTGTGGTTGAAAATGATACTTGCAAGGTACTGTGGGACTTTACCATCCAGACCGATCATGTAATTGAAGCTAGAAGGCCAGACTTAATTTTGATCAAGAAGGAAGAAAACAACTGCACTATCGTTGATTTTGCCATCCCATATGATACCCGGATAGAGCAGAAGGAGAAAGAGAAAGTAGAGAAATACCAGGACTTAAAGAGAGAACTCCAGAAATTATGGAATATGAAAGTAAAAGTAGTACCCATAGTCATTGGGGCATTAGGAACACCACCAAAAGACATCAAGAGGAGAGTAGAAGAACTGGGAATTGAGACCAGAATTGAAGAAATGCAGAAGACTGTAATCCTGCAATCTGCACGGATCCTGAGGAAAGTCCTTGAAAATTGAGGAGACTTGCTGTCACCAATATCAAGAAGACATTACCGCTGAATGAAATGACATTTTTATCAGTGTGTGATAATTCAATAATAATAATAATAATAATAATAATAATAATAATAATAATAATAATAATAATAATAATAATAATAATAATAATAATAATAATAATAATAATAATAATAAAATGCTAAATAGAATACGCCCCTAGAAATGAGAATTTTGTTTGCTGAGATCACTTATCTGTTAGGCCCAGAAATTAGGAAATGCTAGTGGTAAAGGAGTTTATATGGGAACGAGAATTACACTCGCGATTCTGGTCCATTATTTACTTGCTACTGAAATATGAATTCAAGACCATTGTTGATTTGCGCTGTAAGCAGCAAATCTTTGAAATAGGCTCGAAATCAGTGAACCAGAGTCTAATTCGAGGTAGTTGATTGGAAGATAGCTTTTTACAGGCTAGATGTAACGTACAGGTTTTATGTAGCTCTTCAGATAATAACGATTGCTATTATAGCCAATTAAATTGAGCCCTATGAACAATGGAGCAAACATTGTCTACGTCAACCGGAGTGTAACTGCGTCATGGCCAATAGCGCTGGCAGTTTGTAAACCACGGAATCACGAAACGGCGGAACGAAATGAGGAAATGATGGAATAATGTGACGGTGTCACATAAGAGTGTAGTATTTCTATTGGTAGGCTCCTCCTAAACGTATTAACACGATACGAGTGCCCCAATTCTCTTTTCTTCTGAATGGAAAGGTGCGTTCGGCAAGGCACGAAGAAACTCCTGTCCCTATATCAGTATGCGGAGCGTTATTTGGCTTATTTATGCACGGATTGACATGACTTTGATAATATCTACTCGTGAATTCGTGATGAAATCTATTAAGTGCAGTTTGATATGTTGAAAATAAGGGCATCTAGACTTGAATAGGAGGTAAAGCCCCCCTTTTGCGAAGACAAGCAGAAGAATTTAAAGATTTACAAATCAGTTTTTGGTGAGGATCAAGTTTTATTGATTTTTGGGAGCAGACTAAGAGTCTCTTTAAGTCGGAAGAATTTGACCCCTTAGGTGTTTCCCAGGGTGTTAGCAAAGTTTTGGTTTTCCATTGAGAAAAAAGGCAACTTGTAGCATTCGTATGTCGTTTATGTATATTCACTAGTAGCTTACGAAATAGATATCTTACACCCTTGTATGATTCCTTAATTTATTCCGGCTTTTCGTCATGCTGTTCCGTCATTTCATGATTCCGTGGTTTGCAGACCGCCAATAACTCCTGTTGTTATGCACCTAAAAGCCAATATACTGATTTTTCACGCACTTCGATTCAATGAACGTAAACATCGGAAACACGGAACGACAGTCCACAAAGATTTTGCAACCCCTTGCGAGTAAAGCCAGATTATCACGTATCCCATTGACTATTGTATCTTCATACAGTGTCTTTTTAGTTTTTACGAACCATTGGAAGTTTTCCTATGTTTGTTTCTTTGTAGAAGGAAATAGCGTGTAAGACATAGAACCTATTTCATCAAAATCAGCTCGCCAGCCTATCCATAGTAACGTCTGTAAAGAAAAGCATTAAACCGTAGTTTTCACTTCTAAGTGGCGATTCGATTCAAATTCATATCTAAAATTGAATTTGACCAGAGCGCAAATCATCGGATAGTTATATCCCTTGTTTATTTCAGAATAGAAGTTATATGTCAGTGATCAGTAAATCATGGACCAGAATCGAGCTTGGAATTGTTGTTCCCGTAAAAACCTTGCCAGCATTTTTCTAATTTCTGAGCCTTGAAGCTGAGTAATTCTTTCCAAACAAAATTTTCGCACTTAAGTTAGCCTTTGATTGATGGAGTGAAATTTTAATTTTCAATAAGATATAGAGGCACGAAAAATATGTACCTTAGCATATAAGCTACATCTCGCTCTCCTCTTAAATTCGCTATCCCAGGATGCACAAACGATAATAATCAATAGAAATTTGTTGCTGCTGTGAGCGAGTTGTTTCACTTAAAATTTCTTCAGCTATTTGCTTGGATAACAGAAATTTACGCAGGAACTCCTGCTGCGTGATCGGGCAAGATCATGTTATGACGAAAGTAGCCCTCAACTTTGTGTTGCTTGTTCAATACTTGCCTAAAGGCTAAAGATGTATTCTTAGATCGTATAATTTCAAGGATGTTATCTCGTTGGTGACGTCATATCACAAAGCATATGTTGCCTTATGGCTTATGTCGTGCTGTTTGGAGATTTCTTGGCCATGTTTTTTAATTTGATACACATGTTTAATGTTCATTCTTTTATCCAGCTTTGATACTATTGCTCCTCCGCAGTCACTATTAGGCCAATTCTTAAAGTGCTAATGCAACGAAATTTTCGAATCTCTTTTTTTAGTCGATTCTGAGACATCTTTATGCACTGATTATCATCCTGAAAACCGATTTTAAATCGGATGCGCGAATGTTTTTTTATTGCAACTCAAAGTTCGAGATTTTGGCAGGTTGCAGGCGAATTTTTCTTGTGAGCCGATGACGTATGAAGTAGAACGCCAATCTGAATAGAACAATAGCACGCCCTTTCTGTACCTTCACAACACCACAACTTCACATGAGCGATGACTGAGTGCAGGAAACAGTCTCTGAGTGGAGGAAAGGGCTGTGTTCCTAGTGTCGGCCCTAACTTGATAAGCCGTGGAAATAGTCAGTACACCAATTACGTATCAGTTCATTTATTTTTCGATGAAGTAAAAGATAAAGCAAGACATAGACAGGTGAGCGCCAATTTAGGCCACTTAGGCCATTACGTAGGTTTATTTGTTGTTCTTTTCCCTTCAGATTGATGTCGACGTAAAGGAGTCGTATGATATTTACGAACTTCACATTTTTGTTTGCAACTAAACAGAACATAATTTCACCTTTTTACGTTCTGTAAAGAATAAGTATTATTTGTTGACAGCACAAAACTGACAAAGATTAACATAGCTAAGTTAAATTGCCAATAAGAAGGCCAACGACAGTTAGAATGGTGATTGGGAGAATTTTCTGTCATGTAAAGCTTATGAGATCATCCAGCTCCATATACCAGTGAGGCTTTTGAAAAAGAAAGAACAGAAGAGCTCTATGCAGACACCAACAGATTGTTAATCTTATATTTATTTTCCCATTATTGTCAGCTGTTATTCCAAAATAGAAATGAAATGATACTCCTTTTCTACTGTGGCTTCTTTCAATATCTGCTGCTTCTTCAAGCTAGATTATCTTTCAATCAAAATAAAAAGATCTTTCGTGGTACATTTTCTTTGCCTCACTGACTATGCTACAGGTCTCACATGGATCTACTTTTTCCACAGAAAATGAACCAGAATGCTGTAAGTGAGACCCAATGGAACAGGCTGGATCAAGTACAAGGAGGGAAAAGGATGAATGCCACTGCTGTGCACAAACAAAGAAGAGGCACATACATTGAGAGACAAATATTTTTTGCAGAGCACTGACAGTTGCTATAATTGACAAATGCCTTCATTTCAATACTTACAAGCTAAGAACTTTGAAGAATTGAAAATACTTCTGAACATGTATGGATGGTTTGAGAGCATATGTTTTGGAAACATTGCTGGTTTACTTGAATTGGAAAAGGAAATCAAAACTCAGCCAATCATTTTTGCAAGTCTTTTATAGGACTCGACTTTTCATGCTTTGCTGCATGCTCCAATTTCTTGCAAGGCTGCTCTTTCTTGCAAGAACTCTGGCGAAAACATTTGCTCTCAAATATTGTAATGTTTACAGCCTTATTCATTATTTGTATAGCAAGTATCAGGTGCTATATGGAACTATGTCCTTATCTGGTGGTATTTGCAGGCTGGTAGTGATTGTCTGTTGTTCCAACCAGTGTAGCCACAGGACCAAAAAACCAGCCATCCATTGACAATTCTGGTCCACAGCTCCTGAGCAAAGAAAGTGTATCAGTTAACAGAAGTAATATTCCTTTGTGATGGCTAAGGCAAAATCCATTTCTATTCATTTCACACAGCAGCATGGTTGTCATATACACTAATTAGCAACTGACAATAAGGATGCAAATGAGCAGTTTCTGAGTTATCTCAGATGCCCATTGCTTATATTGCACTTTACATATTGTGAAATGGCTAATATTGGGGTAGAAAAGTGTTATATCAACTTATTGTGTGATGTAAAGGGAGACGATACCATTCTTCAAAGTGAAATTGAATATTCTCATTTTTTTGTCTTTGACTTGCTGGTTCAGGGCCAATTGGTGTACACTGCAAGATATTATTGGGGGCAATGCTACTTTTCAGTCAAAACCATTGTTTGCATTATTTTACAAAAAGTTCTTTGTTCTAGCCAACAGTGGAGTGATTGCACCCCATCATCCCCCAAGTGTCCACCACTGGTTCAGGCATATCAGCTGCGTATTGCTCTGAGTTGAGATATGATCAGCTATGGTCAACAAAACAACAAATTGGGTATTTTTCAAACAAATTTGATCTTTTCTCAGATCTTGGAGGACTTGACGAATAAAGTCATCAAAATTTTTTTGCAAACAGTGGTCTTGCTCATTTCTGCCTTGCTCTGCTTTTGTTGGGTGGGGTACACTCACACTTGCAAGTCATCCATTAGGGGTCAAACCAATTTTTAGGACCTCTGTTTATCAATGCATTGTAATCTTGATACTGAGTATTGTAAGTTATTTGATCAAAAGTGCCATAAAACCCCAGGGGGCACTCAGCATATGCACACACGGAGGTAAGTCCGATATTTTTGCGTCAGAACATTGCCAAAAGTGATATTTTTGGGGTCCAAAGAAAACTGAAACCATGTTCATGATATTTTCTTGACCAAACATCGTTTAAATGATATTTCTGGGCTCGCTATAGGCAATTCTGACTTGTATTTGGATTGTTTCTAAGTATAAAATGAGCTGATATTTTTGGGTTCTGGGGAAGCTGAAGTGATATTTTTGGGTTGCCTGAAAATTTCTTGGACCCACTCCCCCATATCTGTATGTGCTGAGTTCCCCCCTGGGCATAAAACATTATGTTGTGCAGTGCACAGTAGCATCTGTGCCTGAGTGAACCACCCAACAGTTCATCATTGCTCTGTGGAGAAGAGCACCTTTTTCAGTTTGTATTTTTGGTGAAGTTTTCTTATTTTTAGTGAAGAAGGGAGAACGAGATATGACTATATGAGTGAATCATGATTACAAATGCGATTTGCCTTGCAAAAATTACACAAATTACGCCTGAATGTTTCGTGGAAAAGGGGGTTCTTTCGGGATGAAAGATTCAGTCACTTTTTGGGGCCTGACAATACCTTAGGCCTTCCCATTGGTTGAAACGGCCCACAGGCTATTTAGGCCCTAAATGTGATAGAATTGCTCAGATAAGAAGTTACCAAAACCTTCATATTCACTTAATATCACATACCAGTCACCAACGGCAACGTTCTTATCAGATCTGGGCCACACTTTCCTCGTACACATCACCTTTGCCCTTGGCCTTGGCCTTCTTCTTGATAAGGCAAGTGAGCTTGTGTTGGCTCACAAATCAATGATCTTCATCACAGGATGTCGGAGAATGATTATCGTGGAAAACTCTCATTGCTGCTGTATTCGCTGACATCCCACGTCGATTTGGCAAAGCTTAAATCAAAATGAATCTGCCTTCGAGAAATAGCAAGAGACTGCCACTGGTTTCTGACCGGAGTGTGCTTTGTTGTTGTTGCACAATGCCTATGATAAATTCAATGCGTTCTACTTACTACGTCACGCGCGATATGAAAATTCGCCCTGACCTCGTAACTTTAGGGGGCTATTTCAAGACAATTTGATTGTTCCCTGTTGCCTTTCTTTATACCATATTGCTCGGCAGAGATTGAAGTTTCTTTTAAAGCGAAAAAGCGAGGTTCGAAAATTTCGTTGCATTAGCACTTTAAGAAAGGCATTCATACAATACACCACTTTGATTAACCAGCCTCGTTTTGGAAATTTGTCAAAATTCCTTCCTATTGTTCTTATGAAAATTTAGAGCCCAAATTCGGATTTAGCACCAAAACATTAGTTTAGTTACGTGTTTTTAACCTGCTGGCATTTGTGATGTTGACTTTATGACAATATAAAATTCAAAGATTTATAAGGGATTTGACCGTCAAAAATCGTTCGGGGTGAAACTTTACACCCCGAGTCATTTTTACGGTCAAATCCCTTATAGATCTTCAAACTTTAAATCGTCATAAAATTAACACGACGACCGCTAGCAACATGAAAACTTGTGGTTAGACTAAAGTTTGGGTGCTAAATCCGAATTTGGCCTCCAAAATTTCACAAGAAAGAGTTTTGAATAATTTCCAAAACGAGGCTGTTAATCGAAGTGGTGTATAATAACGCCATATCCTTTGTTCCGTGCTGTTTGGAGATTTCTAGGTCATGTCTTAAGATTTGATTAGAACATTGATTATGGCATTCTTTGATCCAGTTTCATTATTCATATTCGTGCTCCTCCGCAGGTTTTTTTCAGGCGGATTTCTCTTCAAACACATGTTCCAGGTACAGGGAAATAAACGCTAGCGAACGTTTTGACTTAGAATAGTTTTGACACTGAAACCTTCATTTTCGTTTCGCATACACTGAAGGCTGCCAAGTTTTATCACAGAAGAATTTAAAACAATTAGTGATTTAAACAGCGTTTTCTGTCGAAGTTAACTGATACTTTGAAATTCTTGCCACCATCTGTTCAATTCAACACTGCAAATATACGACATGAAACCAGGCCCAAGATTTGATGCAACAGATACTTGTAAAATTTGGAAAAAGATATTTTTCGTGCTACAAATCATTTCTTCCGTGCTGCAACAATTATACTAAGATTTCATTTGTTTGATTTTTCAGACGAACCTGCAATTTGGGATTTCTTCCATTTTATTGTGGATCATCGCTCTCCATTGCTTGTTCATCTTTTGCCTATTGTCGCCGAAAAGGTTTGTTTCTTTCAGCATTATTGATTTCTTGCTCTGTTGATTGATTGACTGATTGATTGATTGATTGATTGATTGATTTATTAATTCATTTATTGATGCTTGCCATTTCAGTTAGATATAGTCTTTGGTTGCCCAGTTTCTTCCTACCTGCATGTCTGACGAGTGCCAAACAAACGTTCTCAGTTTAACGTATCTTGAAGACACATTTGCCCACTCCCAATCCTTATCAGGAACCTCGCTTAAATTGATTTCGTTGAATGTGTGAGTAGAAAGTCTCCTTGTTATAGTCGAAATTGATTAAGGAGTACCAGAGACAGTACGTTTGTTTTGAAATGATTACCCTTTCGCTTCAATCAAGATCCCTTATCACATTTATGAACCGTTTCTACCCCCCACCAGCATAGGTTCCAAATCTTTAAATCTATGAAGAAAGGCGGGTGTAAAATTCACTGTCCTATTTCTGTGAACTGAATGACTTGAAAGAAACTTTATCCATTTTTCCATGATTCTACCGTTGGACTTTTCAAAAATCTTGAATATTTGTAGAAATTACAGCCTATTTTATATTTCAGCTCATTTTATGGTGTGACGTCATCAAATTTCTAAATCACAAACCAGAAGGGTGAAAGAGTTTTGCTTGATACCATATCGTATAAACTATGGTTTTCTTGAAAATTATTTGATCTTTCGTCTCGAGGTTTAGAAATTATGATACTTTTAAGTTTTTTTTCGAAAATTTTCTTGAATTCTTAAGAAAGAAGGAAAACACTGTAATTCTGAAAATATTGAGGATTTCAAAAAAGTCCAACGGCAAATTTACTGTAAAATAGTTCAAGTTTCTTTGAAACCATTCAGTTCAAAGAAATAGGTCATTGAATTTTACACCCAGCTTTTTTAAAGATTTGAAACCCATGCTCCCCCTACCTCGTTATTAAGATCATCCTTTCCATTTGGCGATATGGGTATCCCACTTCCCTTAGATTCATCTGTTTTGGTATTGGCTCTTTCCTCATGCTCTCTTAAAGCATCGAGCCGATTTGCAGTCGTTTATTTTCTTGCTTACAAGTTTCACTTGCAGTTCCCTAGTAAGTAGAAATGAATTTCTCAGGTGAAAGTAGGCAGTTCAGGCCAATTTTTGTATCGATTTGCAATTTGACTTAAGTAGGAAATAGTTGGCACCTGCAAGCCATGCTGGTTGCAAAGGCCCCGGTGGTCCTTCGCATCCCATTTCAGTCGAAGTTAACTAAAATAGCAACTCATTTATTCATGGAAAGTAGCAATCCACTAAGATAGCAACCCATTGGTTGTCATTCACGTAGCAACCCATTTCCTTTCACCGTATCTAGGAAAGTGACGTAAGGTCGCTCCTCCCTGCAGGTTACACAGGAACAAAGTCTATCCAACGAGATTCGTAGTCACATGACCAGAATAGAGCGTGATCTATGGGACCCAGCCTCGTGTCCATGTAAAGGTGATGTGTTGAAGCATCTTCTAGATGAACTTATTGACATTACGCGAGGTGAGGAGGAGGAGCCTGCACCGATAATGTTCTCACCACCGAAGGGAGGCAGACGAAGATCGAAATCGACGCATAACGACAGGGCAATGACATTGATGAAAATCGACAAAGAATGGCAGGATTACGATAAAGTTCCCGGGGATATGGCTGATGCGTTTGAAGATGTCATTGATGGTAGTCCGGAGGTGGAAAGGGCATTACGACGAAAACGATCGAGCAAGAAGGTTACGATTGCTTCAGATCCGATCGTCTTAGATGAGGTAACAGTCAAAGAGAGAAGTCCTGAAAACGAAGAGATCCCCAGACGAGGCAGTAAGAAGATTTTGAAAAGGAGGCCCGTTTTGAAGAGGCAATCAGCAGAGGAGGAATATGGACTGAATATCAAATCTGATGATCAGAATGAAGAGCACATATCAGCAGCTGCAACTGACAGTGACGAAAATCACGAACCAGAGCCGACGCAAAATCTCAATTTCAACCGACAACGATTCAATTATATTCGTAAAAAAGACGAAAGTAGGTCAAAGACTCGGAAACGAGATCGTTGGAGGCGAGATAATAGTTATCGATACAGGCAAAAAATGCAACATCAAGTTTCGTTTGATGAAATCGAAGAACGAGAAAGATCGCAAGATAAGGAAAGTCATGAGTCGGAAAACGAATTTCAACGAAGTAGCTCGCTCGACCGGGCGCCCGACAGTGGGACTGAAAGCGCGAAGGAATCCGATAATTTGCAAGAAACGGGTTCTGAGAGTGGCGAAAATGTCGAGACAAGTGCCAGTAAAAAACATAGCGGAGTTGTTGAGGAAGTGCCCAGTGAGGCTACATGCCAGGACACTGATCGTCAACAACAAGATGGAGACAACAGTCCTGCTGTAAAGACAACCTATAGGCCTTTTGAAGTTAAAGTCAGAAGTGTCGCTCACACAACATTAAGAAGCTTGTTTGATACAGAACACCCTCAGCTATCGCCCTCGGCGTCTAGTGATGCCCCGTTGATTTCTGAAGATGATCAGGATAATTTATCGTCGCCTGAACATTATGCGAGAACTACAGAGGCACACAGCACTAGGGACAGCTCCGATGACAGTGCGAAGATAGATGCTGTGGAGGCTGGCCTTCCTCAGCTCTCAAATGGTTGCGCAGTTACAGATCACGAACGGGAAGCGGAAGATATTGAAGCTGAATTCATCCTTGGCCAAGAAGAGGCTCTTCGTGGAAAGGAGGCTTTGAATTATCAGCGTATTGTTCATCTTTAGCTTCTGTGCAGCAGTTTTTCCCTCCAAGGTGATAAACAACTCATTGAAGAAGATATCACAGGGAGTTCCTCAGGGTTCCGTTCTTGACCCTCGATTTGATCAAGACAAAATAAGCAGCAGGTCTGCTCCAAAAGAAATAATTTGAAAACAAGTTTGTAATCGCATATGTCATATATTTTTTGTTACCTTTTCTCAGCTGAAAATTGTGTATAATGAATTTTGAAATGAAGGTGTTAGATGGAATAGGAGATTCGCTATTATCAATTTGGACAGGAAAATAGTAGTTAGTTAGTTAGTTAGTTCTCTTGAGTTTCTGAAATTATCATTTGAACGGCGTTTTTAAGGCTATTGTTATTTGTTGAATATAGATAGGTAAAAGAGAAGTCCATATATTTTGTCAATAGACTTTTTTAGCAAAAAGACGCGAATCAGGAAGTGCCAGCATAATTCTTTTCCTCGAGGATGCAAATTACAAAGGGAAATCAACTTCAAACTTTTGTAAGTCTCGAGAGATTTATTGTATGTTCTATTCTGAAGCTGACAACCTGAAAAGTATACTTTTGAAGACTGCACTACAAGAAGGGAAGCAAAATGCAATATGAGCATATTCACAAATGATGGAAATGCGAGAGTACAAACTATTCTTAGGGAATTGGTCTGTCTGTGCGCAGCTTTCTAGGAGGGAATATTCTGGAAAATTAGAATGCTCTAAAACATAGAAAAGTAGCTGCTTTTTCAAAGACGTCCGCGTCTTGTTGCTAAAAGAGCCTAATGACCCATCTGCCCCCACTCCCACGTTAGTGGTGAGTCATGTATTGATTTCTCCCTGCTTAGCGTCCTCGAAATTTCATAGTCCCAGCTGACCTATAGGACATCAACAACTCAAAGAACACAGGGAAACAAGAAAGTGAAGGTCATAGATCAATTATCTAGCTTGTCTCTGTTTCTGGAGCTGAGATGGCTTTAGTCTTTCTGAACAGAATCAAAATGGAAGGAAAATAACAGCAGTTTGTAGAATATTTGTACAAAATTGATACAAGCTGATAAATGATATGTTTCAAAATAGGGGTTTCAAGGTCAACATTTCGTACTGTTAGAGTAAACGAAAATTATTTTATTAATCGGAATGTTAAATTAATCAATAGCAAAATTGGGCAAATACATTTTCACAACAGGTACAAATAACAGTATTTTGGTGATATTTCAAATTTGTCTTCTTTGCTTTGAGACATCTTGCATTGAAGTTAGGAAATGGGGTAGTTTGGTCAAAGGTAGTAAGATGAGAAGCTCGGAAAGCTTGGGATTATTCGCAGACCTTAGTGTTTATAATCGTAAAGGCTTACTATTGTAACTGGTATAGCATTCAATTGAATGAGTTCAATAAGCCAATGTATATGCACACTGTATTTGATCAACTATGCATTCATTCTTGAATTGTAACGTATTTAAAAACTGATATTGAATATTAATTATTTTATATACAATCTTTCTCAATTTCACTCGTTTTTCTGGACCTATCCTGTCATGATTGTGCATGTACCCCCTCCCAAAAAGCCACAAAATTTGATGCGCACCCACCCTTTAATGAGGGACCCCAAGAGTACTCTTTTTTCCCCAAAAGTCCCCCCTTGCTTCGGTTTTTGCCAGCTCAAGGGTGTTAGGACACTGATCATTTGATGTGATATTTATTTATCATGTTTTAATACATGTTTTCTCCTCTGTTTCGTCTATAAGTAGTGTCTGCAACAGAACGTGGTTTTATTTGGCTTCAGGCTTAATTGCTCTCAGTTGTTTGAATATAACTTCATTGTTTCCCTATGTCTTAGTACACCTTCGCAGAAGAAAAGTCTGCAACCGCAAACACTGAGACACAGAAATACAAAGGAGTTGTATTCGAACAATTGAGAGTGGTTAGGCCTAAAGCAACGTTATGCTGCTGACTCCACTTTAGGAGGAAACAGAAGAAAACAAGCTTCAAAACGATGTAAATAAATATTTGCTCAAATTATCAGTGTTCTAACACCCCTGGTCAGTTGGTCAGCCCTTGTCTGTATTAAAATAGTAGGCCATGGTTTTCATATTATTTGCAGACTACGACTAATGATATGAAAAATATGGTGGCTAGCTTACACTTTTGATCTAGAGAAAAACTTTGGCAAACACTGCAGCAAGAAAGATATTTCCTTATTTATTTTATACTACCTTCTCCCCATTTCCTGACATAGAAGTATCAGAGCTGGTTCTGGTTCTGCAGACCTTGCGCACACTAACTTGGTTTCCCCGCCTAATAGCCATTGCTTGGAGAACTGCATTATTCCATATCATTCAATACTTCTTGTCATAAAGGCCCCGTTTACACAAGACCGTTTCATTTCACATCGGGTTGCAACCCGGTTGAAACCAACCGGTTTGTTTCATATCGGATTGGCCTTCTATTTACACGTCACCGTTTTCATTTCATACTGGACTGGCCTCCTGTTAACACGAGAACGCACTAATCCGATACCCTTCGTACCATTTTCAAATGAAAACGCTCTGAAAGTGGCATTTAACAAATGCGATACCGTGTAAACGGTTGAATCCAGTATCAACTCAATTCGGAACCTCATTATCAATCCTATGAGCCTCCCATTCACCTGTGGCGCTGCGCAGAATGCACAGTAGATGCAAAATGAGTTCAGTGACACCATTGCAGTACACAGCGAAACGTTGTCATGTAAACAGAACCCCAATCGATATAAAATGAACACGATGGCGTGTAAACGCGGCTAAAGTCAGTTGACTTGAAATTAGTCGATTGATCCAATTCTCGTTCGTCCTTACTCGGACTTACAGCACGGTATTTGTTGCAGATCCACTTAATTTTATATCTGAAAATTTCGTGTGGCGACTGTATAACCTCCCAGTGGTTTGCAAAATCGTCGTACTAACATTCAATAAACCTGTTTAAGAATTTGTGGCTTAACTCATCATCTAAAGTTCAGTGGTTTCATTTATTTAGGCCTAAGTCAAGGTCTAAGCCTGCGCCCAAGTCTTTTATCTGCATCGAACGGCCGAGCCAAATCTACACAGATTACTGAGTAAGATAAACCTGCGATGCTAATCTAATTTGATTCAAATGTTTTAGCGTTTTACTGCTGATTGGTTTTCAATAGAATGTTTTTCATCTGTGTTCCACAAGGATCTGGTCTGGGTCCCTCCGTCTCATAACCATGATAAAAGCTCGTGGGCACTTTCTTTTTTACATAACCATGCAATACGAAAATTTTGCGAACTAAATTGATTGTTCCTACAAGTTTCTAGCTTGAACAGGCTTTGATTTAGCCTGCGTGCAAGTTTTACTGCTCGCTGCGAAGTTGGCTCTCCTTCGCAGTGGATGGTAATGTCTGCACGCAGGCTGGTTATAAGTCAATTAAGAGCATCAGGTGTTTCGCAGGGATTGGGTTTGAGCCCATTCTTTTTTGCATAGCCATGCAATTAGAAATTTTGCAAACTAAAATGTTTGAAAGCTTATCTAGCACCGTGATACTTCATGGATTTTTAAGTTTTTCTTGCATTAAATGATTGTCTGCACAAGATTCAGAGCAAGCGCTCCCTGATTCAGAGCATCAAACTTCGCAGGGATCATGTTTTGGTCCTTTCTTTCTTACAATTATTTGATGATAAGATACCCTGGGTACCAGAGCATAGAGCTCAAAATCTTATAAAAAGGTGGGTGTAAAATTCTATTACATTTTTCTTTGAATTAAAGTGCTTGAAAAGAACTTCAGGTAATTCGCAGTAAATTTGCCGTGGCAATTTCTTGATACCTTGACTACTTTCAAAATGGTGGCATTTATTAATTTTGGGGCTGTGACGTCATCAAATTTCTAAATCCTTAACCAGAAGAGCAACAGATTTTTGCTTGCAACCATGTTGTAGACCTCATAAACTATGGTTATCTTGAAGATTGTATCAATTTCTCTCGATTGATTTAAGATTTACGATGATTTTAATCTCTTCAAGATTTTCGATGAATTTTGCAAACTATGTCAAAATGCCGCCATTTTGAAAATAATCAATATATCAAACAATTGCCACAGTAGATTTACATAAAATTACCCAAAGTTTCTTTCAAGCACATGAATTCAAAGAAAATGTGATACAATATTACACCCACCTTTTTAAAGATTTGAAAGATTTGAGCCGTATGCTGGGTACCAGAGCCTCTCTGGTACCCAGGGTAATGATAAGATCACCAAATTAACTGAAAGGATTATTCGCAGTTTCAAACTTTATTTGCTAATCTTTCAGACATTCTTTCATTTCATCCTTATGCCTTCTTTTCATTTACATTTACTTCAAAAATGTAATTTTTGAATCTTTTCAGCTGTTTATTCGCGGAAAGGATTTCAGAGGCTATTTTCCACGAGATCTCAGTTGGCTTGTTAAAAACACAAATCATGAATTCAATAAAAAAATGTTTGTTGCGTGTGGTACTGTGCAAATTAAACGATAATACTGTAAATAAAAGATTTAAGTAACAAATGTAGCGTAGATGTTCAAAAACACGACGTTTCGTTTGTATACTCGTTATCAAGACTTACGCTCGAAACGTCAAGACTTACGCTCAGTGGCGCAACACAGTTAAGGGCACCTTAGTTCAAAAACAAAGGGCTCCCAGCCAAAAGGGGCTCCGAGGGGCCCTAGTGACAAAATTCTTTCATTACCACTTTTCAAGCTGAAGCTGTGTGGCTATGATTAAGGAGACACAGGGCCTCAGGCCTGCAAGATATGACAGTCTAAGTGAATGGAGAGTAATTTTGATTAACTAGCAGTTGTAATGTGCTTTGCAATGGCAAACTGGCGAATCTACACTTGTATTGAACTTTTAAAGTTACTCTTTTGTAAAAATGTGGACGTGTCGATTTTATTGTAAATTTATACACTTTTCACGGTAAATCATTGCAAACGTTTTATCCTTGCCTGCACAACTTATTTACTTCAAATTTAAACTGGACATGGCATTTTATGTTTCAATCACGTCATTTACAACTGGTTTAGCTGGGGGGGCCTCAGGTGGAAAAATCCCTAAGGGTCCCGACTGTCTCCCTTACGCCGTTCGAAACGTCGTGTTTTTGAACATCTACGCTACATTTGGTACTTACTAATCTTTTATTTACAGTCTCATTGATGAATCATCAATCAATGTAATGAGATATTTCAAATGAAAATAGTCTGTTTATCTTTGCTGTGATGCGCGATCCATTAGGTACTGTTTTAACTTGAAGAGCAATATGGATCCAAATCTATATACTTTTATCTATAACATCAACAAAACGCGATTAGATTTCTGAGAACGCCCTCCAGTTTCAATCGGATCCACGTGTTTCGTGGTATTAAATGTATTTTACGACTATCAAATGACAGGCAAAATAGATCAATAAGTTTATTTATAATACCAACACACGCGGTTGATTGTTTTAAAATGTCTTTCATTTCCAATCCGGTCCCACGTGTAGGGAATACTAGATATATGTTTAGAACCATCAAAATGATTTGAAATCAAAAAAAGGAAAAATCATGTAGCTTCCCACTCAACCCTCATTCAAACAGTTGGTCGAATTCATTTCAGATCGATCATTCCATCCCACATAAATGTCAATGTAGATAAGATTCCTTGCCTTTCCCTCGTGAAATCAACGTGTTTCTTTGCAGCCGTTCAAACATTTACGTCAATAGTCGCTAAAATTGTCGTTTACCGCGGAGAGGTGGCGAATTTGATATCCGAAAACGAGTAATTTTTAGTTCCACCATTATCTTGAGCCCACGTATTCGCCACAGTAATCGGCTTTCGGCCTAGTTGCCCTAGCAATGTATCTAGCCTAGCTTCTCATGAAAAATTGATAAGATTTGCGCTCGCTGATTGTTTTTGAATATACACGGACACATAAACAGACATGCCGCGCGAAAGTATTATTCAAATACGAATTTTACAAAACATAGAAGCACCTGCGAACAGAAACGAAACGGTGGGCAGAACAGATTCACATATATGTCCAGTTTGAAAAGATCGCTCATAAAAACTGACCGAATATCACACACAAGACATGAACCCTATCAACACAAGTTTAGCAGGCACGGCGGTGGCACCAAGGTCACCACGTCTACCACCACGATCACCTAACCTTCCGCCGCGATTTTCACCAAGAGATGGCAGGAAAGCACAGCAAAACCAACCACCGTATTACAGGGCAGAAAGTGGACAGTTAACAGGCTTTGTTTTGGAAAACAAAATCAAGCATGAAAAGCAGAAGAAGCAAGTTGAAAAGGAAAATACTGAAATAAAGAAGAAAGGTAAAAGGTGTTCAATAATGTGATGAATCTTTTCACGGTTTCTAGCATCAATTTTTAACCGATTATGCATGGTGGCAGTACTTGTCCTAAGCGCAGTTGGCATCCTGAACAGGGTTTTAATTAAACTGCGATTATGTTGGATGCAGCCACTTGGAAAAAAGGAGCAAAATTTTGAAGCTGGAATGTCCATCATTTAGATGTTTTGAATATGAGAACTAAAAGCGCGGGTTTTTGTGCAGGAATCAGATGTTTTTGTGCATTTACAACTTGTTGCACAGATCAAAACTGATCGTTGGAAATATTGTGTATATTGATTGCAATTTCAAGATTTTCAAGGACGCCATGTTTAGGCAGCAGATTTTCTAGAACATTTTTTTCATTCATGTTTGCCGCGAATATCAAATATCACTTTCAGATTTTAAGTTGTTTTGAAATTTATTGTACTGAATTGTTCTGAGTTCAGTTCGACTTGCACGTTGGGAACTACAAGGTGAGCAAAGAAAGGCCCGGTGTTTGAAAGGCTAACTGTTCCCTGGAAATAAAAGCAATGATCTGTTGCAATATTCGATTGAACAACTAACATTTTCAATTATTTTTCAAATTGTTGCTGGCTTAAACCGGTCACTCCGTTCAGATTTTACAGGGGTTTGCTAAGAAAGTCCTTTCGAGAATCCTTAAAAACCTCCTAAAATTACTGGCAAGTTCCCTGATAAATTTACCTCACAACAATGACTTGAGCGCGCTTTAACACGTGCTATGCTCTTGGGAGTGATGTAGTCTTCCCCCTGGTATGAGAATCTTATTCAGGGGGATTCTATACTCCCAAAGAGGACTAAATTCACAAATGCACGATGAAAGTGTCATTATTGCCAGGAAAGAGAACAAAGGGAAATTTGCTAGTTGTTTTCTATAAAAACGGAGTATATTTCTGAATGTAGTTAGACATATCGGGAATAAAGCAATGCATGTTTGAACGTTGCTGCTTTTATATTCAGGGAGCAGAATTGTTTCAAACGCTAGGCCTTTTATTGCTCACTCAATACACGTCCACATGACCTAGAATTTTAGCTTCTACCACCTAATTTTGAAGTAATAAGTAGGTAAAATTAGATTTTTATAAAATTCATAAAAATATGGTGAAAGGGTTTAAATAAACTTAATAACGGTTTATGTAATTTACATCATTATTTGCAGGATAACAGCTGTAAACTGCAGCCAGAAATTCTCAAGTAGGCTCATCTCCGGGGGGTGGATACATGACTTGCGGATGGACGGGCGTAGTGCCGCCCTGTTTTCAGAAAGGTACCCTCTTTTCTAATTACCGAAAATTTGCTGTCATGCCCACCTTTATCGCAAATTTTGGGGAAAACCACCCATTTTTGACTATTTTTCGCCAATTCCTGGATAGCCCACCCACGTTTAAGGAAAATTTGCCGATTAAGGGACCCTTGTTCAGAGAATTTTGGATCCAGAAACCCACCCATATTGGCGGGACATACCCGTACCCTCAACATGTTATGTACCCCCGGGTTCGGCCCACCCTGCCCCGTATGGAAGATCATTAATGAAGAAATATGGCATCGAGGCCCCATAGCATATATAACCTGATCAGTAAACTGTGGACGAATTTAGATCAGGTAAGAACTCCCAGAATAAGCATATTGTTCGTAAATGAATTTTACACTGATTAGATGCTGGGAGGCTTGCAGCTAAGTCAATTTGAGTTTCTTTGACCGTTCACAGATGCTGCCTAAATCAAACAATTCATTAGAATGCTATTAGATCTTAAATATACTAGATATTTTGCAGCGAATTGACTTTTGAAGTGAAGCGACTTGTGTAAGATACGTGAGCTGAAAATATAAAAGATGATATGCCACTGATTAAACCTCGCTAAACGTCATATCATTGAACTGATCAAAACAGATGTGGCACAAGACCCCACAAAGCAATCTTAACCGTGTCGATTGGGATAAGTCCTAGGCTGGTGTGATTAATGCTAGAAAGCAAACTTATCAACTGCCGATGCAAATTCTTACCTTTCTTCCGCATTTTGAGCCCAAATTTGAGGCCAAATCTGGTCCTAACAAAGGACAGCCTCATTTTTGTTGATAACAGATCCTTTGCACTTTTATGACGTCACTTCGCACAAATCACTCATTTGAAGACGTAATTTTTGAAGAAAACGGTGAAAAATAGAGGAAAAAATACGGTAGATAATGCACAGCAATATTATCTTGTATACCATGGTAAAACCATACCAACCCCGTACTTGTCCTTTAAGATCCTAGTAAATAAAGCGACTAAGAATTTGACCAAACTTGAAAACTGCTTAAAGTAGGAACTCTATTGCCTGGGGTGGTAACTCACATAAAGGGAGCAACGGGTACGTGTCGCCCATAAGGATGGGTTCAGAACCACAAAAATCCTCAAATATGAGTTTCAGAATTTAAATTTTCCACTAGAAATGGGTAGCTTTTTGACTTAAAATGAAAAAGGTTGTCGAGTTTAGTATTTGCAACGTTGGATTTACATCTCTTCATCTCTGAAACGTCGTTGGTTACAACTTTACCTTCATATTGTGCATTTAAAGTGAGATGAAACTTGATTTCAGGAATGTTCCACAGGCTTTGTCCCCCAAAATTCCATAAAAACGGGAACGAAAAGCGACCGAAAATCTTTAAATATGGGTCTTTCACTAAAATGATGGGCGGCGCGTCCCTGTCATCTCAAGACTCAAGTTACCCCCCCCCCCGAGTACTATAGCGGTGTCTAGTAGTCAAAAGCATTTTTTCATAAATTCTTCCATGAAATTTAGCGAATGCGGAGGTCGTGCATCTCCAATGTAAAAGATGAGCATTTCAGGAACTTCCAGGAAACTTTAAGAATCTTACACCTATTTATTGAATAACATAAAACGAAACATATGAAAATATCCTTTGGTTTTCACAAATTGAATGAACGAGTTTCTTGGATATTTCGGGATATTTTGTCTCAGTAATAAAATCACTTAAATTTTAGTTGATCTGAAAATGCGATTTCTTCAGAATCGTTTCTTTTAAAACTACGTTAGCCAATTTCCCTAGCATGATTCAAAGCAAAGCTTTTGTTTTGATTGCGAAGACTACCAGCACTGGTCAATGCTAAATCGTTCGATAAGGCACAAAGAAGTTCAATCGACAAAATAGATCACCTGTTTTAGCGCACACCTTCTCAAATGCCTTCTTGCATTATAGAGCAACTGCTGCGTTTAAAAGTATGTTCTTTGATAAGAAACTGAGAGCTTGACCCGAAAATCCTTTAAATTCTCATTATTTTAGTATCAAAAAGTTTCTCCAGCATTTTTTGATTGCTTGAGAATAGATCTCATGCAATATCAACACTCGGCTCGTGTAGGATAAAACTGACAGAATTAACTTGATGCCCCCAAAAATATATCTATGTTTGATTGTTCCTAGCTTGTTAGGAGAGTACGAAGTAATTTCTAAACATTCTTAATCAAACTGTCAACAGTTCAACTAAGATTGGGATACTTTAATGGTGGCACTTATGCTTTCTAACTTCTTCACTTACGATAGACTTATGGCGATGAGTCCCTTGTTTCCCTGCAGTAAACTTTGCTCAACAAGGACTCATAATGAGACAGTGAAAAAGTGGGCCCTACTCTCTGCAATCATCTATGAAATTCTGATAGAAGCACGGCTTCGAATCTCAATCCCGTGGGAGTGTTTTCAATTCTTTACTCGAATCGAAATTCTATCACATTTACACCTTACCAATGGTAACATATCGCCATCTGATTGGTACTGTAGGAATCGCAGAGTTTTGGCCTAAATAGGGTCAGGCTTTTCAGAGTAATACTATGAGTCTCTGTTGACCGAAGCGCCAACATCAAGTCATAGAGCACAGGTCAACAAGAGACTCATCATCATAAGTCTTGACTTGTGAGGTTAAAAAGAAATACTTGGTAGCCCTGTGTATGCCTGTTGAACGATAATTAGGCTCCGAAATGTGCCGTTCTAAATTCTGATGTTCATGAGTCGATAACTCCGAGAGAACGTAGCCTAAAGTCAAGAAAATGACGTCGAAATTTGAGTCAGATTCTGAAAAAGTGGAAAACGATCCTTTTGCAGTTATTTCTGTCTTTACTTTCCTTCAAAAATCGATCAAAGTTGAAGTTGGGTCTTCTTGGAGTTAAAAACGCATATATTGCTTCAGTTTGATTGATATTTTACGTCGTAAAATGTTGCCACATAGCCCTTATTAGAGCATTTTAGCTTATTGCGAGATAACATAAACGAAGCATCATTTGAACAAAGTTACTGATTTGAAAGACGTTTTATGAAGGAGGGGCTCGATGATAGATTATTATTCAATTGTAAATTTGTAAATATTAGAGAACTTAATTTGAATTTAACTTGTTTGGATTTTAGTTGTAAAAAGAATGGCTGTATATCTTGTTCATTAAACCACTAATTCTTCTATTTCATGAAACTTTCCTTGCCGCATTTTTCGTCGGTTCCTTAGCGTTATCGCAAAGCTCTTCAGGGGCGGATCCAGCCCAAAGTTGAAGGGGGACCATTTGCACAGTGGGCGCCAAAAACATAGTGAAACGTAAGCGCGCCAAAGGCGTACAGAAATTTTTGGGCCTTTATTCAGGAAAAATTCTCTGGTTTTTCAATTGAATGACGCCTTAATTTATATATTTCCTCATTCAGAACGAAACATGAAAAAGAGTGCATTTGAGTAAGGATAAGGGGCGCCCTTCTTGCCAAAAATGGGGCGCCAGGCAGAGTTTTCACCATGAAGGGGGGCAGTTGCCCCCAACTGCACCCCTTAAATCCGCCACTGAGGCTCATGTGATACCTTATTTGAGATAAACGTTTGTTTTCGTTTTGTTGGCCTTGGGATCTTCCTAAAACTGGCAAATTTTCAGAAAAGCTTTGCTCACTTTGTTAAAATTCTATTCAAGCTCGACAAATTCTCAACAAAATCTTTCGGCAATTCTTTGAAAAACTTGAAAATCGTTAAATCCTCAACAATCTTGTAAAAATTTTGAGAGATCTCCAAAGTCCTCGAAAATCTCGAAAAAGTTTGCAAATCTCAAACACTGTATTAGTTTCCAAAGTTTTAGAAGCCTTAAAAGATCTTCGAAAATCACCAAAGAAGCTTAAAAGTCTTTGATAAATCTGAGAGATTTCTAGAATCCCAAAATCTCGTGTGCTATTTTTGCAGAAATAAAGCCCTGAGTTTTTCCCTGCTGACTCGGTTCTTCGTCGCCTGAAGCAAATGGTGAATTGGCCGCTGTGGTTTAGGCTGAAAGTCTTTGCTTGTTTTTTGGCAATTTAAGCTGCCGTTATCCATTTTTTGTTTGATCTCTTAATGTAGAATCAGTTTAGATTTGATTCGTTATCCTTCCATAACAATTATAATCCTTTCTCTTAACTAGAATTAGCAGAATTTGAGTATCAAAATATTTCTGTTATTGGATTGAAGTTCGATTGGATTTGTTGGATTCTCTGGTTGAAAACATAAAATATTCCCGTCATAAATACGATATAGGTTTCGTTGCTTTGAAAAAGGAATAAATGAAGGCGTATGACTTTAACAATAAATGAAATTCTGACAGTAGGGCTTGTTTGCGTGGATAGCAAAATTCTTGGTCCAAAACACCGCGCGGCATTGTAATCAAGCGGTGGAAAGCAGGGTGAAAAGGCCGCTCTTTTGTACAATAAGGAGACTACTTACGCCAATTCGCTGCGCAGTTCTGCAATGAAGCGGTAGAGAGGCCGCTCTGGGTGAGATGAAGACAATGCTTACGTCAATCTTCTGCGCGGTTTGCAGAAGACTGCAACGCACTTTCAACCTGCAGCATGGAGGTGGAATCTACTGTTGAACTAGCTGTGTAAGCACATGAAGAGAAGAGTGAATCTAAACGACAAACGAATAAATGATAAATAGGTGACGTACAAATGAGTGGCATTTCCACTTGTGATCACGTCAATCAGCCAGACAGCGGCTGGTGGAACTGTAGATTCTAGGAAGGGCAGCCTGTTATTAGTTTGGTTCTCAGAAGAAGCCTGGGCTCCACTAGGGCAGCGTTGACTCTGAGTTTTCTGCCTTTTTTTCGGTAAATCACTCTCTACATCAAACACACATGATGATAATGGGTCTGTTGATGGGCCTAAAGTTTCGATGGAGGGAGTTATGAGACAACACGAACAGCACAACAAAGAGAGCAACAGTAAAGAAGAAAACAAAGGTTGGTTTGCAATTTCATTTTTACAATACACCACTTCGATTAACAGCCTCGTTTTGGAAATTTTTCAAAATTCTTTCATATGAAATTTTGGAGGCCAAATTCGGATTTAGCACCCAAACTTTAGTCCAACCACAAGTCTTCTTGTTGCTAGCAGTCGTCGTGTTAATTTCATGACGATTTAAAGTTTGAAAATCTATAAGGGATTTGACCGTGAAAATGACTCGGGGTGTAAAGTTTTACCCCGAACGATTTTTGACGGTCAAAGCCCTTATAAATCTTTGAACTTTACACTGTCATAAAATCAACATCACAAATGCCACCAGGTTAAAAGCATGTAGCTACACCGATGTTTTGGTGCTAAATCCGAATCCGGGCTCGAAATTTTCATAAGAAGAATAGGAAGGAATTTTGACTAATTTCCAAAATGAGGCTGCTTAATCGAAGTGGTGTATTACTACAACCATACGCTGCTACCTGTGAAAAAACTAACATTTTGAGTCACTGTCTGCCAGCCAACCCTTCCCGTTTTGTTGCCTCTACGAAGGAGACTGCCCTTGTGACACTCAAGTGGTTGTGGTGGGGCCCTTCCGGGGTTTCGAATCCACTCTGCGTGACTGTTCTAGCTGCAAGGCCAGAGCATTACATCAACCGTCATGTGAATGGTTTACATGAATCAAGAATGCATAAAAAAGCAGCTCTATCTTCAATATTCAGGATAATATTTCAATAGTTTGCTGGTTGATATATTCTTGAGTGTTTCTTCACCTGCTGTTCACACACTCAGACGACTTATACATATGTTTTTCCAATAAGCAATCCCTTGTTTTTGGACAAATATATGTGAATAGCATAGTATACGTCAAAAGGACATGTTTATTCAGAAAATAAGTTGCCGGACCTTATCGGTCTGGCAGCAACCTTCACGAGCATCGGGATAGAAAATTTTGTCTAGAAAAAGCCACGATGGCATGGCAGGCTTTCTGTCGATTCTTGCTTAAATGAAGATGCTGTATAGACGTAGGAACTGGGGGCACTGGGGGCACGTGTCCCCCCAAGATTTTGCAATAAACAAAGAAGTGCCCTTTTCAATCTTAAAAATGCCCCCTTTTTCTTAAGGAAAAAGTGCCCTCGAAATGCCGTGCCCCCAAGTTTGAGATACTGCCTACGTCCCTGAAGATGCTTGCAATAAAGCAACCGCAAATCAAGGCAAAAGAAGAGACAGCTATTTTTTATTTAATTTTGAATTGCGAGCTGATATATCGCCTCGGCATATGAGGCTTCTTTAGAGCTAAACTGAACACACGATTTTTTGTAAGAAACTGGTTCATAAGGAACTAGTACTAAGACGGCCAAAATTTTAAGAAACTCTGGTATTATGTCTGAGAAGTATTAAGAAACTTTTAAAAATTAAAATCATGCATATTATAGCAAATATATCGTTGAAACTTTATCCTTGAGCATTTGTGTCTTCAACATAATAGAACACTGTTTATTTCTATATGATGTTTTGAATTTTAAAAGTCAAGAAAAATATCTGCAGCAGTGTTAGCGAGCACATACATTGATAATTCTGCATACAAAAAATAAGAAACCAATTAAGGAACTTTTAGTACTAAATGGACAAAATTTCATGTCAAATTACGAAACTCTTAGGACTATGCGGCGTGATCCTTGTTTCCTATAAAAAAACGTGCAAGGATACAGCTTTCGTAACTACAGAATGCATTATTTTAAAAGCCCATGTTTAGAAGTAGCGTTTGCATTGTTGACACGTTGTAGGCCATTTTCATCGATCACACATAAGAAACTTTATAAGAAGCTCAACGCTCAGGTCGTCAAAAGATTAAGAAACTCCAGTACTGGGAAAATGTAACTTTAGAAACGATCTATTTTGACAAACGAAATCCTTAACATTGGTTTACTTTATTCTCAGTTATCTCCTGTGTCATATTTCGTGGAAGTTACTTGAGTAATGTCTGAGCATTGGAAACATTGGAAAGCTACGAAAAACATTGTTTCGAAATGCTCACGGGGCAACATGAAGTAAACCCGAAGTAACCATGAAGAGTGTCTGTCATGAACTTTAAGAAGCTCGTTAGAAAAGTCCTAGTGTTTTGGAATTTTAAAAAACTTTCAGTACTGGCCCAACTTCTTAGTTTCTTATTATACAAAATACGTGCATGAAAAGATGAGACTTAAGAAGCAAAATTGTGAGACATTTTGTTCAATAATTAATTCAAGATTAAGTTGTTTCGTCAATCTTTTTAATAATCTTCTGATCTCAAGACAAGAGGCTCTAGATCTTCGACACATCAACCCTCGCATACTTGAGTTTTTTGCAGGAATCGCACTTCATGTCAGATTTGGATGTTTGATAAATAAAATCGGTTTTTAGATATTGCTACAAGAGTATCGTTTGGCACATCTCCGAAAATACCATTCACTTGACATTATGGTATCCCCACCAAAAATCCAACTGTGCCGCAAAAATCAATATCTAGAATTATCTTTTTCGTTAACTCCCTTCAACTGCTAACAGTCCATTGCAATGAAGAATGCAAGCATCACAATATCATCAAACGAAGCTCTTGGAATATAAGATTATGTTGAAGATACCAGCGAGTGCTGGTATGCTAAAATTTCAGACTGTCTGAATATCAAATTTGGCCTAAACTAAAACCAGGGAGTCAAGTTATATTCGCTCGGTACTCATATTATACACGTTTTTTATGAGAAACTGGTTTATAAGAAACTATTACTAAGATGGCCAAAATGTTAAGAAACTCTAGTACTTTGTCTGAGAAGTACTAAGAAACTTTTCAAAGTTAAAAGCATGAATTTTACAGCAAATAGATCATGAACCTTTATTTTTGAGCAATGTTATCTAAACATTTGTGTTTCGACATAACAGAACACTGTCTTTCCTTTATGATGTTTTAAAACGTCAAGAAACTTATCTGCCGCAGTGTTAGCGACCACATTGATAATTCTGCATTCAAAAAATAAGAAACCAATAAAGAAACTTTTAATGCTAAAATGGACAAAATTTCATGTGAAATTAAGAAACTTTTAGTACTATGGCCTGATCGAAGGTTCTTATAAAAAAAGTGTACTCAATTTCTCCGTTGTTGGCTGAAATTCTTACTCAGACTGTAAGAGGAATGGTGTTCAATCTGGTCTTCAATTCATTGTTTATCTCCTTTTTCTTGATTTGGAGCCGATGGCTTACTCTCGACAATTTGAAATGGGCCTAAAGTTCAAACTGTACCGCGCTCTGAAAACTGTGACCCTCCGAGAACAGGGAGTGCCGAAGCAGAGAACTAGTTCTGAGATATCGACAACACCCCCGTAAATAGATGGAGCGTAACACCCCAATCGTGATACCCATAAGCCAATGCGAGCATTTTTTACCTATAATGCAATGCGTGCCTCGACATACTTTACCTATAATGCAATGCGTGCTTCGAATGCAGATGGACGGAATGAGGTTGTGCAGTCGAAAACATCACTGAAAGAACAAGGCAAATTTATACTTAAAAATTATTGTATTGTTATAAAGATAGATGTAAGTTATTCTTTATAGTTCAGGGCACCTGCTGTCGAAGTTTCGCTGTGATACAAGAAATTTCAAAGTTGGAAAGACGTGGATTCACGGCACGCGCCATGATGGACACACTTCTGCAAGGGGCCTATTCTTCTGAATCGGATGATGAATCAAGTGGTGTGAAACCACCCGGCTATTATTCGGTAATTTTCCGGCTTCGTTCATTTCATCGCCATCTTTAATTATAGGACTTTTTGGACCTTCAATTGTAGAAGGGGTGGGTTGCGCTATGAAAATATGACTGTCAGTTGTTTGCTGTTTGCATTTTTTGACTTTTTTGGAGTGGGGCGGTGAAGCTCATTCCGAAGTAAATTTTGGCGCATCTGATTGGGGTTTTTTGTAAATTCATGAAAAACTGCCAGCTAGTGTTATTATTATGGGGTTATTATGGTGTGACTACAGCTGCAGCTGGAAGGAGGCAGAACATGGGGAATGAAAATCTTCGCTGCTTGCGCACCACACAAAGATGCAGACTGACTTAAATGCAGTTTGCATCAATAAGCAACGCTAACCAAACCCCAAACTGATAAGTTTGCAAAGTGTGCATGGAAGATGAGCCCATCATTGTTTTAAAACATGTTCTACTCAATTAGCAGTACTTATAATCATACATATAATTATAGTGTTATACATATAATTAACAGTGCACACAAGAGTTTTTCTGCATTCAGGAGGGCTGCATCCAGACTGGAAAGTTTGTACTGCACATGCAGTATCTGTACATGGTTTTAACCTGAGCCACTCAGGTGGCAGTAAACAAAGGAGCTTATTGTTTTAATCTATTGTCCAGGATGCATTTCATGCACTTAGGCCCAAAGATCTTCTGCGTAGACCTGACTTTTTTGTTGGCGTAGTGGCATCATTTTTTTAGTAAAATGGATTTTCGGTGTGACACCATTCTAAAATTTGCTTACCTTGACATGAATGTAAAGCTGTCCTCGATCTTTTAGCAGTTTCTTTTTTAAGAATACATGCATTTCTTTTATGAGAAACTAAGAATTTGGGCCAGAACTGGAAGTTTCTTAAAATCATAAGTACTCAGATTCTTAGCAATTCTCTTTTCCTGAAAGTACCTGGCATACAAAAGCTGTAGAATTGGCGTACCTTTGGCGTAGGTCTTACTTGGAATGCACCCTGGTCTTTGCTCTCAACCACAAAATTTCCATGCAGTCTTACTTAGGCCATCTCAACTTGCCTGTCCAAGATAAAAACATTCCAGTCTGGGGCTGCTTCACTTAATAAGGCAGTGGCCCCCCAAAGTTTGAAAGAGTCTCCAAAATCAACCTCTTAGGCAGAAATCCCAGTTAGGTCAGGCAGAAATTTTAGCAAGAAATTGATTTTTCTTGCCAGCTCCTAGAGTTCATTGCTTATGCACTCCAAACTGAACAGTTTTGAGGAAGGAGAACAAGAAAGTTGGTGAAGTTGCAGTTATTAGCGCCTAGCATTGGGACTGCAGAAGTAGATAGAGAAGACCTAAGAGATTCCTTCACCCCTTGTGTAACACCCCAGGGCTTGAACCCAGTCCACCCAACTGTTTTACTGCAAGATCAGCTGATTACACACTACAACACAGTACCTTTAACATTGTGTCACCTTCTGGCATTCATATTCTCTTTGCAGGCCAAACCATCAAAAACTAGAGGTGATGCAAAAGAGAGTCCAGAAAAATCTATGAAGATGTTTGGTGATGGTAATGCATCATACTTTGTTGTTTCAGTTGAGGCAGTAGAGCTAACTGTGCACTCAATGTAAGGAGACTGCCAGACTGGCTGCACCTCAAAAATGTATATTTAGATCAGTGGATAAGCTCTTTTGCCATAAGTCTCAAGCCTGTTGCCTGTCTTAAGTGGAAATTTTGGAAAATCATTTAATTTGCACACAGCACACCAATATCTTAAAATCTTTGCACTAAGGAATTCAACTTTGCCTTGAAGTTCTTTAGACATTCTGTACAGAGATTCAGCACAACAAATGCAATACATATTATTGTGCAATCAGGGTATAATGCATGCCATACTGGAGTTTCACAGTGCATAGCATCAAGAATACTTCATGGATATCAATGATTCAAATTTTTGTTAAAAGGCAAGAGATTGAAGTATATATATATTTTTGTGATTTTTCTCACTGTCTTTCCAGCACTCTAAGTATAGGTGAATTCAAGGTAAAAAAATGTTATGGTTGCAAAATGACTGAAAAAGACTAAACATTAATCAAATCAAACAGTTGTCCTCAAACAAAACAATCCAGAACTTGAATCATTCAAATCTGTCAAGTACTCTAGGCGCTATGACCTTACAAGAGTGGGAACTTTTTCTGGCTCACCCGGTAGTGATCAGTTAGAGCAACTATGGCAGCATCTTCCCACTGCAAACAAAATGCTTTCTTTGTAAAAGATTCAATATAACCTCTACGTACCCTTGATGCAAACAAGCTCACCCTTCCACTACCTTTTAAGAACAACAAACAAAACATGGCATTGAATAGGCAAATTCAAAATTTTCAAATCTATAATTCCTCAGTAGATATCCTGAAAAGCAGGGATGGTATTCCTGGTAATAACTCCAAAGTTCAAAGAAGGGGGGGAGCAAATTATGAAGGATGAATAATACATGTGCGATGTCTTTTGTTTAGTTTCTGTCAGAGCCAGATCTTGAGCTGTCGTTTCACAGTTAAATCCATATCATTTTCGAAGCTTTTGATGTTGATTGTAAAAATGGTAGGGTTCAGATATAGGCACATTGTCCAGATCAACAGAATTTTGTACCCAACAACGTATTAATAATTTGAACCCTATGCTCCTCCTTATTCAATCATTTCAGGGCTGTTTGCTGTTTGAGTTCAAAAGCAATTGAATGCCAAAATTCATTTAACAATTGAAAATACAGTACAGCCTTATGATTGCTAGGGCAAAATCATTTACATATAATTTGGTATTTATTGTGAGACTGCAAAGGATCTTGGGTAGCACAGGCTCTTTAATGTACATGAGGTTTATACTCTGTGTATATGCATTATATATAGTTTAGGTCTTGTGTACATTAGCATGATTTGGTGTTTGCCAAAGAATTCCTGTTATATGATTTTTAAAGAATTTTTATAGTCTTTTATGTGGCTTGAGAATTCTTTTCATAATGTGAAGGATTCTTGAAAATTCTGAAAAGTCCTTATCATGTCAGTGTCTACAATAGAACCAGGAATTGCATACCCATGCACAAAAGTTTGTGACTTTGAGCCCCTGTGGTTCCAAGCAGCGGATCCTGAAATCAGGCAACACTCAATATTTTCTTCCTTGGGTCTCAAATTCTTGATTTATCATATCAAAAAGCTTACATATATATATAATGGGTGAGTCAATAAAAACGCCCGGCGTTCGAAAAATTCCTGATCCCTCAATATCAAAGCAATGATGTTGAAAACTGTCTTGTTTTATCCCCGATGTGTCAAATTGGGTTCAGTAATTTACACGGCTTTAATTGGTCATTCCTTCCCATCGAAATTGGAGATTTCCTGCAAAAAGCCCGTTTTGAAAACCTGCAAAAGCAAGTGAAAACTGCAAGCAAAATTTCCCTTTGTTCTCCTTCCTAGCAATAATGACTCTTGGATGTGCTCATGTATTTTGTCCTCATGGGAGAATGGAATCCCCCTGAATAAATTATTCACACTAGGGGGAAAACAAAAGCACATGCTAAAGCATGCTGAAAGTCATCTCTGTGAGGTAAACACATTAGGGACTTTTGCTTGTAATTTTGGCACGTTTTTTAAGGTTTCTCAAAGGGACTCATTTTACAAAATTGCCTACAGAATCGGAACGGAGTGACCGAATTTAGCCAGCAAACTTTCTAAAAATAATTGAACATGTTTAGCTATATATTTAATCAAATATTGCAAAATATCATTGCTTATATATTAGGGAGCAGTAGCCTTCTAAACGCTGGGTGTTTTTTTTACTCACCTGGTATTTATATAAACACTCCCTTACATGGGGTTGTTCCATGATGTCATTTTACACAGTTTCTGCTCCATCACACAAGGTCTGTTCTCAAGATTAACATGTAAACTTTGTATTCTATAGGTTCTGAAAATCGTGGTGAAGTGACTTCAAGACAGAGCAGAGCGATGGTGAGTAGATCAGAATTGAAATAAAATTGAGTGCAACTTTGTAAACATGTTATATTTCAGTCAGATTTGACCATTTATACACTTATGTCAGAATCCCCCTTTGTTATTAGTGCAGTAGTAATGATCCAGCTTTTGCAGTGAAAAGTTATCAGAAAGGTATATATATATATATTGGATTTAGGAAGAGATACACCAGCTCCATAGTTTTATATTTTAAATTAGGTGAAAGAACTTTTGAGATGAATGACCTCAAATTGGTTTTTTTAGATCCAGAAAAAAAGCCATCTGTTGCTATGAAATAATTTGTATCCTAGGAACCTTCTTGTAGATTCCCATTGAGTTCTAATTCATTTTCATTTTAAAATCATCCATTTTAGGATTCAGGGTTGACATCCTTTCAACATTTATAAAGAGTTTATAAAGAGTTTTTCTAGTTTTAACCAAATTTTGCTTTTCTGCTTTCTTTAAAAGCATTCTTTCAGTTCCTCATTCTGTGTCTGTTCATACTATATTTTTCCCTCCTTTCTTATCGGTACATTGCCAGCCCTTCATAGTTTGCTTTATTGACTTATTTTTCCTAATCCTTCTGTTCATTCCCTTTTCTTCCTCCTTGCTACATTCCTTTCCCTTCCTGTGAAAATTGACCAGAAAATTCTTCTTCAGATTCAAGGTTAAATCTAGACTTTATCCTGGATAACAATTTGAACTAAGAGTATTTATCAAGTTCTTTTTAAAACTAACCTATTACATTTGTAGTTGCTTGATATCAACTTCCAAAAACATTCTTTGAAGTTTAAGAAGGTAAATGTAAACTTCTTCCAGGATACCAGTTTACAATTATGTATGCAGAATATACAGTAGCCCCATGTCTTCTAAAACTAAAATAGTAGTTCCTCCATATTAACTTTTTTTGTGGTATAATTATATCAGTCATACCAAGAACAAACCATGATGTTGACAACACATTGATGCAGCCCAAGGGTAAGTACTAAAATGCAACTGGACATGCTGAGAGGTGTGTATTTGGTAAATGAATATGAATGGCAAAGTTTTGCTCTCCTTTCTGAATTCCTGTAAATGTAACAGGAAGTAGGTCTTGTATAGTGGCATTCAATGTTCTTGTCAATCTTGATTTGAGTATATATAGTTTTTCTTTTGAGTTAGTCAAGCAAGGGTAGAAAGTTTTATCAGAACCCCGTAAACAAACCTTTTTCTCCCAAAAGTGCAGGGTGTCTGAAAAATATTGTGTCCCATTTGTGTGAAGGAGCTGTAAATTCAATTTTCTCAGCTTTTAGACATTTGCATAGGTCAGGCGAGATTGATGACATGTTCGTAGTGATCGCTATTGATAGACTGATTGACGTTCCAACTACGCCTCATGGACTTTGACTCTGAAATTTGGGATGAAGTTTTCCCCTATCGATTTCATAACTTGATATGGAAACCATAGCAACACTGTACAGACTCCAGGCAATGGTGGATGGGCCTAAGTTGCAGGCTCGAACGTCCAATGGTAAAATAGCTCAGAGTTCAAGTTTGCAGTGATAATAGCCATGAACAAAAGCCATAAGTATCCATACGAAGTTTCCTCAATCCAAGAATCAACAAACCTTTCACTGTGAATCAGGTTTTCCTCATTTTTAAAGCCAATTAGCTTCCATGAACTTCTTCGCAGCATTGAGCATTTCCAACTGTCGAGGGTCGCTTGCCTCGCTTCTGAGACTACACTGCAGCCTCGCTCCAGAGGGCACACGTAAACGTGTTCATCTCCGTCTCAAAATTTTACATCAAAGTCCATAAGGCCCAGATTGAGCAAAGATAAAAAATGTCATTGTTGTTGTTATTATTGTTGTTGCTGTTGCGATATCTGGGACTATGTCGTGAGGCTAAGGTTAGGCTTCAACTTAGAGTTTGATACCTTGTTTGAGTCAATCTAACAAATGGCTGCAGACTTATGTGAGAGGAAAGACAAAATAAGTGGTTGCTTCATAACAGTACTTCCATTTCTCCAGCAATATCAAATTCAAGCAAGTGTTCAAAGAAAGAGTTCTAGCATCATATCAGACTGTTTTCAAGCAAAGATGATTGAATCTACAGCTCCTCAGCAGTAGCCACACAAACAGGGCTTAATCATTTTGGGACACCCAGTGTACCAGTGTATACTATGAAGAATAACTTCAACCTAGATGGTAACACAAAAGAGGCTACCCAAAATTGAGCTGTTGTTTGTCAGATAGAGAGCCATTTGACGAGAGCCATAGCTCATGCTGGAGGGTATTTGTAGGTTGCATAGCTCCGCAAGGAATCTCTTTTCTTTCATTTCTATTCGTTTAGAAAAAGCTTGTTAGGAAAGCCATTTACTAAGGATTTCATGGCCAGGCCTGGCCAAAAATATATTTTATCTGCAATTAGTATTTATTGGTTATTGGTTTTTTTGGAAATTAGTTACTCTGGCTAGAAATATTGAATGCTCTTGATAATTCTTCAAAGCAGTCAGCGCTTCATATTTTTGGCTTTAAGACAGCGTCCACACGATGCCGAAGTATTTTGAAAACGGTGAAGAATGTGCCGGATAGGCCTCCCATTCACACAAAAATGGGACATTTTTGCCGGCAGATTTTGAAAACGGTAGATTTTTTGAAAACGGAACTCTAGCCGGCACGGTTTGAAAACGGCATCGTGTGAACACGCAAAAACGACGAAAACGGAACATTTTTGCTGGCAGATTTCAAAAACAGTATATTTTAGAAATGGAAGTCTAATCGTCACATTTTGGAAATGGCATCGTGTGGACATGATGAAAACAGAACATTTTTCGATGCTTTTGGAACGAGACTACGCGGTTCTTAGCTTGCTCGGTCTGTACCTTGGGCTTTAAATTTTCCTGTACAAGATAAAACCGGTTTGTATGCACATAAGGAAGAAAATATTAAGTTTTGCCTTATATCGGGATCTGTATTGTTAAAAGTGCAGTATGATTTGGGTCCACATCAGCTTTACAGCTGCCAGGATTCTGACCTACTGCCCAGGGGAGGGGGGAATTAGGTATATTTAGGACAGGGGTGCTCAGGCTGGGGTACAGTGTATCAACTCAAAAATAATTTCTTGCTTGAAAATAGACCCCCAAAATAGTAATTTTGCTGAAACAACATACCCAAAGTCATCAAGTCAGTCTCCTCAATCTGTAGAAAAGTGCCCTGACTGATTAGATTTCACATACTCTACTTCGATATTGAAGTATTTTGATCATAAATTATCTTTTTTTCTTTTTTTACCATTTCCCGATATTTGAGACCCGAAAGGGGGAGCCAGAATTTAATGAAGCCAAAACAGGTACTGTGGACCCCAAAGAATAAACCTTGCCCAGATTTTTGAGGTGTTATGATGCAGTGGTGTAATCCACAGACTCTGCAGCCAGCACAGAGTGAGGTGGAGTAAGTTGGATACCCGGTAGAACCCTACCACTTCAGCATCATGACAAGGGGTTTCAGACTTGATTACTTCTGTCATCCCAGTGCTTGGCGCTAAAAACTTCACCTTCATCTTCACCATTTTAGACCCAAAAAGGCAGCCTGAGCACCTCTATCCTAAATAATACTGGAGTACCCCCAAGGGCTTTGCTGTAGCAAATAAGAATTTTATTACAGCATTGTGTGATGTTTGTAAGAAAAGTACTTAATCAGAGGGGCAAATAAACTCAATAATTGTGTCTGCAGGGCAATTGCCCGAAAACTAAAGGCTGTTTGTTCAACTATTATTTTATATTCCTGTTATTGCAGTTGCAATCACTGTTCTTATCATTAATCAAGAATGTTTTTTATTCAATTCCAGTTTTTAACACAAGCTTTCCTTGCAGGTATCTGATGATCTTCATTTGCCAAATGCCGGTAGGTAATTCCTATATTCCAAAGACATACAAAGTCTCAGCATATTTCATCTCAAAAGCCTTTGGGGGTAGGTTACGCCAGCATCCTGAAACTAAAACCTGAAGTTATTAGAAAACCTTTCAATGCTCAGCTGTGAAAGATTGGGATTATATCCCTCTTGTTATCAGATGTCATCTAGCAGCTCAGCAAAAGAGACCCCTAATCTCACTGGCTGCTTAGTGGTGGCTGCTTACGTACAAAGCAGCCACTAAGTCCTCTTATGTAATGTTATTTTTCTTTGTAAATTCTGTTTCACATTAAGTGTCAGGTCTTTCCACTCCAAACAACCCACGACTTACGCTCGTGACATTTTACAATTATCGCAACCTGTCACCTAATGTAGGACAGAATCGTTCGTATTTTGTTGTGTTGTAGGTAGATCAACTTGCTCGTCTTTATATATTGGCCATGGGGTAGTCATTGTCTTTCGCTCCCCATGGTGTCGTCCCTGTAGTGTTGTAAAGTAATTAGGGAAGTTTTGTAGAATGTAAAATATGTTGTAAAATTTTTATATGAATAAAAAAAAAGAAAAAAACATCTCACTGACTCACTTCAACAATTAATACAAACATATCTGAGGAGCTTTCTGATGACAGAAATTCTGGTATTTATTAATGTACGTGGCAATATTATTACCTCAATATCTAGCTGTATCCTTTCAGGCATACCTTTCTCACCCACCCGTAGGGGCATCAGCAACTATGGTAATACAACTGGCAGCTGATAAAAATACAAATGCCCATAATTTTTCATCTCTTCCAGATGGTACCAAGAATCCTGGAAGAGACCCAGAAAGACGTATGTTCATGGACAATAACCAAGCAGAGAGGAAATTTCGTCGCAGATCGAACTCCAGAAGTAACAGTCCAGATGAACGAGACAACGACGGAAGGAAGTCTAGTGACAGAGTTAGTCCACGCAAGGGAGGAAGCCCAGATGGAAGGCATAGCCCTTCGGAGAGGAGAAGAAGCAGTCCTGGTAGAAGACGGAGCCCTGACCATAGACGAAGCACAGACATGAGAGATGATGACAGACGGAAGAGCCCAGACCGAAGAAGAAGCCCTGATAGGAGAAGAAGCCCTGATAGGCGGAGGAGCCCTGAGAGGAGAAGAAGTCCTGATAGGCGGAGGAGCCCTGACAGGAATAAGAGGCGAAGTCCAGACAGAAGGAGGTCACCTGACCGAAGGAGGTCACCTGACCGAAGGAGGTCACCTGACAGACGAAGAAGCAGCCCTGGCCGAAGAAGATCTCCAGATAGGCGAAAGAGATCCGTTGATAGGCATAGAAGTCCAGACAGAAGGCGAAGCCCACATAAAAGACACAGTCCTGATAGACGGAGATCGCCCGACAGGCATAGGCGAAGGAGCAGAAGTGGTAGTAGAGGAAGGGACAGATCTGGCAGATCAAATTATAGCCCGAAAAGACGGAGATCAGAGAGAAGCTACAGCAGGAGTCCACCAACAAGGGGAAGATATGAAAGTGGTACAGGAATATGCAGGGCTGTGTTACCGCCACCGGGTAAAGGTAAGGGCATATTTTGAGTTATATATTTCAAGTTGGAGTTATTTATGCTTTCAGTGCTGGTACTGGGTGTCCCAAATAGTAGGTTTCCTGATCTGAGCTGTTAGTTTAGTAAAAGTGCATATTATTTGATAAATATTTTGAAAAAATGTATGATACAATGTCCAACTTAGATCTAAGTATTTGTTTCAATTCGGTATCTGCGCCTATTAATTTTCTATGATTACTTTCCCAAAAAACAGAATACCTGAAATGTGCAAGAAAGACTTATAAACAGTTTGTTAATAAGATCGTTAACCCTATCTGACCTGTGGGGCGGATTCCGCCCCCCCCCCTGATACATTTTCATTTATACGTTTTTCCGTGTTTGCTGGATGCCTCTGAGATTTAGCAAGTTTAACTTTCTATCATATAGCAATGAAACGGTAACAATTTTGGTGTTCTATTTTTAGCCTTGTGTCCATGGTGACCAAGTTGTCGTGCACCACCCTGTGAAAAATATACATTGTATATCTCTTAATTCTTTCCTAATTGGTCCAGTTAAGTCTAAACTATGAATTTACATCAATTTCGATCTGTATATTTCATTTCTATGCAAAAAATTAAAGTTTTACGACCTTTTATCACACATTCATTTTTATGACGTTATATGACGTCATAATATTAATCATGCTCTAGCAACAACAACAACAACAATGCTAATTAAACCATTGTTTCTAAAATTCATTGTTTATATAATGAACACCTTTGTGCAAACTTTGGTTGCCATATCTCGAGCAACAACCCGCCCCCCCCCCCCCCAGGCATTGAGTGTTTCAAATCACCCAGGTCAGATAGGGTTAAACCTGCAGCTCGAAGATCCACAGAAATTCTTTTTTTAATGAATTCCAACAGTGCGGAGCTTGAACTAATTTGTTCAAGTCAATTGCATTGTTGACTGAAGAGTCAAAGAGTACAAGGAAACAAGTATAGCTTTGCTCTGCCCGCGATTGATAATAAAATGAGCGAACAATGTATAAGAATCATTGTAAATGTCGCATTCTGTACAAAAATGCTACAAAATCAATTTTTCTTTTCAGGCAAAGACGCAAAAGGACCCCTATCATCATCAGAAGTTGAAGCAAAATTATCAGCACACATGGAAAAAGTGAAAACAAAAGCAGCTGAAGTTGCTAAAGATATTAATCTGCCGAGTTATTTGAATCCTGCTATGATTAATGTGAACCAATTCAAAGTGCAGCAAGAGAAAAGGAAACTACTTTGGAGTAAGAAAAAAGAGGTCAGTTGCATTTTCTCTTCTTATTATCCCCAGGGCTAGCCGTGTTTGTAAATATCATTTCCAAACTGTATTTCAAACGAATTACATGACGGGAGGCTGCTTTACGGCTTTACCTGAATGAACCAAACTGCTGAACGAGAGCAATTTTGATGTCATCATTTTCAATATGAGCTTTTATATTTTATGAAAGAAAGTATACGAGGAAGCAACTGCAGCACTGACAAACGTTAAGTGCACCTTAAATTGGGTACCTTTCTACTTTTTGCGATTTGATGAATCAACAAAGTGGGCTTCTTTGCGTATGGCTAGGCCGCTAACATGAACAGCCAAGGTTTAGCGTATTGCTTGGGGGGACTTTTTGGCTTTAATTTTTAAGAAGAACTTTTGATCATACACGAATAAGATGCAAATGTAGCAAGCGTCGAGACCACCAACTACAATGATGAACAGGATCAAAACATGGTAGGAAAGTTTACAGTAATGTAAACAATGTTTCTGAAAAGTTTCTGCCATGTAATAAAGCCTTACCGAATGGCTCAATCCATGCTGGAAAATGTTTGGACCTTAGTCGTTCGGTCGCACGTCAAGTCAAACTTCGGTCCAAATTTTTGCATCTTTGACCTTGCAATCGTTTAATAACCGCATATTATTGCCACTTCTTACGCATAAAATTTTTCTTCATTGCAGGACGCAACTGAAGGTAAAGCAACAGGGCTGTGGGGACAGCAGACATTTTCAGACGAAGCTACAGATGCGAAATTCAGGCAATTGATGGGAATACATGGAGAAGCTGGGGGCGAATCAAGCGTAAAAGTCGAGAAAAGTAGAAAAGCGATGGAAGAACTTGAAAGAGAATATGAAAAGTCACGTGTCTTTCAATTATCACGTGGGGCAGGTGGTGTGACAGGAATCGGACTTGGTTTTGGACAGTCTGATCGTACGTAGCTACTTTTAAAAACCTTGCAGTAATTACCAGGATTACCGTCGCTGCTTTTCAGGATTTACAAGGTACAGTAAAACCCCGCAGACAAGAACATAGGGAAATAAGAACCATAAGACCAATCTCTGGAAAAAAGACACCCAGAGATAAGAACCAAAAACAGACTGATTTCTATTCCTGTTCTTATCATATGATATATCTTAACGTTTTTAGACATCCCATCACATTAGTTCACCAAAAAACTACTTTTTTCAGTTCAAGCAATGCAAACAAGGTAACCAAATCATTTATTTGAGTAGTTTGCATCGTGTAACTCTTTTTATTCACAATAAGTGACTGTTTCCTCCAACATCTATAATGCAGTCATCCCTCCCCTCGATTGATCAGATGCATTTTGTATTTGTTTGGGATATGAACAGGCTAAGCTGTGAGCCTCAAGGAATCCCCCAAAAAGGGCTCCAGATCGCCTGCGCACTAACGATTTATTTCAATGATGTAATATGCAGATAGACTTTTTAGCTATTCCGAAAAAGAATCTCAATCGAACGTTACTTTGCTACATTTCGTAGAATTTTCGAATGTACACAATAGTGATAGAAGCACTAACGCCACTCGATCGAACCTCGTGTATAAAAATGTATGAAAATGACGCTCGATCCAGGCTCTTTTGCTGAATAACTATAAGGTCTATTTGCTTAGCCGTTGAGAACAAGAGCACGAAACAATTACACCGATGGGCATGACAATGTGAGCCCCAGCGTTGATTCTCTATCAACAAAGCTGAAATACAATGTGTCAACTCTAAAGGGTCAGTACTTCGTCTCCTTAACAATTATGACATTCTAATCATCATTATTAGAAGTGACTTTCAGACAAGAACCGTAACTGAAGGAAGAACACCATCTTGATATGAACATAATCAGTCTGTTTTTTAGAAAAGTGTGTTCTTGTTTGCGGGATTTATTTGAAGCTACCTGTGATTCTGAAGTTTATTGCATAGAGCTTCACTGATCTTCTGGCGAACGATAGATTTGAAAAGTTTTCTTTTCAATGCTATGCATAGTTTGTTATTCTTAGAAGGTAATAGACCTTTTAGCTATTCTAAAGAATCTGGATCGAACGATTTTTCATCACATTTTGTAGAATTTTGGAATGTGTACAATAGTGATAGAAGCTCTAACACCACTCAGTCGAATCTCGTTTATCAAAATGTATGAAAGCAACGCTCGATCCAGGCTCTTTGGTAGAATAGCTAAAAGGTCTATTGATGGTTGAGCCTGTTTGAATGAAGGGTATAAAGAGGTTATCTTGAATCCTGCACAGAGAAAGCATCTCGTTTGCAGTGGGAAGATGCTGTCATACTTGATAATGATAATAACTAAAATGTCCTTTGATCATTCGCATTATCTTGTGTTATCAACTTTCTAAATTCAGCCTGATTCTTGAGATATGGGCAAGTAACAGATGCTTCGTGTATAGTGTCGCTGAATATTAGTTTGTGTTTTACCTAAAAGTAGATAGGATTCCATAATGAATAATGTTGAAATTGTTTGAAGAAGCCCTCACAGAAAAGTCGGTCTTTGTTTAATCTGCTTTTACGCCTTGTATATAAGATAAAAGTTATAAAACCATCAAGAAAGTCTATTTTATTTGCCTATTCTCATTTTCGCTGCATCCTGACAACAGGTCAATGTTTTCGAGGAAAAATTATCATCCGTAATATAAAGTAAGCTAACAGACTTACCTTTTCGCCAAAATCAACAATTTTTTAAATTTCCCATTTTTCATCAGAAGCAAGGCTATAGGCTTACCTTTTTCACTAAAAAGGAGCGATTTTGAAAACATTTATTTTTGGCCAAAAGGTTTTGCTCTTTCCGTAGAATAGGCCGATCTGGAAGATCCCTATTTTTCACCAGAAATTAAGGCTATAGGCTTTGTTTTTCGGTGAAATAGGCCGATTTTCAATATGCCTATTTTTTGGCCAAAAAGTAAGGCTATAGCCGTTGCTTCTTCGGTAAAATAGGCCGATTTTCAAGATACTTTTTGGCTTAAAAGGAAGGCTATAGCCTTTGCTTTTTCAGTGAAATAGGCCAATTTTCAAGATACTTACTTTTTAGCTTAAAAGGAAGGCTATAGCCCTTGCTTTTTCAGTGAAATAGGCCGCTTTTCCAGATAAATATTTTTTGGCCAAAAAGTAAGACTACAGCCTTTGCTTCATCGGTAAAATAGGCCGATTTTCAATATGCCTATTTTTTGGCCAAAAAGTAAGGCTATAGCCTTTGCTTCTTCGGTAAAATAGGCTGATTTCCAAGATACCTATTTTTTGGCCCAAAAATAAGGCTATAGCCTTTGCTTTTTCGGTAAAATAAGCCGATTTTCAAGATACCTATTTTTGGCCAAAGAGTAAGGCTATAGCCTTTGCTTTTTCGGTAAAATAGGCCGATTTTCAAGATACCTATTTTTGGCCAAAGAGTAAGGCTATAGCCTTTGCTTTTTCGATAAAATGGGCCGATTTTCAAGATACCTATTTTTGGCCAAAAAGTAAGGTTAAAGGCTTTGTTTTTCGGTAAAATAGGCCGATTTTCAAGATACCTATTTTTTGGCCCAAAAATAAGGCTATAGCCTTTGCTTTTTCGGTAAAATAGGCCGATTTTCAAGATACCTATTTTTGGCCAAAAAGTAAGGCTATAGCCTTTGATTTTTTGGTAAAATAGACCGATTTTCAAGATACCTGTTTTTGGCCAAAAAGTAAGGTTAAGGGCTTTGTTTTTCGGTAAAATAGACCGATTTTCAAGATACCTATTTTTTGGCCCAAAAATAAGGCTATAGCCTTTGCTTTTTCGGTAAAATAAGCCGATTTTCAAGATACCTATTTTTGGGCAAAAAGTAAGGCTATAGGCTTTGTTTCGGTAAAATAGGCCGATTTTCAAGATACCTATTTTTGGCCAAAAAGTAAGGCTATAGCCTTTGCTTTTTCGGTAAAATAAGCCGATTTTCAAGATACCTATTTTTGGCCAAAGAGTAAGGTTAAGGGCTTTGTTTTTCGGTAAAATAGACCGATTTTCAAGATACCTATTTTTTGGCCCAAAAATAAGGCTATAGCCTTTGCTTTTTCGGTAATATAAGCCGATTTTCAAGATACCTATTTTTGGGCAAAAAGTAAGGCTATAGGCTTTGTTTCGGTAAAATAGGCCGATTTTCAAGATACCTATTTTTGGCCAAAAAGTAAGGCTATAGCCTTTGCTTTTTCGGTAAAATAAGCCGATTTTCAAGATACCTATTTTTGGCCAAAGAGTAAGGCTATAGCCTTTGCTTTTTCGGTAAAATAAGCCGATTTTCAAGATACCTATTTTTGGCCAAAAAGTAAGGCTATAGCCTTTGCTTTTTCGGTAAAATAAGCCGATTTTCAAGATACCTATTTTTGCCCAAAAAGTAAGGCTATAGGCTTTGTTTCGGTAAAATAGGCCGATTTTCAAGATACCTATTTTTGGCCAAAAAGTAAGGCAAAAGCCTTTGATTTTTCGGTAAAATAGGCCGATTTTCAAGATACCTATTTTTGGCCAAAGAGTAAGGCTATAGCCTTTGCTTTTTCGGTAAAATAGGCCGATTTTCAAGATACCTATTTTTTGGCCCAAAAACAAGGCTATAGCCTTTGCTTTTTCGGTAAAATCGGCCGATTTTCAAGATACCTATTTTTTGGCCCAAAAATAAGGCTATGGCCTTTGCTTTTTCGGTAAAATAGGCCGATTTTCAAGATACTTATTTTTGGCCAAAAAATAAGGCTATAGGCTTTGTTTCTCGGTAAAATCGGCCGATTTTCAAGATACCTATTTTTTGGCCCAAAAATAAGGCTATAGCCTTTGCTTTTTCGGTAAAATAGGCCGATTTTCAAGATACCTATTTTTGGCCAAAAAGTAAGGCTATAGCCTTTGATTTTTCGGTAAAATAGGCCGATTTTCAAGATACCTATTTTTTGGCCCAAAAATAAGGCTATAGCCTTTGCTTTTTCGGTAAAATAGGCCGATTTTCAAGATACCTATTTTTGGCCAAAAAATAATGCTATAGCCTTTGCTTTGTCGGCAAAATAGGCCGATTTTCAAGATACCTATTTTTTGGCCAAAAAGTAAGGCTATAGCCTTTGATTTTTTGGTAAAATAGACCGATTTTCAAGATACCTGTTTTTGGCCAAAAAGTAAGGTTAAGGGCTTTGTTTTTCGGTAAAATAGACCGATTTTCAAGATACCTATTTTTGGCCCAAAAATAAGGCTATAGCCTTTGCTTTTTTGGTAAAATAAGCCGATTAACCCATGCGGCTACGGAGAACGGTTGCAAAGAAACAATTCAGTGGCGGTCAAGGGGTCGTATCCAAAATAACATAGCATTGTACAACTCTACACAAAGATTACACTCGTTAAGTACCATACGTCTTGTTGTTGGTAGTGGGTGTCATTCTCCTCCACCGCAGTGTGAGGTAGTATTTCTCCTCCGCCTCAGCAAGAGGTAGTAGCAGTCATTCTCCTCCACCGCAGTGTGAGGTAGTATCTCTCCTCCGCCTCAGCAAGAGGTAGTAGCAGTCATTCTCCTCCACCACAGTGTGAGGTAGTATCTCTCCTCCGCCTCAGCGAGAGGTAGTATCAGTCATTCTCCTCCGCCGCAGCGTGAGGTAGTATCTCTCCTCCGCCTCAGCGAGAGGTAGTATCAGTCATTCTCCTCCGCCGCAGCGTGAGGTAGTACCAGTATTTGGTGTAGTCCTTGTAGTAGTTGTCTTAAACTACAATAAGCTACCTACACTAATAACTGGAGACGACTGCTTAATGAGAGGAGGCTAATACGGGGGGCATGTTCAATCCCAATTTCTTAAGGTGCAAACAAGTATAGTTAACGTGGCCACCTATTGTGTGGCCCCAAACCGAAGGGGAAACAGATACGACCCGGATAAATTTTTAAAAGGGATAATAATAATAAAATAATAATGATAATAATAATAAGAATAATAAAAATGATAATAAATTGATTTTTTTACAGGATAATCCATCAGTGCAGAAATACACTGTTATCACTAGACTCCTGTTCCTAAAGTCAAATGAAAAGAAATGAAAACTAAAGTCTTACAGTAAAGTCATGAAAAAATATCTCTCTTTTTTTTTGCCTATTACAGTGCTCTTCCAATGCTTTCCTAAATACAGTATTATATTTTATGCTTCTAACTTCGGCGGGTAGTGCATTAAATGCCTTAGCAGCAAGAAAGTACCTTTGCATCCAGTCTCAAGCTTCACTTTCGGTAACTTGATTGAATTCAAGTTGTTTTGTGTTGCATACTTATGGTCCGTTTTTTCAAAATAATCAGGAGAAAATTATGGGAAGGGTGGGTGGGAAATTCGAGAACGAATGGCTTACACTTTGCATGTGCTCTCAACCGTATTGCATGCTGGGAAGGCGGAAGCAAAAGGCGGGAAATGGCCTCCGCAGGGGGTGATGAGGTGAATTAACCTCCGCCTATGTGTTAAAAAACATTTATGGGGCATAAATGTGCTATTAACCCATGCGGCTACGGAGAACGGTTGCAAAGAAACAATTCAGTGGCGGTCAAGGGGTCGTATCCAAAATAACATAGCATTGTACAACTCTACACAAAGATTACACTCGTTAAGTACCATACGTCTTGTTGTTGGTAGTGGGTGTCATTCTCCTCCACCGCAGTGTGAGGTAGTATTTCTCCTCCGCCTCAGCAAGAGGTAGTAGCAGTCATTCTCCTCCACCGCAGTGTGAGGTAGTATCTCTCCTCCGCCTCAGCAAGAGGTAGTAGCAGTCATTCTCCTCCACCACAGTGTGAGGTAGTATCTCTCCTCCGCCTCAGCGAGAGGTAGTATCAGTCATTCTCCTCCGCCGCAGCGTGAGGTAGTATCTCTCCTCCGCCTCAGCGAGAGGTAGTATCAGTCATTCTCCTCCGCCGCAGCGTGAGGTAGTACCAGTATTTGGTGTAGTCCTTGTAGTAGTTGTCTTAAACTACAATAAGCTACCTACACTAATAACTGGAGACGACTGCTTAATGAGAGGAGGCTAATACGGGGGGCATGTTCAATCCCAATTTCTTAAGGTGCAAACAAGTATAGTTAACGTGGCCACCTATTGTGTGGCCCCAAACCGCCAAAGTACAGCCAAAATAGTGCTCCCTAGACCCAACCACTGATATGGATGTGTATATATATATAAACCCAATCATCTATTTTTTCTACCCTTTTTCCTTTGTTTGGTGCCTTAGTATGGAGACCAGACCATAGATGGCGGCACTGCTGTTTTCACTAGGAGTTTAGGGAATCTCTTCTTAAAATATCACTAGGTATTCTAATATGCCTTGCAAAGCAGTTACTGGACCAGCGTCCCAAAACCTTTAACAGCCGGTCAGGAATGTTTGCTGCTGCTGTTGTCGTTGCTGCCCCACTCCTGAAGCTGTGGGACGAGATGTTTTGGCTGGTGGCACCTTGTAGGTATGTCTTTCTTGAACTCTCTGATATTGACTAAAGTTGTGTAGCAATTCGAGCTCCCTTTTTAGGTACTCCAGACTGCTGGGAAAATCCTTGTTGGCAGTGGATTGGCTCCTGGGGGCCAGTTGAAAGAACCTCCTCCCCTGTGAATGAAAAAAGAGCATCGGCGAGAACATTGGACGTCCCAGGAATATGTGAAGCGTTTACAGTAAAGTTGTGCTTGGCTGCAGTGAAGAACAATTCACACAGGAGGTTAGCAATTTGGGGGCATTTTGCTGTGTGTTTTAACCATATATCAACAACAGCTTTGTTATCACAATGGAAGAGAAGCTTTTTGCCTATAAAACGCTCTGCCCAGATCTCGCATGCTACATATATAGGAAACAGTTCCTTCCAAGCAATTGAATAACTCTTGAACTGGGCTGGCCACCGTTCTGACATCCAGTCCCCTTTAAAATTAATTCCAAATCCAAGCTCTCCTGAAGCATCTGTAAAGAGTTCAATATCTGGACATTTTGTGGTGAAACGGTCTAGGATTTGCTGCTTACTGTTCAAAGTAGGGAGAAATCAAGCCACCACCAAATATCCTCTCGTGCTGAACTGTTTAAGGAAATGAGGTGGCTAGGCCTATCAACTGTAGTAGACATATCAAGTAAATGTCTTAGGAATGTGTGGCCTGGAGGAATGATTTTTTTTTGCAGCAAAGGATAATCTACCAATCAAGGATAATGGATCGTGTTTTGTGCAATTCCTTTTTTTTTATGCCAAACCTGGAGCAACGATAACAAGTCATAAAATTTCTCCTGGGAAAGGCGAGTAACCATAGCAGCTGAATCGATTACTTAGTAATTGATTGGGAATTTCCCAGGTAGGTTAGCTCAGTTGTGGGGCCCACCATTTGTTCAGGGGCTAGTGGGATGCCCAAACGATGAAACAGAGTTCTTTAGTCTTTGAATCTTGTGTGCACAAGATGCCTCATCTGCATAAGAATTAAAATAGTTAACCCACAAAGGGAAAAAGACCAAGTAAATGCCAGTCACTTGGGGCAACTGGGCACATCCTAAAGGCACTCTTTACATCTAACTTGGCTAAGTGTACCTCTGTGTATCATCTGTTTACATCTGTTTACCCCTGTTTACCATCCTAAGTGTACCTCTGTTTACATCTAACTTGGCTAAGTGTACCTCTGTCTAAGTGCACCTCTTCCTAGTTCCGAAACGATATCAACTGCCCTATTAAAGTTTCATAATGGACAATTGCTTCTTCATCAGGGATATAGTCATGGATGGAGTAGCCTTTTGGAGATGAAAGGTCTGTAATCATCCGCACTTTGTTCGATTCCTTTGTTTTTTTTTTTGAGGGGGGGGGCGATAATCCCAATTGGGGATGTCCTTAATTTTGAAAGTGGTGCAGTGTGAAAAGGGGGGCCTGCAATGCGGTGGGCCTGGATTTTTGCCAATATATTCATATGATATCAGTAATAAGTTGTACATGACTTTCTTCTGATTTCCGAATAAAAGCTGTGTTGCTAAATTCTGGGCCTGAGTAACCTATGACAAAACCATAAGTAAAACCAGATAAATAAAAGCTACAAACTGTTTGTTTGGGTGGTGCATTAGTTCTCTTTTAAATTCAGAAACCTTCACTGGGGTGTAGATTGATGAAGGCAAAGGTTCAAAATTGTTAGACGGGTATGTTTTGCAATATGCTCCTGGATGATTGCCTCCGCACTTGTTGCAGGCATGACGGTGAGGGCAGTGCTGAGAGTTGCAGTGGTCACCTGCATTGAATTCCCGGCAATTGGTATGTAAGGGGTTCTTGTATGGAAAGGAGCTTGTCTTGGGTCAAAAGGGCTCATTTGCACTTTTTTTTTTTTTTTGGATAAAGGCTCACTTGTGCTTGTTTTGGGACGAAAGACTCATTTGGGCAGTTGGAGGAGTAGTGCCCTGGCTGAGAACATCTGAAACAGGTGGGCTGGCCATATGACTGGGTGGGCTGGGTACATAGAAAGCGGTCAAATGCGTAGTCATATAGCTTGTCCCATCAGGCTGATTTGTCCCTGGCGATATTCAGCCGAAATGCAACATCATATCTATACCAGGCTGTGAAGTGGTACACCCTTTGAAAAGAACAGATTGACTCCTGGTATGCTAACATCTGGGGGGCAAGGTCCAGATGTCAGATGAAAGTGGACCATACCTCTTAAAAACACATTCTAAGCCTTAAACCTTTGGCTTGTAGTGGTTACGCTACGCTTTCTGGCATTTGAGGTTGAAATGCTACTTGAGCAGGCCTTACATCAGATGCAGACAGGTCAAAAAGCAGGTGAGGTTCTACAGATGTTGCACCATACAGGCTTTTTGGGAGAAGGGTTGCTAAATCAATGTGCTCCTTGTTCTTAAGGGCCTTTATGACCTTTTCTGATAAGGGAGGGAGGTTGATGCATACTGTTGATAAATTGGCAAATTTATACCTGCTAATGATCCATGGGCATCTGCTGCTGGCAGTACAGGTTGAGTGCTGGGGCGCTGTTGTTTTGGTCAAGCTTTGGTTGTGTTGGAGGGGCAGAGCAGAATCAGATTGCCTTCTGTGGCTTCTTGAACAGGGTGAATGGCAGCTGCTGAAGCTGGAGATAATGGAGGGGCAAATGCTGCTTGGTGGGAAGCTGTATGGCAACAGAAACCTCTGATCTGATCAGGGCACAAAGTTCTTGCAGTGAGAGCCCAACTATTTCTTTGCTAGCCGTCGGGGTTGAGTTTGACTTTTGAGTAGCTTCCTGTGATCTGTGTTCCTGATTTCCTTCTGTAATCACAAATGATGCATCTTCCATATTGGAACTGCTTTCGCCAGGTTGTGGTAAGTTAAAATGTGTAAAATGCGCTCTGCTAACGAGTTCTTTGGGCCAGTCGTGGCTTAGGCCATAGTGGGCACAGCGAGCTTTGAGAACGGCTTTGGCTGTTCTTCTCCAATCACGCAGGGTTTTGACCCGAACTTCTGTTTCCGATGGAAGTTTCTTTGACAGAGGCCCCATCCGAGGCCGACATGACGGTGATACTAACACAGATTCTTCTAAAAATTCTACAAAAACGAGCTCAAAATTCGAGAACGAATGGCTTACACTTTGCATGTGCTCTCAACCGTATTGCATGCTGGGAAGGCGGAAGCAAAAGGCGGGAAATGGCCTCCGCAGGGGGTGATGAGGTGAATTAACCTCCGCCTATGTGTTAAAAAACATTTATGGGGCATAAATGTGCTATTTTCAAGATACCTATTTTTGGGCAAAAAGTAAGGCTATAGGCTTTGTTTCGGTAAAATAGGCCGATTTTCAAGATACCTATTTTTTGGCCCAAAAATAAGGCTATAGCCGTTGCTTCTTCGGTAAAATAGGCCGATTTTCAATACCTATTTTTTGGCCAAAAAGTAAGACTATAGCCTTTGCTTCTTCCGTAAAATAGGCCGATTTTCAAGATATCTATTTTTTGGCCAAAAAGTAAGGCTAGAGCCTTTGCTTCTTCGGTAAAATAGGCCGATTTTCAAGATATCTATTTTTTGCCCAAAAAGTAAGCCTTTGCTTCTTCGGTAAAATAGGCCGATTTTCAAGATACTTATTTTTTGCCAAAAAGTAAGGCTATAGCCTTTGATTTTTTGGTAAAATAGGCCGATTTTCATGATACCTATTTTTGGCCAAAGAGTAAAGTTAAAGGCTTTGTTTTTCGGTAAAATAGGCCGATTTTCAAGATATCTATTTTTTGCCCAAAAAGTAAGACTATAGCCTTTGCTTCTTCGGTAAAATAGGCCGATTTTCAAGATATCTATTTTTTGCCCAAAAAGTAAGACTACAGCCTTTGCTTCTTCGGTAAAATAGGCCGATTTTCAAGATACTTATTTTTTGGCCAAAAAGTAAGGCTATAGCCTATGCTTTTTCGGTAAAATGGGCCGATTTTCAAGATACCTATTTTTGGCCAAAAAGTAAGGTTAAAGGCTTTGTTTTTCGGTAAAATATGCCGATTTTCAAGATACCTATTTTTTGGCCCAAAAATAAGGCTATAGCCGTTGCTTCTTCGGTAAAATAGGCCGATTTTCAATACCTATTTTTTGGCCAAAAAGTAAGACTATAGCCTTTGCTTCTTCCGTAAAATAGGCCGATTTTCAAGATATCTATTTTTTGCCCAAAAAGTAAGACTACAGCCTTTGCTTCTTCGGTAAAATAGGCCGATTTTCAAGATACTTATTTTTTGGCCAAAAAGTAAGGCTATAGCCTATGCTTTTTCGGTAAAATGGGCCGATTTTCAAGATACCTATTTTTGGCCAAAAAGTAAGGTTAAAGGCTTTGTTTTTCGGTAAAATAGGCCGATTTTCAAGATACCTATTTTTTGGCCCAAAAATAAGGCTATAGCCTTTGCTTTTTCGGTAAAATAAGCCGATTTTCAAGATACCTATTTTTGGCCAAAAAGTAAGGCTATAGACTTTGCTTCTTCGGTAAAATAGGCCGACTTTCAAGATACTTTTGGCTTAAAAGGAAGGCTATAGCCTTTGCTTTTTCAGTGAAATAGGCCGATTTTCAAGATACTAATTTTTTGGCCAAAAAGTAAGGCTATAGCCTTTGATTTTCGGTAAAATAGGCAGATCTTGAAAACACTTATTTTTCGCCAGTCTGAAAATTGGATTCTTTTGGAAATGCCTATTTTTCATGAGAACGGAAGACTTACCCCTAGCTTACCATTGCCGCAGCATCGCTTGATCTTTCAAAATGGCAATTCTTCAGACGGACCACAAGGAATGTGAATACAAGACAAACAATATTTAAAAGTGCAAGCGATTCATTAGCTTAAAAACAATTCAATCCAAATGGAAATTCTATTCACAGTGTATTTGAATTGGAAAACGTGAAATTTACAGTGAAAAATGTTATTCGTATTCTAAAATTTTGTCTTAAAAGGTTACTCATATGTACAGCCAGCTATAAATGCAAATATACGCAATTAAAATTTTCTTATAAACTACAAATGATAAATTACCCCTTGGATTTGAGGAATGACCACTTGGACGATCTTATGTTCGGGGGAGTGCGAGCGACAGATCATGCTTTGATTTCTTATCACTTTGTTAATTTTTTTGTCAATTGCCCTTTCAATCAGGTGTCACTTTCAGGAATCCAGAGTCTGTCTCGCATCAAGCCATATTGTAAAGTTGGTATTTACAATAGCATGTCCATGGACGATTGAGAATGGGGCTGAGTGAGAGACGAATTAAAATCATGACATTTCTCTTGATCGGTAGTTCTGTGTGAATAAAAAAAACCCCTGTGTTTGAAAAAATCCTGCTGCCTGAAATTCAAAGCAATGATATAGGAAACTGTCTCATTTTATCCCTGATATATAAAATAGGCGATTTTCTGGAGAAATCCCCTTTCAAAACCTTGCAGAAACGAGTGAAAACACCAAGCACGATTTCCCTTTGTTCTCCTTCCTAGCAATAATGACTCTTGGATTTATTCATGTATTTCCTGTATTACAATAGAATCCCCCTGAATAAGTTATTCACACTAGGGGGAGAACTTTTCAACCAGTCAAAGGAAAGCACGTGCTAAAGCGTGCTGAAAGTCATCGCTGTGAGGGAAACACTTAATGGATTCTTGCTTGTAATTTTGACATATTTTTAAGGTCTCTCAAAGGGATTCATTTTAGAACATAATTTACAGAATCTGAACAGAGTGACCAATTTTACTCAGAAAAATTCATAAACATGATTGAGCATGTTTCGCAAATCAGGTATGATTGAACATGTATCGCAATTAGATATCGCAAAATATCATTGCTTATATAACCAGTGAGCAGTAGCCTCTCAAACGTCGGGCGTTTCTTTTTTTACTCAGCCGGTATAAAAGCCGCTTGGAGGAATAAGGGCAGGAAATAAAATCCTTTATCCCACAATACGTACAAAAGTCTTCTTTAAAATCTACAAAGACTGCGACAAATAGATCTTTACACTAAAACGCAACATTCTTTTGAAATACTGACTTGACAGTTTTGCATCGCTTTAGAGTCACCCAACGACGTGTGCTATTTGCATCGTAAATATTTTAAAGTGCTAATGCAACGAAATTTTCGAACCTCGCTTTTTCGCTTTAAAAGAAACTTCAATCTCTGCCGAGCAATATGGTATAAAGAAAGGCAACAGGGAACAATCAAATTGTCTTGAAATAGCCCCCTAAAGTTACGAGGTCAGGGCGAATTTTCATATCGCGCGTGACGTAGTAAGTAGAACGCATTGAATTTATCATAGGCATTGTGCAACAACAACAAAGCACACTCCGGTCAGAAACCAGTGGCAGTCTCTTGCTATTTCTCGAAGGCAGATTCATTTTGATTTAAGCTTTGCCAAATCGACGTGGGATGTCAGCGAATACAGCAGCAATGAGAGTTTTCCACGATAATCATTCTCCGACATCCTGTGATGAAGATCATTGATTTGTGAGCCAACACAAGCTCACTTGCCTTATCAAGAAGAAGGCCAAGGCCAAGGGCAAAGGTGATGTGTACGAGGAAAGTGTGGCCCAGATCTGATAAGAACGTTGCCGTTGGTGACTGGTATGTGATATTAAGTGAATATGAAGGTTTTGGTAACTTCTTATCTGAGCAATTCTATCACATTTAGGGCCTAAATAGCCTGTGGGCCGTTTCAACCAATGGGAAGGCCTAAGGTATTGTCAGGCCCCAAAAAGTGACTGAATCTTTCATCCCGAAAGAACCCCCTTTTCCACGAAACATTCAGGCGTAATTTGTGTAATTTTTGCAAGGCAAATCGCATTTGTAATCATGATTCACTCATATAGTCATATCTCGTTCTCCCTTCTTCACTAAAAATAAGAAAACTTCACCAAAAATACAAACTGAAAAAGGTGCTCTTCTCCACAGAGCAATGATGAACTGTTGGGTGGTTCACTCAGGCACAGATGCTACTGTGCACTGCACAACATAATGTTTTATGCCCAGGGGGGAACTCAGCACATACAGATATGGGGGAGTGGGTCCAAGAAATTTTCAGGCAACCCAAAAATATCACTTCAGCTTCCCCAGAACCCAAAAATATCAGCTCATTTTATACTTAGAAACAATCCAAATACAAGTCAGAATTGCCTATAGCGAGCCCAGAAATATCATTTAAACGATGTTTGGTCAAGAAAATATCATGAACATGGTTTCAGTTTTCTTTGGACCCCAAAAATATCACTTTTGGCAATGTTCTGACGCAAAAATATCGGACTTACCTCCGTGTGTGCATATGCTGAGTGCCCCCTGGGGTTTTATGGCACTTTTGATCAAATAACTTACAATACTCAGTATCAAGATTACAATGCATTGATAAACAGAGGTCCTAAAAATTGGTTTGACCCCTAATGGATGACTTGCAAGTGTGAGTGTACCCCACCCAACAAAAGCAGAGCAAGGCAGAAATGAGCAAGACCACTGTTTGCAAAAAAATTTTGATGACTTTATTCGTCAAGTCCTCCAAGATCTGAGAAAAGATCAAATTTGTTTGAAAAATACCCAATTTGTTGTTTTGTTGACCATAGCTGATCATATCTCAACTCAGAGCAATACGCAGCTGATATGCCTGAACCAGTGGTGGACACTTGGGGGATGATGGGGTGCAATCACTCCACTGTTGGCTAGAACAAAGAACTTTTTGTAAAATAATGCAAACAATGGTTTTGACTGAAAAGTAGCATTGCCCCCAATAATATCTTGCAGTGTACACCAATTGGCCCTGAACCAGCAAGTCAAAGACAAAAAAATGAGAATATTCAATTTCACTTTGAAGAATGGTATCGTCTCCCTTTACATCACACAATAAGTTGATATGACACTTTTCTACCCCAATATTAGCCATTTCACAATATGTAAAGTGCAATATAAGCAATGGGCATCTGAGATAACTCAGAAACTGCTCATTTGCATCCTTATTGTCAGTTGCTAATTAGTGTATATGACAACCATGCTGCTGTGTGAAATGAATAGAAATGGATTTTGCCTTAGCCATCACAAAGGAATATTACTTCTGTTAACTGATACACTTTCTTTGCTCAGGAGCTGTGGACCAGAATTGTCAATGGATGGCTGGTTTTTTGGTCCTGTGGCTACACTGGTTGGAACAACAGACAATCACTACCAGCCTGCAAATACCACCAGATAAGGACATAGTTCCATATAGCACCTGATACTTGCTATACAAATAATGAATAAGGCTGTAAACATTACAATATTTGAGAGCAAATGTTTTCGCCAGAGTTCTTGCAAGAAAGAGCAGCCTTGCAAGAAATTGGAGCATGCAGCAAAGCATGAAAAGTCGAGTCCTATAAAAGACTTGCAAAAATGATTGGCTGAGTTTTGATTTCCTTTTCCAATTCAAGTAAACCAGCAATGTTTCCAAAACATATGCTCTCAAACCATCCATACATGTTCAGAAGTATTTTCAATTCTTCAAAGTTCTTAGCTTGTAAGTATTGAAATGAAGGCATTTGTCAATTATAGCAACTGTCAGTGCTCTGCAAAAAATATTTGTCTCTCAATGTATGTGCCTCTTCTTTGTTTGTGCACAGCAGTGGCATTCATCCTTTTCCCTCCTTGTACTTGATCCAGCCTGTTCCATTGGGTCTCACTTACAGCATTCTGGTTCATTTTCTGTGGAAAAAGTAGATCCATGTGAGACCTGTAGCATAGTCAGTGAGGCAAAGAAAATGTACCACGAAAGATCTTTTTATTTTGATTGAAAGATAATCTAGCTTGAAGAAGCAGCAGATATTGAAAGAAGCCACAGTAGAAAAGGAGTATCATTTCATTTCTATTTTGGAATAACAGCTGACAATAATGGGAAAATAAATATAAGATTAACAATCTGTTGGTGTCTGCATAGAGCTCTTCTGTTCTTTCTTTTTCAAAAGCCTCACTGGTATATGGAGCTGGATGATCTCATAAGCTTTACATGACAGAAAATTCTCCCAATCACCATTCTAACTGTCGTTGGCCTTCTTATTGGCAATTTAACTTAGCTATGTTAATCTTTGTCAGTTTTGTGCTGTCAACAAATAATACTTATTCTTTACAGAACGTAAAAAGGTGAAATTATGTTCTGTTTAGTTGCAAACAAAAATGTGAAGTTCGTAAATATCATACGACTCCTTTACGTCGACATCAATCTGAAGGGAAAAGAACAACAAATAAACCTACGTAATGGCCTAAGTGGCCTAAATTGGCGCTCACCTGTCTATGTCTTGCTTTATCTTTTACTTCATCGAAAAATAAATGAACTGATACGTAATTGGTGTACTGACTATTTCCACGGCTTATCAAGTTAGGGCCGACACTAGGAACACAGCCCTTTCCTCCACTCAGAGACTGTTTCCTGCACTCAGTCATCGCTCATGTGAAGTTGTGGTGTTGTGAAGGTACAGAAAGGGCGTGCTATTGTTCTATTCAGATTGGCGTTCTACTTCATACGTCATCGGCTCACAAGAAAAATTCGCCTGCAACCTGCCAAAATCTCGAACTTTGAGTTGCAATAAAAAAACATTCGCGCATCCGATTTAAAATCGGTTTTCAGGATGATAATCAGTGCATAAAGATGTCTCAGAATCGACTAAAAAAAGAGATTCGAAAATTTCGTTGCATTAGCACTTTAACGATTTGAACACTGTAAGGGATTAGCATGGAGGATTTCTGCACGAGCGTTTGCGCGCTTGCAAAAGATGGTGCAATGTGAATGCAGCCTAATGGCAACCCGTACAATTTGTCAGCAATGGTTAGATTTTCATACAGAGTGCGCTGTTTGCAGCAATTAAATTTACTTCCTTTTGGGAATGCAGGCTTCACCTCGAGTGTAACTTTACTTTGTGTAAAGGTCTATATCTTCTAAAATTGCATTTTTGTATCAGAGCTGTTGATAACCATAATACTTCTAGCATTTATCATTGGAAAGTTTACCTAAAAAATTCTACATCCAAAATTCAATAAATATACAAAATACACTGTAAAACTGTTGTAAAAGTTGCAAGACTGTCAAAAATTCATACGGCATTAGTGTACTAAATCAGTTTAGAAAGCCACTTGTCACAATGCTGGATAAATCTAGGGCAAAGTCTTTAAGGACAAATCCGGGGCTGATGCAGTAAAAAGCTTTAATAAGCCCTCGGGGGCTTCTTTAATTTCGGACCTTCCAGAGGGAGCGTTATTACTGAGGGGGGCTTATTTCAAATTTTGATTCAGAGGGCAGGGGCATATAAGAGAGGGGACTTAATAGAGATGGGGGCTTAACAGTGGCGTAACGCAGTTTAGGGCACCTTAGTTCAAAAACTAAGGGCCCTCGACTAAAAGGGGCCCCAGCAAACGATTCCTTTTTATCTCTTTTCAAGTCAGTTTCCTACATGTGGTGATCTACGGAAACCTTTTACAAAACGATCAAAAAAGTGGCACGGTAAACATGAGATCGAGATTTGTCTTTTAAGCAACAGTAAGTGATGTTTTCTCACAAATTTGGAATGGATCCAGGAGATGCGTTTTGAGCCAAAGTACAGAGCGTGTCCTCAAAATTTCCCTGATGGCTTAGCCCCCAGACTCCCTCATTTTTCTGTCTCTCCTACTGATTCGCCACTGCTACGCTGCTGGCTTCGGCAACACATATGTCGATAGTAGATCATTGCCATTGCTTTATCTTTGCCTGCGGAACTTATTTACTTCAAGTTAACACTGCGCATGATAGCTATTTTGACGTTTCCATCACATCATTTGCAAATGCCTTTGCTTGGAGGCCTCAAGTAGAAAAATCGCTAAGGGCCCCGACCGTCTCTGTTACGCCACTGGGGCTTGATAGAGCTTTTACGGTAACTGTTGATAAAAAAGATCACACAGTTGTGAATTGGGTATAGTGCTATTTTCCAACTTTCTGTCTTGTCTTTGTGAAATGGCGTATTTAAAAAGTGAGCGAAATGACGTCATTTTCTGTGGCAACACTTCGTTCCTACCTGAACGAGGCTGCAAAATGTGTTGATGCTCACAACACTGCTAGCCTCCTTATCGCGAAATATTTAAAATGGCGAAGTTAAATCTTCCGTGCATTTATAGCAGTTAGAGATCTCACACTTTGGAAAGAATCCACAATAGACCTTTTAGCTATTTTGAAGAAGAATGAGGATCTAACGATACTTGATTGGATTTTATAGAATTTTCGAATGCGCACAATTGCGATCGAAGCTCAAACGCCATTCAATCGAATCTAGGCCAAAGTATTCTCGTGTTTTTGTCGCATTTTCATGATCATTGACAACATAGGAAGATTCGACTTTACCAAAATTTCTATGTTGAAAATCCTTGAAAAATGGGCCTAAAACACCTCAAATCGCAAGGAATTTCTTGACCGAGAAAATATACCAGGGCAGTTCACCTCCCCAGGAGTTGTAAGAAATAGATTTTCTAACAAAAACTGAAGATTTTCCATTCCATTGCAATCAAAGTGGAGGTGAAATCTCTCAACCGTGAAAAATTGTACTTTATTGCTCTGTTCGAGAAATTCCTTCAGGATTTGATCCAGTGTTTCGAGCCTTTTATCAAGGATTTCACAGACATGAAATATCTAAAGCATGAAGAAGAAATCATATCATATTTGGACTCATGATCAAATTTTTGCCAATATTTCAAATAATTTTATGTCTTTAGGGCCATGATGTGAAGCATACACTGCACTGAAACTCCATTGAATCAAGAAAAGATTAAACTTTAAATCAGGGCACCTGACCCTCATGACTTACAAGCTCAAATTTGACTAGCTTCCCTTGAATCTCCAGAATAGTGAACTTCCCATCATTTGTCATGGTCATCGAGCTTATTTTCACATCAGGAGTGAACTCGGTAACTAATGCTCCATTCTTTGTCTTCCACAATCGAATAGATCGATCACGTGAGTTAAAAGCACCGGCGATTGTCAGTGCTAATTTTCCGGATCCGGACAGCAGTATTTGATGAACTGGCCCACTGTGTGCTTTCGATAAGTATTTCTGTGTTGATTTTTCGATGTCATACAGGAGGATGTCCCCACTCCAAGTACCAAGGATCATTTTTTTGCCGTCAGTTTGCATCGTGAATAGATTCACCGGGATGGTACACGGTAGGGCTTCAGGAAGTTGTGACATGTCACTCTTCCAAATAACCAAACGGTATTTATTCTCAACTGGATCAAATGCAATGTCAGCGACGATGGAGCCATCATTGGATATTTTCGTATCTGTAAAACAAATAAAATTCCAGGTGAGTCAACAAAAATAGGTATACCTGCCAATGATTCACGAAAAGATGCAGGGCAGCCAAGAGGGGGGCAGGAGAAACAATTGCCCCAAGGGCCTCAGGGTCTAAGGAGCCTCATAATTGAAGATCTTTGACATTTTGACTGCAGGAAATGCTCTGAAATACATTTCAAGCCAATGGGGACACATTCAGACACATTTCAAGATTTACCTGACTAAAAAACAGCAACTCCATTTTGACATTATACGGAATTTCCTCCAGAATGTTTTCACCATTCTAAAAATGCGCCAGCATCGTGTGAATGCAATCAAAGACTGTGTCACTGATGGATGCACACACAAAACTCAACTGAGCCCTCTAAAATGGAAGCAAATATCCAATGAAATTGAAAAACATATCGGGTGAGGCAAAAAAGTTTTGCATGTTTGGCGGGCTATGGTATAAAAAGCACGAGGTCAATATTACAAACTAAAACGTCAATCGATCAGTCAAAGGCCACCTTAGACGTGAAAATTTTGTTTGGTGAAATCACTCATCTTCAGGACCCAAAATTAGATTTTTGTATCTAAGTTAGCCTTTAACTGAAAGAAATAAATTTTATCATTGTATATTTGGCCTTATTCTTTTTATTCCACAGAGCACCAGATGTGTAAACTTTTTTTGAGCCACCCAGCACTATGTAAAACTAAAGATTCTCATACCATTAAATTCACTTGAAAATGTTCCATACTCGATAACCCGGCTTTTCTCCAACTTCTCTGCACTCCAAACGTCAGCGGCATATTCATAATCAGCAGATTTTGCAGATTTTGATCTTCGTAGGCATATGACAAAGTATTTTCTGTTTTGACTTGTAGTTATTCTACAAGGGAAAGAAATGTTTTATCAACATCGAGTCTGAACGTGCTAAACTTGTTTGCTGTTCTGTCAAAACTTCTACTTTGAGCCCTTCTCAATTTCAGGAAGAGAAGATCTCTAGATTTCCTTGAGATACACATTTTTCGAATTACGTTTAACTTTGTAGCGCATTTTTCTGGGAAAGAACTCATCAAAGTCTTTCTTGGTTGACAATTTTTTGGCTAAAAACAGACAGAGGCAATATATTTACCTGACAATCATTTCATTCCCACAAACATTGATGCATTTAAATTGATCTAAACCAGGAGCTGAATAAACTTTCACATCTTTTCGTACCATTCCAATTACAAGAACATTCCCATTAACAACAGATACAAGTCTTTCTGAGCTTGCAGCTTCCATATCGGCCGGCTTACATCGGACAAACTCTCCTGTACTGCTTTTGTAAACAGACAGCACCCCAGAAGACAGTATAACCAAATGCTCATTCTCTTTTCCAGTGATACACGCTTCAGGGTTTTGCAGCTCACATACACGTATCCTCACATCAGTACATAAGTTCCAGACTATTGCTGAAAAAACTGAATCCGAGACTCGCCTTGCAAAGTAGACCATTAGCTTGTCATAACAGCAGCAAACGATCAAATCCTCCAAACTTGAGCCACTCTCTTCAGCCAATGTTTGCACAGCAGAACTCAAATTGCTGTAACGTAATTTCAAGAATTTTCTTCCAACAGGAAAACTCGTTAAAGGCTTCTTTCCACCTTCAGAATTAAATGATATGTTTCGCTCGGAAACCGTGTTGTTATTTTGTCCATTAGTTTGGATCACGTGTGCGTGATGTTCTGAAAGAGAGGTTGGTGCTTTCTTGGAAATTGCAGCAGCTTTTTGTTCTCGGTCAGGTGCTTGGGTTTTTTTAATGAGATAGGCCTCGCTTTTTTCACTCTCGTTATCAGCATCCGATTTAATGTCTAAAGACTTGCTTTCAATATAGTTCTCAAATTTCTGAATAACATTATCCGCTTTGACGCTTTCCTCGATGGTACCATCTCCTATTGAACTCGTTTCCTTGACGAGGCTCCTCTCTAGGTCCCAGACCCTTATGATTTTATCTAAAGATGACGTAACGATACACTTGAAACTGTTCGCACAAATAGCGGTTACGGTGCTTGGATAACTCAAAGGCATTTTCAATGATTGCTTTTCTGCGATTGAATGGATCTTTATGTAGGCCATAAATTCACATGCAGTTTCAATAAAAGTCGAATTACATAACATCACGACCTCATTTCGATTAGGCGTGACAAATGCGCATCTCACGAACTCCTTTTCTGTTGTTAGCGGACTCTTTTGTTTCATTACTTCCATATCCCATAATTCCAGTGTCATTTTTTGCCAGTTTGAGGCTAATGACGGCCTTGCTGATGGTCTTCTGCTTTTATTCAAATCTTCTTCCATACCAGCGTACGTAACAAGGAGGAGGCTTCCAGTGACAATTTCAAGAGACATAATATCTATTTCTGAAACGATTTTGAAAAGTCGGTTTTTGTGTTCTGAGTTCAAACAAAAAACTTCGAGCACTAACGAAGTTGATTCCTTTGTTAAATCTTTATGACCCACAATGCAGTTCTCTTTCCATGACGTAAGAATGACTTTCATTGGTCGCTCAAAGTACTTTCCTTTGAGTCTTGTCGTAAATTGCTTTAAAATCACTCCACTGTCAAGTGCTACGATACTCAGAGTCTCCGAAAAGTACGCAGCAAATGCCTCCTTTCCATTCAGCTCACATATTGAAATGGGGGCTGTTTCATCATGGCCTTCGAGTGTAAGAACAGGCTGTCCGGTTGAAAGATACCAGGCTTTTATGATGCCAGCTCGAGAGATGATGATGATGTCACCTTTTGTTGCTAAACATGAATAAGTCGAGCCACCAGCTGTAAGTTTGAACAAATTGAAATAATAATAATGAAATTTTCTGGGTATTTGATGCGAAAGGTTCACAGCAAAATAACCTAGTGAAATGAATATTCTCAGGCAAGTTAGAGATCGTCCGCATGAATCAGCCATTTTTCAGCTGAATTCTGCCGATCGCAAATATATCTGCAATTCAAAGGACAAGTCCGGTGTTGGTATGATTCACGCTAAGAAAAAAACTTATCATAGATACTGCCGCGAATTCTTATCTTGATTCACATTTTGACCATTGCAGCAGTTCTCAGTTCTAAAAAATTTCGACAATATAGGCCACATCTGATCTCTTTGTCGCCATTTTCTTGTATGTGCATACGATAAAGAGGCTAGCAACGAGTAAGAGACGAGGAAACAATAGAACAGGCTTGTTTTTGTTTGCGTGATATGACGTCATTTCGCTCAGATCACTTAATAGACCTTCTACAAAAGAGCCTGGATCGAGCGATATTTTTATACATTTTTATACGCTAGGTTCGATTGAGTGGCGTTAGAGCTTCGATCGCAATTGTGCACATTCGAAAAATCTAAAAATGTAATGAAATATCGTTCGATTTATATTCTCTTTCAGAATAGCTAAAAGGTCTATTGAATACATAATTTCACTACAGGAAGGCAAAAAATAGTGGGAAAAAGTAAGATACACGATTGCAACAGTATTATCTTGTATTCTATTATCAACTGTACCAACCCCGGACTTGCCCTTTAAGTATTCGGTTGTTGTAATTTTAGAAATCAGTCAGTTAACAACTGCATTCGGCCGTTCAGCAATAAACACCCGACTACCGGCTGAAAACATTTTATTCCCTAGATATATAATTGAAGCATTCGGCACTGTACATCTTCAGCTAAAAATCGGCCAATTTTCTTATTCAAATATAAATATCGACAATATATCTTACATTTAACTATACCTATTCTAATTAATATACAACACTACTGGTACGATACCATGGGAACGAAAGACAATGACTACCCCATGGCCAATATAAAAGACACGCAACGTTTAAGAAACGGTGGAAAATGCAGTAGATTCTGTTCCACATCAAATGTTAGGCCAGGGTTGCGATGGCTGCATCACAAGCGCAACCCGTTTGTTTGATAGCAGATAAAATGTTTGAAAATACTTGACATGTGATGTGCAACAGAATCTACAAGGGAAAAGAACTTAAGAAGGGGCTTGGTGGTTGCTAGCATTCGGCTCAAATCTTTCAAATCTTTAAGAAGGTGGGTGTAAAATTGTATCACATTTTTCTTTGAATTCATGTGCTTTAAAGGAACTTTGGGGAATTTGCTGTAAATCTGCCATGGCAATTTTTTGATACATTGATTATTTTCAAAATGGCGGCATTAGAAATTCATCGAAAATTTTGAACAAATTAAAATCATCGTAAATCTTAAATTAATCGAGAGAAATTGATGTAATCTTCAAGATAACCATAGTTTATGAAGGTCTACAACATGGTTGCAAGCAGAAATCTGTTGCTCTTCTGGTTAAGGATTTAGAAATTTGATGACGTCACAGCCTCAAAATTAATAAATGCCACCATTTTGAAAGTAGTCAAGGTATCAAAAAATTGCCACGGCAAATTTATTGCGAATTACCTGAAGTTCCTTTCAAGAACTTTAATTCAAGGAAAAATGTAATAGAATTTTACACCCACTTTTTTAAAAGATTTGAGCTCTATGCTGTGGTTGCTAAATACTGAAGAAAATCCAGAATACGCCCCCAAAAATGAATCCCACCTGGGCAATCAATGGTGCGGATAAGTCTGCCAGCCGGTACATCCCAAATAAGCATTTCATTCTCTTCGCCAATACTGACGAGGTGCTTTCCGTCACTGCTCAGGCGTAATGCAATATGAGGCTGTGTAGATCCAGACATGGATTGCAAGAGAGGTCCACCAGGAGATGTCAAGCAACACTAAAAACAAATACGAAGCTTTATAATGTAAAATACTTAACAAGACTCCGTTCTCTAATGATCTTTCGAAACTGCGATTTTGCGTTAAATCTAATGGCAATATCATACAGACTTTTATTTCTTTTTCAAAATGGCAGCATCGATTTGAAGGTAAATCGGTGTAATTCACAGCGAAGGTGAAGTTGCGGTTTTAGCGCCAAGCGCTGGGATCGCAAAAGTAGCGAAGGGCTAATCGAAACCGCGACCCCTTGTCATGACGCTCAAGTGGTGAGGTCCTACCGCGTCTCGAACCCACTGCGCCTGACTGTTCTGGCTGCAAAATCAGAGGATTACACCACTGCGCCACAACACCTTCAACCACAGCACAACAAACCAGATGTTCATATTTCCTACGATTGCTCGGATACAGGCGGAGATTTGGCGGTTACTTTTGGGGGGCCTAGGTAAAGCCACCAAACAAATTCCAGAGAATAATGGACACGTTTCTCAAACAATGGTGTTTACAAATTTGTCCATAATTTAGCGACCGATTCCCTTAAAACTCTTTTTGGAAAGATAAATTCCAAAATTTCTGACCTTATGACTTTGTTATGACAAGATGGATTGATGGGTAGATATTCTCCACAAGATTTAGGCAATCTTTATTTCAGGTTCCAAAGAGCAGATGAAATCAGAAGGAATCCACTACTAAAAATCTCAATGGCGTTCGAAAGTCTTCTTCGCTTCTCACTTTGAAGATTCTTTCCTTTCGTTTCCTATATCGTTTCTTCTAAGCACCAAAGAAATATTAGTAGTGAATTCTCTCTGATAACATCTATCACTTACACTTCGTGGAACAAATGCAGGCATAGAAGGACTTCTTGCTTGTTTCTCTAACAACCGTAAGCATTCCGACTTTGCAACAGTCTCCTTCGGAATACGAGACAACAATTGTGAAGACAGTTGGCCCGGCCATAACATAAGAGCATTGGTTGATAATTTGAGTGTTTCGTGGATTGTAATGAGATCTTTATCCTCTGGCCAACATGACAGCGCAAAGTCAAAATTATCCAGAACTTCACTTAGGCCTTGTGCTCTTAGATGGGTCAATAGAAATTCGTAATTGCAAAGGCATTCTCTTTTGAGCACATCGACATCCTCTGACATGATCAGATGGAACGGCAGTTCACTGAGTTTGCGAAGATTGAAAGATGGGGGTCCATGGTGGCAATGATCTGTAGGCATGAAAGTTAGGTTCTGAGCAGCAACAAGCCTATCTTTGAATTCTATTGAGCCATCTTTGTTCTGAAAAGGTTTCCTGCTACCGTTTGACCATATGCCAAGGAAGAACTCCGCTATTGCTCCATGAAATTTTAGCTGAAAAAGAAAGATGACAAAGTGATGAAATAAAGAGTTGAAGGTTTAGATTCCTAAAAACAACGTTTATTGCTAATTGGATTTCATCGCATTTCTACAGTCTGCTTCAAGAATGTTTTCACAAAAAATCTTGTTTATTTGAAATTGGTTATAAATATGGCCTAAAGTGTACACTACGTGCAATGGCTTAGAGCCGATATCGTTTCGTGACTGCAGATTACGGCAGGCACTTCCCAACAAAATAAAGTAGTTAGAAACCCTATCCAGCTTTAGAAAAAGAATCAAAGTCTAGAAAAGAGAAGAATGCAATTGTAGATTATGAAGACTTTTCATGGCTCATGGGACCGTGAACTGCTATAACTTTATAGCTTTGTAAATACTGGGAGAAAAGGAACATTGTAAATATAGAAAACATTTTAAAAACATGTAAATTTATATATTTGTAGATAATTATCCCAATTATTCTGTATCTAATTTCTTTTCACCAATTTTGCTTTCTTAGATATTAGGCTTGAGTTAGCTCTTGTGTTACAGCTATTTTCATATGTAAGCCTACTTTAAATATATCAATAATGACAAAAATAATAATAAAATGGTAACAAATGTCCAGACGATATCTTTCATCAGTGAAAATATGTACTCTATTGTTCTCCACGAGAAGTTTCTTCATGAAAAAATCGAGTGTTTTAGCGGTTTTCTAGGCATTTCACAACCACGAAAATTTTCTAAGACAATCTTACGACTATTTCCAGTGCTCATACAAGTACAAGAAAAGTCATGAAAATATTCCAATTTATGATTACGGAGCAAAAGTCGATTGGGTCCCCGGGGGAGGTGCATAGCACGTTGAAGGCACGGGTAAGTGCCTCCCATATGGGTGGGTTTTTGAGTCTAAAATTCTTTAAACAAGGATCCCTGGTATGCAGATTTCTTCAAACATAAGTAGCTTTGGTTGAAATTTGCAATAAGTAATACAAAATGGGTAGTTTCCAGCCAAAATTTATCATAAAAGTAGGTATGGAGGCAAGCTTTGGCAATTAGAAGAGGATAGCTTCCTAAAAACCGGGCGGCAGACTCCCTTCCATCCACAAAATCATTTACCCCCAAGATTGGTTCCCACTTGTCAAGGACTCTTGATGCTACGAGCTTTCAACAGTAGGATCCTTTCTGGCTCACCCAGTATAATAAAGAAAAAGTCTTACCCTTTCTTCTTTGCTCGATAAATATCTTTCATTTGCAGCCTCTTTGAATTGTCGATGATACCAAGTTACAACCATTGATTCATCAGCCCCCCGGTCAGCTAAATATGACGATAAATCGTGTTTCAGTCGCAACCAAAGCAACGGCGGAATGCGTCGGACGGGGGGAACCTGCGGATACAAAAGTATAATCAAATTTCTGAACACACATCCAAGGCTAATTTTAGACAAATAAACCCAGAAAAAGAACGCTCCTAAAAGGGTTTAAGTCTCGATTCGTTAACAACACAACTATGTAAACTTTCTTACCCAGTACTGATAAACATCTTCTAGAACTGCATCGTCACAGGACAAAATATCTTCTAGTTCTGACTCTGTGAGGCCATTCTTTGCTGCTGTGATGTATGCAAGGGTGTGAGTAACGAATATTTTCCCATGTTGTCGTTCGATCCTATCAAACAATCCATTGATTGCCCCTAAAATCAAATTGAAGATGCTCAGACGAAAGAACTGCAAGAACACTAAATTGACGAAGAAAGAAGCCGCATTGAAAGAAAAAACTATTGTCTTGGGGCACCAAAGAAACAGCAATCATTGGTTTTATCCTAAGGGAGCTCCCCTCTAACCTGCCATTTTCCTGAAACAGAGAAGTCAGTAAAAATCCAACTATCTATGAAAAAGACTAACTTAAGTTTATCATTAGCTGATTAGGTTACGTTAGAGAGGATCGTTTCTGTACGGGGTAGTCCAATTTTAGAAGACTAGCTCTTTTTAACTAATCTGATCTTCCTCTCCTATGTACCTTATATTAAAGAAACTAGATGCATCCTCGCTAAATTATAGCCAGATAAATGCCTCGATTTTCTAGGTTCATCGGGTATAACTCTGGGCTTGGGGACGGGTTCAAGGTTCTGTGTGGGTACCAAAAACATATTGCAATCATAAGAATGTATACAAAGAATTTTATGGAGCACGACTTGAGGAAATCTTAGAACAACTTACATTTTAACCATTGAAAACAAACTAAGGCCGTGAATAAGCTGATTAAAAAGTAAGACACCGCAGCTGTGTTTGACAATCGCAAATTTTTCTTTAGCGGAGGAAAATTTATATTCCTACGGAGGAACAAAACCTCCTCCACAGAAGCATCATGATGAAGCGTCATCATCATCATCATTATCGCCATCATTAATTCATCTAACGCAATGCAGGCTATATTAAAGACATTTTACATCAAAGTAACTGCAGAGTCTAACTACCATTGGTTATTGCTGGAAAATAGTTTGGTGGCCATTTGCATCCTGAGTTTGAAACATGTGGGGTTTGAGCATTGGATTTTTTGGGGTGGGGATCATAACACTGTTTAACACTAAGGAATCCTAATCCATTTCGGTACCTGGGGTTCTAAATTTCTTATGGTTTTGCGACTAACTCACCACGAACAGTTGACTCTAATTTGATCTCATCAAATGGTGAATACGATCTCCATCTAAGCGCTTCTTCAAATGAGACTTTGAGGAAAATTGGCAATGAACATTTCTCAAATGCATTTAGCAGTATATCTCTTTGTTTGTCAGTAAGAGTTCGATGATTCGTTGCAAGCCATTGGTTCACAATGCAAACAGCGTCGTTGATTGGTAGACGAGGAATCGAAACAAAACAATGGCGAGGAATTAGACCCTGCAAGAAAAGCAAATAAAAATAAAAGTAAGCAAAAAATCGATGAATCAAAGCCAATCTTTTCCAACGTTGCAAATCTTAAATCAATGGTGCCGAAATTAATGGTGCCCCGTTTGTGCGGCTACTGTGAAGGAGCTGTAGATTCAATTATCTCAGTTTTTACACAGTTGTATAGTCCAGGCTTCCACTTAGAGTTTGAGACTTTGTGTGAGTCAATCTGGCACGTGGTTGCTGATTTATGGCAGGGAAAAGGCAAAATTAGTGGTTGTTCAAAAACAAACGTTCTATTGTTCTCTAGTGATGTCAAAGTAAGTTTTCAAAGAAAGTACTCTGGCATCGCATTAGAATTTTCACGACAGTTTTTAAAAGATAGAAAGTGCTCTCTTATGAATAGAAAACACTGCCAACACTTTAAAATAATTATTAAAAATTTTAATACGACGCCACGATCCTTTCTTTGAAAACTCACTTTATTTTGACATTGCTGGAGGACAAAAGAAGTGCTGTTTTTGAAGCAACCACTTATTTTGCCTTTTCTCCATCATAAGTCAGCAACCACGAGTCAGATTGACTCATACAAGGTCTCAAACTCTAAGTCGAGGCCTGACCTATGCAGATGTCTAGAATCCAAGATAACTGAACATACGGCTCCTCCATAGCAGCCACACAAAAGGGGCATATTTTTCTTTGGGAACATCCTGTATTTATACTGCTCTTCATCTATGCTAATAATTACTACAGGCCCTGACAAGATCATCATTATTCGGTGACTGCTTCAAATAGAAGATCCATAGTTACTCATCCTCTCCAATAGTCATGATCTTCAGCTTCTCTTATGCTTTGCTCAAAGTTAAGCTTTGTTTAACTTGCCAAGTTACCAAGATCAATGATGGAAAATGTTCAGAACACAACTGAACGTGCGGACAGAGCGCAGTTGCGCCAATACAAGAAACTAATGTTTGAATGTTTTTAGCATAGACCGGTGCGGTCATAGAGTACAAGGGCATAAAAGAAATCATCCTCGTATCTTATCGGTAGCTTTAATTTCAAGTGTACTTATCGCCTGGAAAACCAATACAGTAAATCCCCGCATATAAGAACCTACCAAAATAAGAACCTAGAGGCTGTTTTTCCTAAATTATGTACCTTGCAATTAAGAACCTGTTTCAGTCTGATGAAACATAGGTTCTTATTGCAGAGGTTGCAAAGTTGATATTTGATTGCTGTTATAAGGGTCATTGTGGTCCCAGTTGGGTTTGAAAGATTTATTCTCCTCCCCAATTACTTATTATGTCCATAAGAACGCCTCTAAAACAAATAATAGGGCTGAACATCTTTGTGAGACTCTCAAGGGGACAACATGGGTTACCCTTCAAATAAGAACCTTTATACCTTGAAATTAATCTTAGTACCTTCGAAATAAGAACCAATTTCAGCCTGGCTCTCAAAAAAGTAGGTTCTTATACGCGGGGATTTACTCTATGGTGTCGTTCAATTCTAAGGTTACAGCTTTAAAAATACGGCTTAAGTTTATCGATGAAGAACAAAATCAAAGCGCATAGCTGCTGGTCGGCGGAGCTGTATCTTTACACAAACAAATGCCAAGCTTCAATTACCTTGACTTTCTCGAGACAGCCATATTTATCACTTGAGATGGTCGAAATGACCATTCGGACCTCTGGTGGTAATGCTGTAGGAAGCCATGTTAGTTGAAAAGCGCCGTCTTCAGGAGACAGTTGGTCTAAAGAGTCCAGAACGATGATCAGGGGGTTATCACTTGTGAATTTCGATTTGCAAGATTGAAGAAGATTCACGAAGTCATCTTTCAATGATTTCAGATCCTGAAATAAATAGATATTTGTTTGTTTGTTTTCAATTTGTTTTGAGTGGGCTTGTCAGGATTTCTAGCTACTGAAAGCTAATTTAGGCCCACTGTGCATGCCGCATCCAGGCACGGGACCCCTAGTTTAACGTCCCTTCCGAAGGACGGCGAGGTGAGTTGCGAGGTCAGGCCTCAGTGGTCACCCATCCGAAATCTGACCTCACTCGACCAAGCTTAACTTCAGTCACCTGACGAAGACTGTATAAGCCACTCGGCCACTCACCCCGCTGTGCTGTCTTAAGGTTTCAATAAAACTGCATAAACTACAAACTGTAGATTTTTGCTAAACAAACAGCCGTTTCTTTGATTGACATGGATTGTTTTGATAGCCCATCTTGTGTGTGTCATACATGAGCCAGTCATCCAGGAAAAGCGTAATCGCACAAGGACCTACCATTGCAAGAGGGAAAGAGCTGAGCAAAGATATGCGATTCTTTGAAGAGTTTTGGCAAGGACAGTAGCAGGAAAATTGAGATGAGTACTGGAACTGTTTCCAAGCCTCTTAGTCAAGCTATGGCAAAGCTTTGCATTTTGCCTGTATGAAGCTAACGTATCCCTCTGATACTGGTCTTAATTCATAAGTAATTATTCCGATCTCTAATGCGGGATGTTGTTTCTGATATCCGGGCATCTCATGCGTGAATCTGTTACAACAAAGACAATATTTTCAAGTTTCAAACTTACTTTTCTTTGTGACATATCATACTCCAAATCCAAAAGAGCAGCAATTTGTTGGCATAAACTAAGTAGCAATCTTCGAAGCAGGGAAGAGTCAGGACTTATTCCCAGAAACCTAATCACCACTGCAGTACTTTTATCAAACCATTCTTGACAAAGTTTTGATACCATTGACAAAACTGATGTTTTCCCGCTGCCAGATTCGCCATGGACGACAATAGGATAACTTTCAGTGCCTGAAATGAGAGTTTTTGGTTAAAGATTATAAATCCTGAAACAGCTATACACTTGTTTGTTTTCAGTAAAGTAAACACACAGGGAAACCAGATTAACTACTAATTTTGAAATATGTGTTAACTATTAGTTTATTCTGGTATTTGCTATCAATTTTACAATTTGGTAACTTACTCAAATTTTGACATATCTTACGGAAAACGAAAAGAAATGGATTAAATCATCAAATAGCCAAATCAATAAAAATACCTAGAATAAATTACCAATTAACAAATATAACATAACTGATGTAGATCTCATAATTGAAACGTATGGCCTTTTAACAGTTGTGTTGACATTTAGCTTTTCTGCTAATTTTGAGGATGGTCTGAGTCTATTCAAATATTACAAAATTAACAGCTAATTTCGATTCCCTGCGGTAAACACCAGCGTACAAGATCCTACAAGTTTGCTTGCATGTCCCTCCACTCCAACGAGCGGGGATAGCTCCATGGTAGCATGAGTCACTAACAATCGGAAAGTTGGTGGTTCCAGTGGCTACCCTGTCGAATCTGCCTCTCTGCAATGGACCTGTTCGCAACTTGAAGAAAGGAACTGACGAGAGCGCGGCCAATTCTGACAGCCTCGGCAACGGTAGGAAATTAGGAGAATCTCCTCCGATGTAGCTAACGAAAATAATGAGATTCAGACTCAATATGACCAAAATAACCGGCTTTGTGTTGCACAGGAAAATATAAAGTCCGAGGTCTTTATATTTTCCTGTACAACAACAAAACCGGTAAGTATGAGTTTTATTACATTCGAGTTTTATTTAAAACGCGTCATTGTATCGTATTATACAAGGCTACGGGAAACCCGCGTGATAAGTGCGATTAACCAATAGGAGTTACGGGATTCTGTAATGCCTTGTTTTTGAAACTTCAGTAATAACGGCTCTTATAAAATGGTAGTCTAATTAACAACTTCAGCCTAGTGTAGTAGCTCTAAGTAACATACCTTTTAGGTAATTATGAACCATCTCTAGCTGCTCCTCTCTCCCATGAAATGCCTCACATCTTGATTTTGCAAATGAAATATGTTGACATACTTCTTCATAAATGGCAAGATTAACTTCAGTGTTTTGCCTGATCTTGATCGAATCCTCTGTGGCTTTTGATACAGTCTCAAACACATCTTCACACAATTTTGATAAATAGCGAGCGTGATCATCATTCTCTCTATTGATCCCTGTGTTCAGATAAATGGAAAGTACTAGCTATTTCTGAATGAATTTGATATAAAGATTCTGCAGTAATAGTAGATTAATCCAAAACACGCCATGAGCTAATTACTTGACCTTCTAACCCTTAGTGGTTGGAAAATCTGACACTTCCTATAGTATTTTTCGGTCGGGGGAGGGCAAAAATATCCTAACTTATCTCTTGACTGATCATGAGTAGAGAGACTAGACTGGGTTGCTTTTGGAGAAACCACTACCTTTGCCTTTCCAGCCGTATGAATCAGAAACAACTTGTTACATTAACTCAACCAAGGTCTCAAAATATAAGTATGTCCTATGCAACTATACGGAGAAGGGGCAGATGAATTTACAGCTCCTCCACAGGAGATCCGCAAATGAGCTCAGCCTGGTTCCCTGAGCCAACTCGACGCGTTCGTTTGAGGGTACTGGGCGCCAGGGAGGCGATTTGTTGACGCCTGGACAAAAACCAGCGAAACTTCTCAAACTTCTCAATACTTATTTGGAAAACCGGTTAAGCGTAGCCTGCATGCAGTGTTTCTTTCGTGTAAATTGAATTGCTTTGTGTAAACTGAAAGAAATTTACCTTCTTTCAATTTTACAAAAGAAAAACAACACGCAGGCTAGTTAGGCGTCGTTCCGTTGGCGAACAAGATTTAAAGCATGCTTGATTTTAAGCAAGCCACGATGACTACAGAAGCCCGGGCCATAGTTACGGTGCGTGGTTACAGTTTTTGTCGCGACGTTATTTTGGACCGCTTCCGTGGAGCCCAGTTCCCCAGTCGAAAATTATGTCAGGGAACCAGACTGAAATGAGCTACGATTCTTGCTGACAAATTGTACATTCACTATTTCAAAACAAAAATATGTCCTGCCTAACTTTGCATAGAACCTCTTCCATGAAAAGAGTTCCGAAACAGACTAATACGTCATTAAAACTGACACACTTAAACCATCTTTATTTAAACGGCGTTGGATTTCAGCCAATCAAATGCATTCGATTTGTGGACTGAGTGATAAAAAGGCCCCTTCGATAACCTGGCTTAATTCAAGCTAGCAAATTACAAGTTTGAATGTGGTACAAAGAAATAATTGTGCAGTTATGCAGTTACCTTTAGAATCCCATTTGACTTGATACTGTTTGATATTTTCATCTCTCATTTTATTAAACAATCGATTTTGAAGGTTTGCTAGAAAAACAGGGACTTCTTGATTTTCCTCATCTACATTATCTCTGTACTTGTACACCTCAGTGTCTTCACTCTGTTGTAGGCCTTCGATATTTCTTTTGAACCAAAAGCATCCATGGGTTCTTGAGTTTGTCTCGAAGATGCCTTTCTCGATTTCTATCTCTGAAACTGTGGAATATAAATGGATGATTATTAGGTAAGGGTAACTCAAAATAAAAAGCTTACAAAATTTTATTGCAGGAAGCACAGGCTAACTTATTCCTGAGATTGGGGAAAGGATAGAACCACAAAAATAATTAAAACATATGATATGAGCCAGGAGTTAATAACGAGAGAAGCAGGATGCATTTGAATATCCCAATGGACTTTTCTTTGAGAAATTACGGTTACAATCAGAAAGCGCCGCTGGCAATGTGACGGAAAGGCCTCCCATTCACAAGAAAACAGCACATTTTTGTCGGCATATTTTGAAAACGGTAGATTTTAAAAACAGAAGTCTATCCGGCAAATTTTGAAAAGGAGAACGTGTGACCACTTGCTCAAAATTGATGAAAATGGAAAAAAACGCTATCATGGAGCATTTCTCAAGGCTTTCAAACAAAGCTGATAAATTCTTTAGGTATGGGTACTTTTCTTTGGCATCAGATTATTGGGGAAACTGTCATTAGTTTGCAAACATCAAATTTCCTACCATATTTAAATTTTCTGGTATCATGCGAACGCTTGCTCAAATTTTGCGACCGTCACATTTTCATCGTTTTCGAAGTGCGCCATCATCGTGTGAATCTACTTAGCCCTTACCATGTGAGAATATCAATGCCTTCTGCTTGACTCAGTGATTCAAATAAGCGAAACCCTTTAGATCTATCCGTCCTCTGTCATTACAAACTCGTGACTTCTCTTGAACACCGTTTTTCATGTGCTCAAGACGACAGTTTGCCCCACTGGTTTCAGGGTAATTCTTGCCGCTTATTTTGCTTTGAATTACAGGTTGAGAGATCGCTTATCGCTTTGTATTGCAGTGTAAAACAAAAGCAGCTGGTGCGATTTTCTCACAACATCTGTCCTTGTTCTGCCATGGCCCAGAGGAGAAATTCTATTAGTACGTTGGGGGGGTGGGGTCAGACAGTATATTCTGAAAAACCCAAAAATATACCAAATCTAAGACACTTTTAGATCCCAAAACTTTTCTCATTGCTTCAAGGTACATAAAACTGGAGGTTTTATAGATTTTTTTGGTAACTGCACTACAATATTTTAACTCAACCTAGCAATCAACAAGTTGTCAAATTTTCTCATCAGCAACCCAAAAAATATACTGATTATGCACCAAAGAGCGTACCCAAAGGTATACTAAACAACGTTTTACAAACCAAAAGAGTGTCTGATCTCCCTGTCACCTACTAATGGGAAGTGCCCCCCAGGGCAGAATGATAGTTTTGTAAACTCTCTATTTGTGCTTGAAGACAAACCTAAAACGCTCTTCAACACGTACCTGAAGCAAAATATTTTCTCTTGTCATTACCAAGCAAACATTTTTCAGCAGCAGCTCTCAAAACTTTCGAAATCACGGCCATTATTTTGGTCCATTCATTGAAAGCTGCTTGTCTTAGTGATTCATCTGATTGGCTAACGTAGTCTGGAATGCGTGAGCTCACTGGCTGAAGAATATAAACAGGAGGCACATGATTTTTGTCCAGTTGATACCAAGAGTGAAGAATTTCAATGTCAGATTCATTCGGAATGTTGCTTTTTAATGTGTTGAATTCATTTTGAGGGATTTTGGCAGGAATTGGACGGTAGCCATACTTTTCACTCAATAAGCTCTATGAAACGAAAGTTAGACTTAGTTATACACAACATTGAAAATTAAAAACCTTTCCTGAAATGATATATAAGTGCATATATTTTTGGTTCATGGTAAATCATAAGCTCCAATATACAATGTATATAATAAAGAATGGGGTCACATGAGTACAATGACCAAACAGTGGGACCGATCTAGTACATTCTGTCAAAATGCCGTTGATTCATGTGCCACAAGATGACTTTCCTGTCATATTCTAGTCATTCTGGCCTATAGTGCATGTATCTCTACAACACACCAAGTTTCATGACTGACAAATATTAGAAAAGGGGAATTTTGTAAGGCAGTGGATTTAGGTTTAAGGTTTCCAAAAGGACAAAGAGATTTGCTTTTCTGCTGAACAGTTTTCACTCCTCTGAGTGCACTAGATCAAATCAAACAAACAGTGAAAGCAAAAAACATGGTTGGCTGCACAGAAAGTGTGAAATCTATTTTTGTGGATGCCAAATCACTTTCATCTTTTTGTTTCACAAAATTTGCCCTTGCACCCAGGTTTTATCTTTTAAACATACCAAGAAGGATGGGCCAGCAGAGAATTTCTGACAATTTTCAATTTCTCTGATGCATAACTCAAGAGTTTGATGATCATCCATTGCTTCATTTCGTATGCCCCATCGCATGTCAACAACTTGAAATTCATAGCCATGTTCTTGGCAAAATCTTTTCAGCTTTGGATAAACCTCTTGCATAAAAGCATTTCTTTCCACAGACGTGTCTAAAATGGCAATAAATCACATTATCAAATGAAGGTGAAATTGCAGTTTGTAGCACCAAACGCTGGGATAGCAGAAGTAGCTAAGCGCTAATCTAGTCCATGACCCCTTGTCATAATGCTCAAGTGGTGGGTTCCTACCAGGTATCAAACCTAGTCTGTCTACCTGTTCTGACTACAAAGTCAGAGGATTACACCACTGTGCCACAACACCCTATTGTCTATAAACCATAAATTTCTGACAATGTCTCATCCTCAACACCGTTTTGCCTACAGCTATGACTAAATGTAAGTTTTATTCAAGGGACAAATCACTCTAACTGGCTGCCGTAGTTGGAACTGGATGACATCATGTCCCTTCCAGCTATGGCAGCAATAAAATTTTCATGTTTTCATGTTTTCATGTGACTGAAAATCACTCCACACATACTGTAGGATGTGAAATTTTGGGATTTTAAAACCTTCTCAGATTTTTAAGAGATCTTTTAGACTTTTTTGGAGACTTCTGCAATGTTTGATTTCTATAAGAATTCTGTCAGGTTTTAAGTATTCTAAATCAAGATTTTGTAAAACTTTTAGTAACTGGAAAGATTTTTGAGATTTTCAAAAAGTTGCAGACAAATATTTTGAGAACTTGAATCAGTTGTTGTGGAAAATGTATAGGATTTTTCAGATTTTTGAAGATCTAAGAGATTTCAAAAGATTTTTAAAGATTACATCACTGCATGAGATTTTGCTGACTTTGCTGTCACTGATCACTAATCAAACAAATCCTGCTTACCTGTAAATGTAGAACTTATAAATATCCTGACGATCTTTGCCTTGAGATATATGTACTTTGAAAAATCCCCCTGAAGTACTGACAGGACATTATGCTTTGTTTCAGCCTTAAGTGATGAGACAGTTGATAACTTAAAAGGAGAGATTTGTTCTTTTCCATGATATGATTCCACACTTCCAGTACTTGCAGTGCTCTGTTCTTGCACACTCTCATCAATGACATGCACAGCTATGAACCTGTAGGAAGAATGAATGGTCAAAAATTGCAGGGTACACATAATCAGAAAAGGGAAGCAGACAACAGTACACTTTTTTACTATATGGTATAATTGTGTCAGAATTTCTTTGTAAGAATGCCTAATTCTAGTCTCTGCGTGTCATCCTACAGTAGAAGCATTGGGCCCATTAATGTGGTTTTATGACTGAGCATTCTCAAGAATTTTTGCAAACCTTTTGGTTTTTTTTAAAGTCTTGTTCATAAAAAAATACACATTCATGTCGGTCAAGAATTCTCATATGGTAACTTGAAGAATTCTCTTAAAAATTCTCAAGAATTCCTTGATAATTCTCTTCATGTGTCCACAACCTGTATGGTATATGGTGGCAAATGTTTGAAAAACTAGAAACATTTTGCAGCATGCTTCAAGAATGATACCAACTTACTTTGAGTATGGCTTGAGATGTTAGAGCTTAACTCAAGTAAGAATTTTGCAACGTGAACTGAAGGCAAACACAAAGCTTGATTGTTGAATGTTTCAGAATAACTCTAAATGAGATTATAGTCAAGGTAAGCTTTAAAGACATGTAAACTGGCAAATATCATGTCAACATACGCAATTCAAGCTCTCTCTCAAGCCAAAATCATGCTTCTGTCAAGCTTTCACTTGCAATCAATTTTTTTGAAATACTTCCAGGAACATCACTTGCCTCAATATCATATGGATCTAAATCTCAAAAGCATGCATTGCTCTCAGTAACGCATGAAATAGTTTTGTATGTGTATTTGCAACATAATGATATGATGTAGATTTCTTGCTGATAAGGGATCACATCTTTTACCTCACAATGAAATTTAATTGTGAAATAGTTTTAAACAATAAATTATTGCTTATATGCAATATTTTGAAAAATGGTTTCTTTTCCTCTTAAGGGTCTTACATGTAGTTTAGATGAATGCTAATTCAGATGAAGCTTTCTACAGATACGGTGTCAAGCGGCAGTCTAATATTCTATGTAAAAAAGGCCAAGGCATGCTATGTGTCCCTTTCCCAATTCCGTACATACTGTACTTCTACTGATATAAAGTTTTTGTGTCACACTTACTGATTTTCTGTCTGTGGAGCACTGACTTTCTTTGGTCCCTTCCTTTTAGATACTGAAATTCCCATTTTGTTTTCTTTGCGGCTACATCTTGAAATGGATCTTAAAGCATGCAGCAAACTGCTTGACATAAGAGGAAATATGAATGAATTACAGGTGAAAAAAATAATTGAAAACAAAGCTATCAAAGTGAAAACAAAGGGACTGATTAAGATAAAACAATAGCTTGGCATACACATCATTAAGCAAGCCATAAATCATAGGTTTGGTGCACGTTAATCTTTGTATTTCAAGTTGGATGCCCAACTTGGGTACAACACAAGATAGGCATCAGACTTGTCTTCTTTTATACGCCAGGTAATCCATCTTTCCATGGCTCCTTGCAAATCTTCTTTGGAAACAATAGAAATAAATGATTCCTCTTTGACTGAACATAAGCTTTGCCCCAACTATTTGACAAGTGTCTGCCACTGATGTTTATCAATATTTGGTTGCGTGCACTTAGCACCAGACCTGGAAAGAAGGGTGAACACAGGATAAGGTTTGCTGTCAGACGGTATACCTAGATTTCTCATTTTCAGAATAAGTACCAACTTAAAAAGGTGGGCCCTGGCGAACACCACCCTTACCATCAGTAAATCTTCAGTAAACCATCAGTAATTCTGATCTTCAGTAAATCACTTGGTTTACTGAAGTTTACAAAAGTTTCCTTAGATCTGTAAATCACTTGGTTTTCTCACCACAGAGACCTAGTACTTTGTTTTAAAACATTTGCCCTTGCTTCTCTTGGAAATCTTGATTATTGACAATAAACATAGAATCTGTGGCAACATCTTCAGTCGTTGGTTGAGTGATTTGATTCTTTTATCACGTTCCAATTCAAGTTTCAAAATGCATCTCCGTCAAGTGTGCAATTTGTACCCAAAACTTCTGACCAATCTCTCGATTTCCTCCGTCCTTCACAATCACAATTTCCTCTTCAATTTACCACGGTAATAAAATACATCATACCAAAACTATTTGTATCTTTGACTTCTGATGCCAATATCATTTGCAATGGCAATACTCTTCTTGGCCCCTGGATGGGATGGTGGTCTCTGTTCTCTTCTGTTAGTGTTAGGCCCAAAAAATAAACAAGGCCGCTTTGGAGATCATGCAGCAAAGCAAACCATTGAGCCAACTTAGCAGTGAAATAAAAAAGCTAATGCGAGCATCAAAACGGTACCATGAATCTTCTTTACGCAACTGCCATGGTGCTCTTCAAATAATTTAACCGCTACAAATACCGATTGTCTTCTCCATAAACAAGTTTCCCACTTTCTAAATGCGGATCTTCCTGCATAGTGAGCACAGGGAAACAAGGGTCTTCTTAATCCTGCATATGGCCATGGTTGCTAGGACACGGCTTTGCGAGGTAGGAAACTTTGTAAAGCCAGAAAAATGTTGCTCTTCCTGACAAAAGATTACCAAAGCTATGAATTTTTCAATGCTTGCAGAAATTCACCGAGAAGTTTTCATAGATAATGTGACATTAGAGGCAAAGAACTGGTAGCAAGTTAAGGTAGGCTCTCCAAAAATATAGTATAATTTTTCCTTTTCCTTGTCTATTGGGAAATTCCAGAATGGGCGGAAAATTCGCAAAAATTCAAAATTTTCTCTCAAAAATTCAATTGCTCCAAAAGCGATTCCATGCTAAAAGTTAAATACTTTTCACCTTGGAAGCAGCATCATTCCTAACTTCACCAAAGTTCATCCGCAAGATTTTATTCGACAAAAGTTGATCAAAAGAAGTTTTCTTGACACAAATGTCGCCAGCCATTCTCAAGAGAGAATTGGAAGAAAATAGAGTATAAAGCCTTATCTTCTGACAATCGGAGTTGAAGGTTCAGAAGGCTTTCCACACCTACCAGACCTACCGTTTCGAGAATCGTGGTAATAGAGGGGAGGGTTAGCATTACGCATCACTGAAATAAAATGCTATATCTCGACACAGTAAAGAAATATAGCGTTCTCAAATTTCACAAAAATGAATATTAGCTTTAATTTAGCGTTTCAAAAAATGCGGCCAAAAAATTTATGAGAAATCACGCTTCACAAAATATCCTTTACCACCCTACCCTGGATACCATAGCCAACTGCCACAAAGGGTATTACCATCCTCGCTCTACCAATTCTACCACTTCCAGAATCAATACAAGAACATACTCCATATGTGAGCAAGTTTACTCCTTTATTAGTTCAAGACATTCAAGAATTCACAATCTTTGACAACTTGCGACAATTATACACCGCTAATAATCGAAATTACAATTTGACATAGATGATGATACAGTACAAATAAAAAGGTTCGAGCAAGGACAAAAACTTGCATTTGCAAAGAGCAAAATTTCTGAAAAATGCCTCATTCAAATCGAAGTCGAAGCTACATGCGCCGTAAACAATCGATAACAAGAAAGCATGCTCTGTCTGCAGGGACCGCGGAGCAGGGTAGGCTGGGTGGGCTATAGCCCACCCACTCTTTGGCAACAAATGGCCTCATTTTTGATGGCAAAGTTTTGAAAATAATTAGTACTTAGTCGCCCGAAAGAGAAGCCGAAACTAGAATCGTTAAATGCGAAACCAAAGCAATATATACATATATATCGAAGTTCTTGATTTGTAGTACACTTTATAGATCTACGATTCAATCAGCAAAATTTTAAGCTTACGAACAGCTCGAATTGCTTCTCCTCAAGGCATTGGCGGCATTGGCATCCAATGATTTTGAAGATGAAATTGATTACTTGAAACTACTCACTATGATTGTGATAGTTTCTTCATATTATTATGAAAAGGGCGTTTTCTAGCCTTCCGATGAGTTTGATCCTAAAAAATTTTTCCAGAGGCTGCGCCCTCGGACCCCAAATTACACTCGCTTAGCGCTCGCATCCTAACCCATCCACTTTTTGGATCGCTCCGCGGTCCTTGGTCTGAATGTTTTCTTTGCTGGCACAGGTTCCCTATCTTTAACTCGGTGTAAAAAGGCGGGTATAAGATTCAATGACCTATTTCTTTAAACTGAATGACTTAATCACTTTATGATAAGTCATCAAATTTCTAAATCACTAACCTGAAGAGTGAAAGAGTTTTGCTTGATACCATATCGTAGGCATCCTTAAACTATGGTTTTCTTGAAAATTATTTGATCTTTCGTCAACAGGTTTAGAAATTACGATAAGTTGTAAGGTTTTTTCGAAAAAATTTCTTGAATTCTTAACACAGAAGAAAACACGGTAATTCTGAAAATACTAAAGATTCCAGAAAAGTCCAACGGCAGATTTACGGTTAAATACTTCAAGTTTCTTTTCTTTGAAGCCGTTCAGTTCAAAGAATTATGTCATACAATCTTACACCCAGCTTTTTAAAGATTTGAAACCTTTGCTTTCTTTGCTGTGATTGTCGACAAACTTCACCATTACACATCGGCAGTAATGGTAATACAAGTTCCGGTAAGGCATAAGCACAATTATTCTAACAGGTGAATCAGACAAAACGCCTGACGCTTGAAGGGCTAATGTTCCTGAAATATACCGGGTTTGTCAAAAAAGTTAACGCATTTGGCGGGCTATGGAATAAAAAGTATGTGACCAAGAGTAAAAACTAAAATGGTAAGCTATCAGTCAAAGGCCAACTTGTTCTGTTTCTTTGTAATTCTGTTTCACATTAGATGCCAGGCAGTCTTACCATCTTTCAACTTCACGGAACGACTTGTTCTCGTGACTACATGTTATTTATCTGAAGCCCTGACCAGACATCTAATGTCAAACAGAAACTAGCACATTATCCATTAGGTCTTAAATCGTAGTGTAGCTGTTTGTCGGTTTAATGTTGCGTGTTTTCTTATTGGTCATGGGGTAGTCATTATCTTTTCGCACCCCATGGTATCGTCCCTGTAGTGTAGTACAGTAATTAGAAATTTTGTATGGTAGAAAGTAATATTGTTATTTGTAATATTTAATATCAATATCAAAAAAAGGCCAACTTTGATGAGAAAATCTTGTTTGGTAAATCACACATCTTTAAGACCCAATAGTTCGAAAAATGCCCGTAAGGTGCTTGTATGGGAATCAAAAAATTCCACGCTCCATTCTGGTCCATGGTATGTGTGGCATTTAGGTTACATTGTCAGTCTCAGGAATAGAATCTTAAATTGACTAGCAAGTAAATAATGGACCAGAATGGAATGTGGAATCCTTGTTCCTAAACATGCCTCTTAAATAAAATATTTTCCTAATTTCTGGGTCTACAAAATGAGTGATTTTACCAAATAAAATTTTCTTATCTAAGTTAGCCTTTGACTGATTGATTACATTTCAGTTTGAATATTGGCCTCATACTTTTCACTTCAGAGCCCGCTAAACGCGTGAACGTTTTTTGACTCACTTGGTATAAGCAATGATATTTCGCAACATCTGATTGAAAAGCTGATACGATCAGTTAGTTTCGGAAGTTTTCTCGATGTATTCTGTCACGCCGTTCAGATTTTACATGGGATTTTTTCAAGAAAGTCCCTTCCAGAAGACTTAAAAACGTGCTAGGATCACGGGCAAATTTCGCTGATATTTCTGCCTTACGGCCGTGACCTGAACACGCTTTGGCACATGCTTTCATAGTATGTGGGGGTGGAGGGGTGAAAACCTTTACCCATTGACATGAATGACTTAGGCAGTGATTACATAGGCGAGTCGAACCGCTTGCAGCTCAGATCTGCAAAACACAAGCTACAAACAGCTCAACTCACTCATGCAACCCGACCTTAAGTGTCATTATCCGTAAGAAGTAAGGAAATTTTGCTCGTCGTTTCAGTCGCTCTTGCAGGTTTTGAAATGGGCCTTCCGCACAAAATCGGGTAAATCATTGAACCTAGGTGAACATATCGGCAATACAGCAAGTCAGTTTTCATTATCATTGCCTTGATACCAAGGGAGCAGCACTTTATCAAACGCTGGCCGATTTTCGACTCTTCTGTGATATTAAATCAAAATTTGAAGGCAGCAGTTGCCCTGCTAGAGGAAACTATACCATTCTTCCTCTTTCATAAACTCAAGTTTTTTGATGAGCGTTACGAGATTCATCGTTAAGCATTTCTATGATCTTGACCTCGATCTGGATTTCGACCTCGAATTAGATCGGGAACGAGACCTTCTGCGTGATCTTACAGGTGAGCTTGATTTATGACGTGAGTGTGATCTAGACTTTGATCTCTTTGGTGATCGATCGGCTGATTTCTTGCTTGATCGCGATCGTGAACGTCGGCTGCGAGAGCGAGAACGTCGGCTGCTGGACCGTGATCTTTTACTACGACACCTGGATCTTGAACGTCTTCGACTTCTCGAACGCTTTGCAGACCGAGATCTTGAGCGTTTAGGAGATCTTGAGCGCTTTGGAGACTTCGAGTGTCCCTTGGATTCAGAGCGTCTTCGAGACCTAGATCTAGAACGTCGTGGAGATCTGGAACGTTTTCTAGACCCAGGAGATCTTGAACGTCTTGGAGATCTGGAACGTCTTGGGGTTCTGGAGCGTTTTCTCGACCTAGGAGATCTGGAACGTCGTGGGGATCTGGAACGTTTCCTAGACCTGGGAGACCTGGAACGCCGTGGAGATCTAGAGTCTCTTGGAGTTCTAGAACGTCTTCCAGATCTAGACCTGGAGCGTCTCGGAGACCTGGAGCGCCTCGGAGTTCTTGAACGTCCTTTTTGGGGTGATTTTGAATTGATACGATCTCCGTAAATACGATCTGGCGAAAAGCTTCTTGATCGAACTGGTTTATCAGTTTTGACTCGAACGTAAGATGTTTCACCCTGAAATTATAAGAACAATGATTACATTAAAACCTTTGACAATATACGGGCTGACCCGGAAAAATGTGACCTAAGGAAATCTGTCATAGAAAGAACAGTAAGTGACCGATTTAAATGCTTCAAACGTTGTTCTATCCCTAAAAGGCCAGCCTACGTTATGAGTATTTTTGCAACTTTTTTCGGCACAGTAAATCTCCAGAATCAAGGATTTCTTAAAAAAAGGCTTGCTTGATTTCTTCACGAAGGCGTCAAAAACAAGGAATTGGTATAAAACTGTGTCAGATCTTCAAACAAGGAGGAGCGTGTTTCATTTCACCCTGGGAATATTTTAGGTACCTATCGACTATAAACTTCTATGGACACTATCAAATGACTTTCTCCTCCTAGGATGAAATGAACCATGCTTTTTCATAGCCCGGAAAATTTACCTTGCCGAAAGATTGCAAAAAATACTCATAACGTAAGTCAGCCTTTTTACTCTACTTACTTTTCACTCTATGACAAATTCCCTTGGGTCACTTTTTTCTGGGTCACCCGGTAGAGAAAATCGCCAACCAAAAGAATAGTGTCTCTTGCGCTGACTTCATTGAAATTTTGCAGTTTCCAAATACTTCAGTTCCATTCAAGACAACAAGGAAATATTGCCGGTCAGCCTTCTATTATATTCCTAGGTTTTTACTTGGCCAAGTTTTAAGTCGGTAATGACCACAATTCTTTACCATACGTGCTTAGACTATAATTATACCGTGTGCTCTTTTTATACCTTGGTAACATTTTTCGCATTACAGATCTTTTCAGTTTTAACTGGTTTGAGGCTGTGACATCATCAAATTGCTGAATTGAAAACCAGAAGCGTGACAAATTTCTGTTTACTGTCAAATCACGTGGATGCTGACTGTGACCTTCATGAAAAATCTTTGTCAGTGGCGGTGCCAGCTCTGAGAAATCCTAAAGAAGTGGGGGTATGGGGGAACTTTGACGTGATTTTTCAATGTAAAGGTATACCCACCTAATGTCATGCCATTTTTCTTTGACAAATTTTGCCGACTTTGTGGATTTGGGGGAAAAGTTCCCCCAGTTCCATCTGTGGCGCCGCCACTGATCTTTGTTTTAAATTTCTACTAATTTCCCTTCCTTAATTTAGAAGCTCTAATGATGTTAATCTTTAAAAGTCCCTTGACTCATATTGAAAGCAAGAAAAATATTAGTCATTCACAAACTACTCAAGATATCAAAACGCACACGGTAGAATTAAGGATTTATAGACATTTACAACACCAGCTGGTTTAAAGATCTTGTGCCAATGAATTCATAGTTTTGTGAAACCAAGGCTGGTTGGATTTCAGTTACCAAAACATGGTTCAGCCACATCTAGTTCATTCTGAAATTGTTCACTGACAAACTGAGTTTTGGAGAATCTACTTGAACTGTGGAGAAAAAGGAATACACATGGATACAAGGGTGCCTTCTTGTGGACAAAAAAGTGACAAAATACCGTTGATCCAAAGGCTCCTCATCTGACCTTCTGTATCCTGTGTTCTTAAAGTTTTGTCATCTGTCCTAATACAGAATCATCTGATTTCCTTAGCCCCTTATCAAATATCTCATCTGTGATGCATCTGTAAGTGACAATCTGTTGCTATGCCACACCTAGCAACATAATGCCAGGCATGAGATAATTTTGAGGTGTGATCCTGACGCATCTGAACAAGTTAAGTATTTCCCATGGGATGATGCATCTGAGTTTTTGGCACATCTGAAAAGCTCCTATGCTCCTCCAGTCCTGAATCAGATCCTTATTTCAAGTGGCAGACTGTTTCAAGCCTGGTCCAGTCACCTGGTCTGGTCACCTGTTTTGGTCAACAGACCTAATTCCCATCCTGACAGAGAATTGATGAGAACACCACTTGCAATATGGTCATCCCTGTCTTCCCAGCTAAAGATGGAATAATCAGAGATGAAAAAATTTAAAGCTGGCAACAGAACTTATTACTGAAAGCAACTGCCTATTTCAATGAAAAGTGTAAATGTTTTGTTCAACATGAAAAATTTCAAGATTTTTCCTTTTCTTCAGAAGTCTTTCACTGGTATGGAGCTTTGAATATAACAAAAAATACGCTAAGAATACTTTCATTTGATACTGCTTCAGTAAATTGTTGGACAAGATCAAAGAGAAGAATCAGACTAATAGATATATATATATATATATGTATATATATATATATATATATATATTTTTTCATTCGGCATTAGCTGACACGGTAATTAATATTTTTCATGAGTGGGCTACCAATTGTGGTAGCCCACTCATGAAAAATATATATATATATATATATATATATATGTATATATATATATGTATATATATATACATCAAATTTTAAGCTTTCAGAAAAACTTTGCCCAAACCTTTCATCTGAAGTATCTTCAAAAGAGCCTTTTTCATTAAACTGCTTGCTCTTTCCTTCCTTATTGATACATTCTGTATTTAACTTTGGTTAAAACATAGCGATTCTCTAAAACTAAGTAAGCTTGCTCCTAAGCATACATGGAGATACAAAACAATTTCCTAGCACTTGAAACCATAAAAGTAGCAAGTAGAGGCATACCTCATGAGATCTGAATTTGGTATCATCAAGATTATTGATTGCCCATCTCATATCATTGTGCCTTGCAAATTCAACAACGCCAGATCCATCTTTGAATACATCTGCATATAAAACATCACCAGCTTCTCGCATGTGATCTTTCAAGTCTTGCCAACTTCCAGTTGCTGGTAAACCATATACCAACACTCTATGATCAGACCTTTTTGGGGGGCCAGCTCCACGTCCTCTACCCCTTCCACCTCCTCTCCCCCCAAATGAGTCAGCTCCTCTGTCAGATGGTCCTCTGGGGAATTCAACTTTGATCCTGTAGCCATCCATTTTATATCCATCACGAGCGTAAACTGCATCTTCCGCATCCCTGGAAAGAGCATAATTTGTCAGTTGCCTGGCAACATCACTGAACTCCCTACAAACTATGTTGACAAGTATATGGTAACATTTAGCACTATTGTTAATTTGCCTTATCATCTTTATTACAATTTTTATGCATAGATGTATATTGAAGAAGTACAATTAAGAAGTTTCTTGAAGGAGTTGAGTTTCTAATCAACAAAAATACACATTCCTATGATCCAGAATGGAGAGTTTGTATCTTGGGTCTGCAAGTTGAGATGGCCTAAGATTGTGTGGAAAAGTCACAGTAAAGAACAACAGATTAAAACAATAATCCTTCATTACTGCCAACTGTGTGATGGCTCAGGTTGAAAACCACATACCTTCCTGCGCATGCACATTCCTGGCCATAAGTAATTGTAGTGGCACACTGTAAATCAAGCGCCTGGCATAGTGAGGCGCATGATTTTATGTGCTTTATTTCACTCAGTGACCAACCAGTTTTGGAGGTTGAAGACCAAAAAACAGTGTTCAAGCACTTAGTGTTACAAAACAACACTGGAAATGAGTTGAAATACCAGGATCGATATTGTAGTTTGAGTGATTAACATCATCAGAAGCAATCGCATTCTCCTCTGTGTTCAGATGAAAGAGAACTGAGTACATTTGTTTCTTCCACAACAAATCATCTCCACATTGTTTTTATACATTGAATTTACGAAGTTGGCAGTCCATAGATTCAGAACACACATGTACTCCAAGAGCATGTTTTGTTCCCATGTAATCTGACCTTCCCCTGACCTTGTGGGAATTATGATGTTGTGTCAATGCCACAGACAGGAAATTCTTGGATGGAAAGCAACTATATGATTAGCATTATTTAATGAAATGAGCACCAATACTGTATTTCTTTTAGCAAAATTAATTTATTGATTTCCTTTCTGGAAAACAATATCAGTTTCCCAGAATATCCAACACTGGTTGCCTCCATGATAAAAGCAGAGGTGCCTGATTTTGTGGCAAAAAGACTTTTCAGGCAAGTGACAAATCACGCTTCTCAAGGGCAGGAGCGTGATGAGGCGCATGCTCGCACCTCAAACGGCCAGGTCTGCATGCAATATCTTACACATGCAGTACAAACCTTCCTCGCCCCATTTAGCCTGTGTCTGTGATGAAAGTTTAAAAATTTTATCAAATAGAGTTTGGAAGACATGCTTTTCATGTGAAAACCCAAACCATAAACTGCTGTTATAAATAGAGTCAAATTGTTGGCACGTGCAAGACAAACATATGCTTAAATTGACTTCTGAACCTCGTCTCGACTACAAACAATTTCGTGAGGGACCCGAAGGTTCTTTTCATTTACCATTAGATAGACCTAAAAATACGAGTCCTCCTCACCTGTGGTCTTCAAATTCTACAAAGGCAAATGCCGGACTGTATCGATTATGGATATCTATGGCGGTTATTCGACCAAACCGAACGAACAGATCGTCGATATCTTTGTCTCGTACATCTTTGGGAAGATTTCCAACGTAAATTCGACATTCGTTCGTGGTTGAGCGGATTAACTTGCCACCTTCCATTTTGTTTCGTCTTGGAAAGAACTAAACCTCGTCCTCAAGATCCCAATCCCATCATCCTCTACGCTACTCCTCCGCAGTGGCTTAAACACCTAACCACCACATTGCCTACAAGTTTCGAAGTTTGACGTCATAATTTGTTGTGCGAAGTTTTGACACACTTTCATTGGACACTTTCATGATCTGAGCCAATCACACTGTGGCATTGGTAACTATGGGCCTACTTTGCCATCTTTTAACATGAAGAAGTGAATATTTTCATGGCAATAGATTTAACGTTATTAACTTTCTAACTTTGTACAGGGTTCAGACCAACTTTTGCAGTGACAAATGCGCTTGAGACTTTTGACAAAGTTACGTTGCTTTCTTCTTACAACACATCTGTAACAACAGGCAGTTCTAGAAGAAATGATGTCAGGGGCATGTGACAAAAAATGCATTGTGTTCAACAATCAAATTTCAAAAGAATCACTGTTGATCCTATTACAGAATACAATGCATCTTGGTCAGATGCCCATCCCCAGCAACAACTTTTGCAGAATCATCTATTCCCTAGGATTAACACAAAAGAATGCAAAGGATGTAGTGCAAAACTCCTAGCACCACTCTCAGCCTATGTGTGAAACCTTACAAAAGGCTAATGATCTCAAGAAAACTTTTTATGCTTTGCCAGTTTTCATTATTTCTAAAAAAAATTGCAGATTATAGCGAATGAAACTTAACACAGTGCTGGGGCATCTTCTCTATCATTGTTTGCTTTCTGATAGCTAATTCATAAATCAAATGAATCAAACTTCTTCAAGATGCAGAGAATCACTGTAAAAATTGATCAACACAATCTGTGGCACAAAGGCCTGTGTTGGTCATCAATCCTTTTTGTTGACAACTCATGATCAGCAAGCTTAGGGGACATCCAAAATCCACCTGTGATCACTTAGCATTATTGGGCTGCTAAGGGAGGGGAAGGAGGGGGGTTTAGAATTTTAGGCTTTAGCTGCTGTTGCTTCAAATATCCTGCAATCAGATGGGCAGTCAATGTCACACCCATAATAAATGGAGATGACTGGACACTTGCATTTGTGACTATGCTTGCATCATCAGAATGACAGAATAGAAACTACATGGTCCCCTAAGAAGAGGGAGGAAGGGGTCAAGAAGTTTGCAGCCAAATGCCACTAAGCAATCAAAAGTGGATTTTTGGATGACCCCTGAATATCAACACATCACAGTTTAAATATAGTTATCATAAAATAATCCTTGCAGCATTGAGGTCAATAACAAAGCAATTGACACAATAGGGAGAGACAAAAGCTGAAAGTAAAGAATCAGTATATCAAATTAAAATTAAACTTAGAAGCAGTTCTATCTGACAGAGGCAAGTCTAGGCTTCACTCCTAAGCAGTCTTATTTACAGTTATAAACAACGTTAACTCCTTAGGAGCAGTTTATCTTCTCAACCTGACTTGAAAAGTAGAATAGCAACTTGTCCCATGTAGAAATAGATGAAATGTTTTGTCTCATGTGTCACATATGATCCAAAGTTCCTACCAACAATGCAATGCCATGTTGGGTTATATTTTTTGTCAAATTCCTTTTTGATGAATGCAGCAATATCTTTTTCTATGTTATATTTATCTAATGCCTGCTTTGCACACTCTGTTGCATCATTTTGCATTTCTTCGGACATGTCCGCATTCTTTATGACAGCCTTTTTCTCACTCATCTAGAAAAGAAAATAATGTTTTCATCCTTCAAACATAATAAGGTTGAAATGCTTGCATTATGGATCCTTGAATAAATCATATATACAGTAGAGCATAAACTTAACATTACGTCACGTTTGGTTGCTAAGGAAGGGTGCAGAGAAGGACAGCCACCACCCACCAGGCCGGCGGCAACGTACCAAACAAAAATATAACACAACACACGAGGTTTCCTCAATACAAACCTAAAGGAACAATCTCAGTCAGCTGACAAAATATTGAACTTGCAGCACTATCATTTGCAAATGGCGAGGTGATACATGCCATGATCGATCCAGACAACTCTGTGCGTAATTTTTGTTCCACACACATTTCGATTGCTGCTTTCACCATTCACTGCATGAAATCTCTTCGTGCTGTGGGCCTAAAGGCACTTTAACCTCGGCCCAACAAAGATCCAATCAACGAAGATACTAAACAGATCTAACATTGCTGCTACAAACAATCTGAAAAGACCTTACTTACCTTGGAATTTAAATGTTTTCACTTTTTATGGCGAAATCACCTCTGTCTTTGCGTGGCTTTCTTTCAGTGTGTACGTTCTCCACGAGCGCTTCAGATGATGTTGGCGCGAAAGGTGATTACCGCATAAATTTGGTATCTATGCAATCACCATAACAACCAAAATGTGAGACTTTCTATTGGTGGATGGATGGCAAATTTCTTCGGGCAGTTTTATTACCCATCATGCTTTGAGGCATCTTCCCTTCTCTCAGATCAGCAGCGTCTCCTTCCCTGTATTTCAGAAACAAGGCAGTGCTCTTGTTTTGAGGATTTCAAACTTTCTTGGCTCATCAAAGGCTTGTTTAGATGTACCTTCCTGATGATGCTATGTGCAGAGAAGAGTTGACGATCTTGTGAACGTATTCTGATAGAGAGATTTTTTGCCAGTTCTCACGTTCTTTTATCTTTGAGAAATTGCGTGAAAATTTACGCGAATGAAACAATAAGATCACTTTTAAAATTAATTTTGCGTTTTCGCAAACCACACTTTAGTTTCCAGCCCCCTGTCAAGTTTTCCAACACATGACTCGTGTCGTGTGGTTGTTCACCGTTCTTCACAAATTTGAAATTGCAAGGCGCAGCAAAGATCTTCTGGATTCCTGAACAGAAATGTCTTACAGAAGAAGTACAAGCCCTCCACGTATGAACAGATCAAATACCAATGATTGTCGCTTGTACGTTGGAAATCTCCCTGACGATGTACGCGAGAGAGAACTCGAAGATGTCTTCTACAAATATGGCACAATCAAAGATGTCGAACTGAAGCTTCCCAAAGGAAGAGGAACGCCGTACGCCTTCATTGAGTTTGATGATCCTAGGTATGAAGATTTTAGCAACATATGTAGTAAGAGTTTTACTAATAGATGGCTAATATGTTTTAACGAAATGTGTACCTGTTGAGTGCAGTTTCCCTCCCTGAAGTGAAGCCGGAGTGCTTGTTTTGTAGAGAGTTGCTGTCAGTTGTAGCGATATCAAAATCACTAGGCTAGGCCTAGTAGGCAAAAATCAGTGATATTATTGATAACAAATTTTTACAATCTACAAGAATTCCGAACGACTTCAGAGTTTGATCTGTTCATACCGTTTTTTCAAAAACAATATTTAATCTATACAAAGCATGTTTAATACATTTAATTTTAATGAAACATATAGGCCCAAATGCTTTTCGAGGGGAAAGGAAGGCCTGGATCTAATCTAGGACTGTTCTTTGAACTTCATTGCAGGGGGTTCCTGACAGTCGTATATCATGTAGCATTGGGGTCAAAATTATTTTGTCGCACCTTGTCGTCGTACCTAACACAATCACAAAACCCTAGTTTGGTCCACTTCATAAATTTACCGCCACAAAACCAGGGTTTCGTCATCGCAAAATACAACAACAAAATCTAGGTTTCATGGCCATGTTTCGTTCACGGAGCCAAACCCGGTTTCATCATCGCATCCTCATTTTCAAATCACGGAGTAAAACCTGATTTGGTTGTCGCATCCTCATTTTACAAATCGCAGAGCAAAACCCAGTTTCGTTGTCGCATCCTCGGTTTAACTTGCAGAGCAAAACCCGGTTTCGTCGTCGCATCCTCGTTTTCAAATCGCAGAGCAAAACCCGGTTTTGACATCGCATCCTCGTTTTCAGATCGCAGAGGAAAACCTGGTTTCATTGTCACATCCTTATTTTCAAATCGCGGAGCAAAACCCGGTTTCATCATCACATCCTCGTTTTCAAATTGGGGAGCAAAACCCGCTTTCATCGTCACATCCTCATTTTCAAATCGCAGAGCAAAACCCGGTTTCGTCGTCACGGAAGTAAGATCTCCAAACAAGTAATAACACAATTTGTACTCAAAAAATTTTGTAAAAAAATTCCTATTACTGGGCAGTACCAAAGGATTTCTGAGTGACCTGAGAAAATTAAAGCTGCAAATGACAAAGTTTCTTACAGTAGCCTTTCAATCCAGGATTTGTAACTTTTGCAAAATTTATCTATTTCTTTTATGCTGTTTCATATAATGGTTGCTTGCATTTTAATAAAAACTAGTTTTTGGGATGTGCTTTGGGAAACACAGCCTGATAATCAATTTTATTGCACGGTGTAACAACAAACTTCTTTTTGTCGCAGAGATGCAGAAGATGCAATGAGAGGCAGAGATGGTTATGAGATAGGCCGGACAAGAATTAGAGTTGAATTCCCAAAATCAGGCAGAGATTATCGTGATGGTAGTGGTGGATTCTGGGGTGGCCGTGGAAGAGGTGGAGGATTTGGTGGGAGAGGGCGTGGTAGAGGTGCAGGACCCCCCAAAAGATCAGATTACAGAGTTTTAGTGTCAGGATTACCACCCAGTGGGAGTTGGCAAGATCTCAAAGATCACATGAGAGAAGCTGGAGATGTTGTGTATACTGATGTGTTCAGAGATGGAACTGGTGTTGTGGAATTTACCAGAAGAGATGACATGAACTGGGCTGTCAAAAATCTTAATGACTCAAAGTTCAAATCTCATGAGGTAAGCCTGCTTTGTTTCTTGCTTATGAAAAGAGAGATGTACTCCTCTGGTGGTACTCAGGGCTAAGGGATCGTCTCCAAATTATTGTATAGATATATAGCTTTTATATGAATTCAATCGTATACGTGAAAAGGTGTTATACAATTTAACTCGTATATATAGCTGCACAAGAGATACAAATTGTATGCAAATTGTTTGATTTCTATACGAATTATGATACAAATTTGATATGATTTTGATAGGAACTGTGTATACGAATTGCCTATACAATTTCGTTACGAATTGTGTTTACGAACTGCTTATAAGAATTTGATATGAATTACATACGCATCACATGCGAATTGTATACGAATTCTAACAGGTGACGATGCGAATGAATTTGTATGTGGCTTATAGAATATCATATCAATATCGTATATTGCTATGAATTCCCCATACGAATATGATACAAATATTTTGAGACAATCCCTAAGATTCTGGTACTCGGGGCTAAGATTCTGAGAATCTGTATGGATGGTCTCAGGTCATTCCAGAAAGAAAAAAGGTGCTGAATGGTTAGAGTAGGGTCTAACGGGGTAAAATGGGTAAGTTAGAGTTAAGTAGGTTGGGTGATAAATTTTGATAAGATTCTTCAATCTTGTTTTCAGAGCTACAATTGCTTGAACTATCTTCCTTGCACAAAGAATGTTGATTTATCAATGCCCTGAGTTACTTAATTTGCTCATTCCACAAACATTTAATCAGCCTCATTTTTAGGTCATCTTCTTCAGAAATCCATGCTATCTTAAATGTCAGACTTCTCAAGTACATTGTGTTTACATATGTTTTACTCACTGATCAGTCTTCTTGTCATGGAAACTCTTTACTCAACTTGATATGAAACATATATGTGTTAGAGTAATAACAGGGGGTTTTAGACAATCTGGGGCAAGGGACTACCAATATGGTCTCAAGAAGTATGGCACACATATTTGATATTGTTCACATTTCTGTTGTGAACCCCACACGGTCCATGCAAAGTTTTGATTGCATGCCTTAATTTTTGAATGTGAAAGCCCTGATGTCATTGGTAAGTAAATCATAGACCAGAATCAAATATCAAATTATATTTCTCATTGAAACACCTTCCCAGCATTTCTCTAATTTCTGGATCTAGAAAATGAGACTTGTTGCAAACAAAATTTTCACATCTTGTTCTAAGATAGCTGTTGGCTGAAAGATTAACATTCCAGTTTTGAATATCAGCTACTACTTTTTATTCCACAGTCCTCCAAATATTTTCAATTTTTTTGCTCACCTGATATGTGATATTTCTTCTATAGGGTGAGTCAGCTTATGTAAAGGTAAAGGAAGATGGACCAGGGAGAAGCCGTAGTCGCAGCCGCAGTTATACTCCACGCAGGAGATCTTATTCAAGATCAAAATCAAGATCCCGCTCTCGTTCCAGATCTCGTCGATCCAGATCCAAGTCATAAACCAGAAGAGATAGCATCTGTTCGTCAACAACATAAAAGTTGCCTGCAACTGCAAGCATTTGTCTTGAGACTAACTCTGAACTGAGGTAATTGGACTAGCATAGTGCTTTATCCTTGAAGCATTTGATTTAACCATTTCTTCATATTTTCATTGTGAACATTTCCAGTTAATCACATATTGAAGGTTATGTGTCCATATAAGTACAGTCATGTATACACTCTGTCAAAACTTGCTGATAATATGCCAATAAAGAGCTTCAAATAGCGTGCTGTGATTTGTAGAATTTAACTGGTCACATGTAAACTGAAAGTTAATTTTCAAAACGAGGCTGCCTGCTGTAGTTCAGCTTTGGAAGTGCAACTGCAAGTAAGTCATTAGTCTCCTTATGTTAAATTTTGCTAAATCATGGGCTCGTCATTCAAAGTGATCACATGAAATATCATGTGAAAGTGGCAAAGGGGCTGTATTTATTTGAACATATTACCTCTAAGTTACCTGTGTTGCTTATTTTGCATGGCGTTTTAAGAAGTTGAATGCATGAAAAGTGAGAGACAGAGTAACACATGCTAAAATTCATAAGGATGAAGAATTAAGGACCTTAGAATGATTGCATTTCTTTTTTTTAGTTTCTGGCTTTAGGATAGCTTTATAGCAGTCTGATTGTTATGCATTTGTTGTTGCTGCGAAGCAGCCACCTTTTCCTGCGCAGTGGCTTTGCTAGGTGTGATTGATTATCGATGCTTGTTTGTTTTTCTGTCTGTTTTCAACAATTTTGCAAAGTGAGTTTGGTCAGGGGTTTTTGAAATGGTATCAGAATGGTTGGGATTTACTTTTATTGGTAACAAACGAACATGTACATGACGTCTCTGTTCTTCTGTTGTTAATTTACTCAAAGCCAATATACAGACTTGCCATGCATCACAATTCAATAAGTGTAAACTGCGGAACCTGGGAATGGACCTTTGCAAACAATACAATGCGCAGCACTCACTGACAATCATTGTTTCTAGTTTTCTCATTATCTTTGCACTGTACATTGTCATTAGCAAGCTTTTATGAACTCCTAAACTGCTTATATGGCCATGCAAATAAACAGTACCCATGTAATTATAAACTGGTATTGCCAAATGGTTTGCATTCATACAAAGTCTATTATGCATAGGTTCTAGTTGCCAAAGAGGTAATAAATCTTTAAACAAATTCTGTAAAGCATGTGTGTGCTGTTTCATAGCAAGCCAAACAAGATCATTGCATGTGTAGTACAACACCATCAGTAATGACCCTGCTGGATGTCAAGCACTCATCTGGGAAAATTGTGAAATGATTTATCTTCAGTGGGTTTACAGATATCGTGATTGGAAAAGGAAGGATTTTGGCAATCATCTATTATGGAACTTGTATAGTTTTCCACAGGAAACAGAAATTTCAACAGGGAATTACAGAAACAAGGCGGAACAAATTTTGAAATTCAAACTTTGGGGAAGCAAATTTCCTTGGTGGGTCTTCCTTTGACCTTGGGAAGGTGTCATTTCAGCTGGATTATTTCTGGGATGTTATGCACCCATGCCATGTTATGAAAGAATTAATTTTTTCAACTTAGCAGCATCATGTTCCATTAGAAGCGCATTTTAACTGCAGACATGCCCCTTTATCCTGACAACTCAATATGTTTCTCACGGTAGACATTATTCTTGTATTTTAAAGGCACCTTTCAGTTTCATGTTATTTTAAAGCTTCATATTTTATAGACAGATGTTCACAAATCTTGAGTATTGTTTACCCAATTCTATGCATCTTTTGATTCTTGTGTAGAGGTTTCAATTTACAGCATATGTAAGAAATCTTTAAAAACGACGCCAGGAATGGTTCACACATCTTTTGTTTGATTTGATAAGTTTGAAAATATAGCCTTAATTTTGTTACTGATAATATTTGATTTCTTGATCATTTTCATAATTACAACATCTTGCTATGTTTCTACAAGCTCTGAGGTTGTAACATCATCAAAACTGCTAAATTATAAACCACAAGAGCTGCAGGTTTCTGCTTACCACCATGTGCTAGACCTTCATGAACATCATGAACAAAGCATGGGACTCAAATCTTTAAAAAAGTTGGTGTAAAATGCTAGTACATTTTTATTTGAATTAAAGTGCTCGAAAGGAACTTTGGGTAATTTGGTGTAAATTTGTCATGGCAATGTTTAATCCACAGATTGGTTTCAAACTAGCTGCATTTATGGATTTTGAGGCTTTGACTCAAAATCAATACCATCATCATCACCAAAATCAGACACCAACTTTCTAAATTCATAACGAGAAGAGCTACAAATTCCTGCTTGCGACCATACTTCAGGCTTTCATGAATTATGGTTTTCTTGAAAATTGTATCAATTTATTTAAGTACTGTAAGATTTGCAATGATTTCAATTTTTTCAAAATTTTCGTAGAATATTTACAAAAATAATCAAAATGTCACCATTTTGAAAATAATCAGAATATCAAAAAATTGCCTCGGCAGATTTTCAGTAAATTACCCCAAGATCCTTTCAACTCATACAATTCTTAGTAAACGTGGTACAATTTTACACCCACCTTTGTGAAAATTTGAAAGAATCAAAGATCGTACTGTCATTCCTGCACTAATTTAGGATTTGCGATTATTATAAATTTTTATCGCTTTACATGAAATTAGGGTGGTTTACAGCTCAACATCAAAATTTTGATTAAAAATGCTGTGATTCCAAAAATAATTAAGATTTCAAAAACTACCATAAGCAAGCATAGCAGAGCATCATAAGTTCCTTGGAAACATTTTAATCAAAAGATGAATCAACCAATAATGCAATGTTTGTAAGGTTTGATCCATATGCTGTAAGTTCCAATTTGGCTGGGAGAGGTTACGGTGATTCCTCATTGTTGAAATAAGGGAAAACAAAGTTGTTGAGCGTGTTGTACGTCGATTGTATCAATAAAAGTATAACTTTGTCAAATATTCGACTTTGTACGAAGATAATCAGTTAGTTTCAACGTTTCGAGCTTAACTCTTCATCAGCTTAAAGGAAAACAGCAGAATCGAGCCAAATGGGCTCGATTCTGCTGTTTTCCTTTAAGCTGATGAAGAGTTAAGCTCGAAACGTTGTAATTAACTTATTATCTTCGTACAAAGTCGAATATTGGACAAATTTATACTGTTATTAAAATAAAGGAGCAAGACTTCATCAGATGTAATCTGACATATTATGGAAACTCGTTGCCTCAAACTTCATGAGGAACTTTATCCTTGTGACGTAGGAACAAGGAAGCATTTATTTTCATGAGATCTGTAGTTTTATATTGCGATACAAAGAATCCACAAATTTGACTTTTTTATTGACTTATTTACAGATTCAGACAAATTCAGGGCAAAAACTGCTGAAGCAGGCAGGATAGCAATAAACGGAGCCAGCATTTAGAAACCACACATTTGATGACCTACAGAGGACTTATATACAAGGGAAGCTCCAACATTTGCCAACACAAATCATTATTATGGACCTAGGAAATTCGAAAATTCACACATCAGGAATCAGTTATTAAGGACAGAACTCAAACTGTGAACTGAGAATTCCAGGATCCAAATCACAAAGATTTTGGACTGCCAGTGGATTTTAAAATCAGGATCCCAAAACAGGATTTCAGGATCTTCTGATTCCAGCAACATGGATCTGGATTCAAGGGAAAGATCGGATTTGCAAACTTCAATATTAGAAACGTTAGGGAAAAAGGAAATAGGAACTCAAATCCATTACACAAAACAGGGATCAGGCTCAGGACATTAGTGGCCTTCAAAACACAAAATGGGATTTCAGACTGGAAAACAGTCATTCGGAACGGACATAAAGAAGTACTTTCAAAATTTCAACATTGAAAGTCATTCAAACTAACGTAAACCAGAAATTCAGGATCCTGCTGATTTCTAGCAAATTGGACCTGCATTCAAGATCGGATTTACACACTTCTGTATTAGGAAAGTTAAGGACAGGGCAAATAGGAACTCAAATTCAAACAGGACTCAGAACACTAGAGATCTTCCAAACACAAAACGGGATTTCAGACTGGAAAACAGTCATTTGGATCGGACATAAAGAAATACTTTCAAAGTTTCAGCATTGAAAGTCATTCAAATAAATGTAAAACAGGATTCAGTATTTGGGGAGTAAGGATTTTCATTTGACAGGATCTCTAACTCACTGACACAAGATGTTCAAAAGATTTTGCTAACATCAAGTAGAGGATTCAAAGTTTGAAAATCCCAAGGTAAGGTATTTTCCAGTTTGTGATTAGTGACTTCTAGTGAAACTTGCAGGATTTTAGGATCTGAAAATCAATGCCTGTATTTGGCACGGATTTTCAAAATATAGCAAAGACGAGATTCAAATTTAAAGGCATATTTTAGGTGAAATTTCTGCCCAACCAGACTTTGAATTCACAATGAAATAAGGAATCTTAACCAAACGCCTGTTTGATTTTTGAATCATTTAAACCAAAGACATGACTACGTATTTATGACTATCGACAATCCAGGCCAAAATTACAGAGACGCCATGCCCCCTTCCCCTTATTCAGTGTTGTTGTGGAAACTCACACCAACTGATCGTGGAGGCATCCACATAAATCGAAGAACTTGGACTGAGGGAGGGGGGACTGTTCGTTGCTCATGCTGTCTTTAAAGCTTTGTCACCTTTCTAGTTTTTGGGGGTACTTTCGGATGTTTTTAAACGCAAGGAGAAGTCTCAAGGAGTGCATTTAACAGAAACAGAGTTCATAAGTAAATGTATCAGTGACATCACTGTGCACATTACTAAATAAAAGATACGTATTCTGAAACTGCGTGTTCAGCAAAGACAACTACTATTTTCAATGGATGGGAATGAATTTTTACTTGATAACAACATGACCGAAATATTTTCAACTTTAAAAGAAAGTCTTGACATTGGTTCTGCGGAGAACAAATCATAGGTTTCTGCGGAGGAGGCTCTTAAGCCAGCTCCTCCGTAGTAGCGAACAATTTTATCCTCCGCATTCCGCAAAAGAACGAAGCGATGGCAAACCACCTTTGTTGCAAAATGCATTCAAAGGGCGTCGAACTGGGATTTTTCAATCATCCATTTGGCAGCTTCAATCTTTGATTCAGGTTTCAAGTTCCTTCTTGTATCAAAAAATTTAAACCAAAACGCCGATGCGATCTATTAGTGGTTGTTCCAGAGAGGTATCGAATCATGCCACAAGTCTGGGAACTGAACATGACACGGAACAACTTCGAAGTTTGCAAACTGATGTAACGGTTATATTTGGGCAATACGTTCAATGAAAACCGCAGCACTGCAAAGCACTACATTTCCTTCAGCTTTGAGCAGTTAGTGTGAAAGGCGTTGCCAACCCTAACACTTTGGAATTCTGTTTGTGCCATTGTCCTGTGTGTGTGAAGTACAGGGAAACCTGCATGAAAGAGCCTGCGATTTTCTGTAACAAGCTGAAATGGCTCTTGCAAAGTTTGTTATAGGTGCTTATCATGTATATAAGGTGCTTTCAAAGGATCTTATGCCCAAGAATTCTTGTTCCAAAATTGTTGCAGTCTGCAATACCGCTCAGAGTTCTTGTTGGAAAGGAGTCGGCTTGGGTGTAACTTCTATGGGGATGTGCCATTTTGACCTTTGAAATCACACCCCAAAATTTATGAATTTTTCAAAAACTATATCCCAAAGTTACTAGACTTGCTCCAAGTCTATTCCGTGGTTTAATAGACTTGGAGCAAGTCCACAAAGTTGCGGGCCATTCACAGTATTTCTTATTGTGTTCTCATGTTTGGCTACGAGGCTTGTTCCCAGTTTGAGGCTGTCTGTTTGGAGCGATTATCACGCATGCGTTCTTATTTCGGATATTTTCCCGCCAAGACCTGAGTACGTCATTATGGAAATATCCATGGAAATATCTATGCGTTTATACGGCCTCCAGGTTTACGTACAATGTGCTGAAAATAGCCAACGACGAACAAGACGACAAATTAAAATGAGGAAAGGACCAGCGTATTTGACCTTCTATACATTTCATTTCATTGTTCTCTGACGCAAGATGACTTTATGACGGAAAAGCAGGCTGTTAAAACAAGTAATCAAATGGACAATTATTCCAGATAAACTTTCCCGGTATTGCTATGAATGGTGTGAATGAATTTGATATTCAGTATTCCATTTGTGTCTGGGTGTTTTGGTTGAATAGACACCCACACCGACTTGCTTATTAAGATCTGTTACCCGTATTTCAAACTGAGAATATCCCTCAGCAAGTTGAAGAAATCCTCAACAAGACAGAGATAATCCAACCATTGAGCCCACCACCTTTTTGCATTCCTAGTGCTAGGCCCGAAGATTTCAATGTGGAAAAGAAAGTTCCTTGGCGACGGCAACCTGGCATAAAAATCGGGTAAAAACAACGGCAATTTATTGAAATTTTACCATAGATTACTTCCTCTGTGATGTACTGTAGTGACATCGTCGTGGAGCGTACACGGAATGCATCCTCGTAGATCCTATAGTATGTCTATGAATCTTTTATCTGGAGAGACAAATCCCTGACTGCATTTAGGCCATATTATAGCTGTTTTTCATCACCTTGTCATTCCAAAATATGACATCAGTCAATTGAAGAGGTCACTAATGCAATTTCCTGAAGTACATCTTCATCCGTGTTATCTCAATTGTCAATCGTCGTAAAGAAAGGTCACCCATTATGACGTCAATGCCCGCAGTGGTTTCGTATGGATATCAGATTGCGGTCGTAAAAATTTTATCCATTCCTATTAAATTCAGAGCGGCAATTTGGTGATCATTTTGATTGTACTTTCACAGCAACAAGAAGACAAGATGGCCTTCACTTCAAAGTTATTTTCAATCTTGATCCTCGCTTTCATGGTGTTTAATGATGGTATGTATGTTTCATAGATACGTTTGCGTGTTACAACAAGACACTTCTCGTCGCAGTCTTTACTTGAAGAATGTAAACTCCAGTAGGATATTTACAATTTTGTATTTAAGTTTTGACTAGTTTTGTATCAGTCAATACATGAATTATTATGTTCAGTGAACTGGTATTGACATGCATTTTTACAAGAAACTGCTTCAAAGAAACTCATTCTCAAATTGGCGAAAAATTAACAAACCCCCGTGCGTGGTGGGATGGGGAAGATAACCAGACTTCAGACTAGCTGCTTTAGTAAAGGAAATCTTAATCTAAGGTAGATTCTTACTTTGTTTTCATCAGAAAGCTTCAAAACTTTTGTTTTGAAATGTCCACCAGGGCATGGGTAGTAAACATGAAGAGATCCATGCAACCTTCAAGAAACTCGTAAGAGTAAGAAACTTTGTCAAAATCTGAGATTCTAAGTTTTATTACTTCTTGAATTAGCATTTCCAGACTTATGAAAAGTTAACAGTTATAAAGAGATGCATAGGCTTCTTATCTCATTGTTATTTATAGTGGAAAGGAAATAACCAAAGAGACAGTAAATTTCCTTAATTTGACCGCAGATGATATCGCAACGAGAGGAAAGCCTCTATTGTTCTTTGGAAAACCAAGGAAAACCAAACTGCAAAAGTTTTTCTTGACTTGAAATAAATAGTCTTCTGCTGGGCCTGGCGTGTAGGTGTATTTACCATTTTCAGTAAAGTAAGCCAGATGACAGTAAACCAGAGAAGGCAAGTAAACATGCGGCAATGAAAGTCAGGCCTACGTTCCCCTAACAGTCTAACAGTGGTGTTTAGAAACGTGTTTTGTTGTCCTCCCTGTCATGCAAGGAATTCCTATTTGTCTAAACTCAGATGTCAAGAAATATTTGCCAATTAATTACCGTTGACACAAGAGTTTTTGAGGTGATCCCATTGGCTGCAGAAGCAACAACGACAACGCAGTCATGCGAGGCTAGAAGGCCCTTCACAGTTCTGAATCGTTGTCATGCAGAGTATCTCAGTTTTGTCGAACGAAACGGGACTAAAAAAGAAACAAATATTCGTAAATGATAGCGATCATTCAAAAAAACTCATTTTCAGAAGGTTGCAATAGCAAGTTTGCCTTGTATTGTAATGCAGTATCCGAACAGTAGGTATAGAAGAAATTCAGGCCGAGCGCACGTGCCCCCAAGATTTTCCAACTACTGAAAGTGTCCTGTTTACTTCGGAAATTGTCCCCCCCCCCCTCTTAATGTCATTGAAATGGGCAGCGTCGCGCTTAGACTTATTACCCGGAGTCCCTTGTTTCCCTGTGCTCATTGACTTGATGATGGCGCTGCGCTTCGGCCGATTTGAAGTTTACTTCCTCTTGTTGGTTGTTCGGCGTTGCTCCGTATTCCTTGATTTATGTCTAGATAGAGATGCTACAAATAAATTTCTAGAAATTTCCAGTTTTCATAATCTGATGACTTAAGGAACTTTCGCTACTTGGAATGGAATCTGCATGGGTAGTAAGACACCACAATTACGCTTTAGCTTATATGCATCTGCGAAGGAGGGCTTGGAAAATTTCTTTCATTTCCTAGTTTGTAGAACTGTAGTCTGTATCGTCAATCAAGCTCATGTGCGGTGTTTAACTGCCTGATTACAGAAATTTAAAAGCTTTGTAACGTCATTCAATTCAATTCGCAAAATTAAGACTCATGCAGTCAGTCTACCTTCAAAAGAGCTTTGAATGAAATTTTGAACACATTTCCAACATTGCTGAAATCAATCACTGCGTCTGTGATCTGCTCATTCCCTAAAGTATCTGTTTGAAGAGAGCAGATAGAATTTCCTGTTACGGCCTTTCAGTCAAACAGCTTTCCTCAAATAGTTGTACCATTCATTTTGGCCACAGTAGGAAATAGACAATCAATCTAACGCCATTCGGCTCCCGTTGGCTGCCCTGGAAGGAAATCCTTGGGAGACAGAACGGAGATAAAGTTTAATTTCGTGACAATTTGCTAGCGGTGAACGGGTTTCACACCAATGAATGGAATGCCTTTAGAGCCATTACATACCGTAAACGCTGTATTCAGTCCCTTTGTTTCAAGCCCCCTCTGATAAGCCCCTTCCTTCTAAGCCAGATTTTGATCAACCCCCCTCTCTTGTAAGCCCCCCTCACTTATATATCAAACGCAAGAGTTATCAAATATTTTCTTTTTACTTTACTGGACCAGCCTGCATGCTACTTTCTCTTCTTTGGGATAAAGAATGCGTCAAATTTGTACAGCTGACTCGAAAAATTATTTGTTTATCCTTTTTGAGGAAGAAGCTATCATATATATCCTAGTCATCAGCATAAAGCTCAAATCTTTTAAAAAGATGGGTGTAAAATTCTATTACATTTTTCTTTGAATTAAAGTTCTTGAAAGGTACTGCAGGTAATTCGCAATAAATTTGCCGTGGCAATTTCTTGATACCTTGACTACTTTCAAAATGGTGGCATTTATTAATTTTGAAGCTGTGACGTCATCAAATTTCTAAATCCTTAACCAGAAGAGCAACAGATTTCTACTTGCAACCATGTTGTAGACCTTCATAAACTATGGTTATCTTGAAGATTGTATCAATTTCTCTCGATTAATGTAAGATTTACGATGATTTTAATTTCTTCAAATTTTCGATGAATTTCTGCAAAATAAGTCAAAATGCCGCCATTTTGAAAATAGTCAATGTATCAAAAAATTGCCACGGCAGATTTACAGCAAATTACCCAAAGTTCCTTTAAAGCACATGAATTCAAAGAAAAATGTGATACAATTTTACACCCACCATTTTAAAGATTTGAAAGATTTGAGTCGTATGCTCTAGTCATCTGGCTTTCTCAATAAGCCCACTCTTTTATTAGCAGCTCTTACCTACATTCTTGAATTTTTATAGGCGCTGCAACCTACTTGACAAATTTACACTGCATGCCAAGAGAAACTGTTATTGAAACAAGCAAAGACTTCAAGTATTTCCCATATTACGTTAATTTACATCGATGCGCAGGATCTGAAGACAAGAAGCCGCCAATCTTTTTTCAATGCGTGCCCAGCAAAGAAGAAAAAATCTATGTACTGGCATCCCTTTCCTCAGACGTTTCACGAGCAAGAAGAGCGGGGGTCGAGTTGGAGCTGGTGAATCATACAAGCTGCAAAACGGAGTGTTTGATCAGGAAAGAAGATTGCAAAGCTCCTTCTATTTATGATAAGAACAGTTGCCGATGCATCTGTAATACAGGAATTGCCAGACCCTCTGCCATGCGTTGCAAAGACCCCAGGAAAATGTAAGAATCCCTCATTTTGTAGACGGAATAGAACGTTATAGCCATTCTGCGAAAGAGCCCGGATCGAGCGATATTTTTCATGAGAGGTTTGGTTTAATGGCATTTAGAACTTCTACACATTCGAAAATTCTACAAAATGTCTCAAATATTGTTTGATTCAGATCCTTTTCAGAATAGCTTAAAGGTCTATTTTTGGTAGATTATTTGAATTTTCCTCCTCCGTATCTTTGTTTCACGTCACATTTTATACCGATAGTTAGTTCTTGTTGTTCCTGCGGCAATTTCCTTTGTGTGTCCTTGTGCCCATGAAGGCTGTTGCTGTTGTCTCGTCACTAACATCAGTAGGACCATTTCTATGAGTAGGACCAAGACACATGAATACAAAATGCTAATGAAAGTTGTTGTTGTTGTTTCATCACTCACTTCAGTAGGGCACACGGATGCAAGAAAGACCAGGCACAGACACAGGGAAGAAGAAAACTGCTGCAGAAACACTAACCACCACGTTTCTTGCAGTCCAGGCAAGGGTCGCCAAACGGAAAAACAACTAACTGAACTATTTTGTTGAATGTTTTCTTGTGATGTAGCCTCTTGGAAGTGTACGGGTTCTCCTCAATTCAAGGCCATTTCAAGTCTTTAAAACGTGGCTAAAGTTAATCTGGTCGCCAACACGAATGCGCACATAGATATTTCCATTATTCGAATTGTGATTAAATTTAGATAACTTTTCAAAGAGTTAACTATTTGGGTTGCGTGAAACACTTTGTTAAGAACATCAGGTTTCCCCAAGCCGACTAAAGAAAGCCGGATTCACTACTTCAAGTCAATGGGGTCGTTAGGATTATGCAAGAAGACCCAAAATACAAAGACTCGGCGTTTGGGTCCTTTGTCTTTGGGTCGTTGGTCGTTCTGCTCGACTTTCACAACCCCAACGGCCTAGTGTGAACCACTGGGACCATATCGTGAGTCTAAACCAGAAGAGTGGCAGACTCCTGCTGACAACCATTAACTAAGTCTTTCTTGAAAACAGTTATGTGATCCCTCAAGACGTTTAGAAATTACGAAGTTTGTAAGATTTTTTTCAGATTTTCTTGAATTCTTTGGTAAGAGTGAAGATTATAAAAGATATATGAAAACACCGAGATGTATCAAAAGTTCTATGGTAGCATTATGGTTAATTAGCTAATGTTTCATTGAAGTGCTTCAGTTCAAAGAAATAAATCATAACATTTTATAGCAACCTCTTGAAAGATTTAGAACCAGTACTGACTTTTCATCGATTTTTATTTCAATCGTATTGATCATAGATGGAATGGAGCATTATGTGATTGTTCTTGTGCGAACATGAAACCTTGCAAAAACCGAAGAATGAGATTTGATCAAGAAACTTGCTCATGCAGATGCAAGGAGCGTAAACAAGCAAAGGCGAAATGCATCTCACAAGGTGGAACATTTGACTTGCATTCATGTGGCTGTATCAATTTGGCAAAAGCCAAGCAGGACGTTAAAGGTATGATCCTTGAAAGTTTGGCCCCTTTGAATGTCTACATACTGTTTTGCTCCAAAACCATTCATTCATTTCGAAGAAAAAGGTATCGCTAAGCTATAAGACTGTATTTTTGCAGTATTTGCCCGTCTGAGCTCAATTTGACGTGCATTTCAATTGAGTGTAACCTTTGTGATATCGTAAGAACTCAACTCCCATGTAGCTATAAGCCGCATCATAACGTTCTCGTGATCAAAAATATTGCAGAATTGTACTTTGTGATTTTCGTCATCAGAGTGTTACTTTGAAACGATATTTTCTCATGGAAAGCTTAAACTCAAAATCTTGGAAACTATCTTTGAGGTGATTTGCCACTCGTTGTGAACAAGTTCATTTGCCCGTTCAACACAGTAGTATGTTTTCTGATTAGATTATTAGCAGTTCTGCGTTCCTTAAATCCACGCTTTCGCCCATCCAGATCTTATCTGACTTTTTGCTTTTGGCATGCGTAACAATAAAACAAATTTTCCACCAACTGATTTTCGTCATTCGACGCATCATTCGAGAATCTCCTTTTGTCGCTATTTTGACTTGTTTACAACTTGGTTCTAATCTCTCAACCAAATGTACCGGATGAGCGGGTGAGGCAAAACGCTTACATGCTTGGCAGGCTGTGGAATAAAAAGTATGTAGCCGATGTTCAGAAATGAAATTTTAATCCTATCAGTCACAGGCTAATTTAAATGAGAAAATATTGTTTGGTAAAATCACTAATCTTTAGGCCTAAAAATTACAAAAAATGCCTGAAAGGGGCTTGTATAGGAATCAAGAATCCACGTTCCATTCTGGTCATGATTAATTTTACATTGAAATTCAGATTCCATGCCATTATCTTTTTCAGAAATGAATTTTAACTTCAATAGCCAGTAAATCATAGACCAGAATGGAATGTGGAATCTTGTTCCCAAACAAATCTTTTTCCACAATTTCCAGAATTTCCAGAATGCTGAGTCTATAAGATGACCGATGTTACCAAACAAATTTTCACATCTAAGTTAGCCTTTGACTCATAGATTAGCATTTTAGTTTCAAATATTGGCCGCATACTTGTTATCCTACAACCCTCCAAACGCATAAACTTTTGTTGACTTACCCGGTAGACTAATTACATTCTTAACTATATGAATATAAATCTTTCATTTCAGGGACTCCAGTGAACAACAAGAGCACATTATTCTGGATATCAATTGCGGTAGCAGAATTTTTCGTTATGGCATGTGTTTTCGATGCTTTCCTCTACTCGAAGAATTCTGGCTTAATTTTCACTGCAAAGCAAAAAATAATAAGACCGAAAGAGAGGAAATATGAGATTGAAACGCAAGGTATTTTTTGTGTCTTGTTTTGCTCTTTGTGCCATTATTTTTCAGATTAAAAAATCTGCCGGTTGTGCCAAAAAATTTTAGGTGTTCGAAAAACCCACGGTGCCAAGAGCACTGGATGGATATTCTTAATGAATCGGATTAGCATAAGAACTGGAAGATTTTCATGATATTTCTCTGTTTCTACGAGCACTTAAACATACCAGATGAGTAAACAAAAAGTTCTAACGTTTGGCGGGCTGCGAAATAAAAAGTACACGACTGATACTCAGAACTGAAATATTTATCTATCAGTCAAATGCTAGCTTTTAGACGTGAAATTTTGTTGAATAGACTTACTAATCTTTTAGACCTAGAAATTAGGAAATGCTAATGTATGTATCAGAACAAGAATCGTGCAGTCTATTTTTGTGGTTCATCATATGTTTGCCATCGAAATTTAAGTTAATTTCAATCGTAAGTTTGAGAAATGGAATTTAGATTTAAATGGCCGGTAAATCGTAGCCTACAATCGAAAATGGAATTTCTGTACCCATACAAACCCCCAAAAAGCACATCCTAATTCTAGTTTAAAAAGATGAGCGATTTTAGACAACAAAACTTTCACATCAAAGTTAGCCTTCGACAAATAGATCAACAGTTCAGTTTTGAATTTCTGCCACATACTTTTTATTTCATAGCATGCCCAGCGTGTTAACGCGTCCTTGACTGACCTGATACTGAATAAAAAATTCATTTTCGCCAGGACTGAAAATTTTTCTCATATTTTTCAGATCAGCTAACATACCAAGACTTGCGAAGACGCCAATCAAGACTTTCCAGTGCTATAAGAAAACGCTCATCAAGAACTTCAACTGTTCACCCTGTACCACAGACACCGAACCCGATCTCACCAACCTATGAATTCAAAGAGGAAGATGTATTCTTTGCCCAGTAGCAGCCTCTGATAATTTCAAAGTAGAGAGGGCCGAGGAGTGAACCTTGCGGAGCCCCACGATTCTACGTTGAAGAATAAGTAGCAGTTTCATGTAGCTGGGATCCCAGAAGATGGGTTTCTCTTGCTTTGTTCAGCGCTTTTAGTGGCATGATTTGTGCCAATGGGCATGTTTTGCCAAGAACAAGATTCACTTACTTCCCATCGTCGAAGCATTCCAAAGCCTTGATGGTTGAGATACTGGACGTATGTTGAATAGTAGATTTTAGCAGTGGAGTAGAACTCTTTTTGAATGAAAGTACGAGCTCCAGAAGTTTCTTATCTTAAAATTTTGTATACAGAAACGTAGGCGTGTTTGCTGCAGAGTATAAGGCCCTGGTAGTGAGTCTTGTGGTACCCCAAGATTCTACGTTAGAGAGAAAAACTTCATGTTTTTTCATGCAGCAGAAATCATAAGGAATGGATGTAAAAGAGGATATGTCAAAGAGGGATGGGTAACCCTTGTTATTTTGAGAAACATGACTTTTTCTTTGTCCAGTGGAACTTGAGTTGTGGTTTTGAGCTGGTCCGAGGCCTTGATCGCATGAAAGCTTGATATTTCTAATATTTCTCGATGAGAGTAAACGAGTGCAAACCTTGATTGTTCAATGAAGGAACGAGACTTGCTTCTTTAAGAAGTAAAAGCTCAAGTAATGCTCCCTTGAGGTACCCCAGATTTGTTTATGCACCCCACAAAGACACTGTTATTTGCAAACTTTTTAAAGTTTTTATAACTTATTAATGTATATAGGTTTATTTATTTTGTGGAAAAGCATCAGATCAATAACGTTCATTAAAATATGGAAACATCCGTAATATTGTACAAAATTTCCTTTCTATATTGTTGTTTTTATCCTTCTTGTTCTGTCACTAGAATCAAATTGACTCTGGTAGAATCTAGTTGCGAGACAGTGAGTGACATTCAAAGGTTTTGCAGCTTATACCTTAAATGATGTTTCTCAGTTTGGAAAGTTACTGAAATTTGTTGGTGTGAAGCTTTCGCCAGCCTTACTTTTTCTGATCATCAAACCAAGATTACTAAGCCCATTTCTTCAAAGAATCCAAAAATTGGAGCCAGTGCTGAAAGTTTTTTAAACTTTTCAGTTCAATAACGCTTACTACCTATGCTCTTGTGAACATTTCTAAAGTTTCTCGAAACTCTTCTGATGTTGAGACATCATCAAGTACTTCCTGAGCAATTTGATACAAGAAAACTGAATTAGAAAGTGTCAAGGAATTCCTTCATCAAAGAAAATTGCTTCTCAAGTTATATTTTCCCGATACTTGAGTTTCTTCATTTTTTGGCGACCGGAAGGTTAAGCTTTTTGCCTGCAGTTTCTTGCAAAATATGCGTAAACTTCGAGATAAGATTTAGGTTACTGAAAGTTTCAAATTTAAAACCAGAACTTAGAAATACTTCGGAAATTGACTGAAGATACTTCCGTCCTTCTTAGAATGGGAGTGGAGAGTTCTGGAAGTATTTGCCATCCGAATTACTGGATTTAGAATCCTCAAATTTGTTAATTTGTATCTAATTTGTAAGGTTTCCTTCTTGGACAAATTAGATTTTCTCATAATGCAAATAATGTTAAACCCTCCAAAATTATCATTCATCTTTTTCCCGGAAGGTAATCTTCCAAATTGTGTGAGTTCCGAGTTGACAGTTTCTAACCTCCTTCTAACGGTTACGAAAGAGGGATTCATGGAAGCAATCTTTCTGTCTTTTTCAGAGCAATATCCACGTATTCTTTATAAGAAACTGCTTATAAGAAACTGAATAATCGAATCGATGAAAAATTAAGAAACCCCAGTACTGGGAAAATATGGCTTAAGAATATATATTTATCTTATAAAGGAACTCCTCAGCATATTTTTACTTTATTTCGTTTGTTTCCCGTATCTCATCACTCGGACGGTACTTTCCAAGCATCGAAAAGGTTTGAAAAGTTTTTTTATGAAATATTCCAATTAAGTGACCATGCACCATGCACTTTATCATGGAACCTGTAAGATACTCCGAGCAAATCTTCGTGACCTTTGAAGAGCAAGAAATTTTGTACATGCCCAAAATCGAATGGCCTAATTTAGATATCCACTGAATGACTTACGGTAGAAAGTTTTTCCCACGATAGAATTTACATGAATATATGAATGATTTATTAATCAAAAATTATTTCTTCCGTCATTCATCCTGAGTATTTGCGTCTACAATGAATACTTTTATCAATATTTAGTAACCCGTCCTTCTTCACTGCTAACTGTCATTCGTTGACATTTTTGCGATGTCTTCCCAGCCTTCCCAATTTGGCATTTTTAGAAAAAGTTTGGTGTCGTGGGAATGTGGTTTTCTACCTCAGCAAGCCCCCTGTTGGCTATTTGCATCCACGGACAAAATGGTTCTCAAATAGATTAATTTCAAAGTATAGCTTTTATATGACCACTTGTGAGAAGACTCAACTCGCAGATCGCCAAAAAATTCAGAAACTGGAAATGTTTTATGAGTTTACTCATAAACTCACTGGAAAAACATAATTACAGTAAGCATTTCGTTTTTATTGTGTTTTCCCCTGAGAAACCGTCTGTAGGAAGTACTCTGGTAACCGAGATAATATAATTTAAGAAACCATTTCTGTGATACTGTTTTTACTTGACTTCACTTCTTTCTTGTATCCCTTAACACGTATTTTTTATAAGAAACTGCTTATAAGAAACTCGGGTTGCCAAAAATTAAGAAACTTCAGTATTGGGAAAATATAACTTAAAAAAAACCATTGGTTTTGACAATGGAAATCCCTTTAATTTATTTTCAGTTATTTCCATATTACCTGTAAGGTACTTGAGTTATGTCCAAACATTGGAGAAGCTTCAAATAACATTGTATTGAAACTTTCACGAGGGCACAAGTAGTGAACATGAAGACTATTGTGGAACCTTTAAGAAACTCGTAAGAAACTCTGAGTACTCAAATTCTGATAATTTTAAGAAACAATCTGCATTGGCCCAAATTTTCAGTTTCTCATGTAAAAATAAGTGTACTCTGAAGATGCTGGAGTAAGATCTAAACATTGGAAAGGGCGTATAAAAATTTGTTTTGAAATTTTCACGAAGGCATGTAGGCACTAAACAAGAAGCTCTGCGAACTCAAAATCTGATAATTTTGAGACACTTTCAGTTCTCGCAGTACGTCAGCAGAAACGGCTCCGGTTGTCCACGTCCCCTCACCGAATCTTTACAGATATTCTGTTGCAAAATGAGAATTTTATTATTTAGCCTCTTCCTTAGTTTGCACTTCCAAAGATATTTCTTACCAATAGAACAGTTGTTTTTCTGATTTCTGTTTGGTAAACAGGAAATGCTATTTTGCTTTTGTACGTTACTGGTAATTCCTAGAGGTTTGTTTGCTTTTGTAATCATTAGGCGCTTCCTATTGCATTCAAACCAGACAAACCAGACAAGTTCAGGTGCATCCAGCCCGAAGTTGGAGGAGGGGAACCTGCAGAGAGGGTGCTTAAAGTACAATTGAAAGGAAGCGCCCGAGGCTACCCTGGGTACCAGAGCCTTTATTTTTTTTGAGACTCTGGTACCCAGGGTAGCCCGAGGCGTGCGGAAACTTTTGGATCAGATAATTCTGTGGTCGCTCTGTTAAGTAACGTCTTGACCAATGAAGAAAAGAATTTCTTGCGTTAGGGTAACGATGACGGACGAACTTCAATTCTTGCCAAAAAGAGGGCACCAAGCTGGGCTTTATCGTGAAGGGGGGTATATGCTCCCTATATTCGCCATTGGACAAGTTGAACACCTTTCCCCCTCTCAGTTCGACCAGAATCTAGAGCCTCTGCTTAATAAAGGAAGGACATGATATTTTATTAAAGAACTCAACTCTGCTACAGCTCTCAGATCGCTGAAAGACGAAGAAACTTTAGTGCAGTACTGGGAAAAATTATTACGAAATGTTTCTATTCAGTCACGGAATTCCTTAAATTTTCACTTATTTTCACTTGTTTCATGTGTCACATTACTTGGCAGGTAAATTCTGCAGCAATGTCGAAACATTGGAGAGACGATAGAACTATTGTCTTTAAATTTAAGAAACTCTGAGATACTTAAATCTAATTTTAAGAGACTTTCAGTGCTGGCTCAAATTGCTCAAATTCTTAGTTTCTTATTACAAAATTGGCAGATTCACTGGCGGTTAAAAACGAGGTTCTCAACAGTTCCATACCTCAAAATCGCTTTGCTTTTACTTCTGGGTTGTTGTTTGGTTGATTGTATTTAATTCATGTTTTTAAACTTAACCCATGTTTGTGGATTTAGTTATTTTACAGAGACCATGTACTTACAAGAAAGAGTGACCTCATTTTAGTGCCTCTGAAGGAAGTATCATTCATGGGACGTGCATGTACATAAAATTCATGGTGCCTCAACGTCAGAACCGAACAGACCTTCATTGTTGTGGATCACATATCGATCCAAACAAGATGAATCAGAGAAAACAAGATAAAAATATATCACCCCTTGGGATGCCGTAATGAATGAATGGTATTCACATGTGTTTAGTAGATAATGCAGGATAACACCACAGTTGAGAATGATGCCACAAAACTGAGTGGTAATACAACATGAATGCTTGATTGTACTCTCAACACTCCCTCCTGTCATTAACCCTTTCTTCCCAAGCTAAATATACTGATTTCAAGGCACCAAATTAAGCTTATTATCGCCATCCTGAAGTTAGCATACATCAAGGTATTACTGAATGCATTTCAGTTCCTGGACACATGTTTACATTTCGCATCACCATCACTCATACTCATCACGCGAAACTCTTTCAAATGACCGATAATTGAATCGAAACAGAGATAGGAAGCACCTCCCATTGAGCTCAAAATCGTTTGCAATTTCGTTTCTATCACATGGACATTTTGTTTGTCCTGTGTCAATATAAGCACAGTTGCTTCAGACATTCAGTTAGTTATTGCAAAATCCAGGTGGCACACGGACGAACGAAGCAACAAACGAGAAAATTCGTGAATATACATCAGAAAAGATGAAGATCTCCTGCATAATTACATTCTTATCATTACAGATGATAAAACAAGGTAAGCCGTGAATTTGTGAGTAATTTGTTGCTAATTTCTTGCGGTTTCCGCTGAATTTTTGGAAGAGATCACGTAGCTTTAGGCCATATATTTCAGGAAATCGCAAGGAAATATGACTACATTTCCACTTCAAGACACAGCGATAGACAAATCATTTTCCAGGAAGATGACTTTGCTAAGAAATATTGTTTTTTGAAGTTTATTAGGGATTCAGAAATTCCACTAATTTACTTCCTGTCGTGCAGGAACCAGGAACAAATTGTGAAGTTTGAAAACCGGTGCACATCTTTCCTCGACCTATTGTCAGGCTCTTAGGTTCTTCTGTAAATTGTAGACATTTCTGAAGATATTTAAACGCAGTTTTTCCGTTTCATTTACATTTTGACCTCTCAGGTTATTGCACGCTGATACAGAATTTCATCCGGATATTTCATCTTGTTTTTTTGTTAATTAGAAATACCAGACAGCCTGTTTTAGAAACTGAAGTAAACACAGCCTAGTAATTTTATATCCCAGAGAATTTTATATCTTATATCATGTGACAACTTTTCAAGAAGATGATGAAAACCTGACAAATATTGTGTTTTGGTTTTTATTAGATCTTTCCCGGTATTTTCCTTACTCCACGATATTCCTAATTCATGCTGGTTTCATGAAGTTTAAGCAAAACACAAAAATGCCTGTGAAATTCTGTGTGGTTTTCGTGTAAGCTTATAGGAGCTGGCAGGTCACTGTTTACACACGTAAGATCACGCAAAATTTGCAGGACAGGATGTGAAGTGCCTTGCTTCTAATTTTTTGTGAGCATCGAAATGCCGCGTTTATTGTCTTTTTAAGAATAGTTTACGCAACTTGCTGCTCTGGTGGATACCAGAACCTTCTTCATTTTTTTCTCTTAATCATTTCATTTTTGGCTCCGGTACCCAGGGTAGCAATTTGCTACAGGTACAAGCAAATGTTAACGAATTCTGCAAGCCTTTTGCCCTTTGTTAACCTCTTTCAAAAAATTATGCTGGCTAGAACCAATTTCTTTTACCTTAAGGAGGACAGCTCTTATCTCGCCACAATCTACTGATTTTTTATTTGTCTCATAAAAAATTCTCTTTCCCAAGAAAGAGTGGAAATTGTAAACTACACGTGCTTTTTATAAGAAACTAGACACTAGGAAGTCTTATTTTTTGAATGCATGCATTGTCAATGTGGTCGCTAACATTGCTGCAGAAATATTTCGTGACATTTAAAACATCATATAGGTCACGGTGATAACATAAATGGATAGTTGATATTGCACAAGAATAAAGGTTCTGGGTTCAACGATCTACCTGCTGTAAAATGAATCCATGCTTTTAGCTTTGAACAGTTTCTTAATACTTCTCAGATATCTTAATACTAGTTTCTTATAAACCAGTTTCTGATATAGAAAAGGTGTATCTGTACCCTGGGTACCAGAGCCAAAAAATAAATTAAATTAAATTAAAAAAATATTTATTTTTTTGGCTCTGGTACCCAGGGTAGTGTATCTGAAGGAATCTAAATCTACGTCGCGTCAGAAGCCTCTAAGAGGAAATAGGTTTGGTTGGAATATTGTTTCATTTGAATAATTTCTCAGCTAAAATCTTGGGAGGGTATCATCTTATTTCAAAGAATGCACATCACAAATAAGAGAATAAAGACACACCTCATATCAATGGGCTTATTTCTCGTGAATGGAAAAACCAGTTTCCTGTTGCGCCTTATAAAATTCTTTGCTGGTGAGAGGATTGGCGTGGAGTTTGGGATAGCTGATGAGTGTGTCCGTTGCCAGAAACAACAACAACACAAGCAAATAAACAATAAATAATATTATGAAAATCAAGAGAAGATATCCAATCAAAAACAGTCTCCGATAGTAATGCGGCATTTAGAGAGGGAGGGGGCAATTGTTTAGGTAGGCATAGAAAACTACAAATTTTTGGCGAAGGATTTCTATCCTCCGTGCAAAAAGTTATAACATTTGTCAAAACTGATGCCAAAATATGAAAATTTGAAAATTTCTTTGAAGAGTTCCTTATGATGGTGCATTGTTTCATAGCGGTTTCCTGATTTGCAAAAACTGGGCCTACAGTTTCTTATAAATTTTGGATGCCTGCTGTCCATGCAGGCAATTTAAATGCTGAAAATGTCTGTCTGCATTAAATCAAATTGTGTCAAAGTTTTGACGTATGAAAGAATATGCTGATAGAGACGACAAAGCGGCCGAAAACTGGTCGTGTCGGTTCAGCTAAACGCAACGCAGGAGGACAACCGGTTCAATTTTAGATGTCATCATAGGCAAAGCTCAATTAGCAGACAGGTACCAGGTGTCCTCCAAGTTTGCACAATTTAATATTGGAGATTGGAGAACAAAATTTGTCTCTTCTACAGGAAACGCCGAAAGATATATGAATCATCAGAAAGGAGTCACGCTCTTTATTGGCATGTCCCTCGGAGAGTTCCAAGTGTCCCCGGGGAGGAGGGGGTGTAATTACCATTTATGCAGGTACCGGATGTGCCATTTTTTGGGTGCCTTTTTTGCACAGGAAATAAATTTTGGGGTATCATTTTTGGTAAATTCACAAGTAGTCATAATTTTTGGGGTGTCATTTTAGAAAAGTAACTCTTTGGGTTATTGATTTTGATCAAATTTCACTCTCTTGGCTAAAATTTTGGATGGCTGTCTCAATTTAGGGTATACATTCTCAATGGCCTGTAAATTTTGGGGTATCGTTTTCGCGAAAATTTACAGATTTTAGGGTGCGATTTCAGACGTCAAATGGCACACCCCCGTCACCCGCCTATTGAAGTTACCCCCCCCCCCCGCCTGCAAGTGTCCAATCATAGGGTCCAGTAGAAATAGTTTCTCCTTCCCGCAAATGCTCTGCCCAAGATGGAGCACATCGGATGATATTAGCTCTTCTAAACCTACTTTAAAGCTATGTAAACCCATACTATGTGCGACACTGCACGCGTGTGTCATGCAACTTGCAACATTATTTCACGTGGCAAACCTTGATACCAAGAAATCGAAGAATGTAATGACTATGCTGCGAAACTATAAATAAGTCTGTTACGATACCAAAACCGTTCAAATATGACGTCATACAGCACAGTGCAAACAGTCAATAATACCGATCACATGGCAAAGCAGTTACCCAACAAATGATGTCATAGGTGAACCATTCTTTCCAAGAATTACGATATGAAAGGCTGGGCTCTTGTAAAGCCTTCTTTGCTTGAACTGTTTGTTATTAAGAGCAGAATCAGATTACCCTTCACTTTCGGTCTAGGCTGTCCAAAGCAAGGTCAAATACTATCCGTTCGCAGCACGACACTCAAAAGTCAAGAGAACTTTTAAGGAACTTTCGAAGCAGATCTTACTTGGTCGCAACTCAATAAGACCAAGTTTTTGCACAAAATGAGATCTGTTAATTAGTTAAAAGCCAAAAGATCAAAGTATTTTTGTGATTTTTCTCGCTGTCGTACGAGCAGTAAATTCAACTTTATAAAAGTTTCATGGTTGCAAAATAACTGAAAAAGTGCCTAAAACATTGATCAAATCATAAAGGACCCCTCGCACAGATTTATAAAGAAGATGCAATTGTACATGGGTGAGAGATGTCCACTGGGTGTCCATTGCACACTTATTGCCATGGGACTGAAAATCTTAGGTATTCGATTGAAAATTGATGTCTTGTAACTCTTGAAAAACGTCCATTGCATATTCCGTATTCTTCAGTGTAGGGAGAGTCCTTGATCAATGGTTTAGGCCCTTTCTCAGTCATTTTGCAACCATCATAGTTTCATAATGTTTAATTTACCGATACTTCTAGTGCTGGTAAGACAGTAAGAAAAATAAACAAAAATACTTCAGTCTTTCGGCTTCTAACTAGAGGTTGAATCATTCAAATCTATGAGGTGCTCTTGATACAATGAATTTTCAGAAGAGTGAACTTTTTTCTGACTCTCCTGGTATTAAAACTTCGACATGTCAAGAGCAGCGGTCCTTCGAACCATAACGAGGACTCTTTTACTTAGCTGGAACAAAAACGAGAAAAGGGACTTTTTGGAAAAGGGAGAAGTGGAGGGAAAATCAATGAAAAACAAATATGAAGGTTTCTTGAGTTTCATTATCTCCTTCGTAGGTTTCTGTGAGGAGAAGAGAACTCGCAATCTGCAAAATGAACGGTGCCATTTGCGGAAGACATTGGTTAACGTTGACCAGGCCGGTCACAAATATTTCCCATTGGTTGTCGAACTGCATCGTTGCGGAGGCGCATGTAAAAGGACCCCACCCACAGAACGCAAATGCATCGCAGCAACACATGAAATGATCCCTGTCCAAGTTTCAAAAATATCTGGCGGGCCTACTGAATCTGAAATCATATACCTGAGGAATGAAACTTCATGCAAGTGTCCTTGTACTTCGAATGCTGGGTCTTGCGTTCCTGAGACACAATGGTGGGACCAAAGCCAATGCAAGTAAGATTTTGATTTGAGTTTTGAAACCAACGCACCAGAATGTTGGTGCAACCACTGCAATGTGTTCGTGGCGAATTGTTCACCCAAATGATAAACTGACATGGCCGAAAAAGAAGACGAAATCGAGAAACTTGGTTCATTAACCATTCAGCGTTCATTTACTCCACATTTTTTGTATTAGAAGGGTCCCAATAGACAAGTTGTTGGCAGTCCCCTATTTTGTTATTTTTAGAACTATCCCCAGGGGACTTCGGGCTATTCTTTGATGTCGTGAAACAGAAAAGCGACTAAAAAGGAAATTGTCTTTGACAGCATTGGATTGTGCGGAAGTACGGCAATATCCCATGATTCTAGACAGGCATGCTTGATTGCAGGAAACTTAATTTTTGTCGGTCTCATACAAGATGTCTGGTGAAAGTATCCGCGAATAAAAATTTTGAAATATTTTGCAAATCTCACTAACCATCTAATGTGAGATGTAGTTAATTTAATCCGCCTTCTTCAACGTTATAACATTTCAACAGACAGAGTTTTTCACAAACGGTAGATCAATATGATTCATCTAAGCCTCATAAAAAGTCCTTTATTACCTCCACCTCCCTATTTTAGATGCCGTTGCCGAAAGGAGACAAAGAATGATGCCTGGCGATGCAAACGACCATACCAATGGGATGCTGAAGCATGTCGATGCAAATGCAATTTGAAATGCAATGAGAGGCAAGATCTTGACACTGAATCATGTTCATGTATTTGCAAGCAAGATATTTACAAGAATTGCGTGAGACGAACGAATCGTTACCTCAAACAGGACACTTGTAAATGCAAACGCTTCGATAAACTCATTGAAAAATCCACAGGAACACGAGGTATATCTTCTATACTGAAAGTTTTTTAACATGGTCAAAGAGTTCCTTACGAGTTTCTTAAAATATCCATAACAATCTTTATGTTTCGTTGCCATCATGAACATTTCGAAACAAAAAGTTTATGAAGCTTTTCCACTGTTTAGACTTGACTCAAATCGAGGGCATGTCACTCCCAAAAAAATCTCGTAAACCTCGGGTAAAACTTTCCTGCCAATACCAAGCAGGCAACTTCCCTGAATAGTTTTAAAAAATCTATTTAGGACTTTCTCTTTTTCTTTTATACTAGATTTTGTAAATTTTGTATTAGGTTTTTATATTATGGTTTTTATATTGTAATTTTGGCTTTTTATTCGGTAATTGTATATTGTATATTGTAAGTAATTTTTTAAGTGGAGGGCCCCTTGTAAATCAACTCTGTTGAAGGGCAACCCTCCTTAATAAGATCAAATATCAAATATCAAAATAAAATATCAAATATGTTTCCAAGAAAGGTCCATCAAAATCCGCAAAAATCCCTCTGTTCTATAATAATACTAATAATAATAATAATAATAATAATAATAATGATAATAATAATAATAATAATAATAATAATAATAATAATAATGATAATAATAATAATAATGATGATGATGATGATGATGATGATGATGATGATGATGATGTTTACACAGGGTAACCTCTTCAACACATGAAGTGCTGTTATCAACGAGGGCCCTGTCTAAGAAAATCTATTTTAAAAATCTCTGTTTCGAATGATTGAAAGGCCCCACGACTCAAATAACTTTGCAGTAAGTAATGTGATGCAGGAAACAAGTGAAAACGAAATAAAAGTATGCCTAATGAAACAGTGCAGCAAGGCTATTATTACGAAGAAGTAAGCTAAACTCCATCTTATTTTGTAGAGTGCAAAGAATTTCCCATGAAATGGATCGTAATTTTGATTATATTGGGAGCAGCCATGTTGTCCATTCTTACTTTTGACTGTATTCTTTATGGAAAGAAAACTGGTTTCTTCTACCACATTTTTCACTGCTGTGGAAAGGCCTACAAGCAACAGTCCCAAGAAATAGGAGGATGCAAGCTACGTAAGTCTGCACACGCGTTTACTTTCCTCCTTGTTCCTAATAGCATAAAACTTATTTCTAGATAGGTTCCAAATCTTTAAACCGACGTAAATAGATGGGTGTAAAATTATGTGATCTATTTCTTCTAACTGAATGGCTTAAAAGAAATTTTAGCCATTTTGCTAAAATTCTACCGTTAGACTTTTCAAAAATTTTCAACGTTTTCATTGGTAGCAGCGTATGGTTGTTGTAGCTGTAAACGTAAATTGCCGACCAACCTTTGTTTTCTTCCTTATTGTTGTTCTGATGATTGTGATGTTCGTGTTGTCCTCTGACTCCTTCCATCAAAACACTAAGCCCATCAACAGACCCAGTCCCCAAACAAGACTCCAATATGAAGAATAGATCTCTTTAGGGTACCTTTTTCATGATAGAGTCCGGATTTATGGGTATGGCTTTCAACAACTTTTTGCATATTCCGAATTTATGGGTATAGTTTTCTGTCAGAATTCATTTATTGGTGAGCTCTTTTGGCATTCCCGGATTTATGGGTATGATTTTCAGAAATTCTCCAGATTCATGGGTATACTTTGGAGAAATTTCTCCGGATCTATGGGTATACTTTGAGAAATTTTTCCGGATTTATGGGTGGTACTTTTACGATTTGAGTGGCACAACCCGGTACCTTGGATATTCAAGTTACCCCACCCCCCTGGGGGATGAAATAGGTACATTGAAATAGGTATTACAATAGGCTCTTTTAGCAGCAAGACGCAGACATCTTTGAAAATGCAATTACATTTTTATGTTTTAGAGCACTCTAATTTTCCAGCCTTTACCCTCCCAGAAAGCTGCTCACAGACAGGCAAATTCCCTAAGAGCAGCTTGCACTCTTACTCTTTCATCCTTTTTGTGAATATGCTCACATTGCATTCTGACATGTTCAGTGGTAGAATCATACCAGAGTGGCTGAAGTTGATTTCAATGCATTCAGCAGCTCAAAAATACAGGCCACAGAATATTACATCGATATTTTTAAGACTTGACTTGGAAGCTGTGTTAGTGCAGACAATGAGACATCATGCGGTAAGAAATGCTTGTTGAAAGAGCCCTTTTCATTAAACTTTGGGCTTAACAGAACTTTTACTTTGAATTTTTACCTTCTTCCTAACTTTATTTTTAGCGTTAACTGCTCGTAAAGCTGAAGAGGGTACATAGATGAAATGCCTATGCGCCTCCCAAGGGCACTGCATAATACGCCTGCAGAGGGCACGGCTGAATGACGCAAGAATGGATTGAAATTCCTTTGCTGTTGAACTCATCGTTCGAATTCCAAGTCATAAAAACTGACTGCGTTGTATAAAGAGACATTATACAGAATAATTGATGATGTCGAGGGAAGGGAGAGATGATAAGACAGAGCAAATAGATGAATCATGAATTGGACTTCACCTCTGCTAAATAATGTTTCACTCACAAACTGAACTATAAGAATGCTATGGAAAATTGCATTGAAACTAGTTCGCTCGATTTGATATCTTTTCGACGTATCCAATAGAAGATATCCCAACAATCCCAGCGTACTTAGATTAATACACACTTCTATCGAATGCCTTTAAACTGACTTTAGATCATCCGTTCTTTCTGGCATCCTCTCTGCATCGAGGCTCACTGTGCTTGCTTCTGATCAAATGATCCAACTGTGATCTCGATGCTACGAGGAGGCAGGCAGGATAGAAACTGCAGGCGAAGAATTCCAATCGGAGCAACCATTTTGATTTCCAACGTTACGTCATTTCTAGCGTGTTCGTGCGCTGCTGCCAATCTTGCTCAGTTCAAATGCGTCTACTGTTGATTATCAACGCAACTGCTTTGCCATTTAGCTATGAAATTTCTGTGAAATCAAAGACCAAAAGCCATGATGAGCCATGCGAAAGATTTCAAACAGACAAAACGATGGGCCCTAAAACGGGATGCCATTACGCTAAACATGGCCGCGATCAACTTTTCTCCAAGATGCGTTGCATTCTCGTCAATCTTTACGATACTTCCGGGGTTGGTATGATCAACGCTAAAAAGCAAACTTACCAACTAGTGACGCTAATTCTTACCTTCATTGCTCCAGACTATCTGTCAGAAATTTTCAACCAAAAACTCGGCATGCAGTAGGAAAAATTTGAGAAACACGGCAACTGATCTCCAAGTCCCTCTAATGAAAACGTGCAATGGTCAACGAGCTTTCTCATATCGTGGTGCTAGAGTCCGGAACCACTTAGATTTGGAAGTCAAGCAGGCATCCTCTTTCACTGCATTTAAAGGCGCTGTAAAAAGATGATTTATTTTGCTGTTTCTTTTTATTATTCATTTATTTACTTATTTATTTTATGCATTATTGTAATTAGGATAGGGTTTTTAATCGATGAAAAAATCTTTTTTTAATTTTAAGCACGGCCCCGTGAAAAGCAGTCTTCGATTGACGGGGCAACCATAGATAAACAAGTTAAAATGAAATGAAATTTCACATTTTTGATCTTCCCGACAGCCGTCGGTGCCTTGAACAATCTGAGAATTTTGGCCTAATTTGGGTCGCTATGTTGCTATTTTCTTGCATAAGCATACGATAAAGTGGCCAGCAACGATTAAGCAGCGAGAAAACAATGGGACAGTCTCGTTTTCATTTGAGCGATTGACGTCATTTCACTCAAATTGCCGATTTGAATACGTAATTTCACAAAAAGAAGGCGAAAAATAGTCGAAAAAAGTATGATAAACTATTCATAGTAGTGTTATCTTATATTTTGTCAGCAATCATACCAACTCTGCACTTGTTCTTTTATCTATAGGAATTCGAATAAAGAACGCAATGCATCTTGGTAAAAATTTCTTGCCTCCATCTCAGGTGTAACCATCTATTAGATCTATCAGCTATTCTACAAAGAATAGCTGTCTTTGATTGGTGCCAATTCTGAAAACGGTAGATTTGGAGGGCTCGGAATTTTTGTTTGACTGACTACCAAATTCTGAAAACGGTAGGTTTGGCAGGTTTGCAAGGCCTGCCGAACCTTCTGCTCCACCAGGGTAACAGACTTTGGAGAGATTCTCCGTTTTATTTGCGAAGCTCATGCTGCTATGGTAATTGAGTCCGTTCAGTCTTTGTTGCCAAGCACCAGACTCGTAACCGTGTTTTCAACTGGAAACCTCGTTCTCATCAAGATGAATCCTAAATCTGCCGTTTTGAAGAATTTTTTGTTTGACTGGGAAGTGCACTTCCATCTCTGCGAAGTCTGTCATTCTTAGAATTAGATAGGTTTCGAATCACCAATCAAACACACCCTAAAAATGTCTATTGCGAATCTTTAATACTTTTATTTTGAGTAATTACGATGAGTGTCACTGATTGATAATCAAACGAAATTTACACCAAACCGAGACCGCTCATGCTGAGACCCATGACATCACAGTTGAAGACGAGGTCCGACTTTGTACGTAGGTACTTTTTTTTGCTGTTGTTTTTGTTGTGTTTATATGTAGATCGCTATGAGGGAGTGGGGGACGCTTTATATGGCGCTGTTTTCTTGCTGTAGAGATTTTGAGCGTTATAGTACCGGGTTCCTACTTTTGAAGACTCATGGCATCAAGAGTGCATCACGGATGTGAATGATTTAAATTCTAGTTAAAAGCCAAAATATCGAAGTTTTTTTGTAATTTTTCTCACTGTCTTACCTGCACTAGAAATATCGGTGAATATAAAAATTTCATGGTTGTTAAATGACTGGAAAAGGGCCTAAACACTGACCAAATTGCGACGACTCTCCTTTACACTGAACAATACGCAATGAGCTTTCACCTCTCTCAAGAGTTACAAGACATCAATGATCAAACAGATACTAAAGAGTTTCAGCTCCATGATAATAAATGTGCAGTGGATATCTCTCATCCATGAACAATCGCATTTTCTTCATTTATCTGTGCGAGGAGTCCATTATGATTTGATCAATGTTTAGGCCATTTCTCAGTCATTTTGCAACCATGAAATTCTTGTAAAGTTGAAGTTTCATATATTTCTAGTGCTCTTGAGAAAAATGAGAAATAATGCAAAATATTTCGATCTGCCGGCTTTTAACTAGAATTTGAAGAATTAAAATCTCTGTAAAGTACTCTTTGTGCTATGAATATTCGAAAGTGGGAACATTTTTCTGGCTCACCCGGTTTTTTTACGTAGTATTACAATTATTAGTCTAAATATTCTAAATATTAGTAATTATTCATCGTGAGATACATGTACACACGTTGAACATTATAATATTTATAATTTAGTAACATTTAGTATCCAGAGAAAAAATTATTGTAGTTCAGTAATTATGGTACAAGTTTTTAGTGTTTCGCAGTTCTGTTCTTTCTTGAAATCTGCAGCTATCGGTACAATTAACTGGGGTTGTAAGGTGGGGTCAAGTGAAAAATCTTCCATCTGTCAATCCAATATTTCCATTTAGAAATAATTTTCGTTTCAGATTTTCATCAACTTTGTAATTTGACTTTTTTGATCGTTGTTAATTAGCGGAGATGTAGCAATCTGCTGGTGACCACAAAATCTAGATCATAACTGCCATACCGGGTGTCCCAGAAAAGGGTACAAATTTGGTTGGTCCAAATTTGGTGATCAATGGTTTATCTCTCGCAAAATGTTCCTCGAAGCTGCGTTTACACGATCGGCCTACTTGGCCCCTTTCAAACCTTTAACCTCTGGTGACTACACTGATAAACCTTCCTCTCTTTAAAGCTAATTGCTAACCATGACCCTTTGTGCGCCGAATGACTAGTAATACAAAGGCAATTTAGGCCAAAAAGGACTTTCAGATAATACGAAAGTCGACTTTGGCACCACGAAGGATCATGGTTAGCAATGGGTCTTTAAAGAGAGGATATCCAAGATAATTCCACACAATGCAGCAAAATCAAAATAAGCTCTCTCAAAGTGATGTATAATCAAACAAATGTAACTTGTGATCGATTCAAAATAGTTCAAAAGCGGCTTGCACGTTAACTTTTAACGCTGCTCTACCCTAGGCAAATACTGATAGAACGATTTTGAATTGATGAAAGCAAAAGCCGTACGTTGTTAGCCTGCGCGCAGACTACACAATCATTGCGGAGGCACGAAATTGTAATCAAGTGTCATCTGTACAAGGGACGCGAAAACTGTGATGGAAACCTTACCCGTTGGGGGGGGGGGCAACTTCGATAGGCAGAAGCCGGGGGCGTGCCATTTTCTCAAATAACATTACAAGCTAAAATCTATATATTTTCATCAATTTACAGGCCACACAAAATGCATGCTTTAAATGTGACAAAAACCAAAAGAGTAATCAGGTATAGGAAATTAGATCAAAAGAAATACCCCCAAACACCCCAGAAATTGATTTTTGATTTAATACGTCAAAACTCATGATCCTGCCAAAAAAGATATCTCGAAATTTATGGTCATTCGTGACGTCACCATGAGTGGAACCATAAAACTTATCGCTGTTTCACAAAAGAAATCTCAAAAATGCCACATCGCGTAGAGGTATGAATGGAAGTTCTGAAATGTCTTTTTCTGAAATCCTTCGTGATCAAGCTAGCACCCTCTTTTTATGCCTTGAAGCATCAAGTATGAAGTATGACCATAATGCATAAATTTCTAAATCTTAGTTTTGTAATTAGCTCGTTTATTTTCAGTTTTATTATTTGAATTGTGAATTTTGGTCATGCATGGCCCTCTGAAACCCCCCTGAAAAGCAAAATGGTGGTATTTATTATATATGCGGCCATGTAGTAATCACGTTTCTAAATCCTAAGCCAGAAGAACTACTTATTTCAGCTTGCAGCTTTATTGCAAACCTTCATAACATAAAATTTTCTTGAAATGGCATCATTTCCTTTTATTGATTCAGGATTTACAAAGGGGTTCACTGACTTTCAATCAGTTTCAATAATCTTTCAAGCCCAGGACATCGAATGGATGATCTGACATCACACGTAGTTAGTATTGCACAAAGCGTTTTACAGTACCACGCCAGTTTTTTCTATCTTGTGTCAAATCAGACAATCTGTTCAACGTTTGTGCTCCTTTTCAAAGGTCCAATTTTGTCTCTATGCTGGCCAAATCCTGCCTTTGCATCCAGGTCGTCTTTGGTCTTCCTTGTGGCCGTAGGCCGTTTTACTTTTCTCGGGTATTCTTCAATGGCTTTTCTCGCTGGTGTTTCTTGATGAAAACGCACGAGATGTCTTAGCCATGTTAGTCTCCTTTCTCAGATTATTTTACTCCACGGTTCATATTTCATTCTGGCAAAGAGCTCGTTGTTAGTGATATTCCTTTGCCAATTAATTCCAAGAATCTTTCTTAGGTGTCTACATAGGAAGGTGTTGATGGTGTTTTCAAGCTTAAGCTATAATAGCTTCACAAATTGACAAGTCCATGTGGCATAAACAAGTGCCAAATTAATAGAATGTTTCGAACCTTCCTGGGTCCATCCTCAGCAAGCTAACTGGGTGGAATTACGATTGAAAACAAAATCAATATTCTAAAAATTTTACATCAATTCTTTCCAAGTAATAAAGATACCGCCATTTTGAAAATAATCAAGGTATCGAAAAATTCCACTGGCAAATTCACAGCAAATTACCCAAGGTTTCTTTCAAGCCAATCAATTGAAAGAAAGCTGTAACAGAATTTTACATCAACATGTTTAAATTCAATGAAAGATTTTGGCCCTATGCTTTAAAAAGCAGCCTGAGATGACGGGGTTACCATGCTTAGAGAATAAACAATGAGAAAATGAGGGTCCCTTAAAAACTTAAGGTCACTGAATGAGGCAAAGTCTTCTTTCTCTCAATGTTGAGACAAAACTGGACAGGCTCTGCTGCTTTCATCAATTCAAAATAGTAGTAAAAGTATTCCCAATAAATTGTCACTGTGTACCACTTAATACTTGCTTGTAAGGAAAAGAGACCTGGAGCTTAAACAAATGCACTTAATTACACACATACACACATGCAAGAATGTTAATTCATGATAGAGATACAATAAATTGCATCAAAAATATCAACTCACACTAAGTAGAGGTAATCTATAAAGAGGGCAACAAAACGCCCACAGATACTATTGTCCCTCCATAAAATACACGCGTCCAAATCATCAAATACAATAAGCTAATTTTAGACCTGCAAATGAATGCCTTAATTTACGTTAAACACCAACAATTCCGGACAACAATATTTTCGGACATTTCATAAATCCGAAATTTTTGGATTCTAAGATATATTTTAGCCCGATACATTTAGTATCCGAAATTTTTACATCATAGAAACATCATAGCAAAACATTTTTACTGTTTAAGATGTAAATGTGTGGCCCACGAAACGTTTTGCACCGAAAAGGTGCTTAATTTGTGAAAATTATTATATTTTCTAGAAGCTAACTCTATCTTAGCACAGATTCTTATCATCCTTTACAACAATCGTTTGCAAATATGGCATTATTAATATAAATGAGCACAAAATGACTAGATTATACAGTACATATGGTTTTTGGCCCTCCGAAATTCTGCAAAAGCTTCAGAAATTCCATGAAAAAAAATTCGAGAATATATTGTCCAAGATTTATTTGTCCGAAATTTTTGACGTTTAATTTAGCTATTCATCGACTAATTTTAATGTGCTACCAGAACCCCTTGATCTGGGCAAGTCCATCACAGTCACCATTTAAATACAATCAAGTTCGGTGGCCAGATATCACATCTGAACATAATAAACTGCTAATAACAATGCTAATGCTACAAAAATGCATGACTGTTGCTGCAGCATCAGTGCATATAAAACGATATTATCATGGTATAGTAATATACCAACCTATTTACAGCAAAAAAGCAACCACGAGGGGGGCACTCAAAAGAAGTTTGACACTGCGGGTCAGCTTATTTTTTGGATCTGACATTTGTAATCATGTTGTCAACCTCGTCCCCATGGCTCAAAAGGAGTCTATCATATTTTGGGTCAGGGCCCTGTATAGTTTAATCAGAAAATGTAATAGGGTGGAACACAACTGTGTAAAATTTTAGATGAATATAAAATGGACTTCAGCTACTTATGTTTTGGGTAGCGGAAATAAGATATATTTTGTCGGCGAGTAGAACGTGTTTTCGACAGCAAAAAGTTTAAATTCACGTTTACCACTGATCACCTGCATCAATGTCTAATGTGGCACTAAAGCTAACTGTTGATGGTATTTTCCGATCAAAAGGAATAAATCATTGATGCTGCCATTAGCTAGAACAATAAAATATCGCACCAACTCATTGGTGTTTTGAGGTAGCACCATCTGGAGCAGCCTCTTCAAGATCTCGTCGTCCAACATCTTACTTTATGCTATGATGTTGGACGACGAAACCGTGAAGAGTTTGAATCTGGACGGCATGCTTTGGACACACGACGGTTCTTCTCTTGGGCAAGGATGCTAAAATCCGCATCTGTTGTAAGCTTCAAAAGATCAATAAAGGAGTAAAAGGATTGTAACAGCAAATGTAGAAACCATTCGTGGTAACAATATCTTTGGAAATCTCTTCGCTAACACGTTTCCTGCAACCATGGAGATAAACAGACACTTTCTTAGCACTACTGCAACTTCCCTAAATAAAAACAAGGACTCCAACCAAAACGGTGAATGCACTTTGAAACTCACACGAAGGGGAAACTTGGCATCATAACTCAGAAAGGACTGAAGACTGCACGTAGGTTGTGTATCAAAAGCATATCTTTTTCGGCTTACATTTTGAATTATCTCTTTTTCCCAAAAGCGATGATCTAATTCCCGGGGCATAATAAAAAAAATTGTTCTTGTTCATCCCCTAGAGATTGCTGCTGTAAATCATTTTTCATGGAATAAATCTCACTCCATTGATATCTGACAAGCCAAAGGTAAAAATAACTAAAAAAACTATATCTATATCCAGTATCCACAACGCTACTTATGTACAACGGAAATAAAATCGACCTTCCAATAAAAATTTTTATACCGGTTGACCCAAAAAATATTTCAACGAACTAACTTCACGAGTGCAAGTAGCTCTCCGAAATCATAAGTTATTGTCAATTGCTTTGTATCAAGTTTAGTTGCAAGGCTTAGCTATCTTTTGAAAAGTTGCATGGTCAGCTAAAGCAGCGATTACCATCCGAAAACCAGATTCAATGAAAATTTCGGATCCCAGATTCCTCATTTTGAATGAAATCATTACCACAATTTTGCAGCCAACATTTTGTGAAAACTCGACGTAATAATGAGTTTGCAGTTGTCTGGCAAAATTTTTCGTTTGCAAAATGATTAACTTCTTTTTCTCATTCAAATTTCAAGCTCCGAAGCAAATTTGGAATTCAGCTCTTCACACCTTCGAAAACATCGACTGGAAATCGAGGGACCAGTCCGAATTTCCACTGTTTTTTCTGACAGTAGGCATATCTTAAACGGACCAAGCAACATCTCAAAAGATAGCTGAGCCTTTCAGCTACAAGCTGATACCTTGTTTGTGATCATAATCTTTGCTTTCAGGAAACTATGTGCTATCTAGATCGTGAAGTTTTTCCGGGTCACCCGGTACGTTTGCTGGGTGTCCCAAAGAAGTACTCCTGTTTGAAAAATTACAAAAAAATTGACCACATAGTGAAAAATACAAAAGTAGTGGCTGTAGGAAAGGCTTTGGTTAGAAAGGTTTCGGAAAGATTTCTTAGAAAGTATAGTGAAGAATATAGAAAATAACTCAGATTTTAGCATATCATTTAATATTCTTAAGATATTTTAAAAAACTTTTTTTTCTACATTCATATAAAAAAATTACAATAAATGCTACATCTACGTTCTACTATACTTTCTAATTACTCTACAACAATACAACACTACAGGGACAGGACCACAAGGAGCAAGAGACAATAACTACCCTGTGGCCATTTACATAGAGACATGCAAATAGATAAAAATTTAGTAAATTAAGATTAGATACTAATACTGTAAAATTCTCGTCTTTTAAACACTAAACACTAAAGTTGTAAACACAAAAACGCTAAAGTTTTAAAAAACTCTCGTTATACTTGAATTCATATGGATGGCAAAGGCAACTAAAACGAAAAATGTATATTCTATGTTTGATAATTGAGTTTTGGTGATATTTTGAACGGGAGTACCCTTTTGGGAGTAGAACACTCAAAAAATTTTCGTATAACAGTTCAATATAAGTCCGTTGTATAAGTTTAACGCTGTGGAGTGGACCGTAAAATACGTAACATATATAAATTCGTAATATGCTCCTAGTAAATCCTTCCAAACCACAGCCGATATGGGTGTATACACAGTGACAAAGGGTAGAGCACCATTAAATAGTACGAACATTTGTTATAGCAGCCGTATCTACAATTACCTGAATGAAAATGGAATCCTTCTTGACATATGGCCCACTCGCAACTTTCTGCTGACTTACGAATAAAGGAACGCCGGACGCTATGTTCATCTCTGATGTTGGACGGCGAAAGCTTGAGGAGTTTGGATCCGGACGAAATGCCTCAGACACATGATTGCTGCCCTCTTGTGCAAGCAATTTCATTGTTATCTTGCATGGGAATGGCCAGTCTAGCAAAGCATCATATTCACTACGCATCACAACAAAGAACAAGGATACATGAGAGCCTTTCCCTTGTCCGTCACCATTCAGGTAAATCCGAGCACACATTTTATATCCAAAGCGGCTACAAGAAAAATAACAGAGATCCGAGATTAAAATTTCTGCTCTCAACAACAAGGGCAGATTTTGTAATACAATAGCAGCAGTGACTTTGGTTCACACCTCAGTTCAAAGCGATTAGCGCATGCAGACAAAAGAAATTCTCTCAAGCAGAAATTCAAAACAAACGAAGCCGAGAAGTTGCCATGAAACCAGTACGGCAAACTATCGTTTGGTGCGGGCGAAGGGAAGTTTTTAAGAGAAGGTATGTGCTTATAACGAAAGAAGAAGGGCAAATCTAAAGTTCTGTCACGCGGATTTTGTTTATTTGATTCAGAAGCTGAGGAGTGACTGCGTACATCTGAGCAATATATATGCAAAAATTGGAATGCACTCTGTTCGGTTTCTGAATCAAATAAACAAAATCCGCAAGACAGAACTTTAGATTTACCTTTCTTCTTTCGTTAAAAGCGCATACCTTCTCTTAAAAACCTCACTTCGTCCGTGCCAAACGATAGTTAGCCGCACTGGTTTCAGGGCAGCTTCGTGGCTTCGTTTGTCGTGAATTTCTACTTGAGAGAATTTCTTTTGTCTGCATTCGCTAATCGCTTTGAATTGAGGTGTGAACCAAAAGCGACTGATGCTATTGTATTACAAAATCTGCCCTTGTTGCTCTCAACGCATCAATACCAACAAACAAGGCATCTATGTTCAATTTTATCAAGGAACATTTTAAGAGTGATTTGTCATTCATGAAAGCTAAATTCACATCGCTGGACCCAACCAAATATGTACATTTTTTGGACACAAGGTACATATCATGAAAACTCTCTTCCAACTGTACGTCAAAGGAAAACTTATGACCTGAAGTTATTAACTGTTATCAAGTACCATAATAACTCTATTAAGTCCCCGGTTTTTCCTCTGCGATGGCGTGGTTTGGAGAAAGGGGAAGTGCGGAGGTGCGTTTTACTTTCAGAGAGCAATCTTAGCAGTAGATTCCCTGTGGTTCTGCACTTATCTCATATTTGTTGTATGTAATTTTCAGAAATACTTTACATGAGATACAATCTTTGTTCGGTTACTTGCCTGACTTTATAAGTTATCATCATTATGAAAATTAAGAAACAGTGCCTGATACACAATAGGATATATTGTGAGAAATTTCCTGCAGGACATTATGAACTGAAAATTTCCTACAACCGCCCGGCCTGGGGGGGGGTACTTGACCTAAATTTGTACGGGGATGTGCCCACGAAAAAAAATTTTTTCACTCTGCTCCAGAATTTTTGCCTTCAAATGATACCCTGTTCTAGGAAAAATCAGTGAAAAGTATACTCAAAAACACAAAAATTTGACTAAATGATAGCCCGTTGTAACAAAATTTCCTCTTTTGACATGTTTTGACAACCTGTTCCAGAAAACTTGCCTTCGTTTGATACCCTATTCTAGAAAAAATAGGCGAAAACGATACCCTGAAAACGGCACATCCCCGTCGGACAAATATACTAAGTACCCCCCCGGGCCGCCCGGTCACATGGTCAGGTGGGTTTTCATGCTCTGCTTCGCTGTGTCCGCTAAAAAGAACTAGCAAATACCTGGTATAAAAGGGAGGGCTATACAGAGATGGTGTTTTGCCAATGACTGCATCTTGTTTTCTTCGATGATAATTATCTATCTTCCAGATCAGTGTTCCATCGTAGGATGTAGATTCAAGCAGCTGCAGTTTCAGATTCAGTTCTGCCATTTGTACATCTTGTAAAGCTAGCTGGTTTTCTATTCTTTCAGCTCGTTTGTCAATCTCTCCATTACCACTGGGTCTGCCTGCAAATTATAAGCAATATCTTAAAATTGCATTATACTCCTGAGATGTTACATAATTCTATGTATCTTAAACTTTATAGCATTGCAAGGAAGGAATGAGCAAGTTCCTCATAACATGGGCACTAATTCTTTGGATGAGAGGACAAAAATAACAGAATTTCTTACCAAATAGTTACCTAGCTCTCTTATTTGCATGTCTGTTAATCAGTTTGAGTAGAAAGTAAAGTAAACTTGGCAAAAAGCGTTGTTTTCTTTTCTCGTTTCTCTCTCGGTTCTACTACTTTTAGGCCCTCGATGTTGCAACACGTAAATTTTCCCTAGAGTTTGAAAAATTGTCAGCTGCATGAGATAGCACCTGTGGCTATGCACTTATCTCATATTTAAAGAAACAAGGATAGAAAGGTTTAAGGACAATTTACTGATCTTTCTCACTCAAACTTATGTCAAGCAGGAGAGAAACTAAGAAGATTGTAATAAGTCGAGCTCATGAGTAGTGTCTGTAACTGTAAAATTATCAATTGCATGGAAAAAGAACACATACTTGCTGGCAATGATACAGGTCCAGAACTACTTGACATTAACATCTTAGATGTTTGAACACCTTCAGTTACTCTTTGGCTGATTCTCTCAACTTTTTGTTCCATCTGCCTTGCCTGCCCTTTCAAGTTTTCGATATCTCTTATCATACTAGGCCCACTTTTTCTCTCCAATAAAACAAGATTTTCTTGTATACGACTTCCACGTTGTTTGATATCTGCAACATCCTTCTCAATTGCCTCAACTGACTTCTGAATACCAGCGTATTGATGTCTGACATGCTCCAGTTCCTCACCTTAAAACAGGAGTACACATTTCTTAAAAAACTTGGTAGAAATTGGTACCAATCAGACAAACCCTTATAAACCTGAGAGCATTTTTGACTTGTACTGACGCTGGAGACGGTAGACTTAGTGGCCTCGAAATTTACGTCTGATTGACTCCCAACGCCCCGGGAGGATCGAAAACATTTTCTGAGGGGCGTGATCGAAAACATTTTCTGCTAGCTTCGCTTGCATAGGGCCTCTTGTCCCTGGGCCTCCAAAAGCTCACGGCGGCCCTGCTTTTATTTCAAGTAGTTCCAAGAAGCATATTTTTTGTATGATAACTGTAATTATAAAATGTTTCGTAGAACAAGAGTTGCTCAATTTTGTGCGATCCTGGTAACAGAATGCAAAAATCGAGTTTTTGCGAGGTTCCTTAATGCGGATTCTTACCTTGCTGTGCAATTTTGTCCTGAAGATTGCCAACCCTAATACCCTCAGCTTCAAGTTTCTTATTGAGTTCTCCATTTTTGACCTCCAAGGAGCTTGCATGATCTGCGGCCATCATTAGATGCTCCTGAGCCTCTGTTTTCAAATGCTCGGCAACTGTTGCTTTCGTACCCTGCAAAAGAAATTCTTCAATAAGGTCTGGGGAACGGAGTTTTAGGGACCGTTGACTTCGATAGACAAAATCGGCTGAGGTTTGTTTATACCCATTTCAAGTCACGTGATCAGTCTCTTGATAAAACATCTTTTGATTTCTCTAACATATTTCATGCCATGCAAAGTTGTGCCATGAACGCAAAAAAGTAGCATTTGTCCGAAAATTCTAGCCAGAAATTTCTAAGGAGATTTCCTTGGTAAGTTCTGTCTTAGAAACATGGAAATTGTAGGCATAAAGCTTTATTTACGCGATCTAAAGTGTGCCTGAATCATTGCAAGCCAATACTTCAGTTTTTTAGCCTCGCATGCATCGTTTGGTCAAGAGGATTACCGCAGCTTTCCTTTCAAGTCAACAAGGAAAGGAAAACAAACAGATTTGACGACCGTCTCTCGTGGCTTTAGTAGACAACTGGTAAAGCGACGCTATGAACGCAATTATAGTGAAAGTCAACTTTTTAAAAGACTTATTTTGCACTCATCAAATAAAAAACTTTCTTCTTCGGATCGAGTGACCATGAAACAGAGCCTTCCAGGCAGCAGTTCGAAAAAAACAGGGTAAGCTTCAGACTAATTACAGTTCGTCACAAATTTCGCTCCTGCACATATGTATTAGATCCAAACCTGTTCCCTCAACCAATTTTAGCGATCAATTTAGTTCAGCTAATGATTAGGTAAAGCAATTCAATTCAATGTACATGCGGGCAAAAACTTTTTCGTACCTGCGAGGGGAATTGGACAAGGCCCTGTTGAGCAAGGCCTGCCTTACAGATACAAGGGACTTAGGAGGTAATAAGTCTACAAGACTGTAGAAGAAATAACTGAAAGAATCAACTTACCCGAAAGACACATCCACAAAAGGCAAAAGCACAGGCACCCTCCGCATTGACACAAGTCTTTTCATAGTGTTCTTGGATCATTTTGCGAGGGATTTTTAACTCACCACAATTATATTTGCAATCAATGGGGTAATAATCGCAGACATCATAATGATCCTGAATAACAAACCAACATAAAGATATTCATCACTTTTCTTTTGCTTATTAGATATCGGGTGAGAGCCAGAAAAATTTCCCGCTTTTTAGCGTTAATAGCAACAAGCTTTTTGAGGCCCCATCTTCTCACTACTCTCAGAAGTGAGGCAAAAACTTCGACAACTAAAAAAATGTAAGTGCGAATGTTTTGAAATATATGGCAAACAAACAAAAATACAAGTACAGTCTTTGATTCAACACTCGGGATCAAATCAAAGCTTTAGCAAGTTCTGCTAAAAGAAGAAATACTAATGAAGAAATTCATTCATTAAAATCGACAATACCAAACTAGAGCTACGGGTAACTTTGCCTGAATTGTTTTGGAAAATACCCCAAGCAGAATTAAAAATCTTTACAGCGTTTCTTCTGTGCTTCAGCCTCGAAGAATGAATGGGAGTATGCTGACATTCCAAGGAGTAAAACGTGATGGCAAAGATATATTATCTACACTTCTATTTGCATGGGTTGCTTCGTTGATCTTTTTTAAGATGATCAATACAATATTTATCTAATCAAAGATAAAAATCGAATGAAATTTGATCACAATATTTCAGCAGTTCTTGCAACTTATCAAAAATAGTTTCCAAGTAAAATTGCCCACGACTCTAGAACCATATAAAGATTTTAGAGAAATGAATTCTTATATCTAACTTAGCTGTTAAACTTCAAACTGAGAGGCGACTCATTGAAATCAGCGCACAGTTCATAACTGCAAAGCCCTGCAAAAGTTGATAAATCATTTCAGGATACCCGGTAGCATACAAGAAAAGTGGGTTTTAGTTTCTTGGCTGTTATCATCATGCTACCACTTTGAAGTGCCATTTTCTCGAAATCACGTGATCAATTGTTGCTTTGTTACTTCCTTCTCATTTCAAATATCTACACAATACAGGCAAGTTTCTTCTGGTTGACGTCTCTTTCGGCATTTCTTCCGTAAACTAGCGTACAAGGACAACGGGTTTTGGTTGTTGACGTCATCGTCATTTTATCATTTTCACCTATGATTTTCTTGAAATCATGTGATCATTGGTTGCTTTTGATAATTCCTTCTCATTTCAAATATCTGCACAATATAGGCAAGTTTCTTCTGGTTGTCGTCTCTTTCGGCATTTCTTCCGTAAACTAGCGTACAAGGACAACGGGTTTTGGTTGTTGATCTCATCGTCATTTCATCATTTTCACCTATGATTTTCTTGACATCATGTGATCATTGGTTGCTTTTGATAATTCCTTCTCCTGTCAAATATCTACACAATATAGGCAAGTTTCTTCTGGTTGTCGTCTCTTTCGGCATTTCTTCCGTAAACTAGCGTACAAGGACAAAGGGTTTTGGTTTTTGACCTCATCGTCATTTTATCATTTTCATCTATGATTTTCTTGAAATCATGTGATCACTGGTTGCTTTCAATGCTTCCTATTAATTTCAGATACCTAAGCAGTACGGGGCTTGCTTCTTCTTGGTTACATCCCTTCTAACTTCTTTTTTCCATAAACTAGTGACTTCGTTCGGTTACATTCCACTTAAAAATGTAACTGCTTTCTCAAAACGAGTCGATTTTGGTTTCTTTTGAGAGAAAATATATGAATATACCTGGAGATCAGCCATCGTTACTTGACTATTACAGAATTCACATACAACTTTCCTGAGTGGGCAAGTTTCGGCCAAATGCCTTTCAAGGAATTGTTTTGCACATCTTTGTCCACATCCATTTGGGCATTCGATGTCTTCAAACTCACAGTTTGCAATATGTTTCTGAAGAATAAAATCAAAATTTAAGTAAAACTCATCTACCGAATGAGTAAACCCAGTGGCGGCCCCTGCCGCCGAGGAGCAGGGTGGATGAAACTATGATCGAGGGTCCGAGAGCAGAGCTCCAGGAAAATGTTTCTGACCATGCCCTTTTGTTGTAAGGAAGCATCCTTTTCCCAGTGGGAAACGTTCTCTGTAGAGCTAGAGATAATCCTTCAAGCATCCGTTAGTGTGGATGTTTTGTGGCAAAGATGCCAAGCATGAAATAAACCGTACTCATAAGCGTGCTAGACAGGTGCTAGAACACTTCACAATGATTACGATTGTTCCTTTGATACACTGTTGGAGAAAAGCTACACGACCGTGATCCATATTAAAAAGCTTCAAAGATTGGTACTAGAATCTCCGAATTAAGCATCCATGTAAATTACCTGTCATGAGAACAATAAAGTTTGGCGGAGTCGTTCTCATTTAGAGAAAGCCTATTGCGGAACAATCTGAACAATGAAATAAAGGACCTACCAACAGTTGCATGCAAGTTTTACGAGAAAGATCAAAACCTGGACGAGTCAAAAATTGGAATTGTAGAAATTTGAAAGTAGCCTGTCCATTATGTAATGCATGTATTATTTTTGCCACAAATTAGAATTAAATTACAATATGAATTAATAAAAAGAAAGTTTTCTAAATTACAGCAATATAATATTTACAGGCAAAAGAGTTAAAAATGAAATTTAAAAACACCCCAGGTTAAAAATGCAGGGATAGCATTAAAAAGGTCGATATGACCTTGTTTCCATAATGATCCCTCGACAGAGCAGAAACTGCGTAAAATGACGTCATCAAGCAATCTGAGATAAGGAAGTGTTTGGACAAATAAGCTTTTTGAAATGATAAATGATGAGTTTAAGGCCCAAGGAACAAAATATCTAGTGATGCCGAATTTTGGGATCTGTTCCAGGGAGCTGGAGGACTCAAAGTTACGAGTTTTCGCGCATGCGTGCGCTGTTTCCGCTCTGTCTATGCAGCTAGAAAATACTATTTGGTATCACTGTAAATCATGTTGTAAATAGTTGGTATTAATTAGTTTCTTTCAACTATGTCACATCAACTTTAAAAGAGTGATTATGATTTGATTTGATTTTGACCCATTTAGAAGCAAACGAGACCGTCAAAATCTTAGGAACTGTCAATAGAAATTGATGATAGGAAATCCAGGAAAAAACGTTATTGGAAACAGTGCTGGCTACTTATCCGATGAAGAACGAGAATCTCGAGTTTTTAACATCAATTGTACGCTATCCAGCCTGTTTTCGAGTTACAAGTGGTTTTCGATGCGAAACAGGAGATGATAAAAGCACCAAAAGTACTTTTGCAAAATCTCACCCGTCCCCAACATATTCTCTTCGGATTTAGATTTTTTGGGGATTGAGGGCATTGACACAAGATCCTGGCGAAAATCGATCCTGGCAAAAATTGTCCATCAATGGCACCGCCATTTAGTAATCCCCCCTCCCATTTATTGACAGATTACTGCTCCTGCTACCTGCATATCAAGGCAATCTTTATAGTTCCAACGAAAGGACTCGAGCCTATGCAGGTAGCCTCCGCCAGATTCGAACGCACTCCGCCAAATCATAAGCGTACGGGACAAAAAAATCTAGGGGGACTAACCGACACAAAAGCCATTGTTTACTAACATTTTTGCCCGACTAAGGGCATAATTTTGCCCGAGTGGGGCTCATTTTCGATAATTTTTCGAAAGTGGGGGGGGTTACTGCCCCCTGCCCCCCCCCTGCCTCGTACGCTTATGCCCCAAATCATTGTCTATCTACATGGACAAATGCACTACAACCACTTGGTCACATCAAAGGAACCATGACTATGATAGAACTAAATAAACGGGAGGTTTGGAATAAAGATGTCCTTTTTTCAATTCAAAAAAATTAGCAAACGGAGACGCCTATTTCAGACTTGAGAGTATGTTCTAGCCCAGGTTTCTTGCCTGTGATCTGCATGTTTCACCCAAACAAAAGACGCCATGGACATGCAAACAATCTTCATGCAAAATTTGCAAAACAAAACCTATCGAACAGGTTGAAGCAGGTTCAAACCAGATGCTCAAAGACGATCATTGCGCGAAGGGAAATTCCAAGTGTACATGACCGCAATCGTAAGATCATCTGCACAGAGAGAGCGATAAAAATTCTAGGCGCTGCTACAGGAGAGTAGGGGAAAAGGAAAGGTTAAGGGAAAGGAAAGCGTAGCCCGCGATGCTCTTTGCCGTTCGACACTCTCTACTACTCGGCGGAAGGAAACTGAAGTGAGACTGGACAGGAGCAGAGAATCTGGCAATCGTTGCAAAAGAAAAAGCGAGGAGGAAATTCCAAAGGGGATCTTCCCTGGAATATATTCTTTTTGGGATAACAAATTGGGAAACAGGGAACATTACAATCAGAACAACGATTTTTAACGAAAATGTTCAGCAATAAACCGTTCGAAAATTCAATGATCTACAATTTTCGTATTCGAAAAATAAAAAAATACTTCAAAGTTTGGGTGATCATAATTTTTAACTTGATATCAAGAAACAGAAGCGAGAGACGCCATTTAAAGTTTAATTCTCAACAAAGACATAAGGCTCAGCAACAACCTTTCCGAGCGCTATTCAACTGCCAAAAAATCTCGTACACTTTTGATAAAACTCCGTTTGTTTTCATGGCAAAACCATCAAAATCCGTAAAATCCTTTCGTTCAGAAAAAATCTCGCACCCTGTTTCAAATAAGGGAGATGCCCCTCGAATCTTCTAATAATATTCTCAAATCTTAAATCTAGCATTTCTTGGTGTCTCTCAAAAAATACTAGTTTCTTAAATCTTTAACAATCCTAGGTATTATCGTGGTATCTTAGAAACCAGCTTCTAAGACTGCGTTCACACGATGCCGGCACAATTTGAAAACGGAAGGAAATTTGATGGTAAAAAGTCGTTGCAGGACTTCGATGCCACAGAAAAGTACCTATGCCCTAAGAACCGACCAGTATCGTTCCAAAAGCATTGAAAAATGCTCTTTTTGATCATTTTTGATTGCTCGCACGATGGCGTTTCCAAAATGTGCCAGTTAGAGTTCCGATTTCAAAATCTACCGTTTTCGAAATCTGCCGGCAAAAAATGTGCCGTTTTCGTGTGAACGGGAGGCCTATCCGTCACACTTTTCACCGTTTTCAATACACGTTTTTTTATAAGAAACTGGTTTGTAAGAAACTAGGACTAAGATGGCCAAAATTTTAAGAAACTCTAGTACTATGTCTGAGAAGTACTAAGAAACTTTTCCAAGTTAAAAGCATGGATATTATAGCAAATAGATTGTTGAACCTTTATTCTTGAGCAATATTATTTAAACATTTGTGTTTTCGACATAACAGAACACTGTTTATTCCTTTATGATGTTTTAAATGTCAAGAATCATATCTGCCGCAGTGTTAGCGACCACATTGATAATTCCATATTCAAAAAATAAGAAACCAATTAAAAAACTTTTAGTACTAAAATGGACAAAATTTCATGTGAAATTAAGAAACTTTTAGTACTAAAATGAACAAAATTTCGTGTGAAATTAAGAAACTTTTAGTACTAAAATGGACAAAAATTTCGTGTGAAATTAAGAAACTTTTAGTACTAAAGTGGACAAAATTTTGTGTGAAATTAAGAAACTTTTAGTACTAAAATGGACAAAATTTCGTGTGAAATTAAGAAACTTTTAGTACTAAAATGGACAAAATTTCATGTGAAATTAAGAAACTTAGTACTAAAATGGACAAAATTTCGTGTGAAATTAAGAAACTTTTAGTACTATGGCCTGATCCTAGTCTCTTATAAAAAAACCTGTATGTGCGGCATTGTGTGAACGCAGTCCAACTTAAGATCTGTTGTGCTTGCACGTATAGAGATTTATAACCGTGGCATCTTCTTGATGAGATTTAAAAAATTGAATCTCACCTCGTATTCCTGTAATGCTCCTTTCCATTGGCATCCACTGTCTCGATACTTGCAAAAAATTTGAAGGTTGAGTACCTCTCTTTTTGCATATGCGTCTGGAAAGACTTGATCTGCTTTGACAATTGTATGATCAACTGGACACACAATATCACCAGATGCTCCACTGAAAATAAATAACAAAATAACATTATTAGCTTGAAGATAGTTGGCTCTCCTGGTTATGTTCAGGCAAGCTTCAAAAATAAATAAAAAAAGAAAGCAAAGGAAAATGAAGATTCAAGGAAAACAATTTACGACTTTTAACACTGCAGGAGCAGAGGACTAAAGTTCTGTCATATGAATTCTGTTTATTTTGTTCAGGAGTTGAGCGATGGTTGCTTCACTGAAACCCTAAATACCTGAGAATCGTAATGCCTTGCTGCTTGGTTTCTGAATCAAACAGACAAAATCTGTGAGACAGTACTTTAGATTTACTCTCTTCTTTCTATAAGCACACAGTTCCTCTTAAAAACTACCTTTAGCTTAAAGGTAAGAATTTGCCCTGCCGGTTGCAGCCATGTTTGTTTCTATTTACTAGTTGAGGGAATCTCCTCGTCTGAGGTTGCTAATTTCTTTGAATTGAGTTGTCAAAAAGCAACTGTTGTACAAAGTCAGTCCTTGTGCATAAAAGTATAAATTTGATGGAATTTCAGAAGGAAAACAGTGCATTTCCTTGCATCATTAAATTATTCTTACATTCCATCCCACCATAGAGCTACACAGCTCCATGAATGGAAGATTAAAAATCATGCAAAAAGTACAAGCGTCTAATTGAGGATCAAGATTATATAAAGTACTTTACTACATATAAAGATTATATACTAAAAAAGATTATATAACTAATCAATATTCAAGATTGGCCCAGTATATATGACTTTGTGGCCTATCAAAAGTGCAAATGGTTTATTTGGTGCGCCTGGTATAAATTCTAAACACATCAAGGAAAATGTGACCAATGCAGTAAAACCCCACAAATGAGAACATACTTTTCTAAAATCAGACTGACTAGGTTCTTATAAATGAAGTACTTATGACATATTCAGGGTGTGGTTCATAAGGAGTCGTGACTACAGCTGCATGTGTTTGATAAACTTGAGGGCTGGAGTTCTGTTATCAATGGTTGGGAGTTTGTTCACACTGATATCAAGGGTACAATCATTGACTTTTTTTTGTACACCTTCCTTGAAATGACAAAAAAATCACATACAAAAATCACAAAATCGCAAATAAATCACATGCAAAAAGCACAAAGACCACAAATCACTGAGAAGTTACTGAAATATGATACAAAAAATCACTAAAAAATTACTAAAATCACAAAAAAGCACAGACAAAAATCACGTGATTTTAAAATAACAAAGTCACGTACGCTAATTTGAGAAGTGATTTGCCCCTTAACTGATATGATGAAATTTCTTAACCATGTGTACCATCTCATAAGAACATTGAAATAAATCAGTATGTCTTTGGCTCTTATCTTTGGGTGTCTTTTTCTACAAACCCGTACCAAAAAATAGCCTTGGATTTTTCGGGGTAAATTGTTCCCCAGATTCCTAGGTTTCCTAGGAATAAAAAAGCTTGGATTTGGAGCGAAATTCCGAGGTAAGCTGGGTACATTTTTGGCAAAAATAGCTGGGGGAATTCCTAGGAAACCTGGGAAACTGGGTAAACTGGGGAACAGAGCAAAGTTCCTAGGAAAGCTGAGAAAACTAGGTAAACTGGGGAAATCCTAGGAAATCCTAGCTACATGTTATTCCCCAAGTTTTTAAGTACCAGAAATCAGTCTGCAGGTTCTTATTTTGCTATGTTCTTTTCTGCAGGGTTTTACTGTATGAGAAATGCTCAATTTTAGAAGGTCCACAGGATGATATCAGCTTCTGTATTTCATTACAGCCCTAAATACCCAAAAATTATGAAGCCTTCTGCTTTCAAATCTAATAAAAAAATTCATGGCTCTAATGATGTTACAATGATGTCACAATGCCGTGACAAAAATTCTGAAATAAAAAAGGCTCTCTGTGGGATAGTTTCCTAGATCACTTCATTTGAAAGGGGGCAATAATTCTATCCAACAATTTATTTTAAAGTTTCGTACGGTCCTCAAAAACATAAAAACCTTTTTCCACTTACTATGTTGTTTGTAGTTGGTGGTAACAGTCTTTGCAAAGCCTATGTCCACATTCTGTTTGCATTGGTTCTCGAAGAGCAAATTTGCAAACAGGGCATTTATGATGGTCATCAAGGGGAGAAACAAAATTCCCATCATAGCCTACCATTCTCTAAATGTCATTCAGCCTGAAAAATATGAAAATTGTTACTTTATTTCAAGGAAGGAGCTATACCACCCATCCACTGGTTCTGCCCTGACTTATTTATCATTTCACTTTTGACAAAATCCTTGTGAAAATCTTTTGAAAAAATCCCCTTGTACCCAATATGATGTGTGTTGGAATATATTTCTGGGTACACTTTTCTTGATGCATAAAATTTCCAATGTAGGGCCTGGAAAAGCAAACTTTCTTCCACTTGCAAAACTCTGGTGACTCCAGAATACCATGGTTGCCACTTCTTTTCAATTCACCCAAATAAAGATTCACATGAAAAAGAGGGTCAGTGCATGATCATAATTTTCTCTAACAGATTTGTTTAGCAGAGATGGTTTGCCACGTGCTTGGATTGATGTCAGTTTTGCAACTATTTGACTGCAAATAATTTCCAAGAAATACTTTCAGAACAACTGATTGCTGAAAACAAGGGACCAGTGATCACATGAGGATTGGCTAGAACAAAACAATGCTTGAATCATAATAGCTGTCAATCAGTCTACAAGGCTGTCAATCAAACTACAAGTCTGTTACATGAAAATGTTTGACAGGCATAGCTGAAGGTAGTTAATGGACCTATGTATAAATAGGACAAAGGAACACCTAATAGTATGCTGGCAGTTATTCCTCAAGCTAAACAAATTCCATTGTGCGGACTTTTTCATATACAATAGAAAGGCTTCAATTTACGAATGCTTATGCACTTCAAAAAACAGCTATAATATGGTGGTCAACAAACTATGGCTGTCTGTAAGCAAACCATCTATCTTTCTGTCATTTCAGCAAATTCTTCCAACATTGAACTTTGCACTTCTGTATATGATAATATGTTAAATGGTCTATGAACAAAATATAACTGAAATGCTCAAAAACAGGACCTTTCAAGCAGTATACTTGTTATCAGGACATACTTCTACATACTACATACTACTACATTCTACTGCATGCATTCTGATAACCACTTTTCATCCCACTATCACCCTTTTCCTGACACTGGTCTATTTAAACTTAATCAACTGCTGATAATGAAAGTAAAAGTCCTCAAAGTTACTTGATGAGATTAGAGTTTTCGCAGAATTTGAAGTGTCCAGGGCCACATAAAAAATAGATAGATAGATAAAATAGATACAATACAATACCTTAAGGTTAAAAACGTAAAGGAAAACACCCCTAATTACAGTGGCAGCACGTTTTTTTTATAAGAAACTAGTTTATAAGAAACTAGTACTAAGATGGCCAAAATTTTAAGAAACTCTAGTACTATGTCTGAGAAGTACTAAGAAACTTTTCAAAGTTAAAAGTATGGATATTATAGCAAATAGATCATTGAACCTTTATTCTTGAGCAATATTATCTAAAAATTTGTGTTTTTGACATAACAGAACACTGTTTATTCCTTTATGGTGTTTTAAATGTCAAGAAACATATCTGCCGCAGTGTTAGCAACCACATTGCTAATTCTGCATTCAAAAATAAGAAACCAATTAAGAAACTTTTAGTACTATGGCCTGATCCTAGTTTCTTATAAAAAAAATGTGTAGCATTAAAGGGTCAAGCTGACCTTATTTCCGTAATGGACCCCTTTTAGAGGTGTTGGTATAACAGAAAAAGATGAAAAAAGAAAACAGGAAAGTACTGTAGTTGTTATCAGCACAAAACACGGTTTGTGGGACAAATATGGAATGCTAGGAAAGTTGTCTTTTCGCTTGAATAACTTCCTTGTTTCTAGCACAACAGAAGTGAATCTTTTTCCAATCTGTCACTATCAGGCACAATTTTCTTTTTTTGCACAGCCTAAAAAATGGCCTAAAAGCTTGGGGACTCCCCTAAATCAATGGATCTGCGACATCATCATCATCATAGCATATACACTACCTATTTACAGGCATGGCTGCTAAAAAACGACAAATTGTCGACAGTTAATGTAGGAATTCAGTTCTACATCTACCTTTTTTTTTTCTTCACTTTATTTTAAGTTGGTGAATAACACGTGATAGCTATGTCAACAGCTAATTAAAACCAACTATCTAAGAAACCAAATGAAATAATAGCAACTAATAATAAACAAATAGCTAACTACATCAGTCCATAGAAGTTTCCTGTTATTCTATATAGCCTATCTGTCCTATAAATGGTTTGCATATTCGGCATGAGCAAGAAATTGTAGATAGATTTTTAATACTTGCTTTAAAAATGTTTATGTTTGGACTTGAGGTAGTTTCTGTGGGAATTGAGTTCCATACTTCTTGACATCTATAGGATATTGTGTCTAGTCCACATGCTACTGTATTTGGCTTATTTCTAGTGAAAGTGACCCCTCTAAGATTATAAGGTGATTCATTTATGCTAAAAATCTCTTCCATGAATCTTGGGTTTTCATGATGAATGGTTTTGTAAATTTCTGTTGCAAGTTGTTTTAAGTTTCTTGTATGGTTGGTAACTGTGTTGTCTTCAAGCAGTAGTTGTTCAAAGTTTGATGAAAAGTCATACCTGATACTGCCTTCCTTCTAAAAAGAAGATTCCGGCAGGGGTATCTTTCGGAACTATCCCGTAACAAACAAAGAAACTAGGAACTTTCTATCGCAACAATAAAGCAACAGGTGGTGGCTCACGTAATACAACTGACGAACATGAAAGAAGAAGAGCGAGCGCCATAAAGTGAAAGAACAACGCCTGGGATTTTAGGCCAGTCCTTGCACACCCTTCACTCCGTCCTTCGTGTGTCATCCTTGGTGACTCCACAACACAAGTCGCTTTTTGCATGGCCATGTAAAGTAGCGTAATACATCAGACAGTACTCACCGTTTCTTGTGAAAAAGAATTTTATCAGCCAAGTACACAGACAAATGTAGCGTAGAATAACCCTTATGTGACATAAGTTAAACCTGGCATTGGAATTGGGGGAATTTCCCTTCCGCGGAGCCTCGGAGCGCACCCAGGTTGGAAAACATGTATGAATTTCCCTACGCGTAGCTGCGAGCGGCTTGACTTGGCAAGGTGCGAGCTGCGAGCGGATCCAAAAATCGGATGCGAGCTGCGAGTTAAATTGAAATTAATGCGATAAGTGAGGAAACACTGGATTTTATATACATATGGAATAAATAGATTCGTTTCCAACCACACTGAATTCCACGTTCGTTGTTTCTTGCACACATACAAGGAGATTGTCTGCTTTCTGCTTCCGTTGTTGAACATGTTGTTCATCACAATTCAATTCAATTGCATAAAAGCGGCAAAACCAAGGAAGTGAGGAAGTTGGTTTAGCAAAGCCCACGTGGTCGCGGAAGGAAACTTTATTCTAAATTTTGTCCTCAACTTCGGATCATTGCAGAGACACGTACAGGTAAGTAGTTTTTCTTTTTATTGACTTTTTTCCTTCCTAATGTAATTTCTTTATTAATGAATAAGTTGCAACTTAATTCATCCATTTAAACGAAGAATCATAATGAATAAATATCGATGAATGCAATATTTAGTTTAGTATTACAATTCCGATTTTCGATGAAATATCATATCGAAGGATTAATACTTGGCCTATTTTTCGTTTAGTATTACAATTTGGACCTTCGATCCAATTTTCGACGAATCCAAGATCTGAGTTTACCCCTTCAAAACCCACTTGTAAAACTGAATGTGACCTGATTTCGTCTCCAGTGAAGAATTGTGTTTAAAGGATTTATCTTTCTTAGGCCACACTGGCAATTATGGGAATTTGAGCATGTCAGGCGACGCAAGTTCCTCTGAAACGGCTTCAGCAGCAGGTACAAAGATAAACCAACATGTTAAGAAACTTTTACTTATCATTTAAAATCACGGAGAAATGCTAATGTTGTGAATTCCATTCTCAGGGGCAGAAAGTAATCTTGGTGTGCAGACTGTCGGACTGGACGGACGCAGGCCAGAGTTTTTAAAGCTTGCGAAGTCATATATACTCTATAGTCCGGAATAGATAGGGTGGGTGGAAGTTTTTTGGCAAAATGATAAACGGAGATGACAAAATGGGGTGGAAATTTGATCTGCAGTTCGGAATCGAGATGAGACGCACTTGTTGTTTTCACTATAAAAGTGATTTAAAAGTCGTAGAAACCAATACAAATCAAACTGCCGTCGGAGTCACATTTCAGGAAAAATGAGATTTACATTTCACAAAACTCGATGTTAATCATACACTGGATTAAAGATATCCTGGGTTGACTTTTTTTAGAAAAAATGATAATCAGGGGAGTCGTTTATTGCGGACTCGAGAGGAGTAATATATTTGAAAACCATTTTGCGGGTACCCCCATTGTGGCCTGACAAGGGGTTCCAATCAGGTTTAAAGAGAGCTAAAGCAAAAATGTTGCAAAATACCCTCAAATGGTAGTTTAATGTTGCTAAGACCCTCAAGTAATACTTCATGGACTTAAAACTGAAACATTTGGTAGCATCTAGTGATGAAAATTTTCTGCAGTTTTTCATAATTGATGATTAATTATTAATCATTAAAAACTGATGGAACGAAGGGAGAAAACTTCAAATCCATTTGTGATTTTTGCCGTAGCAACCAAGCTAGCATGCGGAGGAGCATACCAAGTTGAAATCCTATAATTGGCCAGGAATCTTAGAACACCCCAATTGGTAGTGTGCGCCATTTGGTAGCCATTTAGTAAGAGCCTCAAACCGACTGGACCCCTTGTTAGGCCATAGTGGGAGTACCACCGGGGGATAAAGAGCTACACCAAAATTGCATACAAAATGTGCAGAATATAAAAATGTTGTTTGGCTCATTAATGATCAACAGCTCAGTGTATCTTGTGAAGTGACAAGAAATTCAGCCTCTGAGATCACCTAAAAATTAAACGGCGGCATGTTTCCTTTATCATATTACTCAGAAAGTACTTTTATAATGTCTAACCATTGGAAAGGCTTCAAAAGACCTTGTTGTGACACAGGTCTGATAATTTTAAGGAATTTCTAGTCTTGGCCCAAAATCTTAGTTTCTTATGCAAAATACGTGTATTTTAAGAAAAATAGAAATGCAATTCATTTTCATTACAGCACCTTGGTGGTTGAACTCAAAGCAGAGTAGCAAATCAAACTCAAAATCAAAAAAAGGGGCCAATGCTAAACAACTGTTTTGTAAAGAGTGTCTCTTGGGTAATAGAAAATATTACACTATTTCAAATGGAATGCCCTCAGACATTGAGAGACATCGGAAATCAAAACAACATTCAGAGGCTACAATAACAACTGTTTTGAGTACGTCTGAGGAAGGCCATGATCTCCTTGAGAGGAAGAGATCAGCAACTGGAGCAAAAAACGACCATCAAACGATGAATCCATCGGTGTGTCACCACCTAAGCAAGCTAGAATTGATGTGGAAGTGGAAAATGTGGAAGAAAGTCAATACCCACAGGATAAAGGAGGCATCTCAGCAGATGTGGAAAATCCATCACAAAGAGAGGACACCCAAGAAGGAAATGGTTTGCTCATAGACGATAATACCATCTATGATAGCATTAACGATGTGCTAGATACAGTTACCTCTGGATCCGAATCCGAACTAGAAATGATATCCCACAGCAAAAGCCAAAGTAATATCAAGGATTTTTTAGCTCCACAAGGTAAAAACATCAAACATAACATCTGCGTTAACAAGAAATCAGACATGCAGACAGAAGAAGGAAGCAACATAACAGCAGCCAAGAGTTCTATTACTTTGCCACACCAAAGCAATGAAAAGACGGCTGCACCTGACGTCCCATCAGCAACGGCTATTGCAACAGAAGTCGTAAAACTAATGAAAGAGATGAAATTAGCTGATGAATGTGAAGAGCAACCAAAGAAACTCTTAGATAAACATCAGATTGCCAATGATCTTGACCAGTGGAGAAGAATTGGAAATATAACCGACCTGGTACACAAAGTGCCATGTTTAGAATTCTTCTATGATGAAGTTATGTCTGAAAGCGTAATACGTTGTGGAGTCTGTTTCAAAGCTTTTTTAGGCAATGAAAGAAGGATAAAAGATTTGTCACCATATGAAATTGCTCGGAAAGAGAATCCATCAGGTCATGGAGATCCCATCTCAGGACTATGGTATGGAACGGAGAAGACAGAGCTATACCTGAAGGGTGGAAATTCTTCTTGGAGATTGTTAAAGTCACTTCTGAGATCGCACTTGTTAGGCATCTCAACATCGAGCCATGGAAGACAGCATTACCTAGCTATGAAGAAACTGGAGGAAGAAACTGAGCGTAAGAGAAAAGCACTAGAAATATCAAAGAACCTCGTTAAGTGCATGGTGACAGATGTTAAGCTTAAAGCAGCTTCAACACACTATGAGACACTAGTTGCCTTTTTGGATGACTGTGGTGTTGACACTGGGCAGCGGCAGCACAGTCGAAAACAAATGCTGCCATTGCTCGTTGCTGCAGAAAGCTTCCTTGATGAGCAAACATCAAATGTTCTTAAAACAGAGCTCCAGTGCACTCGAATGTATCCTCATTTCTTTGGCGTGTTGGATAAGGGCACTGTCAATAGACGAACAAGCCAAGCATCATACATTGTCTTTATGTACGATGGAAAACGCCGTGCCTATCCTGTTGGTGCTCCACTTGTGTACTCAGCATCTGATGAAGAATCATCTGGTTCAGACGAGGATGAAAGCCTCGATGAAAGCCTTGCAGATGAAAAGGACCAAGCAGGATTTCCAGAAGTTAGTGGTGGAAGTGCTGCAGACCTTGCCACTAACTTGCTGAACACAATAAAGCTGAAGCTGAACCTCGACCAACAAGATCTTACAAGATATTGTGGAACATCCGCTGATGGACCTTATCAAGCACATGATTTCAGCTTTACAATACGTGAAGAAACAGGCCGACTCAGAATTCCAGAGGAATTGCAGTTCTGCCAGGCAGTTATTTGGGACGCAACCCATTTATTAAACTTAGCAGCAACAGACATCAGAGATGGCAAGTTTGGAAACAGCAAAGTATTCTTCAATAATTTCATCAAGAGAGCAAATGAATTCAATCACATGATGGCAAGAGGAAAAGGCTTCGCACAACTTGAAATCAGTGCCAAGAGCAGCTCAAAACGTGCTTCAGTCATTGTTCCATTTGCTGCTCAACGTTTTTTGAGCTCTGCAGTTGGTCAATGGAAATCAATTGAAGCAGCATTCCCCGTATTGAGGAAGTCTTTCCAGACCATTCATTCTAATGCTGATGATGATTTCCCATTACAGTACAGAATGTTCGGCCAAGATTTTGTCGCAGATCTGCTTGGCTTGTTAGACATCACCACTCCACTCTGTGAGTTAATGGTGTTGTCACAAAGTGTAGATTTCCTTCATTGGAAAATTGTGTTTTGGGGGCAACGAATGCTCCATTGGATGGAAATAATAGTTGATAATCTTGCAGATATGCCACGCTACAAGAAGCATTTGCAAGATCTGAGCAACTATTTGTTTCAAGAAGTTGAGCTCTTTGAGGGTTGGCATTTGCTGAGCCAAGATAAAGTGGTGCATCCTGATCATGGTGAAGAACCAAAGTATACCTGGATTGAAAGACCATTAGATCAATCCATGAAGGAATTGCAAGAGTTTGCAATCGATTTGAAAGATTCAGCAGAGAACAGATTAGGCAATGGTACAGCAGAAGTCTCAAGACTGCTGGCTAGATGCTTTGACTTCGAGGAGCTGCTGGTCGCGCTTGCAGGAAAAAGATGCTCCGAAACGGCAATAGGCTGTGTTAAAGATAGAGCAAGGTATCTCGCCATGGGAAGGAAGGATTTCAAAATTTGGTTCAAATATGTAATTTCACTCCCACATGTTCAGAGAAAGAAAGCTGAATTACATTACCTTGATGAAAGCTGTTCAGATGCCTTGTACCATTGCTTTAAAGAATGCCTGTGTGAGATGTTTTGGGGTAACCTTCAAGAGTACGGTGCTGCATGTATGCAGTCGTCTGGAAAGCACCTAACACAGCATTTCACCTCATTGGAAAGAGATAGCTCTGTTGGTATTCGCCAAACGTTTACCTTGACTCTCCTTGACGGAAAGAAAGTTAAGGCAGTATTAGATGAACCAATGCTAATAGAGAAACTGTATACAGTTGAAAGCATCTACACAAAGCTTGGTCCCGAATTCATGTTGTCGCTGGACATTGCAATCGCCTCTGGAGGCAGTGAAGCTATAGCAGAAAGTTTTTATGCAGTTATGGATACACAACGCCAGCGATGCCACCAATCCAACAAGATAATGGAGTTGCGAACAAAAATTGATTGGTTGGTGCCGTACATCGGCAACTGCACAGACAACCTGGTAGAAGGCATTGCACAGAAGTATTTGCAAAGACACAGTTCGCCCCTGCTCCGAGATCCAAGATCGATCAGGAACTTTTTTAGAAGAGGCAGAAAATCTAAAGTTATTGATAGAATAAAGAACATGCCAGTAAAATACCCCTATCTCCTGTGAGATTCGACTATCTTTCAGTTTGTAGCACATAAATGTCATAAAGTTTGACTGATATCCTGAACAAAATGCACGATGTTTTGTTAAGTCTGAATAAAAGACATTGCTTGCTTTCTCTGTCATAACCATCTCTTGAATGTTGAACCAAATCAAATTTTGATCAAAAGTCTGCAAAATAAAGCAAAGGGTGTATCACTCCTTAGAAAAGTGTACAAGATTTATCATAGTGGTTTTTGACTCAGAGTCAACGGTGTACAGTAGTGGGCAAAATTCTCGTGCTGTGTGCAGTGTGGACAACGGGTGTAATTTACGGAATCCAGAACTGGGGAACTTAGTATCAGAGAGTTCGCTCCCACCCTCAAAAGTTTGCCAAGTTGCTTAGGCCAAGCATCCAAACGCTGTTGGGAAATCGCAGATTCTTCTGTTTTCTCCTAATTAGATATGAAAATATACGCTTGTTAGAAAACAACTTCCAGTATGATCAAGGGAATAATATGTTTCAAAAGACTTCACACTTCGTTTTGTTTATGATTGTCATAGATGAAATAAGAGCACTATTTTATCTTGCTAAGACAGGTTTTCCTAGGGCTCTTTGAGTCCCCCCAAGGGCTCTTTAAAGAAGAAGGAAAGGAATATCACCGCAGACAAACGAGCGCGAAGCGCGAGGAAAATTTTTTGAGGTGCGAGTGAGGCTCATTTTGGATGCGAGTGGGAAAGCTCACATCGCTGCGTAGCAGCGAGCGAGTGCAGGTTTTCCAACCTGGGAGCGCACACATTGTTGTTTTGAACACCGTTTTAAAAATGTTCTTTTATAAAGAAACTGGTTCATAAAGATCTAGTGAACTTTTGTTTTTGAGTGAGCTCAAATGAAGATGAACTCTCCTTGCTAAAAATTGTGCTGCTTGTCAAGAAACAAATGTGTGGCAGTGGCAGAAAACTACAGGGTGCATCCAAATACTGTATAAGAAACGAATTAAGAAACTTTGAGTACTAAAATGCTGAAATTTTCCATTTGAAATTGAGAAACTTTAGTACTAGGGGCTTATCCAAGTTTCTTATAAAAGAAAAAACATTTAGTATAACAACGTGTAGAATGATATAATTATGAAATTGAAATTTTTGTGATATTTCATCAGCATCAATAGTTCCATTCATCATCAGGAAGGGTGAATCTTGTTTTTTATAATAGGTAATAACAGGGACATAGGAAGTATCTCAAATTTGAGGGGCACGGCACTTCGAGGGCACTTTTTCCTTAAATCAAAAGGGGGCATTTTTAAGATTGAAAAGGGCACTTCTTTGTTTATTGTAAAATCTTGGGGGGGCACGTTCCCCCAGTGCCCCCCGGTTCCTACGTCTATGGGTAATAATCACTGTAATCAGGACGAGTAAAACTCTTTGCTTTGACTGAGGAGAGTGTGAAATCTGCTTCAGAACTTCAGAACAGAAAATCAAACTCGCTTTGTTTTGTATGTTGGTAGCCTCTTCTTTTGTTCAAATTCACCCTTGCTGGTCCCAAGATGTTTCAGGTCGTGAGTTTTGATATTTGGGCGCTTTTCAAGATAAAAGTTCTATGGAACGTCACATTCAAGCAAGAAAACAAAACTAACAAGGTCGGGCAAAGGGGGGGCAAAGGTCAGTCGTCGGGCCAGGATATCACCTTCACCATTCCAGTGCTCGAGCTAATGGACCGTGCAAAGTTTATTTTTGGCCTTTGCAAAACGCAACGGGGCAACTTTTTTGGGCTGTGCACAACTGGGTCAACACTTCCTTTTATAAAGGAGTGTACGGGGCAGAAATATTTTATAATCTCAAAGCTCAATATGAAATTTCCTGAAATTTGTTAATTTTAAGGACAAATTGTAAATCATGCAAGATGAGAAATGTTTGCGAGGCTGTTTACAAAAGGCCACAAAATTTCCGTTATGTTTCGTCATGTTTCGTCATGTTTTGTTTCGTCATGTTTCGTCATGTTTCCTGGTCCCTGGCTATGTTTCGTCATGTCCCGGGGGCACTACATATATTTCGGGTACGGGGACGTGCCATCGGGAAGGGTATCTATTTTCTAGATATTGGTTTAAAGAACGGTATCAATTTTCACAATTTTGGTATAAGGAACGGTACCTATTTTCAAGATTTTTAGATGAAATATATAAGGTCAGATATACTTTTTCGAAAAATTGGTATAAGGAATGGGTATGTTGTTAAAGCCTCGATGGCACGTCCCCGACGAAAATCTGGTCAAGTGCACCCCCCGGGCGTCATGTCATGTTTCTCCAAAATACCTTGGGGAATATCTTAGTCCCTGTGTGATGATAGAAAACTGGCAAGAATTTTTTGTCAAAATGCATTCGTCTGCAGCCCTTATAAAAGATAAAAACATATAACAGCAACCTGTTCTCAATTTCGGAGCAGTTACCAGTTACTTAAACGTGACAGTAAGTCAGGTTTTTTTTAGATAGGAGAATGTATGTGTTTCATAGACGTAGGAACCGGGGGGGCACTTGAGGCACGTGCCCCCAAGATTTGCAATAAACAAAGAAGTGCCCTTTTTATTTCTGGAAAGTGCTCCCTTTCTCTTAAGAAAAAGGTGCCCTCGAAGTGTCGTGCCCCTCCAAGTTTGAAATGCTTCCTACGTCCCTGATGTGTTTCCTTTTTTCTATTCATGATAAAAATGTTTCCACTTTTCAAAAATGTTCCCGAGTTTTGTTGGATCAGTTTTCAGTAAATTTCTAAGGAACCCCAGATTAGAAGAAAAATATTTTGTTCAAGAAATTAGTTTCTTTCTTTCACATATCATTGTGTGTTGTTTTTTCCTCTCGTTTACATTCACAGCCAATCCGTGTGATGTGTGAAATAAAAAATTTCGAAAAGACCACAGGAACAGGAAACAAGGGAGCGAAAAGTAAAGCGAGCCTAGCCTCGTTTCGATATATCATTGACGGAATTGAGTGGAGGAAATGCAAAAAAATATTAAAAAAATATTGAAAAAAAATTAAACTGATTTTCGTTTTCTCCATGGAAGGCCTGGTCATTCGGTTTGCATTCAAAAGGCATGGAAGAAGAATGAACGCAACAGGATACAGTATGGAAAGGAATTATGTGTTCCGTTCATGTCAAGACATACGATTCCTGATGGTTAGAGCAGAAAATGGCGGACGGCCGGCCGTTCCCACGATATGCCCCCGAAAGAGCTGTTGTTGTGAGAGGTGTGGTGGTGGTGTGGTATGTTGTGAGGTACCTAGTCGTAGTACCATACAAACCTGGACGTCCAGGAAACAATGAACCAATGAACGTCCAGAATGTTGATGGCAAAGGGGAAAACCCATATTTTCCTCAATAAAAATTTTTCACCCGCATCCTTCGGCCTTTTTATTGGCTCACCTTCTTGCTTTGCTGGGGAGCCAAGCGCTCTAAATGGCATCGAGAATCTTGTTTCTGGTGGCCACCATAGCAGTCACTGTGATCAATGGAAATAAGGTGCCAACATGCCTAAAGCTCAAGAACAATGCTCCTGGCATTTCTTATCAGGGGGAAAAATTGTATTGCTATGCCCCTGCCGACGGGACTTATATATGTGATAATTTAGGGTTGCACTCATATCAAGTCAAAGAGCTTGACAAATGCACCCGTTGTTGCCTTGTCACACCAACAAACCGGCCGTTAACCACGCGACCTACAGGTAAGTCTGAACTGATTCAAATTCATAACGTCTTATGCCTAGCCTAAACCAAGAAATTCAGTTTCAAGGCACAAAATGTGATAAAATCACGATAAACGATGAAAATTTTGGTATGGTCCAAAATTCTCTAAATGTGGGTCATTTTTTGGCAGATGAGGCTGAAATCAGCAAATTTGTTTCAATTGGTAGTTTCCACCAAGTTTTATCATGAAATTGGGTACAAAGGCAAAGTTTGGCAGTTATAAATCAAATTAAAATAAGGTCACAAACAAACAAGCAAACAGAAGTGGGTTAGCTGCCCAAGTCCTGTATCCCTTGGACAATATCCACTCATTGTTCACTGCCTATATTTCCTTGATCCCGTTGATCCATGTCAAAATAAAACTAAAGCTAATCATATTCTTCTTTAGATATCTTACAGGAAATTGTAACTTACAGAAAGAAAAGGTAACAGAAAACTAAATCAACTTTTAAGAAAATTTATTTCAATTATATAACAAAAGTCATGTAGTTAAAAAGGATACTAAACAACCTTGACAGTAGATGAGTAAAAATTGTTTATAAAGAACAAAAAAGACTTGGAATGATTAAATCTTGGCATCAGCACTAAGGAACATAGTTATGCCCCTGCAGAAGTAACTATGTTCCTTAGTGGTGACATACCATGGAATAGACTTGGAGCAAGTCAAGAAAAAGTATGGACCATGATTCAAAACTTTAGAATGTGCATTATCAAAAACTAAATTACACCTGATTTGAAACTTGCATTTTGGATTCAAAGATTATCTGCAGAAGCAACATCAGATCCCTTGATCCTCAAACTAATAAGACTGCATTCACACAATTCCAGCACATTTTGAGACTGGTCGAAACTGGTGAAAAAAGTGACTGATAGGCCTCCTATTCACATGAAAGTGGCACATTTTTTGCAGGCAGATTTTGAAAATATTAATTTTTGAAAATAGAACCCTAACAAGCATGTTTTGAAACTGGCATCATGTGAACACTTGAAAATGATGAAAAGATGAAAAGAGAACATTTCTTGACGCTTTCAAAATGAGGCTAAATGGTTGTATATACATAGGTACATCTTTTGCCATCAAAATCTTGCAATGAGTATGAGTTTGTTTACCATCAGATTTCCTACTGTTTCCAAATTGTTCCACCTTCATGTGAATGCTGCAGTCTAAACATGCTAGATCTAAAGGCAAACTACACGGTAGAGTATCTATGGGAGTACAAGAAATGTGAAAAAAAATTATATAACAGAGACGTTCTGATGTCCTGTTTATAGCTGATCTTTTCCTCCACTTTATAAAGAGACAATTAGATTGGTGTATGAATCTTTATTGAGCATATTGTTTTCTATTATTCATCTATAGCATCAAAAACATGGATCTATGTGGTCGTTGGTGTGCTTGGTGGAGTTGCAGCTGTTACAGCTGTTACAGCTGCAGCCTTAGTCACTTATCGCAAAGTTAAAGGTTAGTACATACCTGACTGTACAATGATAAAGTATGTCACAGACCTTGTACACATGTTAACATATGACAAATTTTGTCAAAATTTCTCAAGAATTCTTAACAATTTTTCAATTTTAGAATTCTTGAGTCATATAAGATTGTCAGTTTTAAAGAAATTCTTGAGAAAGAGGATTCTAAAATTTTGCCCAAACTTGATGTCTAATTTCTGTCCTTATAAAGGCCTAATAAAATTGTGCAGCAAATTTCTGAGTTTTTTGAAGATATAGCTCAGTGTATAATTTACAGGTTTTGTGCTAAATCATGGTCTTGACTCTGGCTAAATGTAACAATGATCACTGGAAATTATGTGAAAAATGTGTTTCTGAGGTGATTGATTTCTAAGTCCTTTGTGGTAAAAACTTATTTCTTGTTCAATTTTTGCCCTCCCCCTGAGACACTCCATGGTATTTCCACAATGAGATAATCCCAGCCCCCCCCCCCCCCCGGATGTGCCTGCCAATAGGGTGTCATCTTTGGCTGAAAATTCTTGGACAGGTTATACCTTTTTCATCTTTCTTCCGGGACAGGGTTATACTTTTGTGTCGTTATTCCCACCCAGCCCCAAGGCATTCAGTTTTTGCCCGGTATTACTAAACGGCGGAATCACCCAGAGCCAGCCAGAGCCATCCAAAACACACCTGAGCCAGCCAGAGCCAGCCAGAGCCAGCTAAAAGCTACCTTGTGCAACATTTTATTATAGCATGGTGGGGGGGGGGATCTTCTGGGAGGTTTGGTAGTTTATGTGTGCCTTTGAGAATTCAGCGTTTGTACCTTTAACCAGGGCAGCATTTTAAAAATATAACAAATTTAGCAACATGACTCAGTAAAACAGGGCAAAATTTTCTAGAAAAATCATGACAACAGAGCTAAGCAATTGCTAACACTTTTGCTAACATTGCTAACATTTGCATTGCTAACATGAATTGCTAACATTTACCCATAGCAAACAGCTATGGCAAATCTCCCTAAAACAGATGGGCAAGTGATGGACATGCCCCCTCTTAGAAGTTACCCCCTGGTACGGCATGTCGGAATGTTAAGTTCGATCAAGCTGTTAAAGATCAAGCGTGATTGATATCACTCAACAAATGATGATGCTTCTTCCTGAAATGTGATCAATATGATTCAAGTAAAATATCTTACTGGTAGGCATAGGCTGTGTAGGCCGTGGGCCTAAGCGCTAAGGCGCCTGCATTGTGAAATTTCAAAAAATAATTTCTTAACAAGCATCATAATTTAACAATTAAGAATGATATCAATTAGTACCGTGATAATAATAATAGTACCGTAATGATATCAGTTAAATCCGTACCGTGACATTTATAAACCAGATGCTGTCTCTCTAAAAATCTTTCAGAAAGCACTTGAAGACAACCTAAAACAACTATCTGGTTCAGACAGTTACAAAACAGACACAGTTGATAAAGCCATCTCAAATCTAACATCAATCATTACCGAAACAGCTAATAAAACAATAAAAAGAGGTAGATTTAAATTAAAAAAGGTTAAGCTTGTCAAAAATAAAAGGCCTTGGTTTGATAATGAATGCCGTTCTCAAAAGAGTAGACTCAATAAAGCGCGCAAAGAGCTACATGACAAGCCTTTTGACAGAAATATCCTTTCTAACTATTTGTTTATCCGCAAAGCATACAAGAGAAGTCTAAAAAGAGCTGAGCATCTTTACAAGATGGGGCTAAGAGACAAACTAAATGCCCTCAACACTAATGAACCACGAAAATATTGGCAATTCATCAAGAAAATGCGAGCTTGGGGTACCGGAAAAGACTCTAACGATGAAATACAACCATCTAAGTGGACATCCTATTTTCAGAGTCTGTTTGGTATTGATAATGATGACAGCAGAACTCATCTTCCTGATAATAGTAGCCTTAAAAATCCTGTCTTCAATAAACTTGACTTTTCTATTAAGTGTGAAGAAATTTCAAAGGCTATTAAGTGTTTGAAAACATCTAAAGCTGCAGGATTTGACAATATTCTCAATGAATTCCTAATTTCTGGCAAGGAAAGTCTCCTACAGCCTCTTTGCATAATCTTCAATCGCATCTTTACGTCACATACTTACCCTTCAATGTGGTCAATTAACTTTCTCAGACCTGTACATAAGAGGGATGACAGAAAAGACCCTGATAATTATAGGGGTATAGCTGTTGGATCTTGTTTGGGCAAACTTTACAGCTATGTTCTTCTAAACAGATTAGAACTACATATTAAAGAACACGATCTTATAAAAAACAACCAAATTGGATTTATGAAAGGGAAACAACCAGCAGATCACATGTTTGTACTTAAATCGCTGGTAGACAACATTGTCAAATACAAAAAGAAACGGATGTATGCTGCATTTGTGGATTTCAAAAAAGCTTATGACACCATAAATCGGGGAAAACTCTTCCTTAAATTAAGGCAAGCAAAAGTTGGTGACACTTTTCTTAATAGCTTAAAATCCATGTATAGCTCAGTCAAGTACTGTGTAAAACTAACAAATGGCTATACAAACCCCATATCCAGTGACAAGGGACTTAAACAAGGCTGCGTTCTAAGCCCAATGCTCTTCAATTTATTCATCGATGACATTGGTAATATTTTTGACAAAACTTGCTGCCCAGTAGCTCTTGGGGACATAGAACTTAACCACCTCCTATATGCTGATGACCTTATTCTCCTCTCCACATCACCCGAGGGCCTCCAGAATTGTTTAAATGCCCTTGGAACTTACTCTCAACAGTGGGACCTAACTGTAAGTATTAAAAAGAGTAAAACAATGGTCTTTAACCCATTGGGCAAATTGATCACCGATAACACATTCTCATACCTTGGCAAACCGCTTGAAATGGTTAAAGAGTTCAGCTATCTTGGCATTGCGTTCTCTATGAGTGGCTCTTTCTCTAACGCTATCCAAACGCTCAAAGATAAAGCAAACAAGGCAATGTACCCTCTCGTAGACACTGTCTTCAAATTTAGCCTAGGAGTACCAACTTCTATGAATCTATTTGAAAAACTTATACAACCTGTTGTATTGTATGGCAGTGAAATATGGGGTGCACTTTCTCATCACCAATTAAGTTCTATTTTTTAAAGACCCTAATCTCCTCTGCAAATACTTATTAGATTCAACCACTGAAAAGCCTAAATTAAAATTTTCGAAACTAATTCTTGGCTTAAAGCGAAACACCTCAACCTTAGCTGTATATGGTGATTTAGGTGCCATCCCTTCAACGTTAAGCAGCATTCTACGAGTTATAAAGTTTTGGCACAGAATTACGCAATTAGACGATAATACCTTGGTTAAAAAGGCATTCATAGATATTACATCTCTACCAGATAATTTATCAAACTGGTTAAACACTGTTAAAACAACACTGAATCTACTTGGCTTATCATCAATTTGGAATAACCCTTCCAGTTTCTCCGAAAAGGAAGTATGTAGAAAGTTAAAGAACGAATCAGCAGCACTTTTTAAGAAATTTTGGCATTCTGAAGTTTCTTTAGCCAGTTTGAACTCTGATCGCAACAGTAAACTACGTACTTATAAGAAATTTAAATCTAATTTTAAACTAGAAACCTTTTTGACTACAGACCTAACTTTCGAACATCGAAAAGTGCTGAGTAAGTTTAGATGTAGTGACCATGCACTTTTGATTGAGGTGGGAAGGCACAGAGGCCTACAAGTGGAACAACGTCTCTGCAAAATGTGCCACTTAAACCTAGTCGAAGACGAATTTCACTTTTTGATGATATGCCCAGCGTATGATAATTTAAGAGCTGTCCTACTGTCAGCTGCAAATGTCATGCTCTTGGACCCAAAGATACAATTTTCCACTATTATGAGGAGTGAAAACACTATAGTTGTTAGACGCCTAGCTCAGTTTATCATGGATGCGAACAAACTGAGGGATTCACTTGAAACTGCGATCTAGATCAAGCCTGGATATACCAAGACACCTTATCGTACCCTTTCTTAGTCGTTTGTCATTTTACATTTCACCGCAGTTCCATTTTATTCATTCTAGTTCTTTTTCTTTCTTCCTTTTTTAGTTCATTATTGATATTGTAGGTGTGTTAAGTCTTATTGCGTTATGTTCTTTTTGCTTAGCTTAGTTTTGTTTGATGTTTTTTAGCAGCCATGCCTGTAAATAGGTAGCGTATATGCTATGATGATGAGTACCTCATCTTTGTCTAATAAGAGAAGTAGTGTTTGTTTCGATATAGGGGCTGTGCCATCTCCTTCAATCTTCACAGCTCTCAACTGACAACTGTAACTTTCCGCCATGTTGTGCCATGTGTTAGAAATGTTGCGCAAGGTACCTTACAGCTGGCTCTGGCTGACTCTGGATGGCTCTGGCTGGCTCAGGTGTGTTTTGGATGGCTCTGGCTGGCTCTGGCTGGCTCTGGGTGATTCCGCCGTTTAGTAATACCTGTTTTCCAGTCAAATAAGATACCCAAGGCAGATGTTTAGGTACTCTTTTCTCTTGATGTAACTCAATCTTGCTATGAGCAACCTTTGTTTGCACCTTGCTTTGTTTTTATGACTTGACCAATTGAATTGCTGTCAATTTAACTTGTCAGAATACAATGGAAAATATTACATATCTATAGAATATGAATTTAGAATGAAGACAGGGAAAGAAGGAGAAACACCTCTAAGCCGAGATAGCGTATGGCCGCATTAAAAGGGGTCTAGCATTTCAGCCTTAATTTGGATACAGAATATGGTTCTTGCAAGAAACTCAGTGTCGTACAGGGTTTTCCTATTGCTACGTGATTGTGGAAAATTGGAATTTTAAAGGAGTGGTTTACTGTTTTTCGCTTACTTTGTATTTACTAGATAACTGTTACCCAACTGTTATGATCGATCAGATTTTCGCTTAGCTGTAAAAGTACGGTCGTCGCAATTTGTAGATTTACATAAACTGCCTCTGGATTCCTACTTTACATAAAATAGCTAGCCATCCTAGAAGAATATTTATCGCACTAAAGAAACCGACCGTTGCGGTTTATGAGAAAAAATGGCTCGCAATTCACAGGTAAGAGCGCACATTTTGGCGATTTTGCGGTATTGACGCACCCTATGATAGACCCCCTGAAAAAGGTTCAAGAGAAGACATGTTTCTTTAGTGGTTCCTTTGAAAAGTAAAATTGTTCCATTAAAAAAACTGTGCTTTTTTAGGCTCCCGTGCTGCTGAAGTTGCAGGAACAGGAGCAGGAGGAGATGTCGAAGGAGCAGGAGGAGACGGTGAAAGAGCAGGAGGAGACGTTGAACAAGCAAAAAATGAAGAGGAAGTACCCCTTGGGGGTATTCAGCCTTCTGATATGGATGAAAGTAAGCCGCTTGCAGCTTGAAGTTTGCTTGTTTCTTGTCTTTATTACAGTATTTTATTTATTTAGTTGAGGCTTGGTTTATGTGTCGCATTTTAGTCGCGTCGAATTAAAATGAATTAAATGCGACTCCACACATATTTAAATGCGACCTTAGTGCGACTTCGTTTTATACGTCGAATTATTGTGCACTACACAAGTTTACTTAGAAAAGGAAAGGAACGAATTCGAAAGCAGTGGATTCACAGTTATTTACAATGTATAATGTCTAGGCCCAAGAAACTGATCTTGTTCTTCGTTGAAACCTTTGAAAAAGGATACACACACAAACTGACAGGAATCAATTGCGAAGGTGGGCAATTGAATTCTTATAAACAAAAGCAAACATTCCCAGAACAATAGCGAACATTCTCAGAACAATAGCGAACATTCTCAGAACAATAGCGCACATCTAAATGCGACGTATAAAACCGTTTGGTCGCATTTGGTCGCAGAGAAGGCGGGTGTGCACTCCAAGAAATGATTTTTCACCCGCCGTTAGAAATTTTCCCTCCAAATCCTGGCAGCCTTTGGAAAAATTAGGCGAAAAGAATACTCCAAAACGTTAAAAAACACACGAGAAAGTGACGAAATAACCACTCACTCAAACAAAATGCCCTTTCTGACAACCAGCTCTAGAATAATTGTATTCTCTTGATACCCGGGTTTAGAAATTTTAGGTGAAAACGATACCCGGGAAGGAGTGCACATCCCGTCAGCAATATTCAATCTTGTCCCCCGGGGACAAGAGCCCTAATGGCAAGGGCCACCCACTGGGCAAACGCTCACTGCACCGCTGCAGCCAACCAGTGGGTCCGCCCCCTACTGGGTCTTCTTATTTACAAGCTATCTTACAGTGTTGATTATAATTCATTTATTTATTTAGGAAATGTTCAAATTCGCTATGTTTGAATGCTCTGCGAAATCGTTGCTCACATTTGAGATTCAACAACGCGGACCGGACTCTGCGCGGACACATGTCTGCGTTTTAGACCCGGCTGTCATTCCAGGGCTGTTGCAAGAGGGTGGAGATTTGAGTGAGGGGTGTACTTGAACACCGAAAAAGCGTAGATACTTCAACATTAGATTTTAGAGATGAGATTTTTGAGGAAGTGTCTTCAAAACAAAGCACTGCCAAAGCAGCAAAGCAGCAAGCAGCACACGGGTTTTTTCTTTAAGTCAGATGATATGTGCCACTGTTCACCAAGTGCACTCGAGAACCGTTCAAAGTAAGCTTTTTCTGATGTTTAGACATTACTCAATTATCTTCCGAGTAATAGAGATTATTGAAGAAGAAGTATATCTAAAAAAGAATTTCCCTCATCAAAATATACATTTCTTAGTTTATATTTCCCCATCCCGAGTTTCTTAATGTTGTGGCGATCTGAGAGTCTCTCAGATCGAATAGTTGAGTTTCTAATATAAGCAGTTTCTCATTAAATACTTCGTGTTCCACGTGTCCCCACCTTTCAGCAACAGCCTTGAAATGTCGTTGTGTGGTTTAGCTGTATTTTGTGATGTGGAAGCATTACTTGAATTTAACGCAAATTCATTGAATTTCTAGTGCGTGGAAGTTTCTTTGATTGTGGAATTTTTCAATGAGCGTATCCCGAGGGGGGGGGGGGTACTTGATTGTCAAGTGATGCTGGACGTGTCACTCTGTAAAAATCTCGTTCACTTTTGGACTTGAAGTCCAGTTCACCTTTTACAAAATCCTTTTGTTTTGAAGAAAAATCAGAAATCCCTAAATAACAGAATCGTTTCAAAAGGTGATACACCTCTCAGAATTTTACACAAGGAAAATTCATCTCTTGTGATTTCGCCCGCTCGGAGGGTTCCACTGTCTCGAAACCAGGCGTCAGTTGGACTTGTCTAAGTATGAAGAGGATGTGTCCATATTGATGTAAGATTTCTTCTCAGCAATTTGCATGATGTTTTGTAACTTGTTCGTCTTCTTGCCAGATTTTTCGAAGCTTTCATTTTGATTTTCTTAAGATCGGCGAACGTCAAATAGATTTTGTGAAGAACCTAGAACCTAGTTTATATTATGCATTGGTTTATTGTAAAGTCTGTTTGACGGCCGCAAAAAATTGTGGAAGAGCCTAGAAGAAAATTCCAGAAGTTTCATAAAGAAAAATTTGCTTCACTGGTAAAGGTTTTGAAGACGCTGTCTTTACGTTTTGTTAAGCAGAATAGGAAGATAATTTTGATCAAGTTTTCATCCCATCAATCGATCCTTTCTTTCTCCTTTCACTCCTTGTCCAGAATCCGTAGTGATATCATTACGTAATCTCATCACCAGCTCGCAGAAGGATTGAAATTATTGTTTCAAATCAAATGCACAACCTAATTATAAGGCATGGCAACTCTAGAGAATCTACATACCCTGTGTTTTTGAGCATAGCATCAGGGGCGGCGCCAGCCCTGAAAAAGTGGGGTGTACAAGAGGAAGAAATGATTGCCATAGGGTATACTTAGCGTTTCTATGTCATTTGTACTTAGGAATGACTAACGACCTGATGAAGATGGGGTGGACATGTCCACCCCAGTCCACTCCATGGCGTCGCCCTTGCATAGCGTGGGGGCTGGGATCCTTGCAAAGTTTTGAAATTAGATGTATAAAATGTTATTGCCTAATTCGTTCAACTGAATATTTCGAGGGCAGCTTTCGGACGCTTTCCATAATTCCAGAAAGAATAGATTCAGCACGAAAACAAACATACAAGACCAAGTAAGGCCAATAGAAAATCACTACAAAGGCAAACACAAAGCAAGCAAGAACAACAACAACAGCAGCAATCTGGGAAACAGAAAAGATCTGGAGCTGGGTGCGAACAAGCACAAAGACAGCAGCAACAACAAAACTCGGCAACCACTGATCAAACGAACAACATAAAAGAATTGAAAGCCACGATTGTGGGTGACTCGCAAGTGAAAAGATTAGACCAGGAGAAACTTTGTAAGCAATACCGGGATGTCGAAATACTTGGACAATCAGGAAGGAGGATTACGATGTAGCAATCTGATGACGTCACAACTTCAAATCAAGAAGAAATTCTAAATGTTTATTGGAAAATAATGACGATATCAAACTACCTCGTCCCCAGGGCCTTTTGCCACCGTTCCAATATGACAAAGGCCCTGGGTACGAGGCTGGATATCAAAAATGCTTTTTCTGGAATTATGGCGAACGATCCAAAGTTCCCTCCAATCTATTCAGTTGAAAGAATTAGGCGATAACATTCTACACATTTGTTATAAACTTTTGTAAAGATTCGAGCCCTATATGCCCTCGTGCTGTACTCGGGATCTTCAATGATCTCAGATTCATGACAAGTCTCTTTGAGAAATCTGAACCAAATCCAAATACAGCAAAGTAATGAACAATGATCCTTTCGCAGCCAAACGTATTTACAACTGGAGGGTGGGGGGGGGGTACATGACTTGTGGATGGACGGAAGTCTGCCGCCCGATTGTCAGAAGGTGCCCTCTTCTTTAGGTACCAATACTTGCCTTCGTACCCATTCTTATGATGAATTTTGGCAGAAAACTACACATTTTAAAGTATTTTTCTGCGAATTTCAGTCAAACTCGCCGTTGTTTATGAAATTGCCGAAGAAGGACCCTTGTTTAGAGAATTTCGGGTCCAAAATCCCATCTATATGGGCGGCACATTCCCGCACCCTCAGCATGTTATGTACCTCCCGCGTGATTTACAAACTAGTATACAGAATGCAAAACTTGAAAGTAAAGAGGCATGAGGTAACCAAAAAGGGTAGATGTTCGTTTGCTTTAGTGCACAAATAAATATATCATGTATCTTTGATTGATTTAAAATGCATGGACATACAAAAACATAAAGAGAAACGAACCAAAATAACGAGAAGACACAAGTTTCAATACGATAAAATGACGTGTTTCTGTCTCCGCAGCAACTGCTTTAGCCCTCTGAGGTTTTAGATAAAATCTAACGACATTGACATGACAGCAACAAAATATGTTCCACCAAGTGATATGAGTCGAAGTCAGAAACGATCAGGTAATCAAACGCATGCTAACCGGTTTTGTCGTCGTTATACAGGAAAATATAAAGCCCTCGGTCTTAATACACAGACCTCCCGAGTTCGGTCTGTACTTTTAAGACCTTGGGCTTTATATTTCCTGTACAACACAAATCGGTTAGTATGCGCACCTTCCTTCAAACTTAGTCGTCTTGAATTGATCAAAGTGCTTTTGTTATTGAGGTGAATTTAGTTTCTGTGCATAAAAAATTCTGTTTCAAGAATCTTTGCACGTGGGGAATCGTTTGAATAGGCAAAAGAAAATGAAACGAGACTGCATTAGATGTCATCTGAGATTTGCGAATACGGAAAGTTACACAAAGAGAAGAGCACTACTTAGGGAGGACCGGTAGTCTATTTGGCGGAGTTTTAACTTTACGAACATAGACGTAGGAACCGGGGGCATTGGGGGCACGTGCCCCCCCCCAAGATTTTGCAATAAACAAAGTAGTGCCCTTTCTCTTTTTAGAATGTGCCCCCTTGTTCTTTAGAAAAAGTGCCCTCGAAGTGTCGTGCCCCTTCAAGTTTAAGATGCTTCCTACGTCCCTGCTTACGAAATGGTGCAGCGAATGTTCAAATTTTTGCGATGCAAAACTGAAGTACTAAGTTGTCGCAACTGGACCCTATCTAGACTTAATACATTCGTTGTATTGCTAATTCAATAAAAATGCGAAAACTTCTGCTGTTGTTGTGAAGAATGATAACTGGGACTATGCAATCAGTGAAGACCTTACTTGCCTTGTCTCTTAAAAGCTGTTGATTTGAGTTGATAGGCGTCCCGGGAGGTTGCTTACTACTCCTATTAGGGGTGGGCTCCACATAGGGGATTCTCCAAGGAGGGTGAAGTTTTGGTAAAAATGATAAAAATTGGACCTGGTGCATTAAAGCCGGTATGTGTCCTTTGTCAATGAATGATAATGAAGTAATGCAATGAAAACATTAAAATATTTCTATATACATATAAATAGTCACTTCATATTACACAATATAGTTTATCTTTAAAAATCTACAATTTGGGGATTCTTGGTAATTTGTAGTTTCATCTGCGTATCATAGGATTCCCTTGCCGCCATTTTGTGATTGTCTCTCAGTCTGTTGGTTCGAAGTGGGAATGTTGGTTAGACTTGAAAATGCTGATTGGCATCCTTCGTTGAAGTGAACTAAAAGGAGAACAAAATTATTATAATTTCAAGGTTATACTGGAAGACAATTCACGAAAAACTATAAACTGTCTCAAATTATTCACCTGCTAATAAAAACAATAGAATTGTTTTGCAAAAGAATTTTGCGTTATCGTAAATCTAAGACGATATCATATTAGAGACGGACGTTCTTCATCAAAAGGATACATGTTCCGTTTTTATAGGCTGGTCAAGCGAATTCTCAGCATTTTAAAAATTCATATTCACTTTTTTCCTGAACCATATTACTTGGGATGTACTTGAGGAATGTCTAAACATCAGGAGTTTTCAACAAACTTTCTTTAAAGTAAATCAACAGGGTGACAAGCAAAATTAGCTAAGGGGACTGGGTAATCTAAATGTAACCTATTGTATTTGATGTTTTCTATCTATGAAACAAAAGGAGGATAAGTGGCGCCTGCGCTTCTGTTGTGCTATGTTTAGATTATGTCATCTCCGTTCATATGTTGACGAGGGCATAGAAAGCAAAGTTGAAGACTGTTACGGAACTCATATGAAACTTTGAATACTGAAAATCTATCTGGTGATTTTTAAAAACTTTCGATACTGGCATAAATTTATGGCAGCTCGTCGTTGTTGCTTCAGTGTCGAGTGTTGGACAACAAACAACAACAGCAACAACATGTTAGTGTTGCTGCTGTTGCTTAAATGTTGCTGTGGCATTGTAAGTGCAGTAAAACAACGAAACTACAACAGCAGCATTAAGTCTACTTGATACGCATACCTTTGACTTCTTTCGGAGATTTGCGTTCATCGTTCTCCAAAATTTCTGTTGATTTTTCCACTTTCTTGCAACTTTTGATGGCTTTGTATGTGAAGCCCATTTGTTTGAAGGATAATGCAACATCGAAGCAAATCATGAGGACGACAAACTCTCCGATTAAAATGTAGATCCAGAATGTTGTGCTTCCTACGAAAGGCTCTGTAGGAAAAAATGACTGAGAGTTAGCTTTGCTGCGATGAAAATCTTTGAGATGATATTGAAAAGAGAGAAAATGATGCAGAGTTTTTCAATCGAAAAGTTTTTTACTTCAGTCGATAAATCCAAACGTGTGAAGAACAGACTTGTCTTATAAAGTTGTATCAACTTTTTTTATCCGCACAATTGATAACAGCAACGAAACATGGCAAGGCAAGGCAAGGCAAGGCAAGGCAAGGCAGTATAACACACAACGCGATCATGGCATGACATGAAATAACATGACATGACATGAAGCGAAACAACAAAACGATGAAACGGCAAGAAAGGCCCGGTAAGACACGAAACAACACAAAAGAACGACGCACTGCGGCACAACAATACAAAACAATGACATAATAATAACAACGATACAAGATTTATAAATGAAACGAAGCGACGAAACACGAAACAGTGAGAAAAGTCCAGAGAAGCAAGACAAGACACAACGTGACATGAAACAATGGCTTGATATGATACGAACACGCGAAACACTGATACAACGATACGAAACAACGACAGAAGATAAAAAGAGACAACTTTAGAATTGTACTTACGAGGAGCATCGCTGCCAAATCCAGACGCTCTTTTAGAGTTTGTGATACACTTGCATTTATCCTCTTTAAATATTCCTCCAATTGTCAAACATCTTATTTTTCGTGAGGGTTTGCATTGACATGAACATGTTTTCTCATCAAAAACATATTTCTTAGGATTCTGACATTTTGTAGATACTTTGCACTCACAACCACATTTTGTTGAACTCCACCTACAAATTGAATTGAAAGAAATTCGTTAGAATGAGTTTGTCTTCAAATAAAACATCTTTTGAATTCTCTATCATATTTTGACAAGCAAAGTTGTGCTGCAAGGAGTGCCAAAATGCTAAACTTTCCCAAAAGTTTGGTCACATGACTTGAAATGGGTAAAAAACCATAGCCGATTTGATCTTTTCGACTTCTGCCCAATAAACAACATGAAGATTCATAGACCAAAAGAAGTAAAAAGTCGGTACTTTCTCTTTACCCCCAAGAAACAGCGGCAGTCTTCGAAAACCTCCCGAAAATGAAGGCAGTTTCCGCCAGACTCCCCCAAAAAAGACAGGCCATTGACCAACCTTCCAAAATGGTCAATTTTTGACGGGTACCTTTATACCAAGAGATAACTCAAATAATTTGAAAAAGGTGTAAACAAACTTTAGCCGATTTTGTGTATTAGTTCCAACGAGCATCCCTCAGAACTTCATAAGATAAATGACACAGCTCTGGTGAAGACAAAGTGAGTATGTAGCCTCAAGAATAGATTTCACATCTACAATGCAGCCACCCATAATGTTCTGCTATCTTTTCATCTTGATTTGATGGAGTGGACTCAGAGGTGTGAAATCTGTTCTTCAGAAAGGCAAAACGCTTTTTGAATCTTGTTTTACGAAATTTGCTTTTGTTTATCCCTATCTAAGGCTGTGTTTGATTGGTACCAATTCTGAAAACGGTAGACTTGGAAGACTCAGAATTTGTGTTTGATTGACAACCAAATTCCGAAGACGGCAGGTTTGCCTGATTTGGAAGGCCTGCTGAACCTTCTGCTTCAAAAGGCAGAAGATTTGGCAAACTTTGGAGAGATTCTCATTTTCATTGCGAAAGTCTGAAAACGAAGCGAATTTGCTTTTGCTGCTATGGTGATTGTGTCCGTTCAATCTTTGTTGCCAAGCACCAGCCTCGTCTTCGTGTTTTCAACTGGAAACTGGAAACCTCTTTTTTGCCAGGACGAATCCGAAACCTGCTAAGAATTTAGTGTTTGATTGGACAACGTCTTTCATTCTCTGCAAAGTCTACCGTTTTTAACATTTTGTAGGTTTAGAATTACCAATCAAACACACCATAAGATTTTACAATACAGCCCCGGGACTAGCCTCTCTTCCTGTGAAACCCAGCCCTCTGGGAACCAGGATACCGAAGTCAATGATAAAATGTCATTCTTACCATTTGTTGGCTGGACATTTTACTCCGGCCGGTGGAGTTGGTTGATTACATTTACATTTGCAAGAACTTGGATAATAATCGTTGGGATAGGGGCAGTCTTCTCTCTTGCGAACACACTCCACTTTACAGCTTGTGTGATTCTTCAGGGTAATTGCCCGTGTATCAAAGGACTTTGTCACACGTAACGTTATTGCTTCTTCAGTTTTTGGCACACATCGGTATTGTGCGGGTGAATGTGTCCCATGTGAGCCATTGCATCTATGCAAGCTGACGAAGTATGGAAAGAACATTGGAAGGGTAGGAATGACGGCTGGTCGTGATTCACAGTGCAAATTTGTTAATTCTTGATGTTTCGTTGCTGAAAATGAACAAGAAATTATTGTTTATTGAGCCCTCTAAAAGGGGTCGTAGATGGCGCTCTGGAAACGAAACGATCTCCTCATAGTCACTATGATCTCCTTTACTGGCGCCTAGACCCCTAGATGGTTGTAAGAGCCCAAGGGCAAATCAAATCACTTCAAAAATCTCGTACACTTGTGTGAAATAAATCTTCAAATTTCTCGAAAAATCTTTAAGATTTCCTAAATCTTCAAAAATCTCCGAAATCCTGAAGAGAATCCTAAAATCTTCGCAGACATCAAAGACGCAAACATCTCCCCAACAGGATACAAATCCTCAAAAACATGTCTTTTGATAGCTAATTCTCTGAAAATCTCAAAAATGGTTGAAATCTTCAAATATGTTGCCAGATCTAGAGACATCTGGAGAAACCTCAACAATTTCAGAAATCTTGCAGTATTTGATGCGAAGCTTTTTTATCCGAAACTCTCTTACATTGTAATGACTCTGTGCCCTTTGCCTAGCCCCACCGCAGGAGCACTAGTAAGTTGAGTAAGGTCACTTCTCTTCTCGTTAATGACACAGATATCAATAAAAGTTCTTCCCTGTAAACCGGAATTAATTAAAGCGGATACGACCCAGTTTTAGGAAGCTCAGATCTCGTGATTTCTTTGTTCATCATTTTCGTGGCGTCCACATGCCACCGGATGAGTCTAAAAATTTCCGAGCTATTTTTTTTCTGGATGGTCTGGCAGATGGCCGTAATGTACTCAAAAATATTGCTTAAAGTAAGGAAATACAATCAAACTGGAGCCAACAAATGCAACTATCCGGGAGAAAGATCACTAATAAACATTCATACCAGAAACTGTAACAGCAAAATATAGTACAGTGACCAAAGAAACTTTTGTTGACATCTTCAAATCCATGTTCTATGTTTCGAAGTTTTTCTTGTATTGTATCTGTTGATTTTTCTTGCTCTTTTCTTTAGGGTTTTCTTGTCCCTTTCTTTCGATTTTCTTGTGTTTTCCTTCAAATTTCCTTGCAATTTTCTGCTATCTTCTGTGTGACCTGCGAGCAGATTTGTAAAACTGGAATGAGATGAGTCTAATCTTACATGTTTAAATATGATCCTAGGGAGAAATACGAAACGGGAACCGGAAACGCGTCAAAATCTTCTGAAGGTTGTCCTTAGGTCACATTCAGAGCTTTGCGGCCAACTTGTAAACCTAGACGTCACCATTGTGGTCGCATACAAAGGGAGTAATTAGATCAGCAACAGTATAACTGTTCTTAATATGAAAGTTTACCACAATTTCTACAACGGGCTGATAAAAATACTTCAGCGAGGTGCAACCTCGTCCTCGTCCCCAGGGCCTTTTGTCGTCCCAATATGACAAAAGGCCCTGGGGATGCGGTTGGAGGCCACGCTGATAGATGGACGCTGTGAGCGGGAAGGTTAGTCCAAGAAAACTAAAGATTTGGTTTACTCAAATGAAAGATATTTTCTGTTTGAGTACTGAATACTGTTGGGATTTTTGAAGACGTCAGTACGCAGATGAACTTGGGGGTATTATCAAGATAGCCCCCCCCCCCAACTGCACTGTACTGAGAAATAGCTCTCCACTGCACTGGGCCCGGATCATTCACAAGAGGGTGATATCTTTTCCAGCGTGTGAAAACAATTCTATAGGGAATGCATTGACCACAAAACCAGAACTTGCAGTGCATGACATAATCACCAGAGTGTGGAGTTCTTTCTAACCAACATCAATATGCCCTTCCATCGAACTCCAAGTCCAAACCCCATGTAAACAAAGTCTTTCGGCACGCAGGCAAGGCAGAAAATCCTTATTGCAGTCTAGACTTATTACACGAGCCCTTGTTTTCGGCCCATGTGCCCGAACGATACCCCCTCCCATTCCGCTTCAACGAAGTATTAGCGGAATGACTATAATGTGACAGTGAGTAACAATTCAATTCAATGGAACAAACTTAGACGAAAATCGTCAGTCTTGTTGCAGTCTTGCTAATGAATGAATGGACGAAATGAATGAATCTATGTCGAAAACGGAGGTAAGTTAGAGGAAGTTTGCATAATTCTTGCCCAGTTTTGTTGAATGATTGAATAATATTGAATGATTAAATTATATTGTTTCACTTTCATAAAGAGGTTTCAGTGAGGTGGTTTGACGCAAGCAAAGAGCATTCAGATTCATTCACACACAAAAACTCTGCATTCGTTACCCTCGAGAACACCACAATCGCATTAACAAATGACGTTTGAATCGATCACTGGCTGACAAAATCAATGCCTGCCCAGTACATCAAGAGAATCCCATCTCTTGAATCAAAGACAGTCTGAGATCAAAGCGTAGCTGCGGAAATCGCTGTTAAACTAATCCTCCCACACCCTTGCTTGTTCTGTAAACCGCTGGAGTTACCAATGAACAAATTGTACAAATTCATACAACTGTGTGTGCGAATTTCGCCCATTCATTATAGACCTGTTTTTGATACCAGCATTTTTTACAAGAAAGTGCTTGGAGAAACTCAACTCTCAGACTGCTGAAAAAGAAACTCGAGTATCAAGAAAAACTTAACCAAGAAAACATTAACTCTACTCAAGGCCTCAAGAATATCTTTCAAATGTTTCCCCTAATTTCACTTGTTTCCCGTATCATTTTCTTCGGAAGGTACTCGAGAAATCCCGATGCATTGGAAAGGCTGAAAACCTTAGTTTCAGAGTATAGGGCACGGGAAGTTATCATGAAGATTGTCACGGAACTCAAGAGAAATTTGTCAGAAACTCTGACATCTGAGAAGTCTATATTGGTACATACTGTAATTTTGAGAAACTTAGGACTAATTCAAATTTTTAGATTCTTATCAAAATACGCTGAAAATGCCAATCTGCATAGTTAGTCCCTCCAAATGGTCCCTCCTATCCAAAATTCTAGGCATAAGCTTACGAAGGTGGAACTGGAGAAATAAGGGGCACGCTCTACTGCTCATGTCCAAATTTGCAAAAATCAACAGAACACGTCTTGCCCCCTTCCCTTTTCAAAAGGACTGTACAGTACGATTGTGCAGCAGAGAAGAAGGGCTAATTTCCGTGGATATGCAATTTCAAATAGTCAATTTCAATACAGAAGGTAACACAGGCCGAGAAAAGAGAAAACGGCACATAACCCTTTCTGAGAATTGTCGAAAATTGGACGATAATCTCTCGTGATCAAATACTAAAAAAGCCATTTTAAAATTAACGAAATCATACCTTCTTTCTTTTGAAATTCAGCAAAGTAAGGACGTTCTACGTCGGTGAGCGTGTGAATCTTCGGAGTAGTTTTTCTCGGGAGGCAAATGGTCCAGCCACAGCTTCTCTCGGAGGCGATCTGTCTCAGTCGTTTGATCTTGTTAACGAAATCTTGCTCGGTGATCGCTCTTTATATAAGCGAGTTTCAGAATAAACAAAGATGAATGTAAATTCCTGAAATAACTCAGAAACCCATCACAAGGCGAACTAATTGTTCATTGGTAAATACATGTGAAAACGCCCACCACAAAACATAACCATTTAATCCAGTTTTTGTTTCAGATGTCCATCTTCGGCAAAAATTATCGGTAGATGTAATTTCCGTTCCGCTTTGAAATCTAATACTGTTCGGAGACGAGAATCCAGTTATTCGTTAATCGGAGAATATTTATCCAGTTAGTCGGGCAATCGTCGGAAAATTGTGAAATCCCGACATATTTTTCAATTTAGATTTGACAAGAGATATGTCAATAGGAAGATGGATTGTTTGATTTGGAAACTTTGTTATGGCTAGGCTGTGGTTTTCGGTGGAGATAAGGTCCCTGGATCTGGAAAATGTCAATTAGAAATTTGCACCAATTAATAAGTAATTCTATTGACAGTTTGAGAAATTAATAGACGCTAAAATATTTCTATTTTTGTAAAGGGAGATTGAATGATCATTGCATTGCATCAAGAAAAAAGAGATGCTCTCTTCAAAACAGTTAGGATTTTATGTTTTTATTCTCATCATGTTTCGTTGTTCAGAATACACTTACAAAAGAGAAGGCCAAGGTTTCAAAAATTCTGCAGAGCAGACTCAAGCAGATAGAGATGAAAAATGCAACAAACACCTTCACGTGCAGACAAAGCTTCAACCGAAGTGAAATTTTCTTGTTCCTTGAGAAATATTTCCAGTTCTCAAGAGCATAGTCACTTCAAGAGTATCGTCATTAATTTTGTGATCTGAGAAATGAGCTTTTATAAAGACTTCTTACAAAATACCCTGGGTAACAGAGTCTCAAACTTTAATAAAAGGAAAACTGGGAAGAGGAAAAGAGAAGAGACGGAAGAAAGAAGGTAAACTTTCTTTCCTTCTTTACTTTGTTATTATTTCATTGTTTTGGCTGGGTACCAGACTCTCTACCCAGAGTAGTAGCCAGGGTAATAACAAAAACATACACATAAATTCCGGCATAGTTAGAGAAAAGAGTTTATCTTTCTAAATGAGGCTCGGCTCAGTCGGCTCAAGCGGCTCAGCATAATCTCCCGAGATTAGAAGTCTGAAAAAAGATTTTTTACTGGGGACTTTGATTGGACATTTAAATAAAACACAGACAGACTCACGGGAAGAAAATTAGCCCTGCCCTCCATCGACCATTTCTCGATGGGTTTGGATGAATTGGAAAACAAAACCAAAGAGAAGGAGAGTAAATGAGGGGCGTCCCCCAGTCCCCTCATGGCGCCCCCAATGATGAAGACTGCAGTTGTGCTTGTTGAAGGTGTTGGAGGTCATCCAAGACTTCTACGCTATGACTTTGCCCCCTGGAAGAATATAGCCTGTTGACAGGAGGACAGGCTTCAAAGTGGACAGCCTTGTTCACAGCCTAAGAAGAATAATGCTTTGTTGTAAAATGAAAAGAGCTTACAGAAAGATTTCTTTTCTTTTCAAAGACAGAATGTGGGGTTCTGCATGTAGGCATGTCCATGTGTAGGCATATGAAAGTACAAACAGGAAATGCTGTACAATTGCCTGTAGTGCAACTGCCACAAATACAAGGGCCTGTTATGACATATGCTAAAACGATTTCTACAATGAAATGTAAAGAGAGGGGTTTGAGGGTACACTAAACTCAATGGATCAAAGTGGGATGAAAGACAAGCAGAATGAATAGAATAAATGATTTCAAAGTCAACTGATGGTTTTCCTTCCGTCATAACATCAAGTAATCAAAGCGTCCAACGTTTAGAAGTTTAAGTTTCTTTCAGCATTGTAGTGGTATTAACCACAAGATAACACGCAGTCTGTTTCATCTGCAAGATGCCGACGCAAATCATACAGTGTATTCACATAATATCCTAGGCCAATGAAAGATACGTCTTTACTGGGACTCCGATGACCCTAATATTTTGAAGAAATCTACAACAAGTTTCTACAAGATATTTCTATTGTAAATGAATGCTTCCATCACTGCTAACCTTCTCAAAATTTCCGTCCTTCTGGGGGCCTTTATCTTCTGTTATACCACAGGTTTGGCACCCTGATCAAAGAGATGGGAGTGTTGCTTTTTTGGTTCCCTCTATGAAGCATTATGCTTCCTTGATCCCTTCAAAATCTGCTTGGTGCTCTTCCCGAAAGATTCATTCATTCCCCTATATTGCCAAATTATCTTCTCTGATTGTGAAAACAAGATGGCTGAACCAAGATGGCCGTTGTTAGATTCAACGTGGCTGCATCGCCACCATTTCAGGACAAAGCCCAAACAAACCATACATTTTTAGTATTCTCCTTAGTTTGTTTTCCCACAGTTATCTTGGTAAAATAACAACCAAATTTGATGGAAGATTTTGCTTTGAAAACTATCTTTGGACACTAAAGGATCACAAATATCTAGATGATTGGGCCTAAATTTTGGACTGTACCCGAACACAAGGCCTAAAGAGCAGAGCAAGACACTTCACGGAATCAATAATCAATTCTGCTACGCAAGGCCTCAGCTGAGTAATTATTTTCTCATCCAAGTTCGTGGGAAATGGGTGTTTGTGTGCCATTAACACGTTAGTACCACATTTTTGACAAATCAACTACAAAAATCAAAATAGCAGGCTGAGTAAGTTTCTTGATTCTAAAGTTTCTTGGCAAGAACAAAATGTTTGCACACGAAGTTCATGTTATCTAAATAAGGCAAAACTTTGTCGTTGTCATCTAAGCGAACAAAATTTATGACTTGAGCTAAATTTCCATCCAACCAATCAGATCAGCACCTGATGCAACTTTTAATAATATAAAGATCTGACGTCAAAACCGGCATTCTCAAAGGAAATGAAGACCATCAATTCAGTTATCATCAAAAAGTTTGATGAGAAAAATGATTCGTAGAATCTGTGACCTGCAAAATTGCGTAAAATCTATTCAAATTCTTGATCAAAGAAAGCTATTCTCACATGAATTTTTCATGGATGAAAAATGAAATTGTATTTTCAATTGGGCGGACTAAGAAGGCCTAAAAAGAATAGTTGATATGTTTGAAAATCATTTTCCAAAGAATACATGAGGTATTGGAACGCATCAATTTTTGACTTATAAACGAAGGCCTGAAATATTTTTGTATAATATTTCTGAGCACCGAAAATATATGTGAACTTGTATTTATGGAAATTCCTTTACTTCGAAATGCATGGAAAAGGGGCAAGTAATCTGCTTAATTGGAGCAACATGCAAGTACTTTTCATTTTCCTCAAGGCTCAATTAAAAAGTAATTTTTACAAATTTATCATATGCGGGAGTGAGGAGCTTGATCGTAATTTTGGCTGATGTTTTTATAGGTCTCTTTCCACGCATTACTGGATTACTGCAGTACGGTGGCTTCAACATGCCAAAATGTTTCAAACAAATATCACTAACGTACTGCAGCCTTTCGGGTTTCAACCAAGCTTTGATTGATTCCAATATGTCAAGCTTTCTCCCCAAAACTATTTTTAAATACACGAAGTTGTATTTCAGGACATTCGGCAGAAAAGGCATGTATCTAAATTGAAATTGCACTGCATGTGATTTGTAACATGGAGAGGTCGATATTTACAGTGTGTTACGTGACATAAAAATTCTTCCAAACTAAATAGGGGTCCAACAACGTGAAAAAACATTTACATATCACGAAAGGGAAGTTCCGTTTCCAAACACTCAGCTTGAAGTGATAATATGGAGAATTATGGTTCAACCAATACCAAAAGATATTAGGAATCCGTTCATCTTTCGACAAATTTTCATGAAAAATTCACTTGAAGCTCCACACATGAAAAAGAAATGTAAATTTTCATGAAAGAAAGCACTTCCAACAGAAATAATTTAATGGGCACTTCAAGTAATTTGCCACAATCCAAGAGAAGGAATTCTTTTGATCGTCATTATTTTCAGATCTCTGCAAGGTGTCTTAAATTTTTACCTGTCTCCCGGTGGGTGCAATTCAGTACAAGAGGGTACACCACGCTCGTCCATACTATTTCATGGAAGACCCATTTCTCTGATCTTCTTGTTGGCGAAAAGACCCCTTCCCCTATCAAGGAGAATTTTTCAAGGCAACCCCCTTCTAATGGAATGTCAGTGAACTAAAGAGATTTGTACAGTAAAAATACTGGCTCCCAGAGATTTTCAACGATGAACTGGAGTTTACTTTCCATCCTGCAAGATAGTTTAACAAGTCTTCAGCGTTCCACAAAGCAGGATACTTCGATGTTGGATTGCGCAGATTCCTTACCCCATGGATGAAGCGACAAATAAGCGAGTGTTTGCCGATTTCAACATCTGGGTATAATACAGAAAGAGCACTTCTTGCTTTATTAATCTGCGAAAATCCGATTTTCTGAGCGGGTTGGAATAGCCAATAGGAATGCATCTCTACTGAGAACGTAATAACAAGCTGTGCCCCGCACAGCGAGCCTCGATGCGAAGAGGAGGTGAGGTAGAATTGCTGCGTTTAACTGCATTGATCTCACTGATATCTCTTTATTGGAAAACAGAAGAATCCCATAAACCTAAGGGCACGATATAGTTGTAAGAAGACCGGGTAAAATTCACTAAGTATGCACCATGATTTAAATATCCTAATTTTTGAGACTCTAGGTTAATCCAGAGTTAATTAACTCTCGTCAATCCCAGCGAAATCTTAGATGAGCATGATGGCATATTTCCATTAACATTGCACCCACACTGGCCGGACCAGTCTTCAAACTGCTAAATAGTTCACTTGGAGCTATAAAACTTTTGCTAAGTTCGCCATGGACGGATGTGTATTCATGCTCTATTTTGCAAACTTCGGTAATTTTAAAAAAGCATTTTTTTCATAGCATATGCAGACTTTCTGAAAGTGAAACAACCTGTAGCACCTTTTCTTGAAGGATATTAGTCATATCCTGTATCCATTTTAGGCATCTCTCCGCAAATTTTCCACTTAAAGTCTTAAATCATTTGGCTGCATCATGCCATCATAGTTTTATTTTGTGGGCTATCAAAGCTCTGTTTTGGGTGCACCATCGAGGCCAAATTTTGGTGTATTTGGCCAACGATTGTTGTCACATGTAGCCATCTGAAGGTGATGTCAAGACCGGAAAACAATGATAAAAACTACAAAATGTGACAATTCTTAAAGAGAAAAAGTTGACTCAATTTTACCAAACTGTGACATTGAGTCTTGGGCAGCAAACTCTAGGGGGGGCTGTCCCACAAGGAATCAATTGTTTAAGAAAATTTTGCCCAACTTCAGGCTGATTTTCTGCCTGATTATGGATGACTTTAGGAAATTTTTCAATCGTTGGGGGTTGCAGTCTACAAAGTCCCAGGAATATCTTCATACCTCGAGAGTGGTACAAACGAGCAAGGCAGTCTATCGATGCTTGACTAAGCACTCTCAAACCCCTGTAAATAAAGAAGCTGTAAATTAGAAGTAAACAAGGAGAAATCTCTGATAAAACCGTTTTCGCCATGAGGGGCCCCGTTAAACCTTCTGATGTAACAAAAATACGTATTTTTGTAGAGGAAGACCCAGGAATAGCCAACAACGAAGTTGATTTACGAGGGACTGGAAAATGAGGAATGTGTCATAATTGAAGAAAATTGTTTCGATCTAAAATGGGTTCTGAAAGCATTTTACGCATCATCATCTGCAAATTCTTCACAAAACTTTCGGCAACACCCCAAACTTATTAAATCGAACACGTCGTCTCGCAATCTTTTCGATTTGTTATTAATTCAAGGAAATGCCTTTCAGGGTGTTGTAGAGGATTTTTATAATGAAAGATAAATGTTGTTATTGATAATTCCAAATTAAAATCTTGATAATTCCGTCAGATATAATAAGGACCCTGATTTGTATCTTCCTTTTTGTCATAGATGTACCTCACATTTGTACGCCCTCCACGTAATTTCTTTCATGAATGAGTTGGTATGACTCACTCCTTAATTTCAAGTAACTCGTCAATCTGAATCATTCTGAGCGAGCCTGGGTATTCGGAAAGAAAAACTCTGGAAGAGAAGCTTTAGTTTTTCTGGACAGAAACGCTTGCCCCCATGGGAAGGCACTGTGTACAACAGGGGCTGTGGGGACGTACCACCAGGCGCGTCACTAGCCCCAAAAAATGAGGTGGACGTGGGTGGCTCTCGGAACTAACTTCTCAAACGTACACCTCGCCCGCGTGAAGTTTTTCTTTATAAAATTTACACAAAAGAAAGACTACACGTAAGCGAAGGTACATCTACAATCGCGGACAAAACTCATGAAACACTTTGTATTTTGGAGGAAATTTCGAGTTGGGGGCCCCCCACCCCCCCCCCCCCATTGCAATGTTGAAAGCTGATGCGAATGTCATAGATGAGTTGACAAGCGTGTCTTCTTCCAGCAACCAACATTGCATTGGGGGGAGGGGGCATTAGCAGTGAAAGGTAGCAGTTTACGTACAGGAAAGGCCTCTTTTAACGCAAAAATCATGTGTCCCAACGAGTTTTGTCCGCGATTGTAGCCTTTTAAAAACCGTTTTGCTTATGGATAACTATTACTTTGAAGATTTTGGGCCAGCTTCCTGGTGCTGCCCTTGCCTGCCATTCGAAACTGTCCAAATTTTACTAATTTTGGACATAGTTTCGTCAAAGTTTCAGCACAGAAATACATGAGATATTAATTAACTTCCCATCTTTTGTTATTTGTTCCCATGCAAAAAAAGAAACAAAACCAAACATCAAAAGTTTTTCAGCAGAAAAATTGCAAAGTGTGTGTATTTAGATACCATGGAGAAGTTCACATCTCATACTGACATCAACAAATATTTAACATATAAATGCGACGTAAAGAATCTATATTTAACAGTTTGATGTCACTGAAAATGCACTTGAAAATTGCAATTAAAACCTCAGAATACATTTGGTGAGTTTTCTATCAAAATTATATTTGATTGATTTCAACCTCAAATATTAGAGCTTGGTCTCTGTATTCGTGCAATTTCATTTTTAAAGTTTCGAAGAAGAGCGTCCATGTTTGTTTTGCATGAATGTTATTTACTTGCAAACACCACTTGCTTCTTTCATGAGACTATAAAAGCTTTTTCTAGAGTAATGTCAAAGGACGAGTGGTTAATGCAGGCACAAGGCAAGACCGGACGGACGAGGAATTCTTCTCTTTGATTGCAACTTAGGTGAAGGAGTTTCACGTGTAATAAGGGAAGTTGGTTGCTTCGACAATATGAAGATTATCTTGAGCCTCATTTGTGCAATGGTGTTGTTTACACTCACTGCAGCAAAAGCTTTAGATGGTATGTGTTTCTTTAGACATTCTGCTTTGCTTTCTGTTTTTTTATGAGAAAAAAGCAAAGGTGAACCCTAGGGCGACTCACGGAAATTATCTCACATCTATAATTATCGATTAAGAAAATGTCTTCCCAAAAAAGCGGACGAGTTTCTGATGGGAGAAAGGTGATTTACACCAAGGGGGAAGGGATTTTTAGGGAGTGGTTTATCCCTCGCCTTGAGCAATGATGATGGAAATCTGCGGCTTCAGAGCGACAAATTAGCATCCTTTTGTTTCAATCAGCATAAGTGTTTGGAAATGCATCATTTCTTTCATATCAGAATGAAAACGCGTTAGAAATGCATTGGAGATGTTACGGAGCAAACAATTTGTGCTTCATCGGATAAATTTTTCCAATACCTCTGGGGATGTCCTAAGTGATCTTAACACATTTAGATCGGTTTTCACTCCAAGCATGGGATCAGGGTCACCTAGGGCTTGCTGATTTGTGAATCGAGCTTTAGAATAGACGTTTGTGTTCAACAAAGTGAACAGGGAACATTTGGGCCTGACGAGTATTCACAATATTACTATTCACACTCCTTTAGCATATATAACATGCGTCAACTAATCTAAAAGAAGATCCCGAAATAATATTCTATTTGAATGATTTTAGAAGTCGCAGAGGCATTGGAAATGAACCAAGAAGAAGTCGTTGAGACGCCACCACCTTGGGTAACAGGTTAGTAGCTGGGCCAGTGGCTGATAACGGGGATCTACTTGTGTGTGTCGGGGTTTGTAAGCACCTATGAGGGGCCTGTAACCTGTAGTAAGAATGTGCACATGAGATGATAACGCGCCCAGTAAGGTTGCTTATCATCATCGGGGGAGTTGATACGGCCGAGGAACAGAGAACGAGCTTTATAGTTGACATACCGGGTGTCACGAAGAATGCATAAAGATTGGCCAGGTAAAGCGCTGAAAATTTTACTTTAATTTAATTTATTTTAATTTGTCTAGTCATTTTCAAATTATTTCTCGATAGTTAATTTGAACACAGATGGCTTGTTTGTTGATACTGGCGCTTTGAATGTTGAAATAGCTATTAATGTTGAAAGTTTAAATTGGCTACACCAACCCACAACAGCCTTGATGTTTTGGCCTGACCAAAACTTTTTGAAGCAAGCTGCAAATTGAAGCAAACTAAGGCTGTTGCAATTTTGTCCTTTTTCTGTTATTTCTTTTTCAATATCAAAGCTATTACTATTGTATGGGATGAGTTCAATTTAGTGGACGACGGTAGATGTCATATGCTCAAATATCGAACTAAAATAAACCACCCAACCTAACTTACCCCGAGATCACCTAACTTACCCTTCTAAACCCCAACTAACCCTATCTAGCCTAACACAAAACCCTTTTCTGTTTCCATACGACATAGAACACATGGGGCGTTCCCTGAACACATCATTCGAATGCCGGCCGCCTAGCCTCACTACATCATGACCTTCAAGTTACGCTCATCTCACTGAGCTGAAACCGCCAAACTGCACAAGAAGGCTATGGACCTTTTGGGCCATACGAAAGAGAGGGGAGATCGGCCAATTCTGGCAGGAGGTGTGGAAGATGACTTTTGAAGTCGCACCGTGTAATCACTGTACATTCGCCACAGCAACATGCAGCTTTCTTCTGCCACGAAAAAAGTTTTAACTGATGGCTTTACCAAAAGTAAGAATTTGTTACATTAAAAATCATCTCCACAAATAAAGTTATAGTTTTCACCAATTCTTCTTTTTCTGTCACAGAAAAAAAGAACACTTACACACAAATTGGTTGTTTCAAGGACAGGGACAGCCCATTCAGAGCATTGCCTGAGCTGGTTGAAAACTTCAGGCTCAGTAAAATTGACTGGAATGATATGAGCAAAACTGTGCAAAAATGTGCAGATGCAGTGAAAGACAGAGGTGAGTGCTAAAAGCTGATCAAAAAGCGAGGGCAAATCTTGTAAAACAAAATTTAGGTTTCCGATAAAAGAAAGCTATATTTGCTTCCCTGAAGAATATATGGGTCTTCAAAATATTACTGTTCCCACTCTGTTAGCATATATAAAATGCGCCAACTAATCTAAAAAAAAGATCCTGAAATTGAATTATTCGAGAAGTCGCAGAGTCACAATGAAGAGTAATGATGAGTCAAGATGTCGCTTTCTAGTTCACGGCCCGACAAACCATGGGTTTTGGGCAGGAACGAACGAGCGACTCGTTCGTTCTGATGTGACTCCGCACTCTCCCCAATACTGAGGGAGCTCTCACAGCCCGAAATGAGTCTGTTGAAGACATGTAAAGCAACATGGCGGTCGCGATGATAAGGAAAGTAAATGAGAGCGTATTGAAAATGCTAAATCGACGGGACAACGGAGAGGATGGAAAATAGAGAACACGTAAAGGTAGGCCTGACAGTTCTTATTCTTTACAACGATAATCAATCTAATAGGAACTTCCACTTTTCCCAAAACCCATGGGCAAATACGTTTACTCTTTTTTTACTTACCCGGTATATTCTTTATGCACGGTAATCCGGTCGCAAAGGCCGTTTTTCAGGGGGCCGGGACAAAAATTTGGAATCTAATATTTACATCTACATTTGTAGATCTGCAAAAGATAACAAATAATCTAATTACAAACTTTGGTGAAAGTAAAGAGAATACTCGTGTGAACGGAAGGCCTATCTGTAACTGCGTCCGTAACAATTTCGTGTCGTTTTGAATTATTACAGATGTGGTATTGTGTGAACACAGTTCCAGGAAATGACATTTTGGTGCCTTGCGAGATTTACTTCAAACTTTGTTCACAAGTGACAGCTATTTCATCTGATTATCAGTCTTTGATATCTAACTGTATCTTTATACTTCTATATCAATATATTTTTATTATTTCAGGATACAAATGGTTTGGAGTGCAATTTTACGGAGAGTGTTGGTCTGGTCCCGAGGCTTCATTGACGTATAACAGATACGGCCCGTCCGATAGCTGCTGGGAAGGAGTGGGGAAGGACTGGACGAATATGGTCTACAAACTCAACGAAGGAGGGTAAATGGATTGTTTAATCCTTTAATTCTCATCCTGACCAACCCCCCCCCGCAGCTTCTCCAGCAATGTCAAGATGAAGCAATTTTACAAAAGAAAGGGTTCTAGCGTCTTATTAAAAGCTTTTTGGTCTCTTTAAAAGAGTCAGCAGTGTTTGATATTCATAAGAGAGTACTTTCTACCTTTTAAAAAATGTGGTGAAAAATTTAATACTATGCCACAGTCATCTCATTCAAAATTTACTTTATTTTGACATTGCTGGAGAACAACAAAAGTGCTATTTTTGAAGCAACCACTAATTTTGCCTGTTCTCTGCCATAGATCAGCAACCACTTGACAGATTGACTCCAACCAGGTCTCAAACTCTAAGTTGAAGCCTGTCCTATGCAACTACAGAACAGCTTGTTCTCGAGGTCCCCTTTAACGAGAATATGTTCCAAGAACTCAGGACTCAGGAAGCACTCATGAACAGTAATTGTCTAAAGGTTTCGATTAAGACTGAAAGAGGATTCTGAACTTCTCCAAATGACAAAACAAGGGATGTGGCTTTGTCGATCTAATGGATACGAAATTTTGGTTTGAAATAGAAGTTTCTGACATGACTGAAAGGAAACTGAGACGGAATTACTTGCTCTGTACCAAACCACGATCGGACCACGATCCCTCATTTTACAAAGAGGTCTCAGGGAATCTGGACAACTTTGGGAGATTTTTGCTTCATCGTCTTTCCTTCTTATCTTCATTGTTTTTAATGATGGACCACAATAAGCTTCTGTCCTCCAGGGATGGCGCGACCGGGGGAGCTTTGGTGCTCCCAAAAATTCACTGAGCCCCCCGTCGGCACTTGAATTTTTGAAAATTGCTATGGACTTCCGTCACTTGCTTGTCATGTTTTTAGAGAGTTTTGTTGAATTTTGAGCCAATCAGAAAGGTGTGGTCCGTCAAAATTTTACTTGCTTCGCTCGCGGTCGGCACTTTGAAAATTTTTGCCCCCCCCCCAGCATTTCTTCGCCATCTCTGCTCTCCTCCTCACGGTTTGATCACGCAATTCGTTCTAAAGCCATTTTCAAATAAAAAGTTTTCTCATCGCTGAATCATAAATCGTAATCGTAAATCAAGAAAGGAAAATTGGTACAATTCAAGAAAACATCGTCTATCGAGGTCTTGCGGCACAAAGCAGAAATCTGCAGCTTTTCTGGTTTATGATGTAGGAATGGGATGACGTCACAACCGAAAAAATGACTCAAACATGAAAAATGATGTGGTTCTTAAGAAAGTCAAGATTTCAAAGACCTTCAAAAAAATTGAGCCCTACCGAATGAGCCTTAAAGAAGTTCCCATTTTTCAAAATTCATAGTGCCAAGAGTACTTCACAGATTTGAATGATTCAAATTCTAGTTAAAATTTAAACCAGTACGGCAAGCTCTCGCTTGGTGCGGGCGAAAGGAGGTTATAAGAGAAGTTATGTGCTTATAACGAAAGAAGAAGGGTAAATCTAAAGCTCTGTTTGGCGAATTTTATTAATTTGATTCAGGAGTTGAGCTAAATTTGAGCAACAAATAAGCAACAATCATAATGCCCTCTGCTCGACTTCTGAATCAGGTAAGCAAAATCCGTCAGACAGAACTTCAAATTTACCCTTCTATCGTTGTAAGCACATAACTTGTCTTAAAAACCACCCTTCACCCGCACCAGTTGAGAGTTTGCCCGACTGGTTTCAGGCAACTTTGCGGCTATGCTTGTTTTGAATTACTGGTTGAGAGAATTTATTTTGTCTGCATTCGCTACTCACTTTGGATTGAGGTGTGAACCAAAGCAACTGATGCTACTGTATTGCAAAATCTGCACTTGTTTGTTTTTATGTTATCTTGATGAAAGCAGGAATTTTTCTTGAGAAAAATGAAGGAAAATGAGTTGATGAAGGCACGAAACGATGTACCCTGGGTACCAGACTCTCTCTAGAAACGATGGAGGGAAGATTTAATTAAAGGTTGGATGAATCAAGGATAAACATTTTTTACACATATTATTACACTAAAACTACTTGCAATAAAAAAATGTACCATCCAAAAAGACAGGCTCACCGATCTCTGCCTATGAATGGTATTTACGATTTTCAACTTTCAACATAGCTCTAGCTTAGATGGGCAGGGTCACGTAACCGTAAACAAACCAGTTATCTCTAGAATAGATATTGTTGACCACACGTTACCATTGTGTTTATCACAGATTTTTGTGGATGGGGTGAATCCACACTAAAGTCACTTCTAAAAAAATTCACCAATGTCTATGAGTGTTTTGTTTGTTTCTCTAGGAAGCACAAGAGTCAATCTTCAAAATAACATTTTCATTTTGAGAAAAGTAGTGAAAAATCACTGTGATATGGCCTATCAAAAATACTGCAAAATAGTCGTTTCGAAAGAAGTTTGTTTACGTTACGTGACCCTGCCCTTTAACTAAAAATAAGAAAACAAATGGAAATTAAAAGGACCTAAAGTGTGTCCCAAAACAGATGGCAGAAGATTCCAAAGAAACAAGAATTTGTGGATTTGAATCAATGAATAATAAAGGAAAAAGATGAAACACATAAGGGACTTCGCAGAATGTTTACTTGAGAAAAAAGAAGGAAGGAAATAGTGAAATGAGTGAATAATAGCATGAATCGAAGCAGTCAAGGATGAATGATCTACTAAAGAAACAAAAAGGGAAGGAAGCATGATGATGTGCTGAAGTGGGCTTGCAGAAGGGGTCAAAATGAAAGATGGAAAGGGATGAGAAGAAATGAAGTCAATGAAAGAATCCGAAATGAAAATCACCACGGTAAGGCCAGCATTAAAGTGGCAATATATTCAATAACATACTTTCTTTGCAGGATAACTGGAGGAAACACCATTTCCTAACTTCAAGCTTCAATTAATCAACCAAAGCAATGATTCAACCAATCAATCAATCAGTCGATCAACCAACAAGCTGGAAACCACGGCAACATGCTCCAATCATGATTTCAAAATGGCGGACAACAAAGAAGGACTACTTGTAACTTTGTTCAACTGTTGCTGATCAATCATTTTGCTTGTGAAATTTTCATGCAAGTCATGTTACAAATTAATGATTATTCTCATGATTTTGAGACAAAATTTAAAACTAAATAAAGAAAATAACATGTGCAGAAGCTTCGTCATCAATTCTTCGTTGTATCTGATTGTATGCTGGATTGATACGCACGAAATGATTGAAAGAGGGACAGCAATTACGAATTCTATTTCAAAATGTTGGCTTATAAAAATATTGCCCATTTGTGCCAGTAAACAATCAAAGCAAGACTGTTTATGTTTAGGCAGATCTTTTCAAATGTCCGTCAACTGCCAATTTCAACATTTTGATAGTGTCAAATAAGCTCTAATTTGGCTGTGGATGGGAAAACTCAAATGGTTCTAACATTTTCTCATATTGGTAAAGCTTTCAATAAAGGCTAGAAAGAATTCTGTAGAACAAAAGATTCAACTATCTGACGATGATCTTACGTCAAAAAAGCAATTTACTTTCTATTCCAAAAAGCAAGGAAAAGTTTTCTGAAACAAAAGATTCAAGTTATGAAAAGAAGAGGCGACTAGCATTTCTGAAAAATAGATTCCACACCTCTGAGTGCACTCACTCAAATCAAAATAAAAAGAGGAAGCAACATATTATGGTAGACTGTTTCATTAGCGTTTTCTAAAAGCTCCTTTTTTCACAACCGAGCAAAGTGAACGCAAGGCCAAAACGGGTAAGTCTTACGCCGTCTCATAGACGCAGGAACCAGGGGGGCACTGGGGGCATGTGCCGCCCCAAGATTTTGCAATAAACAAAGAAGTGCCCTTCTTATTTTTAGAAAATACCCCCTTTTTCATAAGGAAAAAGTGCCCTCGAAGTATCGTGCCCCTCCAAGTTTGAGGAGCTTCCTACGTCCCTGCTCCGTCTTCATATGAAAACGGAGCAGAGTGAACGGGAAAACACCAATGGGATTTGTTTGGCTATTAAATAAAAAAAATATGCCAATGCTGATGTCAGTAGACTCGCTTTGAGTCGCTGATTCGCAGACTCTACTGGAGGAGAAACCGCTGTGAAAGAAACTAGTTGAATCTGCACGCAGGGCATGAAAAATAAAATTGTTTGCTAAGACCATATACTTTGAATGAATCGTTTTGATAGTAGTAACATAAGCTACAACCGTCCTAAATATAAACAAATGAAACAAATGTTGAAAGAGAGAAATGTAATGTGAGCCGGCTGATATAACTAGAAAGTGGCCATTTTAGCAAAATATGCTCAATTTGAAGTAACAAGCAATCAAACTGCAATCTAATCATTCTTCATTATTGAAACTCTATTTGCAAAAGCTTCATTATAAAAGTAAGATGTTGACCGCAGCAGGGCGGTTCTTGATGCACTAATTACACAAAATTTAGTCAGCTGGCGACACTCCTGAGAATGTTCTCGATTCAAAATTTACCTTTACAGCATACATGTTATTGACATTATGGAGACCGGGTGACTTTTCTTGATGCAACATTACAGGGTATAAAAGGGTGAAAGTAGTAGACTTTCTAGTTTCGAGGCGAGGTAGACTGCTGGTAGCTGAGTGTCGACAGAAACAAAGTTCTTGAACTCAAAATGAAGATTTTGTGCACAGCGTTGATGCTCGCCCTCGTGGCATATTGCAGAGCTGATGGGGAAGGTGAAGGCGAGGAGGGTAAGTATTTGAATCAATAAGGGCGATGAGATAAAAAAGAGGTGAAGAGAAGTTGCAGCTTCTATCGCCCAGTGCTTGCATTGGATCACAGAAATAGAAAAGACCTTATCGGCAGAAACGCAGAGACCAGAGGAAGGGCACGTGCCTCCAAAATTTTGCCATTATGACGAAAAAGTACCCACTCGTTGTCGGCAGTTAGACAATTTGACAATTTGCTACAGGTGCTCCTTTCCCGTATTGAAAAAGAACCCTTGAAGTGCCGTGCCCCCAAATTTCAGGTATTTTCTGGCGACTCCTGGTCAGATAGGATCCGACTTATGCGAGCCCGAGTTTATGCGGGTTGCCTGTAATGCCTGGTGGGGTATACCTTGGACAAAACAACGGTACGCGATCTGTCTGCCAGAAAAGTTTATGAACCTTTCCTGCAATAAATGTTTGAAAATGTCATACCTGTCCTGGATAATACCAGTCTCTTGTCAGCGTCCTAGAAAAGTAACTGTGTGGACATAACTGTGCCAGAATAACAACACAGATGGGATAATCCTGTGCCAGAATTTTCCGCCAAAAATGAGACCTTTTAGGCAGGCATATCCCCAGGTGCACAATGTGTTAAAGTAGCCCCTGGAATCTAATATCCAAAAGAGAAATGGCTCCATGTTCTACCTCACCTCCTACTCGCATCGCGGCTCGCTGTGCGGAGCACAGCTTTTTATTTCGTTCTCAGTAGAGATGCATTCCTATTGGCTATTCCAACCCGCTCTTGACAGCAATAAATCAAATACCCGTATATGTAGCAGCCATCTCGATGCTTCTAGGAGGCTCGAAGAACTCCAATCGGAGTTCACCGTGGCTCCCCAAATTGGGATATCTTTATGTTTCATAAGGCTTTTAAAATTCTTGTAGAATTTGAAGTTGGCCTCGAATACGTCGGATGCTTCAAAGATGACTACAACGACAGGGCACTACCAGTCTTGTTTGCCAACAACAGAGAAAAGATCAACTGGAAAGATATGACTGAAACTGTGAAGCAATGCGCAGATGCTGCTGATAAACATGGTGAGTGGTAAATCGTTACTAGATTGATTACAATATCGTAAAATAATTCAATTCAATAGGCAAGTAGGTAGAAAGCCCGCAGAAAGTTTACGTGAATGTGAGCGAAAATAGTAACGAACTGTAATGATGCCAAATCTTTATCAAAACGGTGATCTGGAATTCTTTGAACAGCAATATCACACAGATCTTATATCTCTTTTTCAAAATGAAAGCGTCAGCTTGAAGATAAATGTTTGCATTTTACAGAGGAACAAATCAGACATTCAGACCTTTCAACATCGGATATTACTGGATTCTTGACAATTACTTTTTTGAGGCTTAGGTGAATCTACCAAACAAACTGTAGCAAACTATGGACATATGTCTACAAAATGGAGCTTCTAGATTTGTTTACAATTTGGCAATGAAACCCCCTTAGAATCTACACTTACTACATTTGTCGCAACTTCCTCCCCTTAACTTACATGTTACTATAGCTAAACTGATGTGGCAACAACAACGACAAGTGATTTCAAGCGAAGGTACTCCGCTATGTCGACTGACTGTCACTGTCCACATCTTTCGTTTTCCTGTACATTCTACGTATCGTTTCACTATTGATAAGTTAGCTTCGGGTAGGCTTTTAAACTAATAGTTAGAGACCTTGTTTTAGCCAATCTAACAAGGGCAGATTTTGTAACACAATAGCATAAGTCGCTTTGGTTCCCACCTCAATTCAAAGCAATTAGCGAATACAGACAAAAGAAATTCACTCAGCCGGTAATTCAAAACAAACGAAGCCGCAAAGTTGCTCTGAAGCAGTACAGCAAACTCTCCATTGGTGCGGGCGAAGGGAGGTTTTTGAGAGAAAGAAGACGAAACACGAATGTGCTTAAGGCGAAAGAAGAAGGGCAAACCTAAAGCTCTGTCTCGCGGATTTTGTTCAGTTGATTCAGGAGCTGAGGAGTTACTGCGTACATCTGAGCAATAAATATGCAAGAGTCGCAGTGCCCTCTGCTCGGCTTCTGAATCAAATAAACAAAATCCGCGAGGCAGAACTTTAGATTTATCCTTCTTCTTTCGTCTTAAGCACATAGCTTCTCTTAAAAACGTCCCTTCGCCCGCACCAAACGAGAGTTTGCCGCACCGGTTCAGGGCAACTTTGCGGCTTCTTTTGTTTTGAATTTCTGCTTGAGAATTTGAGAGAATTTCTTTTCTTTGCATTCGCTAATTGCTTTGAATTGAGTTGTGAACGAAAGCGACTGATGCTATTGTATTACAAAATCTGCCCTTGTTAGCCAATCTGATAAATGGTTGTTGTTTTATAATATAAGAAATTCGAGCATGTGATTTGCTCAAAAAAAAACAACACGATCATGAACTCGTCATTTTATTTCATTATCTTAGGGTACAGAACGTTTGCTATACAATTCTACGGAGAATGCTGGTCAGGCCCAAGTGCAGAAATAACATACAACAAACATGGACCTTCAACAGCTTGTTGGGAAGGAGTTGGAAGGGGCTTAACAAATGCTGTGTACAGGTTCTATATGAGAAAGTGAGTCAAGATATGATTTTTTATCAATCCCCTAAAGCATTTGAAATTAATTACCGTTAATTTGCCATCACAGATTTTTCATTTGATCAGCGTTCAAATGAAGAATCTGTGACAGCAAATTAAAAGGAATTGATAATTGATGATTATCTCGATTTTTACACGGTTGCATAGTTCAGGCTTCAACTTAGAGTTTGAGACCTCGTTTGAGTCAATCTAACAAGGGGTTGCTGACTCATGGCAGAGAAAAAGTGAAGTCAGTGCCCGCTTCAAATATAGGTATATAGGTGCATTCCTTCCGGTTGGAGCAAAAGCCCCTCCATAATGTTTTCATTCTTCAAACATAAAAACAGCACTTCTATTGATCTCCAGAAATGTCAAAATAAAACAAGTTTTAAGAGGAAGGACTCTGGCACCATATCAAAATTTTCACCACATTTTTTAAAGGTAGAAAGTTCTCTCTTATGAATAAAAAACACTGCCAACCCTTTAAAGTAATTCGCAAAAATCAAATTGGACGCCAGGACCATTTCTTTGGAAACTTATTTGATTTTGACATCGCTGGAAAAAAATAGAAGTGCTGCTTTTGAATCAACCACTTATTTTGCCTTTTTCTCTACCATAAATCAGCAACCACGAGTCAGATCGACTTAGTCTCGAACTCTAAGTTGAAGTCTGACCTATGCAACTGCGAATAAGCCAAGATAACTGAAAATACAGCTCCTCCGCAGTAGCCACAAAAAAGGGGCACAATAATTTTGGGACACCATGTATTCACTTGAAACAATGCTTTAGTCATTAACAAGGCTATGTACCAAAAGCTTCAAAATATTGAAGCACACAAAACTTTTAGTACCAATACTCTTAAACACAATTTCAAAATATTGAAGCACACAAAACTTTTAGTACCAATACTCTTAAACACAATTTAACAGTTAAAAGGGCTCATAACAATTAAAGACAGTCTGTCACGCATCTGATTGGGTGATAATGACAATACAAAGAATAGGAAATTTGAATGACTTCTAATCTTCTGAATTTCTATGACCGTAGAAAGTCAAGACGATTAGCCCAATAGACAAATTCACAAAGAAATCCGTTGTGTTGAACTCGGACTGTTGCGGCCAATCAGATACGTGACAGACTGCCTTTAAACTAGATACTTTCTCCGAATATACTTTGATAAAAATGAGAGTTGATCCAATTAAAATTTAACTTATTACTATTGAATTATTAAGATACATTCCAGAATCGTTTTTAGATTAAATAATTACCAACAATGAAAATTATTTACACTTAAAAACAGTACAAAACAAACTGTATGTAGATTTTAGCAAAGAAATATTTCTATAACACAAAGGAGATTATGATCAATGCGGCGAAACGGCATCACATTGCGAACTGAATCAAAAAGCTGCGATGCCCAGATGTGGAAATGCCTCCGATCCTCGATCATGTCTCAAAACGATTATTTCCACTGTAAGAATCCAGCTGGGGGTGAAACGCAATTGTTTGTAAACAACGTATTGTGATCAATCAATCATAGAACGTCAAACGCAGTTTTAACAAAGCCATCTCAATTTTTCTCTTGTTTTGTGAAATGCCCGTTTGTCTCATTTCAATTGTCATCACAAAAAGGCTTCCTGTGTGATTGAAGTTGTCACTTCAAGATGAATAATCATGAAAGTGGTTTGTTAATGATTCTCGAGACGGAAGGACGGGCATTGAGTTTTGATTTAAACAGATCTGACTGCACGAACCAGCAGTTGAAAGAGAGGGATCGATTTTAGGATTTTATAACGCCAACTGGTTGAGAAAGGCCTATTATCAACTTATTCTATGTGTTGGCTCAGTTTGTTTTTAATGCCTAAAACGCCGAACTCACTACCTAACGTTGTTTCTTGTAACAACAAGAGCTGATTTGCAATTTTTTCCTTGTAGAAAATCATCCAAGTAAATTGCACAAGACAGAAGTCTATGCTGATGCACTTTCAGGATAATGCTTGGAAAATTTGCGAATAAATGTCCGAATTCGCTAATACGTGGACAGTTATGGACGTAGCATGAAAATAATCATGATTGCATGAAAATTCTTTATTGTTAACTGGTATTTCTTTGCTTATTTCCCTGCAACAAAAAACAATCAAGATCATGCAGAAATAAAATCCTGCAGACTTGGTTGCTAACTTACAGAAATTTCCAACCAGCGACGTTGCAACTTTTATGGCGTATAGCACAACTCAACTTTCATTTCGCAGAGTAATTGAAGAACTGAGGTTGTTCGTTCAGTCAATACGAAGTCAATTTTCTCTTGAAGAATGGAATACCCTCTGAAGTGCCTAACTTTGGAATTATGATAATGCAAGCACTGAATCTTGTGTTAATGAAACCAGCAACTTGATTTGCCAGATGCAAAATGATTGGCATCTTCGAGATATGGTTACATTGTAAATAATATTTACTGGACACTTGCTGACTGCTGAGTCCAGAAAATGTTTTGACAGAACCGTCTTCACTCCCGAATACAAAATGGTTGTGTTTAGGGCGTAGCATTGTCTACTTATTTGACATTAAGAGACCTTCCTCTCCATACATACCCTTGTATCTACAATATTTTCCCGAGCTTGGACACTTGCAAGATCTGGCTTAGCAAAAAGCCTGAAGTCTACCAAATTAGAGGTTTGATAGTGGAGACACAACTCTAAAATGTCATAATACGGGTGCACCATTGTGCAGGGGGGATTATATACAATCTCAAGAATTACTATATCCTCTCATGATTAAACAAATCGAAAATTTACAAACTCACAAACCTTCACTGGATGCTGTGAGCCCAACCTGGTAATGCAACTTTTTACTTTTCGTCCAACTATAAGAATTATCAAACTTGACGATGTAAATACCATTTTTGTTGCAAGTATAATACCCATCTTCTGGCATCAAATGACTCTGTCTCTTATCTAACGCTATTACCTCTTTCATCTTACCATCTTTCAAAGCATTGGTGTCTTTGTGGTAAATCCCAAATGCGATGTCATACCCCTCTGTTTTGAAGTACCAATGAAGCACGCTTCCAGGTTCGTTGACTTTGTATTCGAGTTCGAGTTGGTCGCCATGTTTAACGAAAGCATAATCTAGGCCATCCATTTCTGTGTTTTCCATATTGGCGTAATATGATTTTGGGACATGGCGTAATATGATTTTGGGACATCACCACCATAGCAAATCTGGAAGTGAAGGTTTGAATTACTGGTTGCAATCGTTAATCGCATTGAATGCAACGTCAGTCAAAAGCAGCTGATGCAATGGTGTCACAAAATCTCTCCTTGCTGATGGAAAAGAACAAGACACAACAGATACGAAGATTCAACAAAACCATCATAGAACGAAACTTGTTCAAATCTTCTGATTGAGAGTCACGAACCACATTTCTGCAAGGCAGGTAAGGCAATTTTCGACGACTTTCTGCACTGCTCGTAGCTTTTAGCTATTTAGCTAGGCCCTTTGGGAGAGGGAAAAAAAAGAGCGGGGAAGCATGTTCACATTTAATCACGTGACCTATTTGCCTGCGTTAAGATTCAACAATGTAAAAGACCTCAAAGACAACTTACGTGTTTCCTGCACATCGGATCACAATCCTCGTCATGTGCTGCTCCTCCGTAGTAGACTGGTAGCTGCTCTGCACTTATGTAATTTAGCAATTCACTCTTCCAGTTACCTTTAACGAAAATCAAAATATTTCAATATGCAATCCACACAAGCCAGTCTGGAGATGCGTTTAGAAGTTGACGGAGGGGCGACATATTTGAAGCTTGGAACATTAAAATTAAGCAGGCCAAGTGAAGCAAGCGAATGAGAAATAGACAGTATGGGCCGAGGAGCAACTCACTTTGAAATGGCGTTCCATGATTTTGAGACTTTGAATATCTCTCCAATTTTTTCAAAGGTTCTTGAAGTTTTTTCGGAGATTTCAAAAGATTTTCAAAAGTTGCCTGGAGCCTATGAGATGCAGGTTGCCTGGAGCCTTTGTGTAGGTTGCCTGGAGCCCGAGAGCCTGCAACGCCAGGAGCCTATCAAATCAAAGGTTCCAGGTTTCACCCCCGTGGGGGTGGTATATAACAACATGTTGAGGGTACGGGTGTTGTCGCCCATATGGATGGGCTTTTGGGCCTAAATTCTCTAAACAATGGCTCTTTGTTTGGCCGATTTTTCTTAAGCATGGGTGTGGATTTGCCTGAAATGCGCAAAAAAATAGTTAAAATGGGTAGTTTTCAGCTAAAAATTCATCATAAAATGGATACGAAAGCAAGTTTCGGTAATTAGAAGAAGGTACCTTTCTGAAAATCGCACGGTAGGCCCCGTCCATCTACAAGTCATAGACCTCCTTCCGGGGGGGGGGGGTTCGCTTTTCATTATTATGACATATGGTCGAAATCAAATGACAATTAAAAGTAGCCAGACATGATAAAAAATTTGACAATACTCCTGAGAACTTTTTTACTTACTGCCAAGGACTATGATCTTCCTCTTTGTTTCTTCTCGGAGAAATGGTTTCACTAACGCAAAGATCACTGGGAACACTCGTGGAGCTGTAAAAATTAATAGGAGAATTTACACGTAAGCAACAGAAACCTTAGTTATTCTTCTATGCTATAAATAACCATAGTTGCAAAAAGGGAACATTGTTCTGTTCAGAATAAAACGATTTTGCAGCCTCAAGAATAGATTTAATACCTACTCTGCACAATAAACCATAAGGTTTCATTTTTGACTCATGGAGAAAATGTGGGTCATTGGCGTAGGAGGCAAATTTCTCGTGCAGTTTTGCAATTATGTCATGGCCCAAAGGTCGTTGAGGGAACTGATGAAGTCAATGAGGGTTCCTTATCTGGTATGACATTTAGTTTTGTTTGTCATGGCTCTAGGGTGTGTGGAACAATGCTAGCCAATGGATGTCATACATGGAAGGAGAGCATGAAATCTTTTAACGAACAAAGCACATGATGCATACATTAGATTTGTCTTGAATTGAGATTTTGTTGGCGCTGTTCAGGATGTTCTTACGAGATAACTCACCAGAAATGCGTTACATTTAGTTTAGAAAAATTTTCTTGACTCTACCGTGTTTGGCTCTGACTTTTCTCCAACCAGTCAATTTGTTTAAAAGGTCGCTGGGTACACTTTCTTCCAATTCTATCGATAAACATCTGGGTTAAAATGCTCAAACTCATGGGCTCTAGAAAAATGGCCAGAAAATTTGAAGAATTGAGCATAGAGATTATATGAAAGAGGCAGGCTAGAAGTTTTATGTCATCAACATTTTGATATGAAAATTAATACTAGTTACCGTTGATAACCAAAGTATGCTTCATTAGGTCTGGATAGTCATCTTCAAATAACGTTGCAATCTTAGAAGAAAAAATAGCAATATTGTGAAGCATTTCTGCTGTTATGGCGTTGCAATAAGATTGAGACAGAGAATAAGGGCTGCTTCTTGACGCATTCTTGAGAGAAATTTGAAGCAAAATGAACCGGTGACTTTGTCTTTTTCACTATGGATGGCACAGTGTAATATGAAACAATATATTGCAGTTTTTAATCTTGATAGAAAAAAACAAAATTTTCAAGCTACAGTGCGTAATGAAACAACAACAACTACTTCTTACCGTGTTGAAGAGTCGAACACCTGAAAAATGATAAAACGTAAATTAAAATAAGCAGAATTTTGGATGGACCGATGTATACAATGAACATCCTAGGAAACTACCTAATTCATGAAATGTAAGCTTTTGAGCGACGAAAACTACTGTGGATATAAACTGTAGTCAAAGAACCCTCTACATCGGCATCTTTCTCCCTTCTAATTTTTTACAATGACTTTGAATTTTTCAAACAACGTCAGACAGTACAATGTCAGACAATGTCTGACAAAGTGTTCAAAAGCATACTAACTCTGAACAATAGGGAGTTTTGTCCATTTGAAGAAAATTTTGGGACCTGGAGAAGTCATAATTGATTTCTTTCATTGCAAAAAAGAGAAAGAAAGAAAGAAAGAAAGAAAGACAGACAGACAGACAGACAGACAGACAGACAGACAGACAGACAGACAGACAGACAGAAGGAAAGAAACACTCTTCTAGTCCATATAAAAATAAAGTAAAATGACAAAATATCAAAGAAGGTAGCTCAAGCAACCATTCCCACTCCTAGCAGGGTAACTGCCTTTAAAGTAACATCAAATTTATCCACATACCTGGTTTCCATGTGTGTTTCAAACCAAGGCCATCAAGATCTGCAATTATTGTGACTTGCTTTATATCTTTCTTTAGCTAAAGAAACAGAAAACTCATGTTTGTCAGGTTATGACTATGGCTAAAAATGCTAATTTAGAAAATCAATGTCAACCTTGTAAATAAATGGTACAGGCCGTGCACACATGAGCATGACCAAGATTCTATATATATACTACATGATAATAATTCCTGAGCTATACAGCTGACTATGAATTTTCCTAAACAAATATTTCTTAGGCAAGAACACCAAAGGGGACATTTCACTCCCAAAAGATCTCATACACCTTTAGCATGAATTCTTTTGCCAAGAAAAAGCCATCAAAAATCTGTGAAAATCCAATTTCTTCTAACGTTCTTGTACACGTGAAATGCCTCGTGGAACACCATATGCACAGCGCAAACCTAAGGAGGCAGGAACACTGCAAAACGATGCAAAACAAAAGATGACTATCTTTTAGATGTTATATATTTTAGATTAAATTCAGCTCGTGTGTAAATAATCCAATTCATTCAATCAACAACATTAAATCTAAAAAATAGTTGTCTTTTCTTTTATGTCGTAATGTGTTGTTCCTGCCTTCACATTTTATCAATAACAATATTATATACCTTTTCTGACTGCTGTTTGCATAGCTGTATTCCTCTTTCAGCTATCAGCATTCGCATTTTTAGAAGTTCATCTCCTTTAACTGAGTGAAGTAGGCCTAAACAAGCCACAAGAAACAAAGAATATCAGTTATTCATTCACGCTTATCCAAATTTTCATTTGCAAATGTACAAGACTGGACATTAATAAAACACATTGAAATTATACAACTTGTAAAGACTGGATTGGAATGAAGTTCAAATCAGTTCATTATCATTTAAAAAAAGAATCAAGTTCTTTTAAAGTGAATCAAAAAAGAATTGGAGCAAAAATATCAAATAACAGCTAAAATCTGGTCACAGCAAATCATTGTAATTAACTTTGAAGCATAAAGGATCAATCTTCCTTGGCTTGTATTCAAAATCTTTATAATTCTAATTCAGAAAAGGAACTATATATTAGAAATTCATATTTTGATACTAGCCCTCCATTTGTCAAAAATTTTAGTATCAAAATACTAGAAATTCAATGTTTCTCCAGGCCATTATAAGATGAGATTCATAATAATTGTCTTTGCTTCAATAAAAGCTGTACCTTTGAAGTCCACTTTGCCAATCGGATCTATGAAAACTGGGCTACCACTGATGTCATAGCCAAAATATCCTCCCGGATAAAACTTTTTTACGACCTGAAAACGAAAGGTATCCATGGATTACTTAAGCTTACATTTTTCTTCCATTTGTCACAAATGTTAAGCATAAAGATCACAAATAGCATAAATGTATATACTACTGTATAAGAATGAAAAGTAATTAATAAATTTTCAATCATATGGTAATTCCAGGAAAGCTGGCTTATTTGAGAGGGGACATGGTTTAATGAGCATACTGTGATTCTAGCTGATAAAAGTATGGGGGAAAGTGAAACCAAATGCAGATCAATTTGAGCTAGAATTCACCGGAAATGATGAACTGTAACTACAATAAACATGATACTAAGATAAAGAATGCATGAATTTTATAAAATTAATTCTTTATGGAATTCAAATACCCCACTGAGGCTTTTCAGATGGAGGGCTTATTTGACAAAATAAGATATGAGGTGAAGCCTATTTGAGACAGGAGCAAATTCAAGAGACCTAATCGGCTAAGGTTTGTTTTACCCATTTCAAGTCTATGACCTATGCCAATGGGAAGTTTTGGTATCATGCTATTTTTTGTGTTCATGGCACAACTTTGCATGGCATGAATTATGTTAGAGAAATCAAAAGATGTTTTATCAAGAGATTGATCATGTGACTTGAATGGGTATAAACAAACCTTAGCTGATCACGGGTGGTAGGAGACTACTGTATTAGCCTAAAAGTGCTTAAATCGCCTCATAAAGAATTATATTCATTAAAACTTACGATGCTTTGGCTGTCTCTTTCTTTTTCATTGTCTCCTGCCAAATATTTCCACCAATACAGAATGCACACCACAACTGTGGCCTAGTGGGCGCCAGCGCCATATTGCATTGATTCTACACTGTGCCTCGATATGAGTGGCACCCACATGGCCACAGTTGTGGTGTGCATACTGTATTGGTGGAAATATTTGGCAGAAGACAATGAAGAAGACAGAGACAACCACAGCATTGTAAGTTTGAATGAATATATTTCTGTATGAGGCGATTAAGCACTTTTAGGCTAATACAGTAGTATCCTACCGCCCATGAGCTGATTTTGTCTACTGATGACTTATCATATGCAAAGGTCATAACTTCTACAACATAGGACAAATTAGCCAATTAATTCCCTTGGGTGCATGAAAATATTCTCCACTTTTCAACCAAGTAAATTCAAAAGGTTGAGAGATGATACTATTTGGGAAATGATACTTCATTCATGTAATTTTACATTATTGGCTTATCTCATATCAAAAGGCATGCCTTACTTTGAATAATCAAACTTTTCTGTGAAATCAAAGCTTTTCAGCTGCTATAATTTTATCACCTGCTGATAAAAGTCCTTTCTAGATATTTTTCTAATTTCAAGACCTGGAGCCTCATAAATTATGTAGGTTAATTTCCTATCTCTTACTGTCTGTCTTACAAATGGTCTTAGCAGTGAATGAAATGATTAAAAGTAAAGAACTCTGAACCAAAGACAATTTTTAGTTTTCACTCTTATGATCTTGCCCCAATGGAATACCTGATGGTAACAACCTTGATCATCACTTAGCATTCAAAAATGTTGCTAATTGTGCTAATTGGAAAAATCAAGCAAGCAAAGAAAAAATGCACTTGGTTTCAGGCAGTAGAATTTTTGATACAATTTAAGCCGAATATACCAAAATATTGGTCTATGGTCTAAGAACAATGGAGCATGGTTGCCAGATCATATTCTGTGGCCTAGCTGCTTGATAATAGAATCTGAGATTCAATCCTTAATTCCTTAAAATACCACATAGTGATGATTTACTGTTCATTAAATGAGTGGGCTCTGCATTCTATGATAATTCCCTTCATTCTGCAATACTGCAGCAACAAGCCGATGTCAGGTGTTAAATCCAAACAGAATTCAAAGTTTGGTCTTTTAAGAAGGAAAAAGGAAGCTTATAGGGGGTGCTCTCTCCTCGATTAGTTTATCTATTGAGAGAGCTCCTCCTTAAGAGATTCCTCCCCATACAAAATTCTATAATTAATTATGTTGCAAATTTATATTATTTTACTATTTTTTTATTGTACTTGTAATTTATGTCATAGTGTATTTCAGATGTTTGTTGTTATTTGAATTTTGTATGTTGTGGAATTTTGAAATGAAAAAACTGAACTGAACTGAGCTCACCTCAGGAGGTGTAAAATCTTTCAAAATATCCAAATTCTTGAAACCAAGCCTTGCTTTCCAGTCTGTCTTTGGCATCTTTGCATTTAATGAGACATGTGCTCCTTCTTTAGGCTGTGAAACTTTGCAGATGTGAACAGTTTGCTGATCTCTGAATGAAGATGAGTGAATTCCAAAAGACTGTTTATGATTTCAGCAGGTGTTCTCTTGTGCTGTTCAAAAATGCGAAAAAGGAAACATAATTACATTTTGCATTGTGTAGACGAGATGAACAGATTGCTTTGATGAACACTTTGGGACTGAAACAATATAACAAGTGGGTGGTGGAATATTTGCAAAGGGTGGCAAATTTGCAAGGGGTGGAAAAATGTGGTGCTATTGGCTCATGGCTGATTGCTGATGTCATCATTGCGTGCATAAAATGGCGGCCCTCTTAACCTTGAAAAACCAACTTTGAGAGCATTGATCACGAAATTGATAAAGCCTGTGATGTAATGTAGCACGAATTCAGAAGCGTAAAGTAACAACACCAATATCAGATTGATCCATATCAGTGGCATTTTGTTGAACCCGTTAAGACTTGTAAGCTTAGGCTAACAAACACTGTAGGTATCAATCACCCATTATCGACACAGGCAATCGAGATTCCTTCGCCGTCCCTTCTCCCTTTTTTTGAGGTGGAACATCACAGATCAACTAAGACCTAGAGAAGTTCATAAGAACACTTGATACCTTATTTCGACTCCATCTTTTGACGATCGCTCATTTCATGCAAGCAGAACTAGCTATCTGCACTGTTTCGCAGAGTGATCTTCTCACAGCTTCGCTTCTTCCAAACTGCGCCATTTGATTTGATTTCACGACAAAATGCTAGTTGTTGTTGCTGCTCATTTTGCGCTCTTTGTTTCAGAAGGGGAAGGGGGATAAATCGGAATCAGGGGGCTTTGGGGGCTTTAAACAGGGAGCACCGCCTTCGGCTTCGAAAACAAAGATATTCGAAATCATTTCTTTTTTTTGGTTGGGACAAGATGCAGTGAGGAAGCCAAGATTTGAATTTGTTGACGAAGATTTCTGCGTCTTGGCAAAACTCTTTCTTCTCTGTTCTTCTATTCTTTGATTGATTCTTTGATTCTCAAAACGCCCTCTTTTCTCTAACAGAGAAAAGAGGGCGTTGTAAAATAAAAATCACTTTATCAGCGTACCACCTTTTAGGATTCTTATGACCCTGAATCCAGATACGATAGGCTCATGTTTTCAACGCTTTTTCAAAATTTTACCCTTCAGCCGATCCCTGGCTTTCAGGCTTCAGTTCCCGGAGTTATGTTACAATGAGGCTATACACTATGAAAAAAAATATTAAATATATATGTAAATTGACATAAATTGAACTGTAAAAGGCTTATAGCCTAAACAGAATTTTGATATGATATGATATGATATGAAAGCACAGTCTTACGACGTGCAAGGCCATTCCACAATGTGTTTACGTTTTATAGTTCTTTTTCACGATATTCAATGTAACTTTTAATGGGTTTTGTGATTTTCTTCTATGCTTAGGTAGTTCTAGCACCCGTGAAAGCCGGTACAAACTCGTTCTCATCCAAGCCAGTCACTCGAAAAGGAGACAAACAAAATATTCGAAAATCATTTCCCGTTCAGGTGGCTGCTGTATGTGGAGAACTGGTGGGAAAACTCGAAACAATTAAATTCCACGTAGGAATATACAGATGCAAGTTCTTTTGTAAATAAATGAAGAGCAGAGCTATCGAATTCATGATGCGTCTTATTTTGGACAAGATGTAGAGAGGAACAGCAGCCGACATTTCTGATGATGTGACTAAAATTTAGGCCCATTTTTTCATTGCCATGGTTCCTGAAGATCAAAAGTGAAATCCTCAGTGTAATTAATGTTTTCGTATGATCATCACGCAATCAAGCGGCATTTTACAACCGTTCCTAAATGAAGATCTTGATACTCGCGCGTCTAAAAAATGGAACTGGGAACAACTCCACAGCTTCTAGAATTGGGTAAGAAATTTGTAGAATTGTTGTGATGTTGTTTTTGCACCAGCCAACAAGAATTCCATGACATGAAAAAAAGAAATTTTCAAAATTAGAGAGCAAGGAATTTATTTCTTGCACATTAAAATCAAATGGATGTGGACAATAGTCCTATTGTTTTTATAATTCAATGAGATTTTACAATTAGATTTAAGTCAGATCTCCACTATGACTAGACAGAAAAATATTTAAGGCAGAAAAATTTCCAGCAATGACTGGCTAATCAAATTATTACCGCGGAAAAACATTGAGCCGCAAATAGTAGGAATACGTTCTTTTGGTGGCTCAACATTTTTCCACCTAGTGGAGATCCAGCTTTAGAGGGCTTTATTTAGGGGTCATCAACAAACAATTTTCATCACAATTAATGGAATTAGGCCATAAGAGTGCCATAAGGGGGGGGGGGGGGAGGGTGTGCAGCTCAAATCCATTAAAATTCTTAAGTACCATAATCATGTGCAAAATGTTCCCATCTGATGATGGTCAACAAAGCATCATATAAGACTGGAGAGAGAAGAGGTAGAGTAAATGCTGAACACCAATTTTTATTAGCCAATCAGTGAGGCATAATTCAACACCAATAGTGGAAACACAAAGAACAAACAATCTCCAATTTTTTCTACAGACATCATTTGATATCAGATGGAAATGAGGTACAACTCAAGTGCGAGTCAAGTTTCAAAGATTCAAGAGAATTTGAAAACTTTGCTCACTTGGAGAATTTTGATATGGTTTTTGGAATACATGCTTATAGAGCTGGAAGACTACTGACTGGTATGTACGTAGACTTATAACCAAGAGTCCCTTGTTTCCCTGTGCTCTTTGACTTGATAATGGTGCTTTGGTCAACAGTGACTCATAATATTACTCTGAAAACCCTAAAACTATTTAGGCCCAAATTATTCAATTCCTGGAGTGCCAATCAGATTGTGAGATTTGCGAATTACTATAATTGTTATGGGAAATGTGATAGAATTTTCAATTCAATTGAAGAATTGAAAATAATCCCATGAGATTGAGATTTGCCTAAATTTGAGTGAATGGTCATCATCAGACTTCAAACTTAATCTTTTATTTCACAGCTTGCAGAATCCCTTACATCATTGTGTTTGGTGGGACAGACCTAAATGAGCATTATGAAAGAAAAGATATCTTTGATATTATGACAAAGGCTGTTACCAGAGCTAAGTGAGTAAAATAATTCCTGTTTGTAGAGAGAGTTTAGTTGACAAGAAACTCAACATTGAAATAAATTGCTCTCTTCCAAAGTTGATGGCATGGTTTGTTTATTGTAGAAGATGCATTGCTTTCAACAAGCCCCTGAAACAGAAAGCCATATATCTTTGGGTATGTATCTTTGAGAATATTGTGATACCCTTTACTTTCAATAATGAGATGTGAGATGTTGAGGCTCTACTCAATCAAGTTCCAATTTCCATTTAACTAAAACAAGCTTGATATGCATTGACTAGTTTAAAAGGATGTGGTAGAACTATGTATCTTTTGTTTCAGTAATTTTGTGCCAACTTAGAGATGTTCATTCATATGGATATAATTCTCAAGAACATGTAGGAATTCCACAAGAATTTACATGAATTCTTCACATTCTGATAAGACTGCTTGAGTGTTACAAAAGAAAAAATTAAACAAGGCTTCTTGGGCAGGAAAACAATAATTCTAGTGTGCAGAAAGCCTGTATTGGGCTTGACATGCCAGCAGAGCTCTCTCTTTATTGCCATGTCATTAATTTTCAGAGAGTTGCAGCAGGAAAGATTATACTGCAGCCACAAGGTATTTATACATTCATTTACCTTTATTTTCTTTCTATGCTTACTAAATTTGTATTTTTCTTGAACTGAGATAAGTAAGTAAGTAAGAACATAAAAATTTGCCACAAAATTAAAAAAATTACAATGGTAAAACAAAGAAGAATGAATAATTTAATGAAATATTTACAATTATACAATTTACATTGCAAATTTGGTAAGTACAAGTTAAAAACACCCTGAATTAAAGTGGCGGGGATAGCATTAAGAGATCAAGTTGACCTAATTTCCATAATGGTGCTCTTAGAATTGGTTGCAAACATGATAAACATTATAATTTTATGTGCTTTTGGATAAGGCATAATTTAGGAAAGCCAAATCATGGATGTGGGAGAGGATGTGAAGCTTTAGTAGAATACATTCATGTATTATTTGTCTTTTTATTCTCCCTGTTGTATTTGCCATACCTTGATTTTGATATGTATTTATCTTTGTAGCTGTAGAAATCTCTGCATCAAATGCTGTTTGGAATTTTGATGATATAAGACAAATAAATAGTGAGTAATGTCCTGCATTTCAGAAATTATTTCCATCATGTTAAAATGTCCAGATATCCTTTGCCGAAAATTGACATCATCAACTGATCACACTGTGGGTTCTAGGGTGCTACAAAGTTTCTATTAGAAACAACAAACCCACCAGTAATTAAACCTAAAACATACTGCAGTTCTTTGAATTGAATTGATGTTCAGGCTCAAAAGTAAAACAACCTTGCTGTTAATGATTCTAGTAAATAATGTTGTTTCTTGTTTTCTTGCAGCACAATTTGACATCATACTCAACAATAATGCTGTAAGTCTTTGTTTGCCATTTTTTGTCACAGTACACAAAATTGTTTTCTATTTTAAATCTTGAAGTTAATAAATGAATGAATAAATTTTTGTATATATCGCATCAGGTGGCCCCTGCACAGCTGAAGTACTAGGGGCCCCAAGTTGCTCCGTTATGCCACTGTCAATGCCCTATAAAGCTATAATAAAGCTCAGAGCTGCTCTATAAAGACTTGGATTCCTTTGACCATCCAGGGCTCTTGGTGGTATGAATTTTCAAGAGTGGAAAGTGTTCTAGCTCACCTTATCATTTATTTTTTCATCCAAGATATGGTAAACTTGTTTAGTTAGTGAAAAGCGGAGCTTACGATGAACTATTCCCCTTTTAGATTTTATTTCTACTTGTTGCTGGCCTACGACCTGTTAAAGACCCACTCTTCTTGGCTGAAACATTTTCAGGTAGATTTTGAATTTTCAAGTAATCTCTTAAAGTATATAACTACTTCTGGGTACTCCAACAATAAATCATTTTTGTTATAGTGCAAAATTATCAATTAAGATAAAAGAATCTTGATAGTAAGGGAAGATCTTCGAGGGGTGTATCATTCTCCCAAAAAAGTGTACAAGAGCTTTTAAAACAAAAGATTTTCAAGCATTTCTTACGGATTTTTCTTGAAAACAAAAGTGTTTTGACATGATGGGGGTGTACGAGATTTTTAGAGAGTGATACGCCCTTGACTGCAATTTCAAACAGCAGCCAAAGATGATGGAAATAGGATATTTTCATTGCTTTTGAAGTGTGGTTGTGGATTTTTTAGGCCAAGATAAATTTCTTTGTAGTCAAGATCCGGCCTCTTTGTCACGTAAATTGGACACAGATTGGTACTGTCGAAGTTTCTAACTTCTCTAATCGTGCTTTCTACAATACACAAAAGTTTAAATTTACCGTGTCTGGTTTGCCTTGTTACTTTTCTAGAACTCATGAGCCTTTATAGTTTTACTGTTGATTTTTCGTAGAATGGCACAAGACAGATGACAGAATCTACCTTATGATAGTTGGTCCTGAGGTAGTTACTTTTTCGTTGATTTGCAAAGCTGTGCAATTTAAAAACTGTAGAAAAAATGACCCACTAACTTCTTGTGCAACTTACATTGGAAATGACTTTGTTCAGATCAAGGAAGGTCTTAGACATTGTTGCAATTTTTGCAAATAATTTCAGAAACAAGTGATATTACCCAGCCTACCCAACCATGCAGTTACTTTGTTTGGTTGCAGGCTACCTTTGCTTGTATCCTTATTTTCAGTTTGTATTTTATAATTCCGTTTTCTATAACAGTTATATGTAGTTTTATGTAGCTTTTAATCACTTTTAGAATGGCCGCAGGGTAGACATAGTATTTCGTTCCCTATGGCATCGTCTTTGTAGTATTGTAACGTTGTTTGTAAGTATTGTAATTAGTAATATGTTTGTAAAATTTTTGATTGAGTATAAAAAAAGTGATGTTGAGGTCTAAAGTGAGAGATCATTGGCTGTCACGAAGCATAAAGATTGCAGTATCCGCATCGATCATGCGAACCCTGCAATGCAGCTTCGGGACATTGTACATGGGTGCCAAATTCGCTAGTCATTCACTTCCTGGCTATCTCGTAGCCTTACTTCAAATCGTTAGACTCCATAGAATGCTGTGAGGTAAAGTTTTCATATGTAAATGTTTTTGGCTAGTTTTCTTGCTTGTGATACTTTTAGTCGAAGCATGGGCAATAGGGCACCGTGTTATTAAAGTTGTTACCTCGATATTACCATAGATTTCTTCGTTGTTTTCCCTTTGGCCCAAGCCTAAGCAGTGCTAAAAATCAAATTCAAATGGCTCCTGCACATCTGAACTGTCAGCTCCTACACAGCGTGCATCCTCATTTCAAACTTCGTCCTCTGAAAACTTATTCGAAGAGGAAGCTTGAAACGAGGATAAATGCTGTGTAGGAACTAGCAATTCAGACACGCAGGAAACCTTTTGAATTTGATTCCTAGCAGTGGTTAGGATTCAGTCGAAGAGAAAGCAACAAAGTAAAACAATAATATCGAGGTAATAAACTTCCATTTCTTAGCTACAAACAGGGTACATTATTACGCATGGTCGAAACATTCAGTGCCGATCTGCATTTATAAGAGTCTCAGTTTTTTGCAGTGAATTGGATGATGTCTATGGAAAATGAAAACATCAGATTAAAAACGTTGAATGAATAAAAGGAATCACCGTCAGTCTATGCCCATCTTGGGTTAAAATCGAGTTGAATGCAAATGTAGCCAATTTCAAGCGAAACTTTTGATCAATAAGCAGAGAAAAGGAAAATGTTTCCAATTTTTCAATAAGTGTCAAAACAGTATATTTCGAAGTATTTTGGTCGAAACTTTTCTGTCCGAGACACTCAGATGTTTATGAAACTATCTTTGATTTCAGATTGACAAAGAATACTCAAAAGAATGCAAAGATTGCTTAGAAAAGTAAGTCATTCCAGGTTAGTGGTTCTTTAAGATAATCTTCATTTATATATTTGGCAATGCAGAACATCTCTAAAATTCTTTTTCATTTATTGGAGGTACCAAGGCATTGTTTTCGTCAATGGACTTGCATCTGAAGACCTCGAAGGAGTGATGAGAAATGCTTTTGCAGTCATTAACACGTCCAAGAGTGAGGGCATGGCAAATGCAGTTTTAGAGGTTAGCAGGCAAAAAGATATATCTACTTTTTAAGTGTGACCAGAAGGGAAATTGTTATTGATTTAAACGAGTAGTTTTGTCGAATGACAGAAGATCTTCTCGGAATCTTTTTGATGCCTCGTTTCATTTTCATGTCATCCATTTATTTTTTAGTTTTCGGTATCTGCTGATTACGTTATTTTGTATCATCAGCGCATTATTCTGCCTGGAGGAAATTTTACAATATCTTGACTTTTGTTGCAACCTCGTTTTTTCAGTGATAGACAGCATCTTTCTAATCTGCCATAATGTTCGAATGACCAAATGAAATTCTTGTTAGATAGCTTTTCCAAAGGCCTAGTTATTGGAGTATCCCCCTTCACACACCGTTAGTTTTGAGTAAAATTGTAGATTGTCAAATAAGATCTTGACATTAGGTAGATTCCTTTCTGTTCATACATAGGTGTAGGAGGCACGGGGAGTGGGGGGCTCTAGTCCCCCAAACTTCGAAAAATTTGCAAAAAGCGGGCAGCAATCGTCTTAATTTTCGCAAAGTTTTTGTGAACAGTGGCTGTTTTATCGGGCAGCCCCCTAAATTCTATCTCCCTGTACGCTTATGGCACTGAATCTCATTTAAAAGGAAAAGTATGAGACGTATCAATCACCCAGCTCTGAAGAAAGTACATTGTCTCTCACCGATCTGTGTTCTCTTCATACTTCCTAGGCGATGAGCTCTGGAACACCTGTAATTGCTCGAAATATTGATGGAAATGCTGCAATAATAAAACACAGACAAACTGGCCTACTTTTTGACACACCAAAGGTATTGTTTTGACATCTTACTTTTTATTGTCAGTTTTACTAGGGGCATTTACGGTGGTCATTGAAAATCCAATATTTGCATCGTTGTTTTTTGTCAGATATTTTTTAGAAGTCTCAGGAGGAAGTTGTTCTTCGCTATGGTCAGTAATTTGAAGTCAAAATCTTTTAAATGTTTCAGGAATTCAAAGAACTCGCAAGCGAACTGCTGCAGTCAGAATCACTAAGAGACAATTTGATTAAGAATGCAAAAGAATATATATTTGGAGAACATTCAGTGGAAAAGGAGAGAGAAACATATTGTAAATTAGTAAATAGTATTTGTCAATAGACAGATCTTGTTAGTCAACTCCTAGACTTACGACGATGCATCCCTTCTATCCCTGCGGCAAACCTTGCTCAACAGGAATTCATAAGGAAACATTGAAAAAGCTGACCCTATTTTCTGCAAGCATCGGTGGAATTGGTACTCTTGGAAGCTCAGAGTTTGGGCCTAAAAATGGTCCGGTTTTTCATAGTGATGTTGTGAGTCTCTGTTGACCTAAGGGCCATCATCAAGTCAAATGAGCACAGGGAAACAAGAGACTTAAGGTCATAATTCAAGTCAACTCCATTTTGCACCAAAATTAAATATCCCCTCGATAAATCGTACACTAGGCCGACTTGGAAGATTTATGACTCAATTTTTAGCTAAAACCCTGAATTAGGTTCCAGGAATGTTCGATAATATCTTTGTGGTCTGCTTCTTGAGCTGCAAGCGAGTTTCTTGAAAGGTGTGGTATCAAAAACATTGAAAACGATGACAAATTGCTGATCAAAGTTTTTTCAAGAATTGGCATGAATGGGCAAAACTGTTACTTGGTAATCTTGGGATCAAGAAATCGATTAGTTTTTAGTCTGCTGCACGAGCGTTAATTCAAGGACGTTTTCTGAAATTCTGTAGCAGACCAACGCCAGATGCTCGATTTTTGCTTCTATATTTGAAGCAAAAGTATCTATCATTAGGAACTTGCAGCTCTCTGATTTTAAGTACTTTAAAGTTAGGTAAATTTCGAAAGAGTGATAGAAAATTGATGACAACAGCAGCAACTCCCAAATTGGTTTACCGTAAAGATTTGGAATATTAAATTATCTTGAAAATATATCTTGAAAATATGAAAATGTGTGCATGCAATGCATGATTTCTTCTGGCCCTGGCTAGTACCGGGAATAGACCTTTTAGCTAATCTACAAAAGAGCCTGGACCGAGCGTTATTTTTATGCAATTTTATACGCAAGGTTCTATAGAGTGGCGTTAGAGCTTCTATCACTATTATGCAGATTCGAAAATTCTTCAAATCGCATCATAACAACGTTCGATTCAGATTCTTTTTAGAATAGCTAAAAGGTCTGTTGATTGTTGAGTGTGTAATATTTGTATGTAAGGGTTTTTGAAAGTATTTATAGTTTGTCTTATGATTAGTGATTTTGGAATGGGGTAAAAAATTGGGTGTATTTATCCTGTATGTGGGCAACACGTTTTTTTACGAGAGACTGACTGCAGAGAATCCCGTATTAGTATCGCGAAAATGTGAAGAAACTCTGCTACTATGCTTGGCCAGCTTGGATGGAGTAAGAAGTCTTGAAAAGCAAAATTAAGAGACATTGTCGCCAAAATGTTTTTAAATCTCTAATCTCCATCAGTAATCACTGCAGTCCATGTTTTGAACTCAGTCTAGTTATTTACTACTGTCTCAAGTGTCAAGAAAACGTAATTTTAACAGTGTAAGAAACTGCACAACGATTCTTACTCCTAGAATTAAGAAACCAAATTGAAAATCTTTTGGTACCAAATAACGGTAGTTTCATGCAAAATTAATACACTTTTAGCTCTATGGGCTCATTCAAGTTTCTCATAAAAACGTGTTGATGGTATGTTTTGGATTATATTTGCAAGTATGCCTTCTGTATGTATTTAAATATATGGTGTGTCATTTTCCAATTTGTCTTGTTTCATCCTTGTGTCCCCCTCAAGTGAGCTTGTGTATAAATAGAATCAGTTATACGCACCATTGTTCGTTTGGCCATTAATTGTTCACGGTGCGTGTGCTACTTTGATTTGATTTTAAATTATTTCTTTTTTATTCTTTGCTCTTCTTTGCAAATACAAGCTGCGCTCGATCCTACCCTGGGCAGCTCGATCCAGGCTCTTTGCGGAGTAGCTAATGTGTACTACGGAGGAGCTTAAACGCGCCACCTTGGTTACATTCCGTCCATGTTTGGCGGGAAAATGGAAGAGGATGTCGAGGAGGACAGAGAAATTGCTCGAGGTAAAATTGTTTATATTGATCAAATATTAGGTTGAAACTGACTCTATCGGATGCAATACTTGTAATAATGTCTGTAGTACATGTATCTAGAGTTAGGAATATAATTCAACGAAACCTGGCAGTGAGAAAGTTTGTTTGAAAGTGATCCACATTGTCTTTAGCGGCCTATTTTCTCAAATTTTTTCTGATTTAACGACAAAACTTGGCAAACATCTTTGGTGACTATTGGTTGTATGTTTGCACTTAGATGTATGCAGTTAGATGTAATACTTTGCAAGGAATCGTGGTAGATAAGCCTAAAGTTAGATATGTTGTTTTGAAGAGAACTTACTTACGGTAAAAGAATACTGAAATGAAGAAAAAAGGTCTGTATGTAGTCCATGCCAGGTTGGAACACATGCGTGATTTTTCCTACTGTATGCGTAGTAGCGATTGAAATAAATTTGAAGGTGCAAGCTGCAACCAGACTAAAAAAGTTACAAAAGATGTGAGAAGCTGTTAATGTAGCTGCGAGCAGCGATGACAGAATTTCATAGCTGCGAATGAATGCTTGTTTGCCAAAACCTGGCAGCCAGACTGGAAAGTTTGTATCTTGTGAGGGCACGTTGAGATGGCCTAAGTAAGACTGCACGGAAAACAATGGATTAAAACAATAGATCCTTTGTTTATTGCCAACTGTGCAGCCCAGGTTGAAAACCATGTGCGTTCCTGCCTATGCACGCAAGACATTGGGTATGCAGTGTAAACTTTCCAGTCTGGACAGTCAAGGGTTTGACTTCAATCTTTGCACAAAGTGCACATCAAAGTCGATTGCATTACATTTATAACAATGAATAGTTGAGGTTTTGCACCAATGTTTGCACACAACATAGTTTCCAACTAAGATCCAGGGTGAGCCTTGATATTGCCCCCACACCAAAGTGAGCAACGCAATATATTTTTATTTAACAATAATGTGCCAGTATTTAAAGAAGGGCAATTTTTACCAAGATTATCAGGTGTGTGAAAAGAGGCCTCTACTGTTATATATCGTCTGTTTTCAACTCCTCATTGTATTTCTTGGGTGTACAAGTGCCACACTTTCCATACATACTGTCCACACTCCACACTTTCCATACCACACTTTCCATACAGCCCAATATGCATAATCAATCTATTGTTTATCGTAGCAAATCATTCATTGATTCCCATACATTGTAAACAAGATTTATGTATCCATTCTGTTGCAGCCAAATTCAATAGATACATAGACAAAGCAAAACTGAAGGTGAAAGATCATAACTACAATGGTGCACTCAAATATTACAAGAAAGCAGCAACAATTAGTTGTTCAAAAAAATTGACCTCTAAGATTGCAAAATTGGAGGTAAGTTGAAAATGATGCACAGGCTTGGCACGCATTAAGAGTCCTTAAGAAATTTCATGAAGTCTACAAATTGATAAGATACAAAACAAGAATCCTCAAGAAATTGAAAAGAGCTGCTTGGCTAGAAAATGATATTAGTGTGTAATAGGCCTGTACTATATGAAACAAAGCATCAAAACATTGAAGGTGTTGTGGCACAGTGGCATAAGCCTTGGAATTTGTAGCCAAAACAATCAGGTGTACAGGGCTCAATAAGCGGTAGGGTCCCACCATTTTGAGCATCATGACAAGCTGTCACAGACTCAATTAGCACTTAGCTTCTTCTGTGATCCCTGTGCTTGGCATTGAAAATTACAACTTCACCTTCACACCATCTTCACTTTTCTGGATATCTGTTGATGTTCAATGCTTACGTTATGAGTTCAAGAGCTCTGTAATAAGTCCCAAATAATTCGAGTAACATGCCTCTAGCAGGAACTATTTTATCATTCTGATCAATTGTTGTGCCCTTCATAGAAATTTCTCGAAGAGCTTGAAACTTCCGATGAAGATGAAGCCACAGAAACTGAAGAATATGAACATTTTGATGGATTCAAAATTTACCAAGCAGTGTGGGAGAAGCTCTACCCCCATCAGCAAATTGGGGTGAAATGGTTTTGGGGCCTTCACAAAAAAGGCAGAGGTGGTATCCTTGGAGATGACATGGGGTCAGTATTTGGTAACAATCCTTCTTTGTAGTCAATGTAAAAGTTTATCATAATGAATTACCTGGGACACAACATACAAACTGCTATATAACATCACAGGGATGATACCAAGTGATACCATAAAAGCATCAGGACTGCCCTCTGGCCTTTACATGAAGAATATACAACTGAAATGCAACTAGCAAAATATGTAAAATGTATTATTTTGAGTCTCTGTCTTAGATTTCATGCTCCCTGTGGCATAGGCTTTGTAATCTTTGTGGTTATTTGTAAATTTAATGGGAATATATAAAGAGATAAAACTAACTTATACATTATAAAAAATGTTGCATATAGATAATTTTTACCATCAGATACACGACTATGCCTATTAAAATTCAGTTACAATACTGGGTGCAAAGAAGAAGTCTCAGGCTTTTGAAAATTTTGCTGCATCAAGAGCATACCTATTGGAGAGAATCAAACTTGTCAACAGCTGAAAATTTGAAGTATTCTTTGTGCTATTTCTCATGTTTGTTACATTTGAGAATCTAGGCAAATTGCACTTTGTTAAAATTCATAGTTGCAAAATACATAAGACAGGGTCTAAGATACAGTATTTTCTCAAAGCATGAGAATCAGTACAAACAGAACAGTATATATGTGTATGTATGTTTATAGAATGCAGGGCCTGCCAACAAAATGAGCAGCAATTATTATTAAATAATTGGCAAATATCATTAAATGAATGGCAAATATCGTTAGTTGAACTGGCAAATATACCAGTAGGACCTGGATTCTGTAATCAGGCAGAAAAGTCTTTGACCATTTTCAGTTCAGTTCAGTTCAGTTTCAAATATTCTATAGGAATTCAATAAAAGAAGGCAATGTATTTTGGTAAAAAGTTCCTTGCTGCCACCTTTAGCATCATAGTCAATTGAAAATCAAGTTTGGACTTCAGTAGTACCTCCATGTGATGAAAACTTGTGGGAGCAATTTTATTGTCTATTGTAGGGAAGCGTCCCCTTTATGGAGGTATTATCTTTTGTCATGCTGTATTTGGGATGAAAATATTTGTCTGTTAGTTGGAGGTGTCTTTTATAAGGAGGTGTCCATTGATGGAAATGCCTCTGTATGTTCCATTCATGGCTCTAGGAGATGCTGTCTTCATATTTTTTTGCTAATGTTTAGAGATTAATTTTTACTCTTGAGAGAGATGAAATGTACTTGCGGTTCTTTACATTTAAGAGAGTTCTAGCCTGTTAGCAGGCCTTTTGGAAATTTTAGAAAAGAGGAACAAAAGGAAGAGAGTATGCCTGTGCCTTTTATATGCCTATGCCTGATCTCAGGCTTAGAGACTTCCTTAGATTTGATCAAAATATTTTTTGTGAAGTAAAATTTTACTATGTGCCCGCATACTAACCGGATTTGTTGTTGTACAGGAAAATATAAAGCCCGAGGTCTTAAAAGTACAGGCCGAGCTTGCGAGGTCTGTGCATTAAGACCGAGGGCATTATGTTTTCCTGTACAACAACGAAACCGGTCAGTATGAGTTTTATTACCTGACATCTTCTAATCTTGACTCTCATTTAACCAAACACATTTTGTTAGCTGCGAGTTTACTGTAAATCTCACAGGCCTAGGCCTAAAGCAGTTGTTGTGGCGACAAAAACGCATCCTTGTATCGTATTATACAAGGCTACCAGAAACCCGCAGGAAAGGTGCGATTAGCCAATAGGAATGGTGGGATTTTGTATTGCCTCATTTTTGAAACTCCAGTCAGGTAATGATGTTATGTAATAAATAGATGATTCAAGTACAAAATGTAGTGTAGATGTTCAAAATCATGATGTTTTGAGCATTATTATTATCATTATTATCATTATGACTTTATTAAAGTGTCATACATCTTTAGCAGTGATACTAATTGGGGACACTATCTATCCTAATTTATTATAAAAAAATCATGAATAAAGCAGAATAAGCTAGTCTAATGTCTAGATAAGAAAAAGAAAAACACACTAATTACAAAGTGTATCATTATGTGATTAAATGTATCAAAAGGTACAAAGTGTATTAAATGTCCAGTTATTCATTATAATATTTGCATTGTCCATTGCAGGTATCTGTAACCAAGCTCGTTAGATCTAACTTTCTCAAACTTTTACGAAAAGAATTTAAACTAGGTTTTTCTCTGTCACTCTCTGAGCATATACTCGCTATCAAGTCAACATATCTTGACAGCAAGTATACTTTGAAACGTTGTGCATTTGAATATCTACATTACATCTGGTACTTAAATAATCTATTTATAACATTATTGTTTAATTATGATATAGTACTGCTCTAAATAAATATATTTTTATTGAATTTTATTGATGTGTTTTCTCTTCTAGGCTTGGAAAAACAATCCAAGTGATAGTGTATCTGAGTGGCCTGTTTGATGCTGGGCTTATCCAACATGTCATCATTGTTATGCCAAAATCACTGATGCCAAATTGGACAAAAGAGTTTGAAAAATGGTATTTCTGGAATTTTATGTGATGCATTAAGAGCCATAAATTACAAACAAATAAATTTTGGACATAATGTTTTGGACAAAACATTTTCAGATGTTCACAGAACTTCAGCTGTTTTTATTGAAATTTCGGAGAACTAAAAAGCAATCCACTGTTAGTGTATTTGGTGCTCATTTCATACTAAAATGTCAGACATTGATAGATAATGCTTCATTTTAGGGATTAAATTTCACAATGACAAGTATGATTGCTACAATGAATCTAGTTTAAGAGTAAAAAAATATATATATCATTAAATTTTTCACAAATCAAAACTCTTGCTGCCTTCCCATTAAGTGTAAACTGTTTTGTGGGCGAGACATTTTGTTTTCAAGCAGTAGAAATGTTTTGCTGTGCTTTTTCTATGTTTTCAAAAATTTTGGACATTGAATGTTCCAGACCATGAAAACTTCAGACTGTTTTTATTTCACATTTGATTTTAGACTTGATAAGGATTTTGTGCTGATTTAATATTTAAGGGATGTTGAAAAACTTTTTGAAGAATAATTATAAGTCACAGTTTGAGCACCTGTCAGTCTATCAATAATGATAATCATGCTAATGCAATGGGGCTAAATCTTCATTACACCCAATGGCTTATTCTTTTTCAGGGCACCAGGCATCCACCTAGCCGATTACCATGGTGTCAAAAGCAAAAGAGAGAAAGCATTGGAGAAGGTGCAACAAAATGGAGGGGTGATTCTTACTACCTATGGTATGTCTTCAGTTTTGAGAGCTTTGAGATTTTAAGCAAATGCCAGATCCTCTTCATTACTCCTCTGGGACCCTCTGTGAAGAGGATTTATTAATGGGATATCATTTCTTATCTTTAGGTATGATTGTCTCAAGCTGTGAACAGCTGACCGAATTCAGAGACAAAAGATTCATATGGGTATATTCAGAACTTATTTTTCATACCATTTTGATGTTGTTTTGCTTAATTATCAGTTATTACTATTAATTATTTTTCCTAAATTATTTTTCCATGGCTAGAAATTCTGACAAGCCTTCTCAAAACAAAACTGAAAATGAATACAAACAAACAAACAAACCCTGTTTGTGCATACCCTTGAGCTCATTAGTGATCACACTGCCCTGCGTGGTTTTCAAGATTCTGAGCTTCTAGCAAAGACAAAAATCTCTCTTTCCCATTCAGGACTACTTGATTCTAGATGAAGGACATAAAATAAAAAATGCTAATAAAACTTCAAAATCTGTGCGATGCATTGGTGCGAAGTATCATTTCATATTGACGGGAACACCAATTCAGAACAACCTTTCGGTAAGTCTATTCTTAGTCTATTCACTTGCACATTGAAAAAATGTTTGTTGTAAGTTATTCGAGCATAAAAAATACTTGTGTATTGAGGGAAAGTCCTTTATAATTTTTTACTACTCTGTGAGAAGACAAGCCCTTCTGTACATGTGTTTCATTCATGGCAGTATTTTCTCATTCTTTTATGTATGCTTTAATAACAGACTGGTCGTATTTAGCCCATAGACACAACGAGAACACCGTAATCTGTAGAAAGAAGTCTGTTAACTCCTGTAAATCGACACAAACCAAAATAAACTTGTAACTAGAGGGAAAACTGCCGATTCCTGCAAGAGAAAGGCGAATCAATCTTAAATCCTGAAAAGAAAAAGATAAGTTAGTATCTGCAACAAAGAACAACGTCGAACAACCAAAAATGGCGGCAGCAGTTGCTGTCTTTGTTGTTCTCCCGTCCGGGGTTCCTTTTGTTCGGCATCAGTTCCCTATGCTGGCCTTGACGTCCAATGTCGAGCACATTCCGGTAACAGATTCAGTATTAAATCTTAGTTTACTTAATTTTGATCTATTTGTATGTGTTTGCGTTAATGACCACAGGGTAGTCATTGTCTCTTGCTCCTGGTGGTCCCGTCCCTGTAGTGCTGTTTAGTTTTACAGTAAATTAAAAAGTGTATAGAATATAGGTGCAGTATGTATTTTGATTTTTTATTTGGATGAAAAAACCAAACACGCGTTTCGTCGCACCATTGTTAGTTGGGTTCATGCATAGAAGAAATTAATGATGCTAGCAAGCGGATTTAACACGAGACAAACAAAACAAAGGAAACGGAAATCAAGTTTCCACAGAGAAGAAACCAGATCTCAATGTTCTCTATATTCGTTTCATTACATCATTTTTACTTTCAAATTATTTCAGGAATTATGGTCCCTTGTTGATTTTGTTACCGAAGGAAAGTTGCTTGGCACCCTCAAGACTTTTAAGACAGAGTTTGAAAATCCTATCGTAAGGGTAAGTGTTTCAGTCTACTCTCTACTTTTAGTGTCTCCTGTCATGTTGCAACATAAAGTCTCTACATCAAGATGATAGATGAAGTGGGCTAAGGTTCGTTAATATGACTATACTTTCGAGGAATTTTTGCATGATATTACTTCATGGCGCAAGTTTTCATGGCATGAAATATGCTAACGAAACCATGTGATGTTAATCAAGAGATTGGTCACTTGACTTGCTCTGGCTGTAGTCAAACCTTTGCCGACTTTTTATTGATATTCTGTTTCGAATAAAGCATTTTGCAGCTTCGTTTTTACGGTAGAGGTTGTCGCACAGGTTCCTGCTGCTTGCAGGAATTGCGTACTCGATAAATCTTATGGAATTTGGCATGTGTTTCAATGATCTCGTCTTTTTTCAACCTTCAGATGTTTTAATCTTGGAGCTTTTTGTTAGAATATTAGCGTGTTGTCTCGATTCATAGGCAAGAGAGAGAGATGCCAGCCAATTTGAAAAACGAATGGGAAACGAAATCTCAAACACTCTACGAAAAATGTTGGAGAACATCTTTTTGAGGAGAACGAAGGGCGAGATATTTGGAATAGACAACAAAGAGAATGATGACCCAGATGGAAAAGCAGATGTGCCACCTGAAAATGATTCTACACAGTAAGTTTTTGTTGATGATACCATGAAACTTACTTTTATGGGAATCAGACTGATCTTAAAGACCCATTGCTAACCACGACCTTTTGTGCGCCGAATGAAACGAAAGACAAAGGGAATTTAGGCCAAAAAAGACTTTCAGATAATACGAAAGTCGACTTTGGCACCACGAAGGATAATGGCTAGCAATGGGTCTTTAATTCTTATGTGAAGATCCTAAGACAAATTTGAAAGTATAAATGATCTTATTCGAAGGGTGACTTGTATAGGCCTTTTCTTCAGAGTCTTCACCAAAGATGTTCCACGCATTTCTTTGTTTTAGCAAAGTTACTATAGACCTAATAACTAATTCTAACCTTAGAAACAGCTGGGGAGGAGATTCAAACTTTAACAACCAACTGGGAAAAGATCAAGTTAGTAACGAGAATCAAAAATCAACATTGCCATCTTTGCAATAAGAATGATGTTTTAAATCAAACTGAAACAGGTTCTTAATTACAAGGTGCATGATTTAGGAAAACTTTTCTAGGTTCTTATTCTTGGATAAGTCGCTTTTTCTCAGCACCTCTTGTCAAGGATTTGTAGGTTATTCATCTACAGTTTTACCAGTTCTTATTGCAAAAGCTTGGCTACATCTCTGAAATCGAATTATCTACGGTATTCTATGGAGTGAAAATTCTAATTTGAGATAGTAGTAACATTGATTTTTTAACTGGTTCTTCTCTTCTTGCAGACCGGACCTTAAAATCGACGTTCAGTTGTCCAAAAAGAATGACCTTATAATCTGGCTATATTTGTCTGATATTCAACTCAAAATTTACAAAGATTTTCTTGAAATGGATTCGATTCGCGAGGTAAGAGCAAATTTTCTCATTTCTAGATGTTTTGAAGATTCCAAAGCTTCAAAATGTAATTCTATGGCCCATTTCTTTGAACTGAATGGTTTGAAAGATACTTTAGCTAGAGTGTGATCGCCCTGATCCCTCACCCCTCAAATAAAGTACCAATCATAAGCGGTGCTTTATTTGAGGTTATGATAGGGATTTAACGCAGTTAGTTGCCATCAGAAGATTCTTCAGTTCATAATGTTTACGGTATCACTTCATCAAGTTAATCTTTTTACTTTTTGAAGTACAGCTACAATTCAAAGGAGCAACGGCAAAATGGGCCTGAATGAATTATCCTCGATTTAAGAAGAAGTTATGGAAAGCAAGCTCTGCGAATTTAAGATAAGAATAATGAGTCAGCAATCCGTTTCCGCAATTTATTTCCATTTGCTAGTGCAAGTCTTGACTATTTCTGTTAGTTTAGAAACAGGCTTAAAACTTGGAGAATGCGCTAGGGTGGTGGCTCAGAGCGAGGATACTCTTTTTTGAAGTCTAAAATTTTACGCTAACCTGTTCAAAGATTTGGCATATTTGCTTTTTAAAACTTATTTTGACCCGACTCTATGAAGTACAGCATATGAATGTAATTTTTATAAAGCATTGCACAACTAGCTTTATACAGCTTTGGTTTAATTCACTGGCTTGAAAGGCTTTCAAGTCGAAAGAACTTCAGGTACTTTGTTGCAGGTGTTCTTTGACAATCTTTGATATGTTGATTATGTTCATAATTATTGCGTATTTCTCTTCGCTGAAAGAATTCACGAAAAGCTTTGAAAAAATTTAGAATCGTGAATTCTAAACTTATCGATGAAAACGGTACAATCTTAAAGAAAACTGAAAACTAATGTTTGTGAAGATCTATATTATTGCAGCAAGCAGTTATCTGTAGCTTTTATGGTTCATTATTTGGCACATTTTATGACGTCACAACTGGAACACTGTTTGAACCAAGAAGATGCTGCAGTTCTGAAAATAGTCCAGGTAGCAAAGATTGTCAATGACCACTTACAACCAACTAAATGAAATCCCATCTAATTTCAATGTTTTTTAAAGATGCGATTTCCGTACCATGAATTATAGGCATATATTTCCTCCAGTTTTTAGGTCGTTTCTAAATGTTTTAAACTATTTTTCAGGCAATGGTTAGCACAAAATCTCCTTTAGCGCATTTAACGATGTTGAAGAAGATTGCTGACCATCCAAGGTTGCTTTCAAGCGCTGTTTGCGCCACTCTTGGACTCAGTGAAGACACGTAAGCTTCCTTGAATACTAAGACTTTTTCTTAGGCAGACAAATTTGAAATGGATTTTCAAATTCCTGAATTGTAAACTGGAGAGTGACAGACTTCTGCTTGATGCAGTGTTGCAGACACACAAATAATGGTTTTGTTTCATGTTGCGTCAAGCAGTTTAGAGATAGCGAAGGTTTTAAGTTTTTTGAAAAAGCTTCTCGAAATCCTCAAAGAAAAGAAGAACAATCTAATTCTGAAAATACTGAAGATTTCAGAAAAGTCCAATTGTAGAATTATAGCAAATAGCTAAAGTTTCCTTGAAGCCATTAAGCTCAAAGAAATAGGGGACAGTCTTTGACTGATTAGTTTCTGACTGGTGAAGTTTGCTTTGGAGAGAGCAGGTTTTATTACTGTGTGCAGGCGCTTCACGCCACTCTAAGGCAGAACCTTTTATTACACATCAGTTGCTGGCACCTTTATGACACTAAAAGCGCTTGATTGTAGGCACATTTTCCCAAACATTTACTTGCAGATATACAATATTTTCGATGAGGTCTGGTCGAGACAGAGGCTTAACAGATTGGGGCGTTTTGGAGAGGAGGGCTAGATAGAGCTTTTACAGCATAGGACTAAAGAATCTTTGAAAAAGGTGGATCTGAAATTCTATCAGTTTTCTTTGGATTAAGTGGCTTTGAAAGGAACTTGCGTCACGTTGCTGTGAATATGCTGTCTACATTTTGCTGCTTGCCGCAAACTATTTAAAAAGAATCAACAAGCTGCGATTTCTCTCTTTTCTTTCTTCCTTTATTTCTTTCTTTCTTTTGTCGGTTCGTAGAAACATCGCTATCCTGCAATTTGCTTTGCTGTAAATAATTTATTTTCATCACACAATAACGATAACGTCAGAGCCGGTGTCATCAAAGCCTTCTTAATTGTCTCTTATTCCATGGAATAAATGCGTGTTTGTCTCACTTCGTTGTGGTCTTGGGACAGAGGGTGGGGAGATGGGAAGTGATTTTGTTATGCAATGCCAAAAGAATTGAACTGAATGCAAGAATGAGAGGTTGCATGACAGGAGGGGGGGGGGCAGAGTCATCTTGTAATATCAACAGAATGAGAAAAGCCCATTACCTTTATTCCATACCATATGTTTGTGCAGTTTGTTCCCATTTCCCAAAGCACGGCACTCCCTAACTAATGTTAATTTCTATTTCGACATCTTAATTTTGTTCAAAATGATGTCAATTTCATCATTTTGGAAGAATTGATGGAAAATTGTGAAAAAGTCAAAATCATGGTAAGTTCTAAATCAGTTGAGCAAAGATGATACCATCTTCAAGGAAACCATACTTCATAAGAGCCTGTAATGTGGTAACAAGCAGAAGTCTGCAGCTCTTCTGGCTTTGGATGTAGAAATCTGATGACGTCACAGCTTCAAATGAAATAAGTGCCGCCATTTTGCAACATATTAAGATATCGAGACATTTCCACTGTAGATTTACTGCAAAATGTCCTAATTTTAATGCAAAGAAAATATAATAGTATTTAACTTAAGATTTGAGCCTTTACCGTATGATGTTTTCCTAGCGGCGTGGCTAGTTTGATATACCTTTCTTTTTGTTATCTTTTCATAGGAGTGAGAGTGAAATGGTTCTTCTGCAAGAATCGTCAAAGTTGCGATTTACTCTCGAGGTTGTGCTAAATTTGAAGGAAAATGGCCATCGTGTGTTAATTTTTAGTCAGTCCCGAAAGATGCTTGACATTGTCGACAAAGTGTTAACCAAAAGGGTAAGGAATACTATTCTTCCCTTCTCATTGTAGAAATTGGAGTATTGGCATGAAAACGAAGTTTGATGAGGAAATGTAGAGCAAGAATTGTGACGATAATCATGTCCATTAATTATTTCTTTCCAAATCTATTGTGACAAATCCAAGTTATTAATCAAGACAAGTTGATGTGACAAATGCGAGAAGTTCATTAAAGGACTAGGCCATGTTTTATAGTTATCGATGTTTCGAAGCAAAACTGTGCTTCATCATCAGGATGTCATGTTTCCAAAGGCGTGATGCTATGTTTATATCAGTTAGGGCAACCAGATACCAAAAATGCGTTTTTACAAATCCTACATGAAAACAAATAACGAGGTACGCCCAGAGGACAATACCTAAAACAGAGCTAAGGGAATAGAAGATTACTGAGAATTAAGTGACTGACGAGCACGCAAAATTAATAAGCTTTCATGAATGAGCAAATCAAAATCATTGTTAGCTCTGTTCAACACTGAAAAATCTTCCACCGACGCAGCATGACTTGATTTGTTAATGCGTGGTCTTGTTGTGTTTTTTTATATCCAGATGAAATTCTCACAATGCATGTTTATACAACCATATAACATTACAGGGAAAATAACGTGAAAAGCGATATGGTTTGACTACCCAATGGTTACATATTACAAAACATTAAACACATATTCCATTGTACAGGCTGCTGCTTACAATGTTGTAAAACAGTGTTGTGGACGCCAGTCATATTTATTGCGCATTTGTCTGAAAACAGAGCAGTGTGAACGGTCGGCGTTTTCGCCAACAAAATACGGAACGATATGAATACGGAGCGGTGTGAACGTCGTCTGACTGATTGATATCTTAATTTCTGTCTCACAGGGAATCAAACTGCTGAGATTCGATGGAAGAATCATTGACCCTGTTGAAAGACAAAATCTGATTAAGAAGTTTGAGAATGATCAAAGCTACACTTGTTTTCTTCTGACGACCCAGGTATATCTTATTTTCTTAATTGCCCACCCAGCTAACAAGGACAGATTTTGCGATGCTGGATGTGCCAAAATAAACTATGCACTTTTTACAGGCCACGGTAAATCGCATATTAAAGGGATATAGAAGATTTATGATCCCCAAACCTTTCTAAATCCCAAATCACCACGAAAACCTTCTATCTTTGTCCATTCATGTTTAGTCTTCAGAAAATTTGATCACCGTTTTTGGACCGTCTTCAGTTATTTTTGAAATCCAAAATATAAAGAAACTCGCTTACAGCTCGATACATAGTAGAATAAAGAATGCACAGAAAATGCTAGCACTTAAATTCAAAACAATTAGCGACCACAGACAAAGAAAGTGCTCTCAACCAACCAGCAAATCCTTACAAACACGGCCGCAAAAGCTACCCGGAACCATTAGGGCAAACTCTCATCTTGTGCAAGCAAAAGGTGAATTTAAGAGAAACAAGAGCTTATAACGAAATAAGAAGAATAAATCTAAAGCTCTGTCTCGCGGATTTCGCTTCTTTGATTCAGGAGCCAAGTGGTAATTGCTTTCTTGAAGTCCTGAATACCCAAGAATTTTAATGCCGTATGCCAACGTTGATGTATTTTTCTGTCTTTCAGGTCGGTGCAGTTGGCCTAAATCTAACTGCTGCGGATAGAGTAATAATTTGTAAGCACTTCTTATAATCCTTTACGTAAATCAAGGTAGCCCATCGATCCAGTTTAATGCCATATTTTCTGAACTGTTTGATGAATTTTACGGCAACCAACTAATCCAACTACATGTATGTCCCAAAACGAGATACTGGCATTCAAAAATTACTAAAAATTCGAAAATTCTATCAAAGTTAAAGCTATAAAATTCCTTTCAACGGTGTCCAAGCAGTGAAATTCAGAAGCTAAATTAGCCACCTGGTTTTGAAGCGCACAACGAAATTGAACAAAATTTTAGGCAGATCTACCTCTTTTGCCCATTCAAATTCTTTAACATGGTTGATCATGCTAGGCATTAATCTTGTGATCATGCACGAACGAAAGTCAATGTTAAATCGCAAATTTAAGGATCATGGATAAAGACGATATGTTCTATAGCTTTTAGCGAAAATATTAGTGATTTGCAATCTATCATTTGAGTGTCTTTCACATTATTCTAGACACCCTTGTGTGTCGAACAGCCGAGGGTGATGGTATTGCTTATTAATTATTCAACTTTTCTTTCAGTTGACCCAAGTTGGAATCCTGGTAATGATGCCCAGGCTGTGGACAGGTACTTTAAATGTTCTTTCCATTTCCATTTCCACAGTCTCCGCAACTAAGAAAGTCCAATATGAGAAGCTAGAGGCTGCCATTTTTCCATATTTTTCACACATCTAAGAATTAGGCGATGTTAAAGTGAATGACCTGAGATATGTAGCGCTTTTCTAAAAATAGGACAAAGAGACACCTACTCCCTTCATTGTTTTCTTTAGCCTTGCTTTCTTTCACCACGAGCTGGATTACCAAATACAATAGGATATTTATGACCCTATGCGATCTCATCTTTCAACTCAGGTTATTCACTTTAAACTAATAAGCAGTTTCTTGAGTGGGTGTTCTGAGAGGGGGACATATTTCAAACTCGAAAAGTTTTCAAGACTCAAGCATGAGCAAGGGAAAAAGACATCATTTAATGGGACTTCGTTCATAGGCAGAAAGAATTCTTGAAATGAAAGAATTAACAAAATATCAGTCCTCTAAATAGTTTTTGTAAATAAATCATTTGCTCTCATTCATATGTAGTTTTCCCATCTTTAACCCAATTTTTGCAGATTACCACATGCACACAATGTTTGGTTGAAGTACGTCGTATCTTGTGATGCATATCAGAAGAGTTTCGTATTTGAGGAGAATTATTGTGTGGTCGTTAGCATATTTCTTTTTGGCAAAGCATTTCTGTTAAATTTTTATGGGGTTTTTTATGAAGAGAAATATGGTATATACCTACAAAGACCCCTGTATGGAATATGCAAAGCATTTATTATTGGCTAGATTCAAAATTTTTTTCAACAAATGTTATTCTTTCATATATTTCTCTTCCTAGGGCCTATCGTATTGGACAGCAGAAAGATGTCATTATCTACCGTTTGATAACATGTGGCTCGATCGAGGAAAAAATTTACAGAAAACAGCTTTTTAAGCAATCAATTTCGAAACAGACAACCGGATCATCGAAAAACCCGCTACGGTACGCTCTTTGTACTTATTGTTGCAATTTCTGATTATTTACTGAGATCAGCATTGCTTTGTCACCAATCTCGTCCCTAGAGTGAGTTCATTGCTTTACCTCTACTCTGGGATATTACGTTCTGCGATTTGATCGGCTGTTTCAAAACAATAGCAAACATGAATAGACCTTTTAGCTATTCTGAAAACGAATGTAGATCGAACGATGTTTCATTACAATTTGTAGAATTTTCGAATGTGCACAATTGCGATCGAAGCTTTAACGCCACTCTATCGAACATCGCGTAAAAAATTGTATAAAAATATCGCTCGATCCAGGCTCTTTTGTAGAATAGCTAAAAGGTTTATTATTTCTCGAAAACTACCTAATCATTCGAATAACAACAATGCAATCTTATCACTAAGCAACAACCATTACAGTGTTGCTTTATTGTTTGAAATCGAGGTCGCATAATTAGTGTTGCCTAGCAAACTGCAAATCCATAATGGCTGCTAATGCACCCATTTTCTGGGCGCATTTGATCACCAGGGTGCTCATTCGGCTTCGTGGTCAGCTTATGACGTAAGAGCACCCTGGGAACGAGGTTGCTTTGTCACCAATTTGCAGCTTTGCAGAATGATTGGACTTTGTAGACTTTTTAAGCCATAGTATTATACTGACAAATGGAATTTTATATGACCCATTTCTTTCCCGAAAATCTTTGCAATATGTTTGCTGAAAGATCCCAAATTTCAGAGTACCGAACCTGTAATCATGGAAATCTGCAGATTTCCAAAGATAGGCTAGAATATGCAAAGCGAAGTTTCTTCTTCTCTGCTGTCAAAGACTGGAATAATATTTATGATTGGAGTCAAGAAAAGAAATCAATCGTTCGTTTTAAGCAGGTTTCTGAAAGAATCTTTTGAAACCACTGAATCCCTACACGACCCCGTGGTGGAGTAGAGCAACCCATTATCATGATATAGTTTTCTTTCCCTTTACCTCGGTACGTGTCCTACGCAAATTAATACTGCATTCACACTGACACAGTTGAACCAGCTTTATCTAAACCAGTTTAAATTTCCACCAATCAAATGGCTGGATTTCTTGGATTGACCAATCAGAAGGCCTTATTCAAAAACCTGGTTTAGTTTAAGCTGGTTTAACTTGTAGTGTGAATGGGGCATAACATGACTAGAATTCGAGTTCTTGAGCAAATAATCATAATTGTTCTAACAAAGAACTCGTGTGCAGAAAAACAATACTGAAGTGCGCAAGGCCTTAACTGTACGAATTTGTTGTTAGTTCATTCATCTTAACTAGCTGAGAGAGATCGTTGAGTATGAATGTTAGACCCCATTCACATTGCAAGTTATTCACATTGCAAGTTAGACTGCTGTTTCCTAGACAGCATAAGCTAAGCCAGGTTATCAAATGATGTCTTCTAATTGGTCAATTCAACAAGTCGAATGCATTTGATTGGTTGAAAAGTTACCTAGTGTAGATAAACTGGTTTAACTGTGTCAGTGTGAATGAGGTATCAGTGAAATAAAAACTAAAAATGCTATTGATGCTAATAATCAAATCCAAAGTTAAAAGGGATCGGGAAGACTTTAAGAGTCATTGCAAAATTTTCTGTTTTAGCCTCGTACATGTACTGACTACTTTCAAACTTTGATAAAGATACTTTATCATGTTTTAGTTATTTTGCCAAGAACCAGCTTCGAGATTTGTTCATCTTAGAAGATCCAACAGTGTCGATAACTCATGGTATACTGGTAGAGCGTCACGGACAATTAATGGCAGAAGGAGCTTTAGAAACACATCTTTCATTTCTGAAATCACTGGGTATGAAAACCTAATGTGTTTATGTGCTAACTAGATCCTGCAAGGTTAAATGTGTTTAATCTCGATAATTCTGCATGAAAACGTGAAGAGATGGCTTTCAAACGTGCTCACAAACTTGGTTGTTTTGAATCACTCGAATTCATTATCTAGAGAGCATATTCAATTCACCAAAGGACACCGTTGTTGAAAGTTCTTTGCTTGCAACGTTTGCTGTCAATTCGTTAAATCTATCCCCCTTTTCGTTTAGATATATTTGGCATCAGTGATCAAGGCTTGGTGTTCTCAAAAGAGGCTCAAGCTACAAAAGAGGCTGAAGACGCCTCTTATGATGTACAGATCCAAGAAAGAGTAAGTGCATATATTTTAACTGATTTACAGGAATACAGCAACGTGTTAAAATAGTCTGTCACTTTTCGGGTACAGTAAATCTCCGCATATAAGAACCTACCAGAATAAGAACCTGGAGGTCGTTTTTCCTAAATTATGCACCTTGCGATTAAGAACCAGTTTCAGTTTGATGAAACATGGGCTCTTATTGCAGGGGTAGGAACATTGATTTTTCATTGCTGTCATTAAGTTTATTTTTGTCCCGCTAGGCTTTTAAAGTTTGATTCTCCTCCCGAATTAGGTCCATATTGCTCTTACATAACAATAATAGGGCTGAATATCTTTGAAAGACTCTGAAAGGGCCTACATGAGGTGCCCTTCAATTAAGAACCTTTATACCTTGAAATTGGCCTTAGTACCTTTGAAATAATAACCTTCTTCAGCCTGGCTCTCAAAAAAGTAGGTTTTTTTATGCTGGGATTTACTGTATACGATTTAGAAATTTGATGACATCACAGGAGGAAGGTGTTATGGCGCAACGTTGTGATGCAGTAGCGTAATCATGTGGTGGTGTCGTTGTGTATTGTTGTAATCCTCTGACTTTGAAGCCAGAACAGTCAGGCGGATAGGGCTCAATACCTGGGAGAGCCCCTCCACGTGAGCGTCATAGCAAGGGGTCGCGGACTCGATTTGCGATTAGCTACTTCCGTGATCCCAGCCCTTCGTGCTAAACATTGCAACTTCACCTTAACCCTCAGGAAGAAGGTAATGCAATTTACATCGCTGACTTAAAGTTTTTGTCCCAATGCTTTTTATCTTCTTCTCTATTCATCACAGGCGAAAAGAGCTAAAGAACTGGTTACGTCAGAAGTCAACCTTTGCGAGAGAATATCGGAAATGTCGTTGATTGATTCTAAAAGCACCAAAAAAGCGAAGAAGGTAATTTTGGTGCGAATTAATATACTTCTATGTGATTTAGCGTTTTTTATACATTTTTAACTAATTTAGCGTATAGAAAAGAAGTCGATGCTTAAACGGAATTTTTTCAGTAAGGTTGGTAAGTTCGAGATTCAAATTTATCTAATTCTTGTTGATGACAACCTTGTGATCTGAATTGGCTCTGGAGAATGTTGGATTGCCAATGGCTTTCCAAGGTTTAAGAAGAATCGTTTTCATTTAATATGACGCGAAATGAGCAAGAATTAGATAAAGAGACAAATAATAGTTTAGTGATCATTGTTTATTCCATTTTCTATTTTGATGCAAATCCTGTAACAATTTCTACATTTAGAATTCTTCTCCATTCATCTTTCAGAATAAAGTGTCAAGCGCAACAGATCCCAGTAACAGGTATTTAGTTTCAATATTTACTTATTGGTTGCTGCAAGGCCGACGAAGTGCCAGCTTAACAGCTTATGTTCGGAATTTTGAGAGCTTTTTAGAGCTCAGAGGGGTCTAGCTTGACTTAACGTTCTAATTTATTCCCGACCATTGATCCGCCAAAAGACAATGCTTTTTGGCAATTGCTCATTTTCATTCGTAGAGTAAGCAAGCCAATCTCAGAGTCCCTTAATCTAGAATAGTTATCTTAATCTAGAATAGAGTATCGTGCAAAAGACTGTGAGGGATGTGGATGCGACATTGCTCATTGATTTGACACCCATGAGATGCAGAGTGATTTCCAAGTAATACACGAAGATTTTACACTAAATTTTCTTCATTTTCTTTCCAGAGTGATCATTCCCGACTCACCTACGTCCGACTTTGTCAGCATATCTTCCCCAGGTGAAATTACTAGAAGTGAAATGGTTGAAACACCATACCCGGCCAAGGAATACCACAGTGAAAACCTTGACGACGAGGTCATTACGATCAATGATTCCTTAGAAGAAGACCCTGCTAAGGAGCTGCCGATCCTGCCAATCAAAGAAAGACCAAAGGAATCCCCCGTGGAATCCCCGTGGAAGACTGAAAATTCGATGACAACAGAGGATATATCGGAGCCTCGAAACCCAAGCCATCAAGAAAGTGCAAGGAGAGTGAGTGATCCAGGCAGTTTAGTTCCGAAACAACTCAACTTTAGTGACATTGCAGAAACTCAGAAATTCGGAGAGATCGATCCAGCTGTATTGACGTCACCTGTCTGTATAGAGAGTGAAATGATGGTGCTGCCAGCAGTCAACAACGATGCAGAAATATTTGAGTGCAGTCAGTTACATCAAGAAGACCATGAGATAGCTGAGGATGTGGAACGCAATGAACCGGAGGACATAAGATTTCGAGAACAGAATATCAGCAATCGATCGTGCCCCGTGCCACAACATTGGGTGGAAAATCATGACGATTCCCTGAAAATATCAAATGAAAACTATGATGATTCCCTTGTCGTATCACATGACTACATCAATGATTCCCCTGTCGTATCACATGAGATTTGCGATTATCCCCTTCAAGTATCACGTGAAAGCATCGTTAATTCTCCTGCAACATCACGTGCAGTTTACAATGATTCCCCATTTCCTGTGAACAATGCTGTGGCTGGTTCCACACTGGCTCAAGGCACCATGTCAAAATCGTGTAATGTAGAGAATTCATGTGATATTCACGTGATCAATCAAGATCAGTCATTCAAACGTCATCAAGCGGTATACTGTTCAGATTCCGAAGAAGGAGAGATTCAACCAAATGGCCCGCATAATTCAGTCAATATCTCCAACATCGATGATTCTATAAAGAACTTCTCTTTGTGTTCTGAGGAAGCCGCACCTCCTTCCCACATCTCCAGTGATGCATCCTTCGCAGAGGTTGTTGATTATAACGGCAGCCCAATTAATATTGCACCAGTGAAAACGAAACGTTATTCAAATACTCCCCAATCTTTCATACCAAACGGAGGACTTAGTATCATTCACACCAACACGCCATCCCCAAAAATTGCTGCAACCCACAAGGATCTTCGCCGCTCAGCTGCTGAAAATGTAATGCAGCAACGCCTGTCTCACGGTGGCTGCATACCGGAAGTAAATAATTCCTCGAGCTCTCCATTTCCAGGAATTAATCACTCTTTGACCTCACCTTCACAGCAAAGCACGTCATCTCATACAGATCTTCGTCGATCAGCCGTGGGATTAATTTACGGGCTGACACCCACTCAAGATAGAAGTGATGCAAGTAGTGTTTCAGTCGAAGTCGTAAATATGGCCTGCAGCCCTATCGATTTCCAAGAAACAGTTCATAATAATCAGGCATTTCCAGAAATGGCAAACAGGAAGAAGGAAATGAATGATGCGCCAATTTGGAATTTGGCATCTGCATCGCCAGATACGTTTCAATCTTTTGAAGCAGATCGCAAGAGTTTTGGAGTTGGTGATAATTCAAATGAGTTGCAGAAGTATCGGTATCGGTCCCCCCATGTTCGTTCCCCAAAAGTGGTTTCTAGCTCAACTCCAGATTTGGACACTTCTGATCGTTCTAATGAAAGAAAAAGCTTTCAGTGGAGTGCCTTGACAAATCTGCAAGCTGCTCTGCAATCTCATGCCTCGCATGGTTCGTCGCAATATGCTGGCTCCGAATCACTTTTCTCCAACTCACCTCTTACTTTGGAAAATCGATGCACTTCTCAGAATGCCTCAGAAAATCAATCGGGTGCCGCAAATTCATCACGTCTTGCAGAGGGATCAAATGCGGTTCAAATGATTTCTCAGGTTTATGAATCAGAACCCCTTTTTTCCGAGCATGTTAGTTCAAATGTGATCTTAAATTCACACAGTCATTGTTCCGGAAAAGAACCTGTTTCAAGAGAAGAGATTTTCGAGTCGGAACTAGACTCGGAAGTAGCTGAAACGCATCCGCAAAATACTGTTGCAGGTTCTGAAGCAACTGAGAGGAGTAGCAAAGTAACAGAAGCTGGTGTAGCAAAGGAATCGGAAACTGTTTTGATTCGAGATGAAAGTGCAGAGACGAATGGGAACAGCCACGTAAGGAATATCACCTATCAGGAAAGCTATCGATCATTGCATATCATTGAATCATCAGACTCTGATCATTCTGATAATTGCAACGATCAGGCTATCGATGAATCAGACCCAGAAATCAAGCTGAAAGAAAAAAGTGTCAGAATCACTCAAAATCAAGGTGAATCGCTCCAATCAGCAAACGGTGATGACACATATGATTCAGATGCTGAATCAATTTCTTCAAATGAAATGAATATGATAAGCATGCTATCAGGTGGTCGCCTTTCAACCGCTAATTACGATTATCAATCAAGCGATAACCACGATTCGAATGATTATGTAGCTGTTGCGTCAAACATAATTGGAGATGATTCAAGTGATTCCGGTGATAGTGCCTCCGATGATGATGATAATGATGAAATGTTGATTCGGTCAAGACGAAGCCTCAGAATGAGCATTCTCAGCAAGCCAAAGTCATCTCCAATGTTAGCAGATGTCATCGATGTATGGGAGAACTCAGCAGAAAGTGCATTGCTTTGTCGCTCCGGAGTTGAAGCGAAGTACTCTGTTGAATCAATTCGATCAACGCCGGAGCAGCCCTTTCACCCAGAACAAGAGGCAGAAACGCAGATCATGCCTGATGCAGATTCTCAGCAAGTTAACTACGTCTGGGATATGCCATTCTATAGAAGAACTCCTGGTAGGGAAGCTAAAAAGAATTGTTTTCAAGAATGTGAAGATATTAAACCTGTTGAAAAGTCTCCTCCGTCTCCAGGTAAGGCATCCTTTCTTAAATTTGAGGTGTTCGATAAGTCAGAAAAATGCATTCACTGTTTGAAATATCGTTCCTCGACAACTATAAACCGGACTGGAATAAGTATAACGCTTTTCTCTGGTTGAGAGTTTAACTCAATTTTGAGAATTTTTGCATGACTTGCAATAATAATTCAGGATTTCATGAAAACTAGTTTCCATGCTCTTTGGCTGAAACCATAAATGAGTGGCTCAATGTAAAGGGGCAGGTTCACGTAATCGTAAACAAACCTGTTATCTCTTTAATCTATATTGTTGCCCATACGTGGCCATTGCGTTCGGCACAGATTTTCGTGGATGGGGTGAATCCACACTAAAGTTACTTCTAAAAATCCACCAATATCTCTGCGATCGTACAACTTATGACTGTTTTGTTTGTTTCTCTACGAAATTCAAGACTCCATCTTCAAAATAAGACCATTATTTTGAGAACAGTAGTGGAAAATCTCTGTGAAAATACTGCAAAATCGTCGTTTCGAAAGAAGTAAGTTTGTTTTCATCACGTGACCCGGCCCCTTAAATGCATCTTTCAACCATGAAGTAGTGAAATGAATTTGTTTGAGGTCATACGTTAGTTTCTAATGCTATGGACACTGTTGATTTTTTATTATGCTTTCTCATCCGTGCTGAGATTTATTTAAGGAGTCCAAATTTACGTTCTACCGGGTGAGTCAAAGAAAGTTTATGCGTTTGGCGGGCTATGGAATAGTCAAAGATCAACTTAGACGAAGTCTATTCCGTGGTTTATCAGTAGTCAGGAAAATATTACCTCTGCGGGGACGTAAACTACGAAGAGGACGCTGCGAAGGAGTAGTGAAGGAGAAGGAAACCGTTTCCTTCCCGCACATTCCCTTTTCCTTCGCAGCGTCCTCTTCGTGGTTTGCGCCCCGCAGAAGTAACTATGCTCCTTAGTGCTGATATACCACGGAATAGATTTGGAGCAAGTCTAGTGAAATCACTTTTCTTTAAGAAACTTAGAGAAATGCTCGTAAGGGATTTCCATGGGAATGGAGAATTCCACCTTCCATTCTTGTCCATGATTCCCTTGCTATAGAAATTGAGATTCTATTTCGGAAACCGCTTATTGCAATGTTTAAATTTCAACGCCAAATAATCATAGACCAGAATGGAAGGTTGAATTCAGACAGTTTTCTAAGTTTTGTGCCTTAAAGATGAGTGATTTTACCAAACAGAAATTTTCTGATCTAAGTTAGTATTTCACTGATAGATTAACATTTCAGTTTTTGAATATCTGCCACATACTTTTTATTTCACAGCCATCCAAACGCGTAAACGTTTTTGGCTCACCAGTTAGTTAACAGCCTACTTTTCGCTGCTACCAGGACTTTCGGCCAAATCCTGATTTCAGAAAGAAACAATGCAGTTAAGATTATGAGAAAAATCTCAAAATTTAAGTGGAAGACTCACTAGGTTGATGGAATTAACATCTTACAAATTAGCCCCCACACGGAAGAAGCTAGAGCCTCTGATAGCACTTTCATGGCAGTGCAGCTCTTAGGGTATGGCAATTTTCTTACAAATACGCATGCGTTGACCTTCATAATTTCACTTACCCACGAGCTTTTCATCAAGCAATTTGACTCCCTTATATAAAAGCTGGTGGTGGCACTTGAATTGTCTAGCTGCACTGATAAGCTTGTGAAGTGCTTGTTGATTTCTATCAACAATGTTGCGGCGTAGAAATTTCTAGCAGTCTGATTGGCTAATGGAATTGTCGCCGCGGAAAAATGTCGAGCCGCGAATAGTAGTAGTACGTTCTACTTTTCACAGCTCAACATTTTTGCGTGTAGTGGAGTTCAGGCAGAACTCCTTTTGTTTGCTCAATGACTGTGTTAATTTTCCTTTGCAGAGAACACCTTCAAATGTCCTTGCGGAAAGCATAGCTCGGAGTTGGCAAACAAATGTGAATGTATGCTAAATGCTGATGATCAATTGCAATATCGAAGCCTGGTAAAAGAGGCAAGGAAATACAAAGACAAAGGTGATCACAGCAATGCACTTTCTAGCTATTTGAAAGCTTTGAGATTAGCCAATCATGATCCTAGAATGAAAATTGCTGCTATGACACTAGTAAAGAAACTGAAACAAGACTGCAGCGAGTAGAAATTGTAGTTTTTTAGCCAGTGAAATTAAATCAAAGAAATCAGAGTGATTGATTTGTCAAGTTGTATTTCGGTCGGGTTGCCCCAAGCCAATTTCTTCAATCCATCTTCCGTCTTACTTGCTCTCTTTACGGTTGTGCCTCCTTCCACCGTAGCCTCACTGCCATAAGGACCCTCAAGTTACGCTCATTTCATTGAGTTGAAGTTTTATTGCTGTTATCGCTCCACTGAGCTGTAGCGATATCTGTTCAGGTGGCAAAAAGCGAAACTACGACATGTAATTGAGTCTAGGTCCACCGTTCCAAGATATTACAGAATCATGGAATGGTGGATGAGACTTATGACGGTGTGTCCCTTGTATCCCTGCGGCAAATCTTGCTCAACGTGGACTCACAATGAAACAGTGGAAAAGCTGGCCCTATTTTCTGCAATCATTAATGGAATTATCGTGGAATCACGACTTCGAATCCCGTGGAAATCTTATGAGTTCTTCAATCGAATGGACCATTTCATCAGATTTACCGTAACCACAGTAATTCACAATCTCACAATCCGAAAGCTCGGAGTTTGTGGGCGTAAATGGGTCAGCTTTTTCAGAGTAAAATTACGAGGGTTGATCGATTTATAGTCTATTAAAAAAGAGCCGGAAGCACCATGATCAGTCGAAGGAGCACAAGGAAATAAGGCACTCCAGGTTGTAAGTCTAATGGCGGATCCTGGAAACGTGGGAAAGGAATCAGTCAGGCGGACTTCAGGAAATAGGCTTGGGGCAAGTCTATGTTTTTGATCTGTGCAAAAAGAATATTTTTCATCGAAAGGGTCTCAATTTTGGCATTTCCAGTCTCCAAAATTCGTTTAACGCGACGGTTTTGAAGCTTTGTTGATAGGCAAATGACAAGGCTTTTCACCTTCTTTGAAAGTGAAAGTGTTGGTTTGGAGATAAATCTGTTAACTGAACCACTATCAAAAATAAAGAGAAAAAAATGATATAAAAACACAACTGTTGATAAAAAGATTTTTCGATATTAAAATCTTCTTCAGTTCTTTGGAGATAAATCCTTATACTTAAAAGAGAAACAAACCAAACATTAATATCTTTTAGGATTGCTTAGCCTAAATGTAGACCCTTTATCCAAATGGAGAATGATTTTCTTGCAGGCTAATGATTGTTCGGATACAAGCATGAGTGCTAGGACACAATTAGGTTTGATTGGTTCGGATTAGATTCTTTGCTTTCCTTGAAATGCCACAAAATTCTCTTCCTGACACTGGCAGCCTTTCTCAGCCATATTTTCTTCCCTTGAACTGTAGAGCTTCCACATGTGTCGTTTGGGAATGTTTGGGCCCAAGTCTGCGCATGATAGTCCTACACAGAGGTCTCGAAGTCGAACTTTCCACGGAAAGAAAGGCTGCGATCACAGGTGCAAAAAATATTTTCTTTTCTGGGAACATGGCAAAAAGGAGAAAATTTTCTTTGAAGTCACGTTATGTTATGCAGAATGTCTTTGCTGGCCATGATGTGCTGAAAACCTTGTTTTTTCCTTTTTGCTTTCATGTCCGTTGTTTTGCATAGTCCTTGTTTTGTTCTACGTCTAAATGTTAGCTGCATAGATGTGCTAGTTGACACCCCATGCACTTTCGTTTTGTGTAATTTTGTAGTTTTCTTGTGTAGTTAGTTTCCATTTTTTAGTTTCGTAGTCTTGTAGTTTCGTAGGTTTTGATGATTTGATAAAAAAGATATGCTGAAAAGGTCCAATGGATGTTCAAATGAGTATCAAAATCATCTCTCCGAAACTTTCCTCACTTGAGTGAAGAATTCTTATGGAAATTCTTAAGAATCGTTGGACATGACGTTTGCAAATCCTTCCATTTTACTCGGGTTATGATCAGCAGAATAGAAGAGTCACATAAATTTTATCTTTTTCTCAGAAATTGTAAAACGATCATCTTCTACTTGTGTAAGAATGCTTTTATCGAATAATTTTCTGGCAAAGCTGAAAATTTTCTCGGAACATACCGGGTGAGTAAAAAAAAAAACGCCCGACGTTTGAAAGGTTACTGCTCCCTGAGTATATTAGCAATGATATTTTGCGGTATTTGATTGAATAGCTAACATCTTCACTTATTTTTAGAAATTTTTCTGACTAAAATCGGTCACTCCGTCCATATTCTGTAAGCGATTTTCTAAAATGAACCGCTTTGAGAAGCCTTAAAAACATACTAAAATTACAAGCAAAAATCCCCAATGTGTTAACCTTGCAGCGATGACTTTCAGCACGCTTTTACCACGTGCTTTCCTTTTGACGGGTTGAAAAGTCTTCTCCCTAGTGTGAATAACTTATTCAGGGGGATTCCATTTTCCCATGAAGACAACATACATGAACACATCCGGGAGTCATTAGTGCTAGGAAGAAGAACAAAGGGTAATCTTGCTTGGTGTTTTCACTGGTTTATGCAGGTTTTCGAAAGGGGCTTTCTGCAGAAAAATCTCCTATTTCGACGGGAAGGAATGACCGATTAAAGCCGGGTGAATTACTGAATCTAATTTGACATATCGGGATACAATAATACAGTTTTCAATATCATTGCATTGATATTCAGGGAGCAGGATTTTCTCACATGCTGGGCGTTTTTATTGACTCACCCGGTAGTTCCCAGGTACCTATTTTTTTGCAGCTCTGCTGCCAATATTTATCCCATAGTTTGTTTTGTTCCACTGGAAAATTCGATCTCTAGCTAGGACAATAATGTGCAGGAGATGCCAAGAGGCAACTTCGGCCGAAACATTCTCAAGCGACACACTGCGGAACCTCTGCAGTTCAAGGCAAGAAAGTATGGCTGAGAAAGGCTGCCAATGTCAAGAAAGAGAATTTCATGGCAATGATGTTTACAGATTTGTTTATGGTTTGGCGACGGAGCCACTTTGAAGTGAAGACAAACTTCAGCTTTTCTGGAAACTAACATTTTTGATTACAGAAGAACAGAAATTTCTGACTATGATTTGATTTTTTTTTGCTTTGCACTCATGCAAGATGTAGATTTAGAATTCCGGAGGGGTATTGTTTGAACCATTTACAATAGAGTTGATTTCGACCTATTAATGTTTTTTTACTTAGATGACAAAACTTCACATATTTTATTGTGTAAGTATTGTGCTAATTGCTTTAGATTTTGAAGTGATTTGCAGATGTTTCTCGGTGCTCATGTACTCCTTTTTCAAGGCAAATTTTCTTGCGAAGATTTTGCGCAGCTCGTCGAAGAAGGATTTGAATATCAGTTTATGTGGCCGTGGAGTTGGAGCTTTGGCTTCGTACCGGTGGAATGTTATAATCCGTCAAGATGCAGGCCCGTAGCAGCTATTGGGGCCGGTCGGGCCCGGGCCCCACCAATAATTTCCAAAAGTTGCATTTTTTCATTCATCACGTTTAATGCAGAAAGCTGACGTAATCAACTATGAAATTACTCTCCAAAAAAGTGTTTCTAGTGTCCTCCCTCTATCAGTACTTTCAACGTACCCTAAGTGAGGTTACCCTGGGTACCAGAACTTAATATGCATATACAAAATAAACAGAAAGAAAGTAAACAGAAAAAAAGAAAAAGGGAGATTCTTTTTTCTTTTTCGTCTTTATTTGTTAAATTTTTTAATTAGGATCTGGTAACCAGGGTATAGGTGAGATAAGATGTAACCACTCTCATTGAGAATTCAAAATTGGGAGCTTCTTTGTACTTTTCTTTCTTAATCAAACAGTTCAAACAATCACCATTCTTTTGAACGAGCTTCTGAATGAAGTGTGTATTTCAGGTCAAGACCATCTTGCTATGGTCAAGACCTATCTCAGGCTTGCAGCAACAACCAAAGGGTGCTACACATGTGCACAAAAGAGACAGCACTGACAGGGCCATCGAGAGACGGCACGTGCTCCAGGGTGGGTGTGGATTGAGCCCCTGGCGCCAAGACCTCCGGAAAATTTTGTGGACCACGCCTTTTTTCTTTCGGATTATGCCCTCATATGCACTGGTAACAGGGCCTAAAAGGATGCTTTTAGATGAAAACGCCCTCCTATGAATTATTAAAAAGATTTTTAGATGGAAAAGTTGTTTATCTCGTGTGTAAAGACGAAGCTGAGAATGCCCCCCCCCCCGCGAACCAAGAAACGTTCCTGAGGAAAAGTGAAGGCAAAGAAAAAATAAATAGTATATATTTGCGGGGCCCCTAATGGCCTCGGGCCCCCTGGTAACTACCCTGGCTACCCCCCAATCTTGACGATCCTGAGCATTGATAAACTAATATAAACTCAACCCTCAGCATCTCAAAAGTAACGCTGTAGAATCCGATGCACGAGAACTTAATTTTGGGTCGCTCTGCCCTTTTGGCATGAGAAGCCCTTTGTCAAGTGAGATATAAGTACTCAGACATCAACAATCTAAATCACGCACATCTGAACCACGAGAACTCGCGATACTTTCGACCTGTCGTAGTTTAGTTTCAGGTAGCCTGTTTTGCAATATATTTGGATGCATATATTTCCTATCTTGCCCTTAGGACCTCCGAAGATAAAATGACCTTTTGGCATTCACAGAAGCGTGTTTCCAAGAAAATAAAGGCCACGGCTCGAAACATTTTTCCGGGGGCTCCGGACCCCCAAGTTCTTTACACTTTCAGCTTCTGCACAAATTGGTGCCCCTCCAATCTGGAAAACGCTCCTACGGGCCTGAGATGTGTTTGAAGATTCAAAACCTTGGCAACTGCAGCACAACCATTTCCTCATGAAAAGCTTGACATGCAAAATTTTTTCAAATCTATTTTCCACAGACTGGAACTATTTTGGAAACTGTGTTTCATCTCCTTAGTGGCAGGAAGATTAATTGCACGCCAAGATTGAAAGCTTTTTTGGCTGTTTTGCATGGAGTTCAAACTGGAAACAAAAGTTTGTCTGACAGATAACTTGGCTCTGGGTTTTGTTGCATGTCATTTCTTACAATAAAATATTCTTCAAATTTTCTTGGTTTTCATAAAACTGAAGTCACAATTTGTCATAATTCATCGAGGACCGCTAATATAGTCTTTTTATGAATACTGAATGGTGAATGAAGTAAATGCAAGAAAATAAATAAGGAAGAAGGAACTGAGACTGGTTTGAATTGAAATGAGGAGAAAATTCTTCTATCGTGCAGTACCGTGATGACGTGTCATCTTGCAAAACAAATTTCTAAAAGAAATTGAGACATCCTACTTGGTTTTGGAGTAAAATTTATTCTGGCTTTATTTTCCAACCAGCAGGTAGACAAAGTTAATCAATGGGCCACACAAAGTCCGCGATATGACCAGCAGAATTGACCAGCCTTCTCACAAAAAAATGTTAAGAAATGGATAGCGAACCGTATGAAACGTAAATAGGCCTTGCTGAATGACAAATATTCCACAAATAAAAGTTATACTTCTGTATCTGGATCTTTGTAATTTTGGTTGTTATGTCAATCGCTTTGGCCAACAATTTTGCGGTTTTGTCTGAGCTCTCCCATGTCAATGAAGTGAGGTCACGAATCAGAATCGAGGCCAAAAGTCTTTGTCTACTAAGATCCTTTGCCGGGGGTAATGATCACATTTAAAAGTGGTTCTTGAGAAGCATAGCAACGCAGCTTCTTTGTGGAATTTGAATTTGATAAAGTCTTTCCTGATCCTTTCGCAACAGCTGAAAATATCTGCCAACATTTTTGAAAAATGTCGCTGGAAGGGATCCAAAAGGGACTGGAACATAGTTCTTTTATGCTCGCACACAACGTACAAATCTATTTTGACATGTAACTCTCAAATCGCCCGAAAAATTAAGAAACTCCAGTACTGGTTATTTTGAAAAAAGGCACCCTCAGAATTGGAATATCGTTTTGTATATTTTCATGTATCATGTTACTTGCTTCAAAAGCCGTTTTTGAAATATTCTGAATGGTACGGGAGGTACATATGAAGATTGTCACCGAACGTTGTTTGTTACGAAACTCGTAAGAAACTTCGAGAACTAAAATCTAGTAATTTTTAGGAAGCTATTAGTACCAGCTTAAAAATTTCTTGCTTTTTTTGAAAGATACGTGAAAAGCTTCTGTCAAAAACATCTCCAATGAGACTCGTTTTAGTTTGGAACAATTTTTACATTGTCTTCCAAAAATATACAGCTGCTGCTCATGATATTTTTATTCATCACACAACCCCCGTTTTTCAGAGCAACTAATCCTCTCACGATCCTGGGATCAAAAGGCGGAAGGTGTTCAATAAAATTTGCGCCGCTTTTCGTAAACAAAGTAAAATTGGCTCTTCCCACCAAACGACCGAGAGAACAAGCAGACCAAGACATCTTACCCTGGAAGATCTCTTTTCTGGCTAATTAATAGCTGTTTATCGGTTTTGATGATTGCAGAGGACATTGGTGAAGAGCTCAAGATGTAGAAGAAGAATCGTCTTTGTTGATTGAAGCTGAAGTAGGCCACACGTAAAGTAATAGGCCAGGACTGCATTCATTGCCTGAGAAGGAGAGCACATCAGACGAAATGGCATCCACGATCCAATGCCCTGCCTGCGATCAAGTCATTGGCCACACAAAGCAATCTGTTTTTGCGCTCAATGAAATATGGCATGTTAATTGTTTTAGGTAAAAGAATTATTTTTGGGTGATGTTTTTTGTTCTGTGATGTTGGTGGAAGAATTTTTTGGTGTTGAGTAAAATCATAAATATTGGTACTTGATAAAAAGCATTCTTGTGTTGCTAGACAGCCATAACCACAACAGGGTATTTACAGGTATTTGGTGTATTTCGTTTGGTCTAATGAGTGTCCACAATACTTGCAAAGCTCGACTGGTCGATTGATGCTTTGGGACAAGCTAAGGGGCTGCTAGGGAAAGTTTCAAAAATTGGCTTCTTTGGGACAAAAATCTGCCTATAATAGCCATCCAAAATTTTGGTAAAGATTAACTTTTCATTGGCCGGCCAGCCCCCCCCCCAGATTTATGATGAATAACTCTTCTTGCTGCAAGCTGTAAGATGAACAAGTAAATAAAGTATTGTACAAGCCCTTTGATGCAATTTGAATATAGCATATGTTTCAAGCTTGAAACATTCAAGCTTGTTTCAATGCTTAAGCATTGCCTGTTATCAAGTCCTATTCCCTAGATTTATCATCCTGTATGCTTATTGTTTTCATTCCAGAAATATCCTCAAACATTGCCTAAAAATCTGTTTGTTGTCAAAGATCTTTCGTGGTTGTGTAAAATGGTCATGGAACCCTTAGAAGTATTAACAAATACAAATAAGCTTCCATTTGCGCTAATGTCTGCAAAGATAATGGTTTTAGGGTGGACAGAAGAATTTAAAAATGATTCTTCAAAAATCTAAGCTCACAAATTTGCCAATGGAAATTCAGAAAAACTGTTCTGAAGAGTTTCACCAAACAATTTTGAAAAATTGGCAATTATCCAAATTTAACCCCCTGAATGTTACTGGTAGGTATAAGCCAAGTGGAGCTATAATTTACTCTCAAAAGTTTGTCATACATCTGATCACATCATATTCATATCAAAAAGGTAGCGTATTTGTTAAAATCAATTAGTCATTCTCAGAGAATTTTCTTTCTATCCTGAAATTTGTTGATGTGGGAGCAGAAAATGTGGCTTGTCTAATGAGTGGGCTGCAATGATATTTATTTTATCCTATAATCCTGATCTGCAGAAAGGAGAATCACTTCAGTATTGAAAATGACACCAAGACATACCAATGCCTTCAAAGGAAAAGGGTGCAGCATGAAAAACTTACTCATACCCAGTGGCAGCATGGCCAGACAAAAATTAGTGGGAGGGTAAACTTAAAAATTTTCAGACTGGGGGTGGGGCTAAAAGGTATGCCAGACATTTATATTGCATTTTGCAATTACAAATTGTTCCAATTTTTGAAAAGTGGAAGGGCAGTTGCCCCCTCATACCCTCCCCTGGCCATGCCACTGATCCTTAAAGGGTACGATACCCCCTCCCACACATCTAGTATCAATGGTGCCATTATGTTTCAAAAAGTGGAGAGAATAACTGTGAAAGAGTTTAAAGTGAACTGGATTATACCAAATCATTTTTTTGTGAATTCTTTCGTTAACTGCCAAAGCTTGACAATAGGGAGGTCTTATATGTCCTTCTCAATTCTATGCGACAACTAGATCTTTGATTTCATCATATTGAAACTATTAATGGTTTGATGCTGTTGGATCCACCCTTATTTTCTCACCCATAATTATTTTGTAGGTGCTCTGTGTGTCTGAAGAATTTATCAGAGAATTATTATGCAAGGGACAAGACACTTTTCTGCAAGGATCACTATTTGGCAAGATTTGCCCAGGTGTGCCAGAAATGCAACACAAGAATCACTGGCCCTGTAATGGTAGGTTTGTGATTTGGATTTTACTCCTTGGCCGCATCTCCTCATACACATATTTCTTGTGGGGAATTACTGATAAGAAAATCAACTTTTAGACTGCCAAAAAATAGGAAACTCCGGGACTGGGAAAAGTTATCTATAAGGAAATCCTAACAAAATTAGTGCTTTATTTTCACTTCTTTGTATAATGTTACATTAGAAAGTACAGGAAGCATTCTAAACTTGGGGTTGATGACTACAAGGCCTCTGTTTCATTATGATGGTGAAATGGGGGCATGTCCTGTGCCCCCAGGTTCCTGAATCCCGGCTTCCAAAAACTCTGTCGTGAAATGTTCACAAAGGCCCTGAAGGAACCATTATGAAAGTCATGAGAAATACTGAGAAACCAAAATTTGATATTTTTAAGAAACTTACTGGTGCAGATTCTTAGTTTCTCATAAAAGTACATACTATGAATAATGGTTTTCTGCTTCCTTGTGAAGATTCACACCTTCATTCAGCCTTCTGCCAGTTGATTGGCCCCTTTGAAACAACAGAATCATTCTTGCTCAAACAGTCTGTCACCCCAACATGAACAGGCTCTAATCGCATGAATTTTTCAGGAATGTTCATTAAAATTAGTCTTTCACATTATCCCAAACCAATCTGTTATGAAATGACCTCACCTTTACTAAGCCTTGTCCTAAGGAATGAGTTTATTGACTCCTACTATTTGTGCATGGATACATTAGGCAAATAACCATTCAAGAAATGGATAAAACAGGCTTTAGCTTGAATGAAAGAGGAAGATCTTTGGTTGTCTTCTGAGAACTTCTTGTTTTGCCTTTATATGCTCATAAGATAATTACACTATAACACACATAGATATTATATGATAGATACCAGATACTATGCAAACAGTCCACAAGCAGCATGGAATTACATAACAACCCCATTGTATTCAACAATTAACTTGAAGTCTGTCTCAAGTAGATGTCAGATAAAACAGTTCAGGAATGGAATTTTTTGTTGTAAAAGAAAGCTGAAAAAATCCTGTTGGAGTAGTGTTTAGTACATCATGTTTGAGCCCAGCTGGCAAATCTTGTTGGAAGCTAATTTGAAGTAAGGGGAAGCCCAGGGGGGTACTTGACTAGGGAAGTGACAGGGGTGTGCAGCAAATCTCTCCACACCCTGTACCCTGTTGCATAAAAATGGCCCAAAAGTATACCCTGTCGCATAAAAATTTTGCCAAAATCCATTGTTTCAAGAGAACTCTAAAGGCATACTTCCACATGATACCCTGTCGCAAAATTTTCTTATCAATTGTAATACCCTGTCGCATAATTCTTATCAGAAAAGGACACCCTGTCACATATTTTTTACGGTGAAAGGACACCCTGTTGAGCTGCACATCCCGTCAAGTCAAGTATGGGAGTACCCCCCTCCCGGATGGAAAGAGTGCTCAATTTGATCTGATGAAGCATGTTGAAACACGGGGTTCTATGGCCTATGTAACCAAAACATTTATTTTTATAAGAAACTAAAGGTTTTGGCCAGTACTAGAATTTTCTTAAAGTTATCATGTTTTCAGTACTCAGAGGTTCTTACAAGTTTCTTAAATGTTTTATAACAACCCTCGTCTTCACTACCTTTTCCCTCCTGAACATTTCAAAACAAGATTATTCTAGTCTTTCCAATTTTTAGATATTTCTCAAGACAGAAAACCAGTGAAAATAAAGTCAAACTTTGTTAACAATTGCCTTTATCAAAATAAATAGTTTCTTCAGTTATATTTCCCAGTGCTGGAGTTTCTTAGCGTTTTGACGATCTGAAGTTTCTTATGAAAAAGATACGTGTACATGTGAACGTTGAAATCTCGCACACCTTCGGCAGAAACCATTTTATTTTTCCCAGAAATCCTTGGAACGCGGTCAAACGCTCTTGTTGGCATCTCTTGCTCTTTTTGAGGTAACGATGCTCCTTTCTTCTAAATGCACCATCCATAAAAGATCGTAAATTCTAGCACATCGGCGTCCGTCAGTCAGGCATCGTTACTCATTTTATGGAGTCGCTGCTCCCATAAATTTGCTAATAATTCCCTGATAATTTATGCTAGCATCTTTCGAAAAAGTCAGAGTTCTGGAAGAAAGGTTGGTTGATGATGTATATTGCCCTTGATGATGTCATTTTATGTAATTTCTCTTTTAGGAATGAAGGAGACAAACTATCTAATCGTTTTTCTTTGTATTTACAATAATTTGTTTTTAATCGCCTCCAAATTGCCATTTCGAAATACTGTTACATGAAGTGCAAATTGGTTGTATCAACAGTGGGAATTCTCAACAAAATGAGTCTTCATATATTGAAATTTATTAAGGAACGTCATTAAGTTTATAATGTGAGAAATTAAGAGAGTACCTATTGTTCGACCAGGAGCATGTTGTATCATACAAGGATATTAAGGATCAATTGTCAAATGACTTTCACACAAAATGCGCGAGCGAACGAAACTTCTTCAAATAAAGAGAGATAGTAATGAATTTCCAGAGAATCTTCACTAGCCGCAAAAGATTTCACAAGAAGGTAGATGTTTTTATATGATCTTATCATTTATTTTGACAAAGACGGTGAATACCGCTACATTTTGTTCAAGGCCAGGAATATTTTGCAAAAAATAAGCCCTTGTTTTGAGGATTTTAGGCCAACAACCCAGCCATAGCACGTTTTTTTCATAAGAAACTGGTTTATAAGAAACTAATACTAAGAAACTCTGGTACTATGTCTGAGAAGTACTAAGAAACTTTTCAAAGTTAAAAGCATGGATATTGTAGCAAACAGATCGTTGAACCTTTATTCTTGACAGTACTATCTAAAAATTTGTGTTTTCAACATAACAGAACACTGTTTATTCCTTTAGCTATGATGTTTTGAATGTCAAGAATCATATCTGCCCCAGTGTTAGCGATCACATTGATAATCCTGCATTCAAAAAAATAAGGAACCATTTAAGAAACTTTTAGTACTAAAATGGACAAAATTTCATGTGAAATTAAGAAACTTTCAGTACTATGGCCTGATCCAAGTTTCTTATCAAAAGAACGTATAGGCGACAAATAACTACTCGCCTAAACGTGTAGGCGAGCTTTTCTACTGGTTTACCTGAACGATGCCATGGAAGGTGAATTTTTAAAGGCCTTTCGTTGTTTGTCTTTGCTAGAAATATTCCCAATAGAGTTGGTTTATGCTGAGGCAAGAAAGTTGACAGAGACTTTGCACTAACTTTTGCAAAATTCATAGCAAAATGCGGCAAAATGATTCTATGAACGGATACCCAAGTTAGTGAAATTCATGCAAGAAAATCTTGAGGTCCGAATATTTTCAAATAGGTGCTCTTATCCCAAGATGTTTTTATTGTGCCGTAAGGAGTTTGTCGTTAACATTTTTGTTTATAAAGCAAGGGAAAATTTTTTTGAAACAAAAGCTCAGGTGTCCCAGAAGACAAGCAATTTCTGTCTCTAATGAACAGATGGGGAATAGATTTCACACCTCTGAGTGCACTCAATCAAAGCAAAATAAACTTAAAGTGCAAAACATTATGGCTCGCTGCATTGCATTGCATTGAAGGTATAAACTCTATTCTTAGGATTTGTTTTGCAAAATTTGACTTCACTGGTCTGAATATTTTCAGTAAGGTTGAGTTACCGTTTGGTAAATGTTTTCTTTGCGTCGTATAAGTTTGTTGTAAACATGCTTGTTATTAAACAAAGAATATCTTCTCTTGCTACGTCAAGAAGAAACGCCATTCCAAGTCTAGACAAATTTGGACTGCATAGCGTGGTATAGAAGAAGGTTAAAGTGTTTCGCTTTCAGTCCAGAAAATTTTGATTTCAGGTTTGTAACAGATAGTTTGTGAATGGTGCTATCTTTAGAAAATTGTGAAAGAAAAAGTGAGGGCGGTTTTACACGAAAAGTTTCGGTATTGAATTTGATTGAGTTAACTCTATCCTTAGGTCGCAGGAGATGTGAATTTTCATCCGGAATGTTTCATGTGCAGCAAATGTAAGAAGTTCATTGGAGACGGGGATGAATACGCTTTAGAGGAAAGAAATTGTTTGTTCTGGTTAGTATTCAATATGTTTCTATATGTAACGAATGAATAATATTGCAATTGTTGTCATGTTCATAGTAATTTCATTCCAGTTGAATGTTTGTTGTGAAGTTGAAACGAATCCATCTTCAGGCAGCTCCAAGCGGGACATATCCGAGTATTGAATTTATTTCTGAATCTAGACCAGGCCATGTTTCCATGTCACTGGGTGAAATTTTAAACTTTGCGTGAGTGAAATTGATAATTTCTCATTACGCTAGGGTCTGCTTGGGTAAAATCGGCAAGTTTGGGTAAAATGGATAGGGTGAAAAATCTGGATAAATTTTGTCAAATGTCAAAGTCTTTTTTCAGGGTTTTCCTCTCGCTGGAACTTCTCCAACTAGATACCCTCCTTGACACATCTCATTTTGATGTATGTTAGAGAAGAAAACACAAAACATTGCAAAAAATATGCGAATTTTTATCTTCCTCCTTCAGCTAGATTACAGTGCACTGTGCACCTGCCCTCTAATATGAAGCAGACACAACAAACGACAGGGGCAATATGCGGACAGGGACTTTGGGAATACGTAGTAACTTATTCTTCAAAGTTGATTTGTTTGAAGTGTCAGTCATGGCAATCCAATGCTATAGAGAAAGGTAAGCTCCTCGAATAAGTCCCTGAATTCAGTTGTAATTTTTTCTTACTTGCTTTATTTATTTCAGTGGCACATGCTACAACGCAAAACGAGAGATGAGGCTAGAAGAAATAAGGAACATAATTCGCAAAGGACAGCATACAATCCGTCATGTGCAGCTAAAGCCTGATCAGATATGTGATAAAGGAATCTCGTATCATATTGATAAAGTGAAACACACGGAGCCTAAACTGAGAGAAGAAATCTTGCGAAAATTGGGTAATTCCCATGAAAAACAAGACGAGAAGAAAAAGAATAGTGTTTTATCGATCAAAAAGTAAGTGAATTTATGTTTTAATTTCGAGTTCATTGTAAAGTGAACATCGAGACCTTTATCTTATCTTAACGTAAGGCTACTTGAAAGTAGACGTTATTTCTGAGAAAACAACACGTTTAGCATAGTCACAAGATACGCGTTTAGTCTTCACCATGTGCATAGAGATTTACAAACAAAGCTCTCGAAATGCATTTCAGATATTCTGCCTCGCAAATATGGTTGAATACTTAAAACATCGTGAAACGCAAGTCCTGTATCATGGAAACCTGAAGTTTTAAACAAAAAATATATTTTAGGTTTAATGACGTTGTTTAAAACAGGTATTCTGTCGAAGTTGCATGCATGATCGACACAAAAATCGTGCATTTTTAATGATGTATTGACCACAAGATATTTCGAGTGACGTGAAAATTTTAATTTCATTCCCAAAACATACCAAACGCTGTCTTTTGGTCTGCAAAAAGTTGCGGAAAGTCCTGAGGAATAAATTTGAGTAAATGATTCACTCAAATCTCGAAGGATTTGTTTAAAATTTTTCAGTTTGCTCAAAGTTAAAGGATTTGACGTAATTTTTCAATCTAAAGGTATACCCAACGAATTTTATGCCACTTTTGCCAACTTTTGAGAATTTGGGGCCAAGTCCCCCCAGTCCCCCCCCCGTGGCGCCGCCACTGCACACTGTCATATGGCGTTTATTGGGTCGAAAAGACAATCCAACAAAATAGAATTAAGCAAGCTTCAACAATTTTGATGTACATAGAATCTCGTTGAGATGATGAGGATGTGACTCATTTTAGTCGACAAGAAGGCACAATGCTTGGAATATATACATAATCTAAAAAGTATGCAATTTAACGAAACATTTACAATATTAGAAAGATACTATTGGGAGCCTTATAGGTATGGCTACCCCAAATGATCTAAGGCACAGGGCTTGTTGTGAGTGCTCAATTATTACGTAGATCTTTTGATATCAATTCTATCTGAAGATGGCCAGTCACATCTAGAACCAAAGTCCGAATTTGTCCTTGGTAACTTTTGGTCCTTAAGTTCGAGCAAATTTAGTTTCTTTGTCGTTAGAAAATCTTATATTTTTGGCCTCTTCTTTGACAATTGATCGAACAGAAACAAAGGCACACCTGTAGTCTGAATTCATAGTTTTCATATCAATAAACATGTTACATAAATGGCTCCGCAGTGGTCATCATGCAGTTGATCTTGGCTGTTATAGGCTGAACTTACAAGATTTTTAAATAGATCTGAACCACTAAGTCTAAACATTGATTTTTCCCACAATTTTCTTCAAAAACTGAAGTGCAGGACTTGCCTCATACCTCTGTATATTGGATCTGCGTTAATTAAGAAGCAAAACTCTTAGCAAAGTGTTAAATTATTAATTTCATACAAATATCCTTTGGCTTAAGAAAAATGTGCGATCCTCAAAAACGGTATTTTTCACCACCAGATCGAAAGTAGAATCCGAGATTATCAAGGCGAAAGCTTAGGAAGAAATGCAATTTTCTTATGTAGCAGCATAATGTGAAATTAGATTACCTAAAAGATTGTATTACCAAAGTGTCATACTTATCGAGAAGAAAATTTTGCCGGAGTGTTCAATTCCCAATGTGATAAATTTCTGTAGTTATACCCCACGATCGAAACAGCGTGGCTTATATCAAGAATCATGCAAAGAATTATCACGATGAACGAGGTATATTCTGGAGAACGCTGGCGATTGTCTTAGTTATGTTACAAAATATCAGATTAGCTGGCCTAAGCCAGTTTATCATTCAAACCATTATTTTAAACCATGCTTACACCAGATGTTGAAGATATATTTAAATTGACACAGTGAGGTTCATGTCAAGAATTACACGAAGAATTACCAAGTTGTTGACGCAAATTCTGGACAAATCCCCGAGAAAACCTTCAATTTTGTTTTCAGAAGCAGCCAAGGAATTTTATAGGCTCAGCTTTCCTTTAAGCTGATATTGGACTTTGCATATTATCGATAACTGCTGATTATGGGTGTGCTTAGAGGCCAACGGGTGTGTTATCTTGAATCAGGCAAAGAAGTTTCAGGTCAATCAAGTTGAACTCTAGAGAAAGCTTGCGATTTTCATGTTTTAAAAAATGAATATGGATCATTTTGGCCTACAGTTTATCTTCAATATATATTCAGTGGATAGCTTCAATTGATCTAGTTTGTATCAAGAATTGCACGAAAAATTACCGAATGAATTAAAGTCATATTCTGGAGAAAACTTGTGATTTTCGTAATTTGGAAACGAAAGTAAAATTGATTAGCCTAAGCCTGCATCTTTAAGGTACAATGTTTGATTCTACATATGGACAGAATTGTTGATAGCGTCAAACCTGGACAGACTGGTTCTTATCAAGAATCATTAGTTTGGAAGTGTCTGTGGTCTATGCTTTTTGATTCAGTCTCAGTTCAACATCATTTCAGATGACAAATGTTTAAATATTCTTAGCTTGAAAACCTCAAAGACGGAGGTCTTGCATCCAGCGAATTTCCAAGTAAAATGAGGAACGAGGAAGATAAATGCAGCAAGTGTTTAGTTTCAAGATCAAGTTTTAATTTCAGAATTTTAATCATCAAAGCTGAAGATCATTTTAGAAGTACCAGCAAAAATTAAGGGAAAGTTTCGTGGATACTTGATCAAAGAAAACGTTTATCAAATTACTGGTGTCAGTCAACAAATTGTGGTTCGTTCAATCGATTGGAATATCTAATTCATTGAATGTTGACTTTCGTAACTAGTCTGCAAAGACTTCTGGTGAGAAGGTTGGAATTGGCCTTTAACTTGCAATTTCATGAGATGGTTTTTGATGCAAAGATAAAATGAGACATTGAGGAATGTGATCACTGTGATGCAAAACTGAAAGAAGTTATAAGCACGAGTCTAGGCCTTCATTACGAAAGAAGGAAAGGACGTCGTTAAATTCACATACCTCTGTCAATTTCAGTTTGAATTTCTCAGTCACGATATCGACACAAGTTTTAAGATACGGATTTCTTCATGAGCTGGTTCAGGAAGTCTCAGCGAAAAGATCGGTTTGGGGAAGCCATGAGGCTGTTTTATTGTCCTTGGTGAGAATAGTTACTTGATATATTGGGGCCCGATTTGATAGAGGTTTTCTGCTTAAAGAAATGACTAACAGCTATTTAGTAATGCTATGTATAGATAGACAGGCCAAGAATTTTTCTAAATTCGATGATAACTGTATGGACACAGTGTTTTAATGATATCAATGATAAGAATGTGCTAAGGTAGAGACAGCAATTTTTTTGCGATTGATGCAAAGAGGAGCCTTTTTTAACGTTTGATATTTCTCTATAATTTTTGACAGATATTGATGAATTTAACAGAACTTTTTCATGAAAGCGTTCTGCATTGAAATTACGATACACGTACTTAATTTTTTATGGAACCATTTGAAAGAAATTCAACTTTCAGATCACTAAAAAATTAAGAAAAACCAGTGCTAGGAAAATATAACTCAGGCAGCTATTCATTTTGGTAGAGGAAATCATTTTCTGCTTTTTATTTATTTCACTTGTTTTCCTGCATCGTGTTACTCAAAACGTATTTGAGTGGTATCTAAAGATAGGGCTTCAAAATCCTTGGTTTCGTAATGTTGATGAGGCCAAGAGCAGTAAGCAAAAATGTTGTTATTGCACCTTTAAGAGGCTCGTAAGAAACTCTGAGAATTGAAAATCTGATTAATTTTAAGAAATTTTCAGTATTTGCCCAAATTCTCGTGTCTTATATAAAAATACGTGTAGCCTGTACCGTTAAAATGAGATGAAAATAAGGCACAAAGCTACAAACATGGAAGGAAAATAGCAAAACAAATTATCTACAATGTTCTAAATGCTTAGTTCTCCAGATTTTTCCAACTAGCCTGACGACATGTCATGTCTTGTTAGACTTCTGATGAAGCTTAATGAGAGCGGATTTCATTTTTCGCGGTTTCATTCAATTTGAACAGGTTTTCACACTGTGAAAGACAGGCCTATTTATCAGACATTATTCAGATTTCATTTCAAACATAAATTTTTCATTTTAGTATTGTTTCTCAATCTTAAAACCTTATTCATAATTTATTATTTATTATTCCACCGTAAAAATTTTGCTCAATTTTTTATTTGATTATATTTTATTTTTCGTTTGATCATCAGTATTTTTCACAATCACGTTGAGGAAGCCTCGATCTTAGCATTTGATTTAACATTTGTGTTGAATCCTTGGGACACAAGTTTTGGATAGGAAACACAAGCTACTTTTTCACGAGCTTTTATTTTCAAGTGGTCTGCAACACAGCCTAGAGCTTATGAGTGCCAAAATTAGAATCTTGGACGTCTCAAATTGTCTAAACGTAGTAAGCTCACTTAAAATCGTACGCGCAGTTATTGATTATTGATATAAAGAGATTTTCTAGCATATCACGTTGGTCTAAACTCAGATGGGCCTTTCAAATATTTAGTTTTGCCGTTTTACTTGGGCTATGGCCAATCAAAACAGCATTTAAATCAAAAAAATTTAAGGAGCTGCCATAAAATACATATGCAAAATTTTCTGGTTTTCAGACCCCTCTCTCCCTGGTATGCCGTTTGAGTATAAGAAATTAGGCAATATTGCATGGATTTTACGTTTTTGGTAAGACCCTTTGTCCCCCTACCATTGCGTGTACGTACTTTTGAATGGCCCCTTACTGTGCTGTGACGTAGGAAGCGGTTGCACAGCTCTCAGAAGGACCATTTCTTAGAATCAGAAAGGCAAAAACGCTGCACAAAAGGATACTTTGAAGACAGAAAGGTCACTCTCGAGAGATATCGAGAGACAACGCCTCACCTCCCCCTACAGCTTCTTGTCTTTCTTCTGTGTTATTGTGACAAGCTTTCTTGGCCCTTAGTCAGGAGTTGATAAATGAAGCTCTTGTTTGGGATACTTCAGTAGAGGGACCACATTTTTTCCTCGATATTACCATAGTTTTCTTCGTTGTCTTCCCTTTGGCCCAAGTCTAACCAGTGCTAGAAGTCAAATTCAAATGGCGTCATAACTGTTGGCTCCTACACAGCGTTCGTCGTTATTTCAAACTGCCTGTAAGAGCAGGAGACCCTGGTAAGAGGAAGTTTGAAACAAGGATAAACGCAGTGTAGGAACTAACTGTTCAGACGCGCAGGAGCCATTTAAATTTGATTCTTAGCATTGGTTAGGCTTCAACCGAAGAGAAAGCAGCAAAGTAAAACAGTAATATCGAGGCAATAAACTTTTATTTCTTAGCTATAAACACGGTGCAGTATTGCCCATGGTGGACTTGCCCAAGTCTCTCCCGTGTTAAAACCCACATCTCCAGTGTTAAAACCCACAAAAAACAGTCACCCGAAAGAGAACGCCTCTGCGGAGGAGAGAGAAAAGGAAAGCGGCAGAGGTAGTTTTGGTACGCGGAAGAGACTTGGGCAAGTCCATGCCCATGGTCAAAGTTTGGTTTCATGAAAAGGTTTCACTATTTGCACGGAAGAATGTTGCTTTTGGATTTACCTTCCTCGATGAGTCAGCCTTTTATTTTGATAGCATTTACGTGATCTTTAAATGTTGAAACAAAAAGGATCAATAATGTTGTGTCTTGTATTTTGTCTTGAAGATGTGTTTATGTCCTCTCCAGGGATGGAAAGTGTCCACAAAAGGTAGTAGTCCGTAGGAAACTATTTCAAAATTTCTCCCAATGAAGTTTTTCTAAATTTCCTACACAGCGCAGTGTTTAAAATTAAAACAAAATTTACAGCCTTGGTAGTTAAGAAGTTAGGTGGATTATACCAGTGTGGAAGCCAGACATTAATTACCATGGGTACCAGACTCTGGTATCAGTTTCAGTTTCAGTTTAAATTTTAAATTCCATACATACAATTCTAATATGTTACTATACAAAGAAAATACAAGAATTTAAGAAATTTAATACAATTGAATACGATATTAATACAGTTTGCAAATACTAAAAGTAAAGGAAAAAGGGAATTGTATGCAGAGAATTACTTGAAGGAGGAGCCCCCTCAATAGGTAAACTAATCGAGGAGGGAGCCCCCTATCATAATTAACCATAGAATGAATTTAAAATGAGATTGTCTTCTTCAAACCAGGCTATGAATGTGCCAAGGGCCACTCCAAAACGGAGAAACCCAGACGGGAATCCCAAGGCACCCACGACCCCCTACAGCCAGACAGCCACGACCCCCAACAGGTATCCAGTGCAGAAACTAATGTTCCTGTTCATAAAGCAGTTAACCTTAATCAATGCTCAAAATGAAGAAATTTCTTCACATACGTTTGTCTGCCATTCATTTGACTCTCCTCGCCGTTTTAGTGTTTGCAAGTCACGTCAACAGTCGCCTCTAAAGGCTGGTGATAAAGTGATTGAAGTGAATGGCGTATTGGTCACTGATGAGACAATACAAGAGGTATATGAACTGTTATCTTCCTTCTACTTTTTCATAGATTTTATATACTTCTCTTTTCTTATAATCAAATCAAATAAAAATGAAACTTTTAAGCCCAAATCGCTATAATTTCAAGAAACTTTCAGTACTTGCCCTAACTATCATTTTCTTGTACAAGTGTCACATTTTAAAAATGTTTTCTTAACAATCCTGACAACTCTATGGAGTATAAAAGTGTTCCTTATACCATGGTATACACACTCTGTGTTGAAGAAGTATTTGTTGGGGAGACGAGATCTGCTTTGTCCGAGGAAGTCTATGTGCCCCCCCCCCGTGCAGTGGGTTAAAGCACATGTGCAGTAGCGTTTTGGAGTTGAAACTCTGACGGGCGCATGAGCTTTAACCCACTGCACGGGGGGACACATTAGTTTCATCCGACAAACCATATCTCGTCTCACCAACAAGTAAATCTTAACATAAGAAACCAATCAGGCTGTCTTTGTGAAATGAGTTTCTTAAAGGCGGGACTTTGCTATACTGCTTTTTTTGGATCCTTTGTTTGTGAATGGGCCTAATTTGATCTTCAGACTCTCTGAAATTTCAGCGTGCCCACAAAGGACTCTGGGTAACAATGGCTCTGCAAGTGACAATAACATATATGATTTTCCTGCAAAATTGAAATGCCCTCCGTGAAACATTTTAATTTCCTTTCAAGGTCAGCAAGATACTTCGTTCAAAACCAACTGAAACTCTTCATGTTACAATTGAAAGAAACTTAAACGAAAAACCTCGCATTCCGAAATCTGGCAGCGAACCAAGTTTTGGAGAAGCAGCTCGAGCTGAAGAGAAGCATGTCCATGAAAATGAACGGCCTCGGTCTCGGTCTGGAACCGAGGATGAGTTTCTTGATGAAAGAAAGAAAGAACGGAGTTTATCATTCTTCAATTTTAGCGTGTTTAAAAGAACGACTAGTGACACTTCGGATTTGAAAGTTAAAGCAGCCAAAACGAGAAATAAGAAAAAGTTACAACATGCACAGACAAAAACACTCCCTCGGTTTGAAACAAAGAAAGGACATTTGTTGAGAAGGAGTCGATCACTTACTGAAATGAACGGGTGAATATATTTGTACTTCTAAGGCTTTAATTTTTTGTGGCATATACAGAAAAGTAGCAAGGTTAAACTTGTCTGCGCGACAATTCCGGACAAAGCTCAATAAGACACGCTTAAAATCTGCATCGTTTTTAATCTTGTCTCTAGAATATGACCAGCAATGACCCCCCTCCCAACTCAATTTTGGTTTTCTTATGGACCTTTGTGAATGTGCTTCACAATTTGGATCCTTGATTCCAAAAAACATTGCAACGGGGGGAGGGGGTATCCAGATAAAGAGAGGTGCGTATTTATATATTTGTCTCATGAGTTTTATCCGGGATTGTAGCTTGAAAGTTTTTGTGAAAACAGGTGTAAAGAGTTTCGTTAATAGAAGATTGTTTCCTGTTCACAAAAGAACTTTCTTTCAAGTGTATAATGTTCATCCTTGGTAAAATTTTGAGGGAAATAGGTTGCCTCCCAGATGAACCCGTTTTGACAGACGAATTTATCATCCCTGCATGCAATTTTATTCCAGTTAATGTTTTTCAAAATGTGCCTTTTTGAACCGAAAGCTTGTTAGAAAGCAAATGTTGTATCAAGACAACTCCAGAACATCTGGTTTACAAATAATTACTGTAGTGAGCATTGGAAAGAAAATGAAAGCTATTATTCGACAGGAGGCATCTTAACTCGTTCCAAAAACTGAGAGTCTTTCTCCTCAAATACCGTCAAAGCTCTATTAGGCCCCCTGTGGGCTCATTCAGTTTCTGAAGCTTCAGAGAGGGTTTGTGAAATGACAGCTTTTTGGTTCTCTCTCTCCATATTTTGTGTAATCAGCATACAATTTTAAGAATCGAGTTCACAAATTTTACACAGTTTTTACCCAAAACAAATCATAATGAAGTTGCAAATTCGTTTTGCTAATAACGAAAATCTTTGGTGACCTCTGACATCTGATGTAAATAGGGGGCTTATAGGGGGTTTCCGGGGGGTTTATTAAAGAAGGGGCTTCTCTGAAATTTGGCTTAGAAATGAGGGGCGTAGTAGAGAAAGGGGTTTAATACTGAGGATGCTAAATAGATCTTGTACGGCATTACATCTAACGATTTTGTCTTGCCCGATGAAACTGTTTGAAAAGTACCTAGACCATTTTGCACGCACTTCTGCCATGTTACAGGCTCGTATTTCTTTGATCTAAAGAGTGGCTGCAAACGGTAATTTCTTAGCTGTTATATATTACTTTTCTTTTGCAATTTCAGCAATATGGACACCAACCAAAAAGACATGGAAAAAGCATACGCAACATTACACAGAGCACAGTCATTCAAAACAGAAGACCAGTCTTCACAAAGTCAAATATTTAGGCCATCTGACCTCGTTTATGGTGATATCATCGGAAAAGGATTCTTTGGAGATGTGTTCAAGGTAACTCGTTGGAAATGTTAGGAACCATCCGAACTGACCGCCTAACTTTTGGTACAAGCAAGGGTGATTTTATAAAACAAAAGATTCAGGCTTAGTTGAGACAAAGCCATTTAGCAGCTTCATGGATAGGTTTCACACCTCCTGCGTAGTGAACCATAATATTTTGCACTCTCTGTTCATTTTATTTGATCCAGTGCACTCAGAGGCTTGAAATCTTTGCTTTGCTTTCGCTTTGTCTTCTTGGATTCCTGGATATTTTGTTTTGCAAAATTTGCCCATGTTTTTGCACAATAAAACCTTCGGATAGCTGAAGAATTGTGGAAAAAATAAGCGATAAACCCACTTATGATGAGAAACTTGCCTGACTTTATGTCGAAAATATGGAGTGCAAGATGTTTTGATTAGATGTCCGCAAAAATTGGTCGAAAAGCAATGTGATTCGACTATCATGTGGTTTATTTTCCTAGATGATGATGCTCCTTTGTGACTGTAAATGTTTGCAAACAGATGATGTTTAAACTCTTAGATATCGATGAAATCAATGTTGGCGATGTAAATCTGAAATCTGAAATTGGCGGGGTGAGTGGCCGAGTGGCTTACACAGTCTTCGTCATGTGACTGAAGTTAAGCTTGGTCGAGTGAGGTGAGATTTCGGATGGGTGACCTCTGAGGCCTGACCTCGCAACTCACCTCGTCGTCCTTCGGAAGGGACGTCAAACTAGGGGTCCCATGCCTGGATGCGGCATGCACAGTGGGCCTAAATTAGCTTTCAGTAGCTAGAAATCCTGACAAGCCCACTCAAAACAAATTGAAAAAAACAAACAAACAAAGAGCTTTGTCCTTTACTCTTGTTTGGTGATCGGAATTTGAGTACAGAATGATATAGGAAGCAACCATTTCCTTCATCAAGGCCTCGGCAAGGTTGAATTAATGTCGAGATACAGCAGTAGTCGCGCTTTTTTCTTCCCACTTCTATTTTTCTTTTTATTGTGGTAACTTTCAGTTGAATTGTAAGTGGTATTCATGGTAAGCAACCGGTGACCTTGTGCCTTTCCTCATCATGAATGTCATAGTTTGGTGTAATTGTAGTTTGTTTTGTTTATTATTGTTGTTTTTAATGGATGAAAAATATGGTTACATTGGTCATACCGCCACGAAAATGAACCTTGATATTTTCAACCCATAAGTATAACTGATAAATACTATCTTCGGTATAATTCTGCTCTAATTTGACCCATCTGTTCGGATGATCCGTTGTGGTAAGTCCATGAATAACCCCTGTCCCAATTTTTTTGGGGGGGATAAGGCGCCACAGGCTTATTCAAGGATTTACGGCATATCAGAATCCAATTTGAAAAGGATGTTATTGTACCACTTCAATTTCCCAGATTAAAATGAATCTCTTGAAGACTTTCAGTGGAATTTTTTGAGCATACGGAATTGATAGAATAAAAAGTCGTTCAGCCGTAACTATTTTCACTGGCAAACAATAGAATTTCCGCCTGTTTGGAAAATTACACTAAGTGGGAATCAGCCTTAAAGGCCAACATGATAGAACATATCCTTTTTAAAGTCGTTTCGGCACTTTAGGATCAATGTTAACCATTTGATATTTCGTTAAACTCGTAGTTCTGAATCAAAAGAGACAAACAAGGTGCAAGTTAGTTTTAAAAATTAACGTTATCGTTTTCCTTAAAGGTATCAAGTAGCACAACTGGTGAAGAAATGGTAATGAAGCAATTGAAAGTAGTGAACAAAGATGCAGAGGAAACATTTTTAAATGAGGTAAACATTTGATGTATCTTCATCATTTTATCATATATTTTTTCAGCTAAAGAGCGCAAGCTACAGTTTTCAATCGCTAGACATTACATCTTTCGAAATGACTTTGCGAATAGCGTTTCGTGCAGTCATTTTTAAAGATTTTGATGCCCATTCTAAACTTATCTTCTTTCATACCTGGTGAGTCAAAAGAAACCCGGCGTTTGAAAAATTTGTGCTCCCTGAAAGTCATCGTAATGATATTGAAAACTGTCTTGTGTTATTTCCGGTACGTCCAGTTGGCTTCAGTAATTTATCCGGCTTTAACTGGTCATTCCTTCCCGTCGAAATAGGAGATTTGCTACAGAAAGCCCCTATGGAAAACCAGCAAAAACGAGCTAAAACACCAAGCAAGATTTCCCTTTGTTCTCCTTCCTAGCAATAATGACACTTGGATGTGTTCATGTATTTTGTCTTCTTGAGAGAATGGAATCCTCCTGAATAAGTTATTCATAACAGGGGGAATACTTTTCAACCCACTAAGTGGAAAGCACGTGCTAAAGCATGCTGAAAATCATTGCTGTGAGGTTGACACATTATGGAAACTTACTTGTAATTTTCGCACGTTTTTTAAGGTTCCTGGAAGGGAATTTTTTTAGAAATTCGCTTGCAGAATCTGAATGGAGTGACCGATTTTAGCGAGGAAAAATTCTAAAAATAATTGAATATGTTAGCTATTCAATCAGATGTTGCAGAATATCATTGCTTATATATTCAGGGAGCAGTAGCCTTTCATACACCGGGTCTTTGTTTTGACTCCCCCAGTATTTACGTGTCAAATCGTAAACCATAGTACTTTGGCAGCTGTTTGCCTCAGATTTTTTCTCTTCCTTTAAACAATTTCTTTGATTCTATCAGGTACAACTGCTAAAAAGCTTGAAACATAATAATGTTCTTCGTTTCATTGGCATTATGTACAAAGACAAGTTACTGCATATTATAACTGGTAAGCCAACATTTCTTTGTTCACATTCAAATCTATGTAGCTTATGCAAAGCAAACTCGTATGCAACTTAAAAGCTCTTGACCAGGGCTTCAGGATCCATCTCAAACTTGGGAGTACGCAACCCATCAAGGGCACTCTTTTCCTTAAGATAAAGGCACATTTTCTGAAAATGAAAAGGGCATTTCATTTTCATAGCAAAATCTTGAGGGGCACTTGCCCCCAGTGCCCCCAGGTCCTACAGCTATGCCATTGACGTATATTCATAGGTGGCAGATCCACACTATTCACTGAGCTGTTGCTTCTCATACAACTGAAACAAAATAATTCCATCATTGGCCTAAATGAATACAAAGGGCAGTTTATGGAACTGATTCAAGAACAATGTGATACAACTGAATATTTTTTTCCGCTACCTATGCCAAGCCTTTTCGTTTGACACTTGCAATCACACTCGCATACGCAGGCACACACGTAGATTGAGGTACGTTTGCATTTGGTCGCACACGCAAAGCTATCATTTAGTGCTCACCCTAGTGTCTTCAAGTTTCAAGGAGCTTGATCCTTTGACACAAATTTAAAACTCTCCATACACTGATCTTGTAAGTATGCTCACATTATGTCTATTTACGTTTCGAAAAATAGGAGACCTTAATAGTACTTTTCATGCTTGTCCAGGGTGTGCGATCACACATGCATAACGATGATTTACGGGTGCAAAATGCTGCACACGTACCATTTTTCTCATGAAAAGGACCGCTATGGTCTACTTGATTGGAAATTTTTGTTTGATCGACTGTTGTGATCGTCTTCGATCTTTCATTATAAGCTGGAACAGATCTTTAGTTCCTTTGCCTCAAGGAAAATGGTATCTTGAATATTCAATCACAATTCACGGTGTCGAAGAATTGCAAATATTCTGTCCTGGCCTAAGGCAGTTCCTCGGGGCCCTGATTCAGTATTCTAGCAACCAGTTTTCTTACCTTATGACAGGAAGAAACATTGGCAATCATATCGAAATAGACCAATTTCACAATTGAGTTCAGTTCGAGGTGAATGATGGGATTACCTGTTCAGCAGGTAATCTACACTATATTTTTTATGTTGCAAATACTCATGCAAGACTATTATGAATTGCTGAGAGCAATGCACGCTTTTGAGATGTAAATCCATATTACATTGAGGCACATGACGTTCATGGAAATTTTTCAAAAGAATTGACGTCATTGTGAAAGTGGTCTATAAGTATTGCTACTATATTTGCAGTTGCTTTGTTGCTTTATGCTGTATGATGCTGTCTTCTGTTAGTGCCTCTGCGTTGTGGAAATTTTATTTTACTTGTTTCAAATTTCATCATTGCAGAGTACATATCTGGTGGAACACTTCGAAAGCTACTCAAAAATAAGGTAACTGCTTTGTGCCTGCCTGCCAGTATGGTTATTTGTATTTCTCTTTTGGAGTCTTAGGATACTCCTACACTGCTTTTTCATCGTGGCTGGCACAACTATACTTGAAATAGATGATCAGCACGTCGGAGACCATTACCCATTGCTCTTCCTTTTGCAGCATCGAGAAATCTCCTGGAAACAGAGGGTACAATTTGCGAAAGACATTGCATCTGGAATGGTGAGAATCATAGTTTAAAGTTTTTGGCCAGTTTGTGTCTTTCGACCTTTAATTTGTTCTGCTCACTGCTCAGCATTCCTTTCTCCAAAGGTAGGCCAAGCTTCGGATGGGCTGTATGTTAGTGAAATCTGACAGTTTAGTTCAACAATTGTCTGTTTTAGTTGAATTATTCAAACTGACATTCAGAACTGGGCAGAAGAAGCGATAACAACCATCAGCCTCGTAATTGTCGACAGGCAGACCTTCAATTGAACCTTGCAATCGTAACAAGGCCAATATTGTATGTCACAGGACACCTCAGACCCCATTAGATCATAGGACTCCATAGACAACAATGAGCAGATATATGCAAAGTACAACACTGTCTTCACTGAAGTACTTAAATGTACATTTCATTGCAATGTAACTGTTAATCTTTTATACCATAAAGATTTCATATTGTTTACTGAAATTTGAGAATTTTTTCGGAGCGTAAGTCGTGTGAATAAAATTGATATATTTGTTAAGTTTTAGATGGATGGAATAATCGCCAGGCTGATTCTTTGTATTAGTTTGACGCAATCAGCTTCTTCTCCTATTCGTAGATGTTTGATGATTTTCTTCCATTACAGGCCTATTTACATGACATGAATGTAATGCATCGAGATCTAACTTCAAAGAATTGTTTAATAAAGAACGATGTTGTAAGTTTTCTTGGATTTTTACTTCATTATCATTCCTCATAAGCGTAGGGGGAAATAAAATTTAAGGGGCTGCCCGATAAAAGATCCATTGTTTACGTAAGTTTTGCCTGACTTTAGGCCGATTTTCTGCCCGATTATGGCTGATTTTTGCAGATTTTTCCAAAGTTGGGAGGGCTGCAGCCCCCCAGCCCGCCTGTCTCCTACGCCTATGTTATTCCTATTTTAAGCCCTGGGTATGATATGGCAACAATTTATGTCGATTCTGTCCACAACACCTGGTCTAAATTTTCCTGATTGAATGGACGTGTTTCGTTACCTTGCTCGCCTTTATCCCATTTGCATCTCATGTTTCTTGCTTGACAGTCCTTGCTTGCTGTCAGTGGCTTGTTATATTTCGAACAAAATCACACTCTAAACATTATTGCCTGAGAACTAGTCCCCAGATCTATGCGTCCTTCGAACTACTCATTCATTTTTCAGAATAGTAGTAGATAATAGGAGATATTCTAAAAATATTCTTGCAGTCTGTGAGAGAAATATTTCTTTCATTTTCATTTCTTTAACAATGGTCAGTCAAGAGAGAGTACAAATTTTTTGTATTTTTTCTGTCTGTTTTTAATTATGCATAAAGATAAGTTTCAGAAGGAAAGCTTTGCAGAGTAGCTGCAGCGGCGCTCTCCTTGGACACTTTTTGGGCAATGTTGTGGTAAATATTTTGTTTCACCAGAATACAACACAGTCAAGTGCTAATATCCTTTGATTGCTTTCCAGGACGGCAAATCAATCGTTGTTGCTGACTTTGGTTTAGCAAAGATATTACCTCAGGAAGATTCATGTCGGTCTCCACGTTTATCACCATCGCCATATCTCACAGCACGTCAAAAATCATCAAGCACAGCGAGTTCACCTTCTCCTTCCACCTCGCCGACGCCAGTGAGCCCCAGTAGGCCACCTATACCGAAGAAAAGGTTTGTAAAAGATTTTTTGAAACCCTGAAGGCTGATTTCCACTCAGTAAAATTTTCCGAACGCACTGTAAATCTGTTACTTACGAGAGAAAATGCCGCTCTAAATTTGGATAGAAATTTACGGCTGAGTGACTTTTATCATGCGAGATTCCGTCCGCTTTGTCCGCCTGGAGAATTGGACTAGATGGAAATCAGCCTTTTAGATAAGTCTTGGGTCTCAAACATTTGTTTCTTTCCAAACTAAATTTTCTCATCTAAGTTAGCCTGTGACTTATAGATTAATATTTTAGTTTTGAATATAGGTCTCGTACTTTTTATTCCATAGCCCACAAAACGCGAAAGCTTTTTTGACTCACCCGGTATAAACAAAACTGTTATGTTTTTATTCGCTTTTCAGGCTAACCGTCGTTGGGTCACCGTTCTGGATGGCACCGGAAATGATGAAAGGTAACAGTTATTTCTTATAAAATCTCTAGCCGACAACTTTCTTGTTTGTAACTTTCTTGCTATAGACCACCCTTTCGTAGTGGAAACTTCGTGGCCACTTAACCATAGTCGCTTTTAACTCAATCGGAAAAGACAGAAAGATCAGAAAGATATATTGAATTTAAAGAGGAAAGTGAATTCATAAAGTTCCGCTTACCTGTAGGAGGATGGCAAGAAACGAGTTTGCCTAGTTTTTCAGATCTACCCCAAGGAGGGGTTTATTTTCCAAGAAATACATCTTTTCACATTTTTAACGTATGTCAAGGCTGGAACTAATTAGCCAAGAAATATCATATTTGCATTTCATCACAAAGTGTAATTCCTGTGCCCTTTCTTTTCAGGTCAAGGTTATGACGAAAAAGTAGATATTTTCTCCTTTGGAATCGTTATGTGCGAGGTAAGTTTGAATTTTCAATATAATTTTTTTCTTTGAAGATTGCAGGTTTGCGGGTTTTTGGATGTGTCCCGGGTTGCGAGTTTGGCCAATTTTTGTACTTTGGTTTTCGGCATTTCATTCCAAACTTCATATGTTTTCTGGTCTTCCAAGTCTGTCCATGTGGTTTTAGTTCGAAACACCAGCTTTCGAATGCTTAAAACGATGCACAGAAATTCAGTGAAAAGGAAAATACTAAAAATATTGAAAGATTACTGGCGAACAATGAAGATTTTTGTTCAGTTTTGCTGTCTCAGGTTTTGGCTTCTTTTACTGCTGGGTTTTGGGCTTTTTCAAATTTTGGTCCGGGTTTGTGGGTTCTAGTGGCCCCCTAAAGCCTCCCTCCAAAAACCTTCAAATGAAGGGCCTTAGAAACGAGGTGAACTGTCCGGTTAACAAAAACGAGGCAGTGTAGCGAGTGAACTAACTAACGATAAAATGAACTTCTTTAAGATTTATCAACGGTTTTCTATTTTAGATAATTGGCCGAGTGAAAGCCGATCCAGATTTCCTACCAAGAAAATTCGTAAGTAATATGTGTCTTCTTCCTTGTAATAAATAATAACTTTCATATTTTTACAGGTTAATTTGGTCAGTAAATAAAATTATAGTTATCAATTAAGGACCTATATCCTACAATGTGAACTTTAATATATACGATAACGAAAGTTAAAAATTTACAAGATTAAGTCAACTAAGAAATAGCTAAAAATCCAATTTGGGTTCTTACTAGACGCTTTGAATTTAAAAGTGATGTTTCTGTTTGTAAATGCTCTGGTTTGTTATTGAAAACCTTCGCTCCTTGTCTAGGGAAAGGACTGCAGAAATTTTTCTCCCATTTTTAAACTACAAAAAGGACTGTGGAAACCTAAGGTATTAAGGGATTCTGGTTGTAACCTGACGTACTACTACCTTGGGTACCAGACTCTCTCAAAGGAGAAAATGAGAGTCTGGTACCCAGTGTGAGCACACTACATGAAGACCATCCCTGGTTACCACCGCTTTAGCTGCACCTACTTCAGAAATTGTCGTCTTTAAAATGAGAATAAAGTGCTGAAGTAAAGAGGTAACAAGTGTGGAGCTTGTTAAAATTCGGGAAAACTACGTTTGGTCTTTCTAATATGAAGTTGCATGTTTGCATGCCCATCATTATTTCGTGTGGCACATGGCATTAAACCTTTTGACCTTGGATTTCTACTGTGGCTGCTCTTATGATGTGTCAGGCACGAAAGAAGAGAAACTGAAATAAAGATATTAAAAATAGATATAACTTTGTTTATTCCCCCGCTCCCCCCCCCTCCGTTGATTCGACACTATGAACTGCATTTGGATACTATCGAAGGGAAACCAAGGTATGGCCGTTGCTAAAATGATAAGTAGTAGCTTTCTTTGTCCCCTGTGGATTTTAATGTTTGGTCCTTTTTGTACATTGGTCCCCTGTGTTTTATATCAATTGCAGAACACAGGTAAATAAGCTACAGGTCTGTCGAACATCAACAAGCACAGGGGACAAGCAATTTTGGTATTTCATCAGCAATTACTTCTTCATTTCCTTGGGATAACATGGGCCTTTTATTGCAGTAAAATTCGTGATATCAGCGTCCAACTAGAACCACTACAAGGTTCCAGTCATTGCAACGATAACAAGAACAGCAACAAATTATCAGAAACGGCAAGACTGACTATCGAAATACACGAGAAAAGTAATTTCTTTACGTAAACAATGCTTCTCACATGAACATAATGAGCCCAAAGAACCTTGATGTTCAATGAACATAATATTAGAAAACTCCCTAATAAAGTCGTTTTATATTTCACAGGACTTTGGTTTAGACGAAGAAGAATTCGTTAAACAATTTTGCAAGGATTGTCCTGAACCATTTTATCGGCTAGCATTTCAAGCATGTTCTTCAGATCCTGAGAAAAGGTAAGCAGCCATCGTAAAAATGTCTTTTTGCAAATTTTTATGAAAAGCTTTCAGTAATGAGAAAACTGAAAGCCTTTAGGTGAATATTAAACAGGACCATAGAAAAAGGAGACAAGGGAGAGCTGTTTGTTTTGGTAAATGGCAGACACAATTCTGGTAAATTGCTGCCACGGGCTTCTACAAATGACATATTTCCCTTTATTCACGCAACTGTTTGTTTGAAATTTATTGTTGAAATCAAGAAACCCTTGAGAAGTAATTTCTTGAAAGTTGTCCGGAAGGCTGTCCCATGACTCATATGCCTCGTAACGAAAGGGAGACTAGGCATGAAGATTGCAACAACAAAGACCGACCAAGAGATGACACGTATAAGTCATGTTGTTTGAATGGGAGCCTTTAATTCAGAGGGGGTAAAGCCTTCTTATCATCTCTTATTGCATGGAATGAATGCGTGTTTGTCTCACTTCGATTTTGTCTTGAGACAATGGATGGGGAGACAGGCAGTCATTTTGTGATGCAATACCAACAGCACTGAACTGACTGCCGGAATGAGGGTTTGCGACACGGGGGGGGGGGCAAAGGCATCTCATAATGTCAACAGAATGAGAAGGCCTATCACCTTAATTCTATTTCATATGATGGTGCAGTTTTTTGCCATTTCCCAACACGTTGCACTCATTAACTAATGTTATTCCTAGTTTCAAAATATGTTTTCGCGCCAGAGTTACCCTTTTTCACTCTATGAAATGATTTACATTTCTTCTAAATTAGTGAACAATTGACGACTGCAAAGGAAAATTCTACTGCGTGGAAATCTGCCCTTAAACGATACTACATTCTTTTTCAGGCCTCCATTTGCTACTCTAGAAAAATGGTTAGAAGCAATATTTGTTAATCTCGAATTCAAGATACCACTGCCTTCAGAAATTGATTATCAATCAATGCCAAAGCCACTTATGTACAAAATTGATGAATCGACAACACAATGATATTGGCAGTAGATCATAGACACAGCAGTAAGCCCTCTTCAAGGAAAAGCCAGTGCCGTCGCAGCTGTTCTTGGAGTAGAAAGAAAGCTCCTTCCATTGTCATACGAGCAGCAAGATGTTCGCGCATAAGGAATGTAGAACTGGACTGACCTGGTGGACAAATAATTTCGTGGAGTGAGATTATTCTACTGGTGAAAAAGTTAGAGATTAGTTAAATCCACATACACAGTATACCTGCACCTTCAGATAACCCACTAAAACCTGACTGACACTAGGTCACGCCGAAAGACCCAAAAGACAGACGACTCAAACTGTGAATCTGTCTTTTAGTTTGAGCCTAGACTGATGATTTTCGTCGAAGTGTTGCTCCATTGAATTGAATTGTTACTTACCGTTATAGTCATTCCGCTAAAACTTTGTTGAAGAAGCGGAATGGGTATTGTGGGGGTATCGTTGGGGTAAATGGAGCGAAAACAAGGACTCGTGTAATAAGTCTAGTTTGAGCCAGGCTTTAGGCCATCAAGAAGGATAACTGTCCAGTTACTTTCATATTAATCGGTGCTGCATTCGTGTGGGAATGCTGCAAGCATTCATGATTAGGAAGTCGTCAGGCAATAGGAGGTATTGAAATAACTTATTTCATAACAACAGTTTTCTTACAAAAATAATACTAAATGTATTTTTTAAAGATCTGGGGCCTGTGCTGCTGGGTGCTGGTGAACAGCTGCTAGTTGAATTCTGTTTCTCAGCTGAACAAACAATTCGTACGTTGAATTAAAAGTGAGCCGAAGACACTTCATTTGGTAATCATTTCTTCCGTTACAAAACCACTAAATTCAAGCCACGTTTTATTTGCAGAAGTGACAAGGTACTCCCATTTTAGAGGCTTTTGAAGCTTGGGTTGTTATCTGTGAGGTCAAATTTTGACCTATGACTTATGGATTACTCTCTGCGTACGTAAAGATAAAACTTTACTGAAATCTTCCAACATCCAACTCAGGTAAAGAGTGTCGGTAAGGTGGGTAAGGCAAACAAATCATCGCACAGCATCGCAATTTGTAAGCCGGTACAACTTTTATTCACGCTAGCTTTTTCCCCCGTTTTAATCTTGCAGCGGTGGAAGTGTTTTGGAGGAAAAGATTCCGTACTGTGTAGTCCAGAGCATGTTGTCGAGTTTAGACCAACGCTGGAATTTTGCAAATTTGATGTCTTCGAAGCACTAAAATCTGTCTGAAATTAAATTCACGTGAGATTTGCAGTGACGCAAAATAGGTTAGTGAGAACTCTTCAGTTGTTGTATTCGCGGGCATTTTCACGTGATTTGAGATAGACAGTAGGAAGCAGAATAGAATACTATTAGTCTTTTTTATTAGGTTAGGTTTTGAGTCTTAAGTTTGGCTGTCATGGTGGAGAAAGGTTTCTGGAATCGAAATGCGGTAGCAATAGACTATTAGACCTATTTCACAATTAAATTCAATTCGAGGTATAAGATGTGATTCCCTGTTCAGCAAGAAATCTACTTCAGATCATTATGTTTCAAATACACGTACAAAACTATTTCACTCGTTGCCGAGAGATGGTATCGAGGCAATTGATATCCCTGGAAGTATTTCAGAAGAATGGAAGTCGAAGTGAAAGTGGTCTGTTGCTAATAAAAGAGGGCTTATGTAACCCAGGGTCCTTTGCGGCTCGTTGAATTTCTGACTATCGGAAAATGACATTTGGCCAATGCAGAAAATATGGTTCGACCGTGTAATATTTGACCTTGCTCCTGTTGAGTCAAGAAATAGTTTACGCGTTTGGCAGACTATGGAATAGAAAGTATGTCGCCAATATTCAAAACTTAAAATGTTAATCTATCAGTCAAAGGCTAACTTAGATAAGAAAAGTTCGTTCGGTAATGTCACTCATGTTATAGAACCAAAGAATCGGAAAATGCTAGAAAGCGGTTTGTTTGAGAGCCAAGATTCCACATTCTGCCCTGGTCCATGATTCACTAGCTATTGAAATTGAATTCATTTGTGAAACTGACAGTGAGATTGAATTTGAATTTCAGTACCAAATAAATCATGGTCCAGAATGGAATGTGGAATTCTCGATTGCCACACAAACCCCTAACAGACGTTCTTCGAATTTTTTAGTCTAGATGAGTGATTTAATAAACAAAATTTTGTTATCTAAGTTAGCTTTTGACTGATAGATTAACATTTCATTTTTGAATATCGGTCACACACTTTTTGTTCCATAGCGTGCCACAGTATCTTCGAGAATGGGGGTAGCCAGGGTAGTTACCAGGCGTGCCCGAGGCCATTAGAGGGCCCCCCGGCAAATATATATTATATTTTTTCCTTGTCTTCACTTTTCCTCAGGAACGTTTCTTGGCTCGCGGGGCATTCTCAGCTTCGTCTTTACACACGAGAAAAACAACTTTTCTACCTAAAAATCTTTTTAATAATTTATAGGGGGGCGTTTTCTTCTAGAAGCATCCTTTTAGGCCCTTTTACCAGTGCATAGGTGGGCATGATCCGAGAGAAAAAAGGCGTGGTCCGCAAAATCTTCCGGCGCCCTGGGCGCCGGGGGCTCAATCCACAACCACCCTGGGGCCCGTGCCGTCTCTCGACGGCCCTGGCGTGCCAAACGCATAAATTTTTTCTTGACCCACCCAGTAGGAAGGTCAACCACAATCAAACTTTTTATCTTGTTAACTACTACAGTCTGGTTCCAGATTTTCCGCATAGGCAAAATTTGATCTTGAGACAATCTGAAATTCCAGTTTTCCCACAAAGAATTCTGGGTGAAAATGGCTTTTTTCACAATAGTGAAATCCTACGCTACAAATTTTGAAAACACGTTTGTAGAGCCTATAAACCAATATTTCATAGTTGCAGTATTTAATTTTGAATTTTAGCTTCAAATTTTTTGCTGAAATGGTAAATGTACATTTTTGTATGCCTATGCATTCTTTAGATGATAAGAATTTTTTGAAAGATGTTTTTAAAACGTGAAATGTAGCTAAGTTTGGATTGAACAGATGTAGGTCAATACGTTGTGCAAGAAAATATTGTTTGAATGAAATCGCTTGAAATGAAAGATTTAGTATTTCCTTTGTGTCTGTTCGTGTTCTTTCTCGTGCTTGGCCTTGGGACTTTTGTAAATGTTAGAAGATGCACCGAGGAGTAACTTTTTCCCATCCTAGAGCCAACATAAGCTGCCCGAAATGCTTCAAAAAAGTTTTTAAAGCATCACAGATACGATGACCAGTTGTTAAAAGTAAAATTTCACATGATTTCGAGAAAATCTGACTTCGAAAAAGCTATCGTTTCTTATCTTGGTGTGAATTATACTGCGGCTTTTTATTAATCAAAAGTTGGAAATCTGACAATCAAATTTATTTGGAGATGCCCTAGGTACCAAAAAGAAGTGAGAGACAAGGGAAACCAAGAGATGAAAATAACGTGTTTTTTTCTATTGACTATAAAAATACGAAGAGAGAAGGAAAAGGGGAAGGAGGAACACATTGTATTGACTTTCCAGACCCTAGTCTTTTACCACTTTCCTTACCTCCTCGTGTTTTCTTCCCGTAGTATGTTTCCAGTTTTTTATTGTATCTGGTAACTAGGGTAGTAGCTGGGAGAAAACAACAGTCGTTCATTACTACAGAACTTCACATGGGACAAGCTACTTTTTTATCCAACAACGAGCAGTAGCGTAGCCAGGGGGCAAAGGGGGGCGGCCGCCCCCCCCCCCAATCATCGCCAAAGATGAGTTTTGTGATTCTTCCAAATCCGTGGAGAAACTGATAGGGGGGGGGGGTAAGCTGCATTTTCTCCACCACTTGTGGCAGCGTGGTTTGTCAATGTTATTAAAGAGACAGGAATGAAATTCTTGAGCCAATAAATGACATCTTGGCACGATTTAGCCAACAAAAGTATCAAAAATTTTCTGCTCGCTTCGCTCGCACTATACGTGAGTCACTGTATAATCTTTGTACCGCCTTGCTTGCCATCATGTCCCCCCAAGGCAACCAGCTTCCTTAGTTTCTTTGAATCCAGCTTTAGCACCCCTTCAATTTGATGTATGGATGAGTCTATTTGGAACAGATCATAAAATCAAGTTAATCACATCTGACGAATTTTTTTCTCGCTTCGCTCGCACTTCTTCAAGACTTCCTTTCATGTGTTCTTATGCAGCCATTTGTATCCTTGAACGATTTCTGCATTTATGAATCCAACTTATACCTTAACTTTAATCGATTAACCGACAGTGCATCTCTTCTACAGGGATCTCACTTTTCAACCATCCAGTGAAATTCGTTGTGCTTCTCAAAAATTTTCGGCTCGCGTCACTCGAATTCTCTTCATGTTCCGTATACCCCATAATCAAGACAATGATTAATGAAAAGAGACAGCTCCTCGAAAATCAAGTTCGAGCGACCAGCACCAAATCATTTTGCAGTAGAGCTGAGAAGATCCATTTCGTATTTCGTACTTGATATTTTGGACCGCTTGTAATTGCATAAGAATTCTTTTGCTTTCTTAGTAACTTGCTATATAAATTCTTGATCCAAATTGAACAAAACGTCCTGCCTATTTTGTGTTCAATGTAGTCATGTTTATGATGCAAAATATAACTGAAAAGGGCGTTTCCTTCGTTTTCCGAGCATCTCAAGGGCATGGCCCCCAAAAATTTTTCCGGGGGCAAGCCCCCGGACCCCCATATAAGCTCGTTGCGCTCGCACTTTGCCCCCCCCAAAAGCAGGGACCTGGCTGCGCCACTGCCAACGAGTGTGCCGATAGAGAACTGTGAAGGGGAGGGTAGGAGCACCTGTTTATGGGTCTCAAAAGACTGTGGGAATGGGCCGGAATGTGCCCAGTTAACTGTTGTTCCTTTGGTAGCAGTGTGGCCTTGTGATGTGTTATCCTAGCTGCTTCAAATAAACACTTACTCTCATTCAACAAACATCGAAAAGCGCCGCAGGAAGCATGTCAAACTTGGGGACACGACACTAGGGCACTTTTGAACTTTTCCTGCAAGCTGAAGAGGCATTTTATGAAAGGAAACGGAAGAAACCTTTGCTCATTGCAAAATCTTGGGGGCACGTGCCCCCATGCTCCCAGTTCCCATGTTTCTGACACCTAAAACGGCTGGAAAGTATTAGTTTTGAGCTTTTTTGAGCGACCATTATTGATTTGTGGTCACTGACCAGAAGTTCTGTGAAGGGAAGGGCGGGAGCACCAGTCTAAGCTTGCAAAGGATTGTGGGAGTGAAGTCAGTTAACTGCTGCTCCTTTTGGTAGAAAGACGGCCTTGTGATGTGTTATCGTTACTGCTTCGAATTAACATTTGTCCTGCCACATTAAACACCTGCAAACACAGTGAGCAAGACCTTGATTAGAGAACCAAATAGTTGCTGAAGGTATGATGTCTTTACTTGAGATTTTCCACTGCTTTTGTCAGTGGGTATTCCGTAGATAATTCTTCGTACGCGCTGGCCAGAGCCTGTGGCTTTTCCTACAAGATGATGTCATGTGTCCTAAGATATGTAGAGCTCAAAACTGTGCCATGAAGTACTCTGTATTTAACTTCAAAGACAACACTTTACATTAAACACAAGCCTATATAATTTGACTCAATCATAGTTACATTCATAGTATTATTTGCAGAATATTTCAAACTAACTTTATTGGTTTAATAAATCGAGAGGCATGACACAAGCACACTCTTGAAATCTGCTCACCGACCTGAATAATGCATCATGTGAACACGCCTATATCATGATGAAATCCCACTGAATTTTATGATCTTTTTAACACGAGAAAGCATTATGAGTAAATATGTCTCGCTTTGTTCCACTAGCCTAATTATTTTGGTGACGGACAAATTATTTATTCCTCAACATTGGAGTGAACATAGGCCTAACCAAGTTTGCACTGAAACGACTGCAGGCAGGGTGCCTCGAGAATTCCCCCTCTGCAAGCACTTCATGTTATGATTTGACTCGCTTCGCCCAGTAAGACACTTTTAATTAGAGCTGAAATGTGATAGATGATGTTACCAAGCTAACCTAACTTTGTTGTAACATTGTGATTGCTAATGTTAAAAACGTTTATTTATCAGTCAACCAACAGTAAATCCTGGTAACAAGCTGGGGCAGCTGGGCCTAATTTATCACCTGTAGGAAGGCCAGAGTGAAGATGGGTTTTTGCACAATCATTTTATCTACTGGCTTCATCCTGGCAATAGGAAATGGTTTGTTTTGGTTGAATTCTGCCCACAAGTGCTTGAATGCCCAATAACTGCCTAGGAAAGTGAAACTTATTGTTGTTGTGGAATGAGAAATTTGACCTGATTGTTTCCTGGTTCAGATCCAAAGATATTGTTGTTTCCAATGACCTGTGGTAGAGATAGGAATTGTTAGACAACCATGGTCATATTGAAATTGGAATTGTTATTGAAAAGATAGATCCTTCAATTACCTTCAATGGTAGAAAACTTTCATTTTAAACAGACCCTTGAAAATTTGCTAATAATATTCATGATCAATTTTCCTTTCTGTTCTGGCTGCCAGTTTTGTTAATGTAGTCTTGGTGTAAGGCCAGACTGAATTTCTAGCTGTTTGCATAGAACATATTCTCTGTGCAATCTTTAAGAAAATAAATAGGGCAATTTGTTCTTCATTTATTTTCATCTTGCACTATTCTGTGCAAGGAAGGAAGAAGGCAATAGGCAGAAGTCAAAGAAACTTGATCATCATTTTTGCCATTTCTGTAAAACTGCTGCCTTCTTTGGCAATTGTTGTTACTTTTATTAAGAGGGGAAGTTTTGTATCTACCTTATCATGCTGGCTATTTTGACAAGGCATTTCCAGACAGTGTTGCTTTGGTATTCAGGGAATCAGTGGTCACATATTTTTTCATCCAACCAGTGCTATGATTTAGGCCCTGTTCACACTAATCCGTGTTGCGTGAAAATGGATTTGTGTTCACATTAACCCACCCCAAAATTGGAGCTAAATGAATGCACTAACAAAACTGGGGCTGAATGGAAATGGAGCTAAATTAAAACACATATTTGTAATGTGAACACCAAATATACGCTAAAAACAGCAAGCCTTGCTAGTTTTGTTTATCAAAAAGAGAGAATCAGGTGCATTTTGAGAACAAATGTGAACATCAATTGAAGGATATATATTTCTTTTTCCCTGAAAATTGAACAGTGTGGACAGGAAGGAAAAGCAGCTCTATTTTTAGGGGTAAAAATGGATCAAAATGAAGATGGATTAGTGTGAATGGGGCTTTACTTTATCATTTGGGAAAATCCCAAGCACATGAAGCTCTGTTTAATTTGCTCATCATCTCATAAATTGACTCACTGTGAAACATGATTTAGCAGCATATCAAAGGAGCTTGAAATACCATTTAGGTGACATGCCAAAATTATGAAATACATTCAAAATCTGAGGGACAATTCATGTTTAAATACCTGTTTAGAAATCCCTCTGTTCAATGGAATCCCCAGAATATTCTACTGTGCCCCCAGATTTCTTGTAAAATGTTTGTTTAGGAGTAATAACCCTGCCATTCCAGTTATAAGATTCAAGTGAACAAAATATGAAACACCTTTTGGATTTAAAGCTAGTGTATAGACAAAAAGCAGAACTAAGTATTTGACTAGATTCATAACCAAAAGATAAAGACTAGTATGTTGGAATGTTTAGCACCACGATTCTATTCTGTCAGCACTTTTTTGTATTTGTTGATAGGCCATGTGAGCGAACACCCTTTCTGCCATCTTTTTGAGATGGAAAGGAATATTCCTATTTTGCCATGTGAACCCCTGCAGGAATTTGGTGTTTTAGGGGCAGTTCCCAGTGACTCTGTTCCAATCCATTGTCCTCTCATGCAAAACAGCACCAAGCCAAACATGTTTTAGCCCAGCTTATAACCTTTGAACTGGCAATAAAGACAGTCCAGGAATGCTCTGTACCAAGGGTGTGTCACTCTCTTGAAGCCTCACACATGATCAGTAAAAGTCCTTTTGTTTTCAAGAAAAATATGAAAAGGATCCCTGAAAATTCTGTTGTTTTCAAAGATCTGTACACTTTTTCGGAAGAGTGGCACACACATGGCTCTGTACTGGTTTTACTCTCAAAAGTTGTTGTCAAAATATTTACAGATGCAGTCTATAATATCCTCTCAGGTACTAAACTCATCAAACTCCAAAAATAGACAAGCAGCCACTGCAAAGTTTTGGTTGACAACCAGCACACTTGTTCAGTGCAAATGTTCCCCACATCAGCACCTACCAACCAGTTGGGTGCAATGGTTGCCAACTAAGACTACTGCGGTACTGGTTAGCAAGGGAGGGGGAGTTAACTGATGGAGATAAAAAAATTCTGTTCCCTACACAATATAGCTGCAGAGCAGCATGATTTTAAAAGATTCTGTTTGTTTTAGGGGTGTATCACTGTCCCAAAAAGGCATATAAGATTTTTAAAACAATGCGATTCTTGGGATTTTTCCCAATCTTTTTTGAAAACAAAAGGATTTTCTCCCAAAATATACAAGATTTTTACAGAGTGATACATCCCTAATGTCTGTCTGTCTGTCTGTCTGTCTGTTTTTCTGTCTGTTTTTAGCAGTTTGTGTAGACCTAATTGTGGCTGTCAGTTGATATTATTGTGGTTACCAAAGACATTATGGCATGTTGTTGTTCATTTATTTTAATTCGATATTTACATAGCTAACAATATATACAATATATACAAATTTAACTAATCTAAATCGAATGAAATCGAATGGCATACCCATTATGGGCACTGTTGTATTACATATCTTGTTGCTGCACAGAAAAACAGCATTTATGCATAGTTTCATGCAGAAAAACAGCATTTTATACAAATCACAATCATCTGCTTGCATCCATGCGCATTTTACAGTACAGGCCTTTCACAGATTAACATGAAAGAATTCTTTCCATTATGATAAAATTTCTTGAGCCAATTACAGACTGCAAAGTTTTCTAGACGAGAATTCTTGGACAGGAAAGCCATGTTAATTTACTCTTAAGTCCTACACTGTGCTGTATGCCTTTGCTCACATTAGCATGACGAGAAACCTTAAAAGTTTTCAAAAATTCTTCACATTATGTATGACAAGAATTCTAGAGACATATGAGACTGTATATAAATTTTTTTCAATTGATAATTCTTAAGAAACCAATCTTGCTCTTGAGAATTCTTAGGCAGGGCAGCCATGTTAATATGTGCAATGCCTGTACTGCAGTAAACTCTGCTCTGTGGGAGTTCTTGAGGAACATTTTCCTTATAAGGATGGCTCAGCTTATATGAATTCAAGCTTTATTCATTCAGAAATCTTGCGTTTACCATGATATAATGCCAAAAGACTGGCAAGTAGAAACACAAACACTTGATGTGAATTCTGTTTGAAATTTGATGCAAGTTGTTTGACATGCATTCTTCACAGCAGTCATTGAAAAGCTAGAGTAGATACCACCTTTTCAAAAGAGTTACAGTTGTTTGCTATGTGGAATACTTCTCAATTGAATCCCAAAGAGATTAAATTTGATTCTTTTCAGCATCCTTTGTTAAACATTCTTTCTTTGTATGAAAGTAGGATTTATACATTGTCTTCTTTTCCATATTCATTGGGATATCATTGTTTAATTTGAAGGATGAATTTCCTCTGGAGACATGGGTCACTAGGAGACAGTTATGTTTATGAAAGTATTGTGTGCTACAAGACAGAATTTGCTTTTCATCTGTATCCATGCATATCATTGATAACTTTGATGGTTTGAAAGAAGAAAAGCTGAATCAAAATGGTTCTGACACCAAAACAAAAGGAAGAGTTGTAAGTACTCCAATGTTTTGTCTGGCTTTTCTTCTCAATTCATACTCTTGGGAAGGAAGAAGGAAAAAAATAATTAATGCTGTCTCTGGTTGGAAACTTTTGTGTGTGTGTGTGTGCTGCTCATTGTGTGCAATTTCAGGAAAAACAGTAGAAAGATGTGGCTATTGCTTTAAAGGCAGTCTGTCACACATTTGATTGGGTGATAATGACAATACAAAGAATAGTATATTTGAATCCTGCTGATTATCCTCTGACTTTCTATGGCCCTAGAAAGTCTAGAAGATTAGCCCTCCTTTGTTTCAAATACACAGATTCACAAAGAAATCCGTTATCTTTGAGCTCTGTTTGTAGCCGCCAATCAGATTGGCCAATCAGATACGTGACAGACTGCCTTTAAATTCAAGACTTGAAAATACAAAAGGAAGAGTTTTAAATATTCTAAAGATTGTCTGGCTTTACTTCTTCATTCATACTATTGGGAATGAAGAAGGAAAATAATTAGGCAATTGTTTGTCTGAAACTTTGTTTTGGGCACTCTTCTATGCCCAGTGTCAAAGGTAACCAGAGAATAAAGGGAAATAATTGTTTTAAAGAGGAAGTCTGTGGTGCACATTATGCCAAACTTTCCAGTCTGGAGGAGGTCTATGATGGTCAACAGAGATCTTAATCCGATTTTTATTCAATAATCCCAGGAGCATATTGCGACAAAAATCTTTGAAGGTTCAAAAAATGGAAAAAGCCATCATAATTCCAAAAGCTTCAAAATCGTAAAGATGACAAATTGTCAAAAGATCCAAGAAAACTTTTGGAATTACATATGCAATAATCCCAAAATCTGCTAAATCCGTGAAATATACACTCAATCTATTTTCAAATGTATATATAATCAAACCAAAATCTTGATATATGTTTCTGAGTGATTTGCTTCTTGCTGGTCAAGGCCGTGGTGCCAGGCACCTGTTCAAGTAAATTATATGTCAAGAAATGGCTCCGGTTGTTAGACTGCATAAAACTAGTATCTATATATATATATATATGTATGTATGTGGTTTAGCATGTCAGACTTACTAAAAGTTAGGTCTTTATGGCCCAGCTAGTTGTGAAATGCTTCTACCATCTGGTACATTAAAAGCATGGAAAATGTCCAAACTCTGCAAACTAAGAATCATTTGAATTTGTTAAGTAACTGAAAATGGCGCTCTCATTTTAAAGACATCTTCATATGCCAGCTGATTTGAGCACAGCAAAGAACATCATTTGCAGTGTGCGTATGTTGGGCTGAATAAAGAAAGTCTCAGTTTACAGTGGATAGAACAACTAAAACAATTTGATGACATATATTCTTTAGTTTCCTTTACATTCATATAGGACCTCCTAGATCGCTTTCGATCAGTTGTGTCTGATCAGCCCTTCCTTGCTCTGCTATTTTGTTATTTGTAAATTGAGATAGGACAGAGCTAGCAGGAAAGCTGCTTAGCCAGAAAATCAATAGATATATATTGCCAACAGAGCCATTGTTAAGTCCTTTGAGATCTGTTATCTTCCTGTAGAAATGCTTGGTTTCTTTTCTCATTTTTAAAGCTTAGATTAAGATTTTTTCTATGATAAAACTTTAGTTGTGAGTTTTTATCTTTTTTGCAGAAATAAATCAATAGCTGATTATCTGCAAACATGTGGATTTCAGTCAACATTAGAAGCTTTCAAAGCAGAGGCTGACATTGTGAGTACCTGTCCAACATCTTGAAGCTCTGGTAGCTGTTCAATTAATGATGATCTGCATATCAAGCACAGAAATGCTTTATGTAGTACAGAAAATAACCTTGCCATCTTGTTTATGTCATATCAATGTTACATATATATATATATATATATATATATATATATATATATATATATATATATATATATATATATATATATATATATATATATATATATATATATATATATATCATTTTTTTTAAAAAGCAGCAATTTACTTGGAAGAGATAACATGCTTGGAAGAGATAATGGACAATGCAATAGGGTTGTGGAAGATTTTGGACTATGATCCTTTGTAATGCAAAGAATTTTGATTGATTGATTGATTGGTTGGTTGATTGATTGATTGATTGATTGATGGATTTGTCATATACCAGGTGTCTCAAAAATGTATCCCCTATGATTAAATAAGGGTACAAAAACAATAATATATACATTATTGGGACTTTTTGAGGTATTAGCTACATTTATTGATTTTTAACTTAAATGCACAGACCTTGCATCTTAGAATCATCCACCAAACACCAGAGATGCGACTTCAACATGTCAAAATTTAGATAGTGCTTGAAACCAGAGATTTGCGAAAGGACCCAGCCATGATTTGATATCACAGGAATTTTGCAAAAGAGTTTTAACTTTGCTCTTTTGCTTTTACTTTTGAAACGAATTATGCTTTGACTGTTTCAGTTATCATTGAAATGACTTTTCTTTTGATGAATCAATCCTTGCATTGCATTCCATTCCAAGTGTTATTCGTTTTCTTCTTAATACTTTCTTCGACATTGGTAATTAATGCATGCAAAAATAAGAAACCAATTAAGAAACTTTTAGTACCAAAATGGACAAAATTTCATGTGAAATTAAGAAACTTTTAGTTCTATGGCCTGATTCAAGTTTCATATAAAAATATGTGTAACACATTCAATGATCGCACGTTGCTAAAATATCAATGTTTCAGCGGCCACGATATGGAAGTGAATTTATTTTCATCTCTTCTCCTGGTTGCTTGTTGAAGAAGATAAATAAGACTTCTCATGATTCCATTCCAAGTATTAAGAAGAAAAGGAGCAGAAGCATACTTATTTTGGAGATGTTGCATGGCTGTATTATTCTTACCACATTTTCACTGCATAAGGTTAATCAGGGAAATTTCCACATGTCTGTTATTCTTTTCAAAAGTGGAAAACTGAAAATCAAAGTTTACAGGTGCTTTAGAAAACTTCTATGATAGAAGTCATGTCTAGACACTATTTCAAAACTTCTGGTTTCAGGTGCATTATAAATTATTACTTTGCAAGCTTGTACCTCCGGTGTTTGGTAGACAATTTTTAACTGCAAGGTAAGTTGAAGACTGGTGAATTTAGCTGTGCACTCAGAGAGTAATGATGTCTTGTCCTGTTCCCACTCAAAAGTGGTTACTTTTTAGATACCTGGTAGCACAACAGGTTCATGGTTGAAATTTCCCTGATACCATCTTTCAGAGAGATCATTGATAAAATAAAAGGAATGATTTTCAATGGATGCATGTTTTTTCTAAATTTCAGAAAGGAGAAATGGAGAAAAAGTATGCTGGCTTATTAGAGAAAAAATGGACATCAGTTATAAGACTACAGAAAAAGGTATTTTTAAAAAAATTGATTGCTTGTATGTCATTTCATATGTTGTTACTTGTGTTCTTTGAAAGAATGGTCTTTCATATTTCATTTCATTCTCTATCATATATTTGAAATTTATTGATATTTTGTAACAATTCAGTTACCAAACCGCTTTGCAGAAACAAAGTTAAAAGAATATATCATGTAAAGACAATGTTTGAAAGGGAACATATAAGTTCAAGATTTGATGGTAGTCAATACAAAATGGGGATATGACTTGTGTGTGATGGTTGATTGTAGACTCTAGGAAACATGTTAAAGGTAAAGGGCTCAGTTTAGTGAAAATGTTTTATATTTGCATCTTTGTTTAGGTCATGGAGTTAGAAGCAAGATTGAATGAAGCTGAAAAAGAACTAGAAAGTGGCGGTTTGTTTCAGTTTATTTATTACCATTCCTAATTGCAATTTTGGACATCTATTGTATTTCTGGGAATATAGTGGACCCTTTAGCTATTGGACAAAAGAGCCTGGATTGGGTGACATTTTTATTTATATATATATATATTGTTTTAGGAGAGATTCAGTTGAGTGGTGTTAGAGCTTCTATCACTGTTATGCACATTTGAGATTCTTCAGTATAATCCAGTAATTCAGACAATGTATTGTCAGATTTTAAGACCAGAGGAAAAATTTTTGAGATAAATACTCTTTAACTTGAGGTTAGACCTTTGCATGGGTATAACTTAGTTTTTGATGGCTTCATGTTAAGTGTGTTCAGACCAAGATATGCTTATGTCTAGTTGCTAAAGGGTGGGAAGTGTTTTGACCACATCCCTATTTTCAATCCCATGCCCATCACTTTGTTTTGATGGCTGTGTAAATATTTGTTTGTTCATTTGTTCTGATGCATCTTTGTAAATTTGAAGAGTATTTTTAATTATCCATACTCACTTGCATATATATGTCACCTGTTGCCTAATAATTTTATTTTCATTGCTTATCACTTTCTCTAAAGCGACTTTAATTTAGCAATACATCTCAAAGTTTCAAAATTTAAATCAGGGTTTGTTATTGTGTTAACTACCCTACTAGCAAGGAATAAATTTTATGTTGTGTAGATACAGGCGGTTGGAAAAATATTTTCATACCAAAAAGAAGATTTTGTGGGGTACTTTTTGGAACTCCCAAGCAAAGATATGAGACGGTCACTGATAGATACAATAAATCAGAGGAAGTGTGTTTATTTTCAACACCTGATAAGAGTAGACGGACCTCAAAGGCCTCTCCTAGAAGGGAAGCTCATTGGGAAAAGAAAAAAGGCAGGCCAAGATTAACGTGGTTCGACAAAATCAAGGAATGGATTGGCATGAACCATGCCGAAGCCACAAGGAAGGCACAGCGTAGGGAGGACTGGGCATCCATATAGGCTGAACTTACAAGATTTTTAAATAGATCTGAACCACTAAGTCTAAACATTGATTTTTCCCACAATTTTCTTCAAAAACTGAAGTGCAGGACTTGCCTCATACCTCTGTATATTGGATCTGCGTTAATTAAGAAGCAAAACTCTTAGCAAAGTGTTAAATTATTAATTTCATACAAATATCCTTTGGCTTAAGAAAAATGTGCGATCCTCAAAAACGGTATTTTTCACCACCAGATCGAAAGTAGAATCCGAGATTATCAAGGCGAAAGCTTAGGAAGAAATGCAATTTTCTTATGTAGCAGCATAATGTGAAATTAGATTACCTAAAAGATTGTATTACCAAAGTGTCATACTTATCGAGAAGAAAATTTTGCCGGAGTGTTCAATTCCCAATGTGATAAATTTCTGTAGTTATACCCCACGATCGAAACAGCGTGGCTTATATCAAGAATCATGCAAAGAATTATCACGATGAACGAGGTATATTCTGGAGAACGCTGGCGATTGTCTTAGTTATGTTACAAAATATCAGATTAGCTGGCCTAAGCCAGTTTATCATTCAAACCATTATTTTAAACCATGCTTACACCAGATGTTGAAGATATATTTAAATTGACACAGTGAGGTTCATGTCAAGAATTACACGAAGAATTACCAAGTTGTTGACGCAAATTCTGGACAAATCCCCGAGAAAACCTTCAATTTTGTTTTCAGAAGCAGCCAAGGAATTTTATAGGCTCAGCTTTCCTTTAAGCTGATATTGGACTTTGCATATTATCGATAACTGCTGATTATGGGTGTGCTTAGAGGCCAACGGGTGTGTTATCTTGAATCAGGCAAAGAAGTTTCAGGTCAATCAAGTTGAACTCTAGAGAAAGCTTGCGATTTTCATGTTTTAAAAAATGAATATGGATCATTTTGGCCTACAGTTTATCTTCAATATATATTCAGTGGATAGCTTCAATTGATCTAGTTTGTATCAAGAATTGCACGAAAAATTACCGAATGAATTAAAGTCATATTCTGGAGAAAACTTGTGATTTTCGTAATTTGGAAACGAAAGTAAAATTGATTAGCCTAAGCCTGCATCTTTAAGGTACAATGTTTGATTCTACATATGGACAGAATTGTTGATAGCGTCAAACCTGGACAGACTGGTTCTTATCAAGAATCATTAGTTTGGAAGTGTCTGTGGTCTATGCTTTTTGATTCAGTCTCAGTTCAACATCATTTCAGATGACAAATGTTTAAATATTCTTAGCTTGAAAACCTCAAAGACGGAGGTCTTGCATCCAGCGAATTTCCAAGTAAAATGAGGAACGAGGAAGATAAATGCAGCAAGTGTTTAGTTTCAAGATCAAGTTTTAATTTCAGAATTTTAATCATCAAAGCTGAAGATCATTTTAGAAGTACCAGCAAAAATTAAGGGAAAGTTTCGTGGATACTTGATCAAAGAAAACGTTTATCAAATTACTGGTGTCAGTCAACAAATTGTGGTTCGTTCAATCGATTGGAATATCTAATTCATTGAATGTTGACTTTCGTAACTAGTCTGCAAAGACTTCTGGTGAGAAGGTTGGAATTGGCCTTTAACTTGCAATTTCATGAGATGGTTTTTGATGCAAAGATAAAATGAGACATTGAGGAATGTGATCACTGTGATGCAAAACTGAAAGAAGTTATAAGCACGAGTCTAGGCCTTCATTACGAAAGAAGGAAAGGACGTCGTTAAATTCACATACCTCTGTCAATTTCAGTTTGAATTTCTCAGTCACGATATCGACACAAGTTTTAAGATACGGATTTCTTCATGAGCTGGTTCAGGAAGTCTCAGCGAAAAGATCGGTTTGGGGAAGCCATGAGGCTGTTTTATTGTCCTTGGTGAGAATAGTTACTTGATATATTGGGGCCCGATTTGATAGAGGTTTTCTGCTTAAAGAAATGACTAACAGCTATTTAGTAATGCTATGTATAGATAGACAGGCCAAGAATTTTTCTAAATTCGATGATAACTGTATGGACACAGTGTTTTAATGATATCAATGATAAGAATGTGCTAAGGTAGAGACAGCAATTTTTTTGCGATTGATGCAAAGAGGAGCCTTTTTTAACGTTTGATATTTCTCTATAATTTTTGACAGATATTGATGAATTTAACAGAACTTTTTCATGAAAGCGTTCTGCATTGAAATTACGATACACGTACTTAATTTTTTATGGAACCATTTGAAAGAAATTCAACTTTCAGATCACTAAAAAATTAAGAAAAACCAGTGCTAGGAAAATATAACTCAGGCAGCTATTCATTTTGGTAGAGGAAATCATTTTCTGCTTTTTATTTATTTCACTTGTTTTCCTGCATCGTGTTACTCAAAACGTATTTGAGTGGTATCTAAAGATAGGGCTTCAAAATCCTTGGTTTCGTAATGTTGATGAGGCCAAGAGCAGTAAGCAAAAATGTTGTTATTGCACCTTTAAGAGGCTCGTAAGAAACTCTGAGAATTGAAAATCTGATTAATTTTAAGAAATTTTCAGTATTTGCCCAAATTCTCGTGTCTTATATAAAAATACGTGTAGCCTGTACCGTTAAAATGAGATGAAAATAAGGCACAAAGCTACAAACATGGAAGGAAAATAGCAAAACAAATTATCTACAATGTTCTAAATGCTTAGTTCTCCAGATTTTTCCAACTAGCCTGACGACATGTCATGTCTTGTTAGACTTCTGATGAAGCTTAATGAGAGCGGATTTCATTTTTCGCGGTTTCATTCAATTTGAACAGGTTTTCACACTGTGAAAGACAGGCCTATTTATCAGACATTATTCAGATTTCATTTCAAACATAAATTTTTCATTTTAGTATTGTTTCTCAATCTTAAAACCTTATTCATAATTTATTATTTATTATTCCACCGTAAAAATTTTGCTCAATTTTTTATTTGATTATATTTTATTTTTCGTTTGATCATCAGTATTTTTCACAATCACGTTGAGGAAGCCTCGATCTTAGCATTTGATTTAACATTTGTGTTGAATCCTTGGGACACAAGTTTTGGATAGGAAACACAAGCTACTTTTTCACGAGCTTTTATTTTCAAGTGGTCTGCAACACAGCCTAGAGCTTATGAGTGCCAAAATTAGAATCTTGGACGTCTCAAATTGTCTAAACGTAGTAAGCTCACTTAAAATCGTACGCGCAGTTATTGATCATTGATATAAAGAGATTTTCTAGCATATCACGTTGGTCTAAACTCAGATGGGCCTTTCAAATATTTAGTTTTGCCGTTTTACTTGGGCTATGGCCAATCAAAACAGCATTTAAATCAAAAAAATTTAAGGAGCAGCCATAAAATACATATGCAAAATTTTCTGGTTTTCAGACCCCTCTCTCCCTGGTATGCCGTTTGAGTATAAGAAATTAGGCAATATTGCATGGATTTTACGTTTTTGGTAAGACCCTTTGTCCCCCTACCATTGCGTGTACGTACTTTTGAATGGCCCCTTACTGTGCTGTGACGTAGGAAGCGGTTGCACAGCTCTCAGAAGGACCATTTCTTAGAATCAGAAAGGCAAAAACGCTGCACAAAAGGATACTTTGAAGACAGAAAGGTCACTCTCGAGAGATATCGAGAGACAACGCCTCACCTCCCCCTACAGCTTCTTGTCTTTCTTCTGTGTTATTGTGACAAGCTTTCTTGGCCCTTAGTCAGGAGTTGATAAATGAAGCTCTTGTTTGGGATACTTCAGTAGAGGGACCACATTTTTTCCTCGATATTACCATAGTTTTCTTCGTTGTCTTCCCTTTGGCCCAAGTCTAACCAGTGCTAGAAGTCAAATTCAAATGGCGTCATAACTGTTGGCTCCTACACAGCGTTCGTCGTTATTTCAAACTGCCTGTAAGAGCAGGAGACCCTGGTAAGAGGAAGTTTGAAACAAGGATAAACGCAGTGTAGGAACTAACTGTTCAGACGCGCAGGAGCCATTTAAATTTGATTCTTAGCATTGGTTAGGCTTCAACCGAAGAGAAAGCAGCAAAGTAAAACAGTAATATCGAGGCAATAAACTTTTATTTCTTAGCTATAAACACGGTGCAGTATTGCCCATGGTGGACTTGCCCAAGTCTCTCCCGTGTTAAAACCCACATCTCCAGTGTTAAAACCCACAAAAAACAGTCACCCGAAAGAGAACGCCTCTGCGGAGGAGAGAGAAAAGGAAAGCGGCAGAGGTAGTTTTGGTACGCGGAAGAGACTTGGGCAAGTCCATGCCCATGGTCAAAGTTTGGTTTCATGAAAAGGTTTCACTATTTGCACGGAAGAATGTTGCTTTTGGATTTACCTTCCTCGATGAGTCAGCCTTTTATTTTGATAGCATTTACGTGATCTTTAAATGTTGAAACAAAAAGGATCAATAATGTTGTGTCTTGTATTTTGTCTTGAAGATGTGTTTATGTCCTCTCCAGGGATGGAAAGTGTCCACAAAAGGTAGTAGTCCGTAGGAAACTATTTCAAAATTTCTCCCAATGAAGTTTTTCTAAATTTCCTACACAGCGCAGTGTTTAAAATTAAAACAAAATTTACAGCCTTGGTAGTTAAGAAGTTAGGTGGATTATACCAGTGTGGAAGCCAGACATTAATTACCATGGGTACCAGACTCTGGTATCAGTTTCAGTTTCAGTTTAAATTTTAAATTCCATACATACAATTCTAATATGTTACTATACAAAGAAAATACAAGAATTTAAGAAATTTAATACAATTGAATACGATATTAATACAGTTTGCAAATACTAAAAGTAAAGGAAAAAGGGAATTGTATGCAGAGAATTACTTGAAGGAGGAGCCCCCTCAATAGGTAAACTAATCGAGGAGGGAGCCCCCTATCATAATTAACCATAGAATGAATTTAAAATGAGATTGTCTTCTTCAAACCAGGCTATGAATGTGCCAAGGGCCACTCCAAAACGGAGAAACCCAGACGGGAATCCCAAGGCACCCACGACCCCCTACAGCCAGACAGCCACGACCCCCAACAGGTATCCAGTGCAGAAACTAATGTTCCTGTTCATAAAGCAGTTAACCTTAATCAATGCTCAAAATGAAGAAATTTCTTCACATACGTTTGTCTGCCATTCATTTGACTCTCCTCGCCGTTTTAGTGTTTGCAAGTCACGTCAACAGTCGCCTCTAAAGGCTGGTGATAAAGTGATTGAAGTGAATGGCGTATTGGTCACTGATGAGACAATACAAGAGGTATATGAACTGTTATCTTCCTTCTACTTTTTCATAGATTTTATATACTTCTCTTTTCTTATAATCAAATCAAATAAAAATGAAACTTTTAAGCCCAAATCGCTATAATTTCAAGAAACTTTCAGTACTTGCCCTAACTATCATTTTCTTGTACAAGTGTCACATTTTAAAAATGTTTTCTTAACAATCCTGACAACTCTATGGAGTATAAAAGTGTTCCTTATACCATGGTATACACACTCTGTGTTGAAGAAGTATTTGTTGGGGAGACGAGATCTGCTTTGTCCGAGGAAGTCTATGTGCCCCCCCCCCGTGCAGTGGGTTAAAGCACATGTGCAGTAGCGTTTTGGAGTTGAAACTCTGACGGGCGCATGAGCTTTAACCCACTGCACGGGGGGACACATTAGTTTCATCCGACAAACCATATCTCGTCTCACCAACAAGTAAATCTTAACATAAGAAACCAATCAGGCTGTCTTTGTGAAATGAGTTTCTTAAAGGCGGGACTTTGCTATACTGCTTTTTTTGGATCCTTTGTTTGTGAATGGGCCTAATTTGATCTTCAGACTCTCTGAAATTTCAGCGTGCCCACAAAGGACTCTGGGTAACAATGGCTCTGCAAGTGACAATAACATATATGATTTTCCTGCAAAATTGAAATGCCCTCCGTGAAACATTTTAATTTCCTTTCAAGGTCAGCAAGATACTTCGTTCAAAACCAACTGAAACTCTTCATGTTACAATTGAAAGAAACTTAAACGAAAAACCTCGCATTCCGAAATCTGGCAGCGAACCAAGTTTTGGAGAAGCAGCTCGAGCTGAAGAGAAGCATGTCCATGAAAATGAACGGCCTCGGTCTCGGTCTGGAACCGAGGATGAGTTTCTTGATGAAAGAAAGAAAGAACGGAGTTTATCATTCTTCAATTTTAGCGTGTTTAAAAGAACGACTAGTGACACTTCGGATTTGAAAGTTAAAGCAGCCAAAACGAGAAATAAGAAAAAGTTACAACATGCACAGACAAAAACACTCCCTCGGTTTGAAACAAAGAAAGGACATTTGTTGAGAAGGAGTCGATCACTTACTGAAATGAACGGGTGAATATATTTGTACTTCTAAGGCTTTAATTTTTTGTGGCATATACAGAAAAGTAGCAAGGTTAAACTTGTCTGCGCGACAATTCCGGACAAAGCTCAATAAGACACGCTTAAAATCTGCATCGTTTTTAATCTTGTCTCTAGAATATGACCAGCAATGACCCCCCTCCCAACTCAATTTTGGTTTTCTTATGGACCTTTGTGAATGTGCTTCACAATTTGGATCCTTGATTCCAAAAAACATTGCAACGGGGGGAGGGGGTATCCAGATAAAGAGAGGTGCGTATTTATATATTTGTCTCATGAGTTTTATCCGGGATTGTAGCTTGAAAGTTTTTGTGAAAACAGGTGTAAAGAGTTTCGTTAATAGAAGATTGTTTCCTGTTCACAAAAGAACTTTCTTTCAAGTGTATAATGTTCATCCTTGGTAAAATTTTGAGGGAAATAGGTTGCCTCCCAGATGAACCCGTTTTGACAGACGAATTTATCATCCCTGCATGCAATTTTATTCCAGTTAATGTTTTTCAAAATGTGCCTTTTTGAACCGAAAGCTTGTTAGAAAGCAAATGTTGTATCAAGACAACTCCAGAACATCTGGTTTACAAATAATTACTGTAGTGAGCATTGGAAAGAAAATGAAAGCTATTATTCGACAGGAGGCATCTTAACTCGTTCCAAAAACTGAGAGTCTTTCTCCTCAAATACCGTCAAAGCTCTATTAGGCCCCCTGTGGGCTCATTCAGTTTCTGAAGCTTCAGAGAGGGTTTGTGAAATGACAGCTTTTTGGTTCTCTCTCTCCATATTTTGTGTAATCAGCATACAATTTTAAGAATCGAGTTCACAAATTTTACACAGTTTTTACCCAAAACAAATCATAATGAAGTTGCAAATTCGTTTTGCTAATAACGAAAATCTTTGGTGACCTCTGACATCTGATGTAAATAGGGGGCTTATAGGGGGTTTCCGGGGGGTTTATTAAAGAAGGGGCTTCTCTGAAATTTGGCTTAGAAATGAGGGGCGTAGTAGAGAAAGGGGTTTAATACTGAGGATGCTAAATAGATCTTGTACGGCATTACATCTAACGATTTTGTCTTGCCCGATGAAACTGTTTGAAAAGTACCTAGACCATTTTGCACGCACTTCTGCCATGTTACAGGCTCGTATTTCTTTGATCTAAAGAGTGGCTGCAAACGGTAATTTCTTAGCTGTTATATATTACTTTTCTTTTGCAATTTCAGCAATATGGACACCAACCAAAAAGACATGGAAAAAGCATACGCAACATTACACAGAGCACAGTCATTCAAAACAGAAGACCAGTCTTCACAAAGTCAAATATTTAGGCCATCTGACCTCGTTTATGGTGATATCATCGGAAAAGGATTCTTTGGAGATGTGTTCAAGGTAACTCGTTGGAAATGTTAGGAACCATCCGAACTGACCGCCTAACTTTTGGTACAAGCAAGGGTGATTTTATAAAACAAAAGATTCAGGCTTAGTTGAGACAAAGCCATTTAGCAGCTTCATGGATAGGTTTCACACCTCCTGCGTAGTGAACCATAATATTTTGCACTCTCTGTTCATTTTATTTGATCCAGTGCACTCAGAGGCTTGAAATCTTTGCTTTGCTTTCGCTTTGTCTTCTTGGATTCCTGGATATTTTGTTTTGCAAAATTTGCCCATGTTTTTGCACAATAAAACCTTCGGATAGCTGAAGAATTGTGGAAAAAATAAGCGATAAACCCACTTATGATGAGAAACTTGCCTGACTTTATGTCGAAAATATGGAGTGCAAGATGTTTTGATTAGATGTCCGCAAAAATTGGTCGAAAAGCAATGTGATTCGACTATCATGTGGTTTATTTTCCTAGATGATGATGCTCCTTTGTGACTGTAAATGTTTGCAAACAGATGATGTTTAAACTCTTAGATATCGATGAAATCAATGTTGGCGATGTAAATCTGAAATCTGAAATTGGCGGGGTGAGTGGCCGAGTGGCTTACACAGTCTTCGTCATGTGACTGAAGTTAAGCTTGGTCGAGTGAGGTGAGATTTCGGATGGGTGACCTCTGAGGCCTGACCTCGCAACTCACCTCGTCGTCCTTCGGAAGGGACGTCAAACTAGGGGTCCCATGCCTGGATGCGGCATGCACAGTGGGCCTAAATTAGCTTTCAGTAGCTAGAAATCCTGACAAGCCCACTCAAAACAAATTGAAAAAAACAAACAAACAAAGAGCTTTGTCCTTTACTCTTGTTTGGTGATCGGAATTTGAGTACAGAATGATATAGGAAGCAACCATTTCCTTCATCAAGGCCTCGGCAAGGTTGAATTAATGTCGAGATACAGCAGTAGTCGCGCTTTTTTCTTCCCACTTCTATTTTTCTTTTTATTGTGGTAACTTTCAGTTGAATTGTAAGTGGTATTCATGGTAAGCAACCGGTGACCTTGTGCCTTTCCTCATCATGAATGTCATAGTTTGGTGTAATTGTAGTTTGTTTTGTTTATTATTGTTGTTTTTAATGGATGAAAAATATGGTTACATTGGTCATACCGCCACGAAAATGAACCTTGATATTTTCAACCCATAAGTATAACTGATAAATACTATCTTCGGTATAATTCTGCTCTAATTTGACCCATCTGTTCGGATGATCCGTTGTGGTAAGTCCATGAATAACCCCTGTCCCAATTTTTTTGGGGGGGATAAGGCGCCACAGGCTTATTCAAGGATTTACGGCATATCAGAATCCAATTTGAAAAGGATGTTATTGTACCACTTCAATTTCCCAGATTAAAATGAATCTCTTGAAGACTTTCAGTGGAATTTTTTGAGCATACGGAATTGATAGAATAAAAAGTCGTTCAGCCGTAACTATTTTCACTGGCAAACAATAGAATTTCCGCCTGTTTGGAAAATTACACTAAGTGGGAATCAGCCTTAAAGGCCAACATGATAGAACATATCCTTTTTAAAGTCGTTTCGGCACTTTAGGATCAATGTTAACCATTTGATATTTCGTTAAACTCGTAGTTCTGAATCAAAAGAGACAAACAAGGTGCAAGTTAGTTTTAAAAATTAACGTTATCGTTTTCCTTAAAGGTATCAAGTAGCACAACTGGTGAAGAAATGGTAATGAAGCAATTGAAAGTAGTGAACAAAGATGCAGAGGAAACATTTTTAAATGAGGTAAACATTTGATGTATCTTCATCATTTTATCATATATTTTTTCAGCTAAAGAGCGCAAGCTACAGTTTTCAATCGCTAGACATTACATCTTTCGAAATGACTTTGCGAATAGCGTTTCGTGCAGTCATTTTTAAAGATTTTGATGCCCATTCTAAACTTATCTTCTTTCATACCTGGTGAGTCAAAAGAAACCCGGCGTTTGAAAAATTTGTGCTCCCTGAAAGTCATCGTAATGATATTGAAAACTGTCTTGTGTTATTTCCGGTACGTCCAGTTGGCTTCAGTAATTTATCCGGCTTTAACTGGTCATTCCTTCCCGTCGAAATAGGAGATTTGCTACAGAAAGCCCCTATGGAAAACCAGCAAAAACGAGCTAAAACACCAAGCAAGATTTCCCTTTGTTCTCCTTCCTAGCAATAATGACACTTGGATGTGTTCATGTATTTTGTCTTCTTGAGAGAATGGAATCCTCCTGAATAAGTTATTCATAACAGGGGGAATACTTTTCAACCCACTAAGTGGAAAGCACGTGCTAAAGCATGCTGAAAATCATTGCTGTGAGGTTGACACATTATGGAAACTTACTTGTAATTTTCGCACGTTTTTTAAGGTTCCTGGAAGGGAATTTTTTTAGAAATTCGCTTGCAGAATCTGAATGGAGTGACCGATTTTAGCGAGGAAAAATTCTAAAAATAATTGAATATGTTAGCTATTCAATCAGATGTTGCAGAATATCATTGATTATATATTCAGGGAGCAGTAGCCTTTCATACACCGGGTCTTTGTTTTGACTCCCCCAGTATTTACGTGTCAAATCGTAAACCATAGTACTTTGGCAGCTGTTTGCCTCAGATTTTTTCTCTTCCTTTAAACAATTTCTTTGATTCTATCAGGTACAACTGCTAAAAAGCTTGAAACATAATAATGTTCTTCGTTTCATTGGCATTATGTACAAAGACAAGTTACTGCATATTATAACTGGTAAGCCAACATTTCTTTGTTCACATTCAAATCTATGTAGCTTATGCAAAGCAAACTCGTATGCAACTTAAAAGCTCTTGACCAGGGCTTCAGGATCCATCTCAAACTTGGGAGTACGCAACCCATCAAGGGCACTCTTTTCCTTAAGATAAAGGCACATTTTCTGAAAATGAAAAGGGCATTTCATTTTCATAGCAAAATCTTGAGGGGCACTTGCCCCCAGTGCCCCCAGGTCCTACAGCTATGCCATTGACGTATATTCATAGGTGGCAGATCCACACTATTCACTGAGCTGTTGCTTCTCATACAACTGAAACAAAATAATTCCATCATTGGCCTAAATGAATACAAAGGGCAGTTTATGGAACTGATTCAAGAACAATGTGATACAACTGAATATTTTTTTCCGCTACCTATGCCAAGCCTTTTCGTTTGACACTTGCAATCACACTCGCATACGCAGGCACACACGTAGATTGAGGTACGTTTGCATTTGGTCGCACACGCAAAGCTATCATTTAGTGCTCACCCTAGTGTCTTCAAGTTTCAAGGAGCTTGATCCTTTGACACAAATTTAAAACTCTCCATACACTGATCTTGTAAGTATGCTCACATTATGTCTATTTACGTTTCGAAAAATAGGAGACCTTAATAGTACTTTTCATGCTTGTCCAGGGTGTGCGATCACACATGCATAACGATGATTTACGGGTGCAAAATGCTGCACACGTACCATTTTTCTCATGAAAAGGACCGCTATGGTCTACTTGATTGGAAATTTTTGTTTGATCGACTGTTGTGATCGTCTTCGATCTTTCATTATAAGCTGGAACAGATCTTTAGTTCCTTTGCCTCAAGGAAAATGGTATCTTGAATATTCAATCACAATTCACGGTGTCGAAGAATTGCAAATATTCTGTCCTGGCCTAAGGCAGTTCCTCGGGGCCCTGATTCAGTATTCTAGCAACCAGTTTTCTTACCTTATGACAGGAAGAAACATTGGCAATCATATCGAAATAGACCAATTTCACAATTGAGTTCAGTTCGAGGTGAATGATGGGATTACCTGTTCAGCAGGTAATCTACACTATATTTTTTATGTTGCAAATACTCATGCAAGACTATTATGAATTGCTGAGAGCAATGCACGCTTTTGAGATGTAAATCCATATTACATTGAGGCACATGACGTTCATGGAAATTTTTCAAAAGAATTGACGTCATTGTGAAAGTGGTCTATAAGTATTGCTACTATATTTGCAGTTGCTTTGTTGCTTTATGCTGTATGATGCTGTCTTCTGTTAGTGCCTCTGCGTTGTGGAAATTTTATTTTACTTGTTTCAAATTTCATCATTGCAGAGTACATATCTGGTGGAACACTTCGAAAGCTACTCAAAAATAAGGTAACTGCTTTGTGCCTGCCTGCCAGTATGGTTATTTGTATTTCTCTTTTGGAGTCTTAGGATACTCCTACACTGCTTTTTCATCGTGGCTGGCACAACTATACTTGAAATAGATGATCAGCACGTCGGAGACCATTACCCATTGCTCTTCCTTTTGCAGCATCGAGAAATCTCCTGGAAACAGAGGGTACAATTTGCGAAAGACATTGCATCTGGAATGGTGAGAATCATAGTTTAAAGTTTTTGGCCAGTTTGTGTCTTTCGACCTTTAATTTGTTCTGCTCACTGCTCAGCATTCCTTTCTCCAAAGGTAGGCCAAGCTTCGGATGGGCTGTATGTTAGTGAAATCTGACAGTTTAGTTCAACAATTGTCTGTTTTAGTTGAATTATTCAAACTGACATTCAGAACTGGGCAGAAGAAGCGATAACAACCATCAGCCTCGTAATTGTCGACAGGCAGACCTTCAATTGAACCTTGCAATCGTAACAAGGCCAATATTGTATGTCACAGGACACCTCAGACCCCATTAGATCATAGGACTCCATAGACAACAATGAGCAGATATATGCAAAGTACAACACTGTCTTCACTGAAGTACTTAAATGTACATTTCATTGCAATGTAACTGTTAATCTTTTATACCATAAAGATTTCATATTGTTTACTGAAATTTGAGAATTTTTTCGGAGCGTAAGTCGTGTGAATAAAATTGATATATTTGTTAAGTTTTAGATGGATGGAATAATCGCCAGGCTGATTCTTTGTATTAGTTTGACGCAATCAGCTTCTTCTCCTATTCGTAGATGTTTGATGATTTTCTTCCATTACAGGCCTATTTACATGACATGAATGTAATGCATCGAGATCTAACTTCAAAGAATTGTTTAATAAAGAACGATGTTGTAAGTTTTCTTGGATTTTTACTTCATTATCATTCCTCATAAGCGTAGGGGGAAATAAAATTTAAGGGGCTGCCCGATAAAAGATCCATTGTTTACGTAAGTTTTGCCTGACTTTAGGCCGATTTTCTGCCCGATTATGGCTGATTTTTGCAGATTTTTCCAAAGTTGGGAGGGCTGCAGCCCCCCAGCCCGCCTGTCTCCTACGCCTATGTTATTCCTATTTTAAGCCCTGGGTATGATATGGCAACAATTTATGTCGATTCTGTCCACAACACCTGGTCTAAATTTTCCTGATTGAATGGACGTGTTTCGTTACCTTGCTCGCCTTTATCCCATTTGCATCTCATGTTTCTTGCTTGACAGTCCTTGCTTGCTGTCAGTGGCTTGTTATATTTCGAACAAAATCACACTCTAAACATTATTGCCTGAGAACTAGTCCCCAGATCTATGCGTCCTTCGAACTACTCATTCATTTTTCAGAATAGTAGTAGATAATAGGAGATATTCTAAAAATATTCTTGCAGTCTGTGAGAGAAATATTTCTTTCATTTTCATTTCTTTAACAATGGTCAGTCAAGAGAGAGTACAAATTTTTTGTATTTTTTCTGTCTGTTTTTAATTATGCATAAAGATAAGTTTCAGAAGGAAAGCTTTGCAGAGTAGCTGCAGCGGCGCTCTCCTTGGACACTTTTTGGGCAATGTTGTGGTAAATATTTTGTTTCACCAGAATACAACACAGTCAAGTGCTAATATCCTTTGATTGCTTTCCAGGACGGCAAATCAATCGTTGTTGCTGACTTTGGTTTAGCAAAGATATTACCTCAGGAAGATTCATGTCGGTCTCCACGTTTATCACCATCGCCATATCTCACAGCACGTCAAAAATCATCAAGCACAGCGAGTTCACCTTCTCCTTCCACCTCGCCGACGCCAGTGAGCCCCAGTAGGCCACCTATACCGAAGAAAAGGTTTGTAAAAGATTTTTTGAAACCCTGAAGGCTGATTTCCACTCAGTAAAATTTTCCGAACGCACTGTAAATCTGTTACTTACGAGAGAAAATGCCGCTCTAAATTTGGATAGAAATTTACGTCTGAGTGACTTTTATCATGCGAGATTCCGTCCGCTTTGTCCGCCTGGAGAATTGGACTAGATGGAAATCAGCCTTTTAGATAAGTCTTGGGTCTCAAACATTTGTTTCTTTCCAAACTAAATTTTCTCATCTAAGTTAGCCTGTGACTTATAGATTAATATTTTAGTTTTGAATATAGGTCTCGTACTTTTTATTCCATAGCCCACAAAACGCGAAAGCTTTTTTGACTCACCCGGTATAAACAAAACTGTTATGTTTTTATTCGCTTTTCAGGCTAACCGTCGTTGGGTCACCGTTCTGGATGGCACCGGAAATGATGAAAGGTAACAGTTATTTCTTATAAAATCTCTAGCCGACAACTTTCTTGTTTGTAACTTTCTTGCTATAGACCACCCTTTCGTAGTGGAAACTTCGTGGCCACTTAACCATAGTCGCTTTTAACTCAATCGGAAAAGACAGAAAGATCAGAAAGATATATTGAATTTAAAGAGGAAAGTGAATTCATAAAGTTCCGCTTACCTGTAGGAGGATGGCAAGAAACGAGTTTGCCTAGTTTTTCAGATCTACCCCAAGGAGGGGTTTATTTTCCAAGAAATACATCTTTTCACATTTTTAACGTATGTCAAGGCTGGAACTAATTAGCCAAGAAATATCATATTTGCATTTCATCACAAAGTGTAATTCCTGTGCCCTTTCTTTTCAGGTCAAGGTTATGACGAAAAAGTAGATATTTTCTCCTTTGGAATCGTTATGTGCGAGGTAAGTTTGAATTTTCAATATAATTTTTTTCTTTGAAGATTGCAGGTTTGCGGGTTTTTGGATGTGTCCCGGGTTGCGAGTTTGGCCAATTTTTGTACTTTGGTTTTCGGCATTTCATTCCAAACTTCATATGTTTTCTGGTCTTCCAAGTCTGTCCATGTGGTTTTAGTTCGAAACACCAGCTTTCGAATGCTTAAAACGATGCACAGAAATTCAGTGAAAAGGAAAATACTAAAAATATTGAAAGATTACTGGCGAACAATGAAGATTTTTGTTCAGTTTTGCTGTCTCAGGTTTTGGCTTCTTTTACTGCTGGGTTTTGGGCTTTTTCAAATTTTGGTCCGGGTTTGTGGGTTCTAGTGGCCCCCTAAAGCCTCCCTCCAAAAACCTTCAAATGAAGGGCCTTAGAAACGAGGTGAACTGTCCGGTTAACAAAAACGAGGCAGTGTAGCGAGTGAACTAACTAACGATAAAATGAACTTCTTTAAGATTTATCAACGGTTTTCTATTTTAGATAATTGGCCGAGTGAAAGCCGATCCAGATTTCCTACCAAGAAAATTCGTAAGTAATATGTGTCTTCTTCCTTGTAATAAATAATAACTTTCATATTTTTACAGGTTAATTTGGTCAGTAAATAAAATTATAGTTATCAATTAAGGACCTATATCCTACAATGTGAACTTTAATATATACGATAACGAAAGTTAAAAATTTACAAGATTAAGTCAACTAAGAAATAGCTAAAAATCCAATTTGGGTTCTTACTAGACGCTTTGAATTTAAAAGTGATGTTTCTGTTTGTAAATGCTCTGGTTTGTTATTGAAAACCTTCGCTCCTTGTCTAGGGAAAGGACTGCAGAAATTTTTCTCCCATTTTTAAACTACAAAAAGGACTGTGGAAACCTAAGGTATTAAGGGATTCTGGTTGTAACCTGACGTACTACTACCTTGGGTACCAGACTCTCTCAAAGGAGAAAATGAGAGTCTGGTACCCAGTGTGAGCACACTACATGAAGACCATCCCTGGTTACCACCGCTTTAGCTGCACCTACTTCAGAAATTGTCGTCTTTAAAATGAGAATAAAGTGCTGAAGTAAAGAGGTAACAAGTGTGGAGCTTGTTAAAATTCGGGAAAACTACGTTTGGTCTTTCTAATATGAAGTTGCATGTTTGCATGCCCATCATTATTTCGTGTGGCACATGGCATTAAACCTTTTGACCTTGGATTTCTACTGTGGCTGCTCTTATGATGTGTCAGGCACGAAAGAAGAGAAACTGAAATAAAGATATTAAAAATAGATATAACTTTGTTTATTCCCCCGCTCCCCCCCCCTCCGTTGATTCGACACTATGAACTGCATTTGGATACTATCGAAGGGAAACCAAGGTATGGCCGTTGCTAAAATGATAAGTAGTAGCTTTCTTTGTCCCCTGTGGATTTTAATGTTTGGTCCTTTTTGTACATTGGTCCCCTGTGTTTTATATCAATTGCAGAACACAGGTAAATAAGCTACAGGTCTGTCGAACATCAACAAGCACAGGGGACAAGCAATTTTGGTATTTCATCAGCAATTACTTCTTCATTTCCTTGGGATAACATGGGCCTTTTATTGCAGTAAAATTCGTGATATCAGCGTCCAACTAGAACCACTACAAGGTTCCAGTCATTGCAACGATAACAAGAACAGCAACAAATTATCAGAAACGGCAAGACTGACTATCGAAATACACGAGAAAAGTAATTTCTTTACGTAAACAATGCTTCTCACATGAACATAATGAGCCCAAAGAACCTTGATGTTCAATGAACATAATATTAGAAAACTCCCTAATAAAGTCGTTTTATATTTCACAGGACTTTGGTTTAGACGAAGAAGAATTCGTTAAACAATTTTGCAAGGATTGTCCTGAACCATTTTATCGGCTAGCATTTCAAGCATGTTCTTCAGATCCTGAGAAAAGGTAAGCAGCCATCGTAAAAATGTCTTTTTGCAAATTTTTATGAAAAGCTTTCAGTAATGAGAAAACTGAAAGCCTTTAGGTGAATATTAAACAGGACCATAGAAAAAGGAGACAAGGGAGAGCTGTTTGTTTTGGTAAATGGCAGACACAATTCTGGTAAATTGCTGCCACGGGCTTCTACAAATGACATATTTCCCTTTATTCACGCAACTGTTTGTTTGAAATTTATTGTTGAAATCAAGAAACCCTTGAGAAGTAATTTCTTGAAAGTTGTCCGGAAGGCTGTCCCATGACTCATATGCCTCGTAACGAAAGGGAGACTAGGCATGAAGATTGCAACAACAAAGACCGACCAAGAGATGACACGTATAAGTCATGTTGTTTGAATGGGAGCCTTTAATTCAGAGGGGGTAAAGCCTTCTTATCATCTCTTATTGCATGGAATGAATGCGTGTTTGTCTCACTTCGATTTTGTCTTGAGACAATGGATGGGGAGACAGGCAGTCATTTTGTGATGCAATACCAACAGCACTGAACTGACTGCCGGAATGAGGGTTTGCGACACGGGGGGGGGGGCAAAGGCATCTCATAATGTCAACAGAATGAGAAGGCCTATCACCTTAATTCTATTTCATATGATGGTGCAGTTTTTTGCCATTTCCCAACACGTTGCACTCATTAACTAATGTTATTCCTAGTTTCAAAATATGTTTTCGCGCCAGAGTTACCCTTTTTCACTCTATGAAATGATTTACATTTCTTCTAAATTAGTGAACAATTGACGACTGCAAAGGAAAATTCTACTGCGTGGAAATCTGCCCTTAAACGATACTACATTCTTTTTCAGGCCTCCATTTGCTACTCTAGAAAAATGGTTAGAAGCAATATTTGTTAATCTCGAATTCAAGATACCACTGCCTTCAGAAATTGATTATCAATCAATGCCAAAGCCACTTATGTACAAAATTGATGAATCGACAACACAATGATATTGGCAGTAGATCATAGACACAGCAGTAAGCCCTCTTCAAGGAAAAGCCAGTGCCGTCGCAGCTGTTCTTGGAGTAGAAAGAAAGCTCCTTCCATTGTCATACGAGCAGCAAGATGTTCGCGCATAAGGAATGTAGAACTGGACTGACCTGGTGGACAAATAATTTCGTGGAGTGAGATTATTCTACTGGTGAAAAAGTTAGAGATTAGTTAAATCCACATACACAGTATACCTGCACCTTCAGATAACCCACTAAAACCTGACTGACACTAGGTCACGCCGAAAGACCCAAAAGACAGACGACTCAAACTGTGAATCTGTCTTTTAGTTTGAGCCTAGACTGATGATTTTCGTCGAAGTGTTGCTCCATTGAATTGAATTGTTACTTACCGTTATAGTCATTCCGCTAAAACTTTGTTGAAGAAGCGGAATGGGTATTGTGGGGGTATCGTTGGGGTAAATGGAGCGAAAACAAGGACTCGTGTAATAAGTCTAGTTTGAGCCAGGCTTTAGGCCATCAAGAAGGATAACTGTCCAGTTACTTTCATATTAATCGGTGCTGCATTCGTGTGGGAATGCTGCAAGCATTCATGATTAGGAAGTCGTCAGGCAATAGGAGGTATTGAAATAACTTATTTCATAACAACAGTTTTCTTACAAAAATAATACTAAATGTATTTTTTAAAGATCTGGGGCCTGTGCTGCTGGGTGCTGGTGAACAGCTGCTAGTTGAATTCTGTTTCTCAGCTGAACAAACAATTCGTACGTTGAATTAAAAGTGAGCCGAAGACACTTCATTTGGTAATCATTTCTTCCGTTACAAAACCACTAAATTCAAGCCACGTTTTATTTGCAGAAGTGACAAGGTACTCCCATTTTAGAGGCTTTTGAAGCTTGGGTTGTTATCTGTGAGGTCAAATTTTGACCTATGACTTATGGATTACTCTCTGCGTACGTAAAGATAAAACTTTACTGAAATCTTCCAACATCCAACTCAGGTAAAGAGTGTCGGTAAGGTGGGTAAGGCAAACAAATCATCGCACAGCATCGCAATTTGTAAGCCGGTACAACTTTTATTCACGCTAGCTTTTTCCCCCGTTTTAATCTTGCAGCGGTGGAAGTGTTTTGGAGGAAAAGATTCCGTACTGTGTAGTCCAGAGCATGTTGTCGAGTTTAGACCAACGCTGGAATTTTGCAAATTTGATGTCTTCGAAGCACTAAAATCTGTCTGAAATTAAATTCACGTGAGATTTGCAGTGACGCAAAATAGGTTAGTGAGAACTCTTCAGTTGTTGTATTCGCGGGCATTTTCACGTGATTTGAGATAGACAGTAGGAAGCAGAATAGAATACTATTAGTCTTTTTTATTAGGTTAGGTTTTGAGTCTTAAGTTTGGCTGTCATGGTGGAGAAAGGTTTCTGGAATCGAAATGCGGTAGCAATAGACTATTAGACCTATTTCACAATTAAATTCAATTCGAGGTATAAGATGTGATTCCCTGTTCAGCAAGAAATCTACTTCAGATCATTATGTTTCAAATACACGTACAAAACTATTTCACTCGTTGCCGAGAGATGGTATCGAGGCAATTGATATCCCTGGAAGTATTTCAGAAGAATGGAAGTCGAAGTGAAAGTGGTCTGTTGCTAATAAAAGAGGGCTTATGTAACCCAGGGTCCTTTGCGGCTCGTTGAATTTCTGACTATCGGAAAATGACATTTGGCCAATGCAGAAAATATGGTTCGACCGTGTAATATTTGACCTTGCTCCTGTTGAGTCAAGAAATAGTTTACGCGTTTGGCAGACTATGGAATAGAAAGTATGTCGCCAATATTCAAAACTTAAAATGTTAATCTATCAGTCAAAGGCTAACTTAGATAAGAAAAGTTCGTTCGGTAATGTCACTCATGTTATAGAACCAAAGAATCGGAAAATGCTAGAAAGCGGTTTGTTTGAGAGCCAAGATTCCACATTCTGCCCTGGTCCATGATTCACTAGCTATTGAAATTGAATTCATTTGTGAAACTGACAGTGAGATTGAATTTGAATTTCAGTACCAAATAAATCATGGTCCAGAATGGAATGTGGAATTCTCGATTGCCACACAAACCCCTAACAGACGTTCTTCGAATTTTTTAGTCTAGATGAGTGATTTAATAAACAAAATTTTGTTATCTAAGTTAGCTTTTGACTGATAGATTAACATTTCATTTTTGAATATCGGTCACACACTTTTTGTTCCATAGCGTGCCACAGTATCTTCGAGAATGGGGGTAGCCAGGGTAGTTACCAGGCGTGCCCGAGGCCATTAGAGGGCCCCCCGGCAAATATATATTATATTTTTTCCTTGTCTTCACTTTTCCTCAGGAACGTTTCTTGGCTCGCGGGGCATTCTCAGCTTCGTCTTTACACACGAGAAAAACAACTTTTCTACCTAAAAATCTTTTTAATAATTTATAGGGGGGCGTTTTCTTCTAGAAGCATCCTTTTAGGCCCTTTTACCAGTGCATAGGTGGGCATGATCCGAGAGAAAAAAGGCGTGGTCCGCAAAATCTTCCGGCGCCCTGGGCGCCGGGGGCTCAATCCACAACCACCCTGGGGCCCGTGCCGTCTCTCGACGGCCCTGGCGTGCCAAACGCATAAATTTTTTCTTGACCCACCCAGTAGGAAGGTCAACCACAATCAAACTTTTTATCTTGTTAACTACTACAGTCTGGTTCCAGATTTTCCGCATAGGCAAAATTTGATCTTGAGACAATCTGAAATTCCAGTTTTCCCACAAAGAATTCTGGGTGAAAATGGCTTTTTTCACAATAGTGAAATCCTACGCTACAAATTTTGAAAACACGTTTGTAGAGCCTATAAACCAATATTTCATAGTTGCAGTATTTAATTTTGAATTTTAGCTTCAAATTTTTTGCTGAAATGGTAAATGTACATTTTTGTATGCCTATGCATTCTTTAGATGATAAGAATTTTTTGAAAGATGTTTTTAAAACGTGAAATGTAGCTAAGTTTGGATTGAACAGATGTAGGTCAATACGTTGTGCAAGAAAATATTGTTTGAATGAAATCGCTTGAAATGAAAGATTTAGTATTTCCTTTGTGTCTGTTCGTGTTCTTTCTCGTGCTTGGCCTTGGGACTTTTGTAAATGTTAGAAGATGCACCGAGGAGTAACTTTTTCCCATCCTAGAGCCAACATAAGCTGCCCGAAATGCTTCAAAAAAGTTTTTAAAGCATCACAGATACGATGACCAGTTGTTAAAAGTAAAATTTCACATGATTTCGAGAAAATCTGACTTCGAAAAAGCTATCGTTTCTTATCTTGGTGTGAATTATACTGCGGCTTTTTATTAATCAAAAGTTGGAAATCTGACAATCAAATTTATTTGGAGATGCCCTAGGTACCAAAAAGAAGTGAGAGACAAGGGAAACCAAGAGATGAAAATAACGTGTTTTTTTCTATTGACTATAAAAATACGAAGAGAGAAGGAAAAGGGGAAGGAGGAACACATTGTATTGACTTTCCAGACCCTAGTCTTTTACCACTTTCCTTACCTCCTCGTGTTTTCTTCCCGTAGTATGTTTCCAGTTTTTTATTGTATCTGGTAACTAGGGTAGTAGCTGGGAGAAAACAACAGTCGTTCATTACTACAGAACTTCACATGGGACAAGCTACTTTTTTATCCAACAACGAGCAGTAGCGTAGCCAGGGGGCAAAGGGGGGCGGCCGCCCCCCCCCCCAATCATCGCCAAAGATGAGTTTTGTGATTCTTCCAAATCCGTGGAGAAACTGATAGGGGGGGGGGGTAAGCTGCATTTTCTCCACCACTTGTGGCAGCGTGGTTTGTCAATGTTATTAAAGAGACAGGAATGAAATTCTTGAGCCAATAAATGACATCTTGGCACGATTTAGCCAACAAAAGTATCAAAAATTTTCTGCTCGCTTCGCTCGCACTATACGTGAGTCACTGTATAATCTTTGTACCGCCTTGCTTGCCATCATGTCCCCCCAAGGCAACCAGCTTCCTTAGTTTCTTTGAATCCAGCTTTAGCACCCCTTCAATTTGATGTATGGATGAGTCTATTTGGAACAGATCATAAAATCAAGTTAATCACATCTGACGAATTTTTTTCTCGCTTCGCTCGCACTTCTTCAAGACTTCCTTTCATGTGTTCTTATGCAGCCATTTGTATCCTTGAACGATTTCTGCATTTATGAATCCAACTTATACCTTAACTTTAATCGATTAACCGACAGTGCATCTCTTCTACAGGGATCTCACTTTTCAACCATCCAGTGAAATTCGTTGTGCTTCTCAAAAATTTTCGGCTCGCGTCACTCGAATTCTCTTCATGTTCCGTATACCCCATAATCAAGACAATGATTAATGAAAAGAGACAGCTCCTCGAAAATCAAGTTCGAGCGACCAGCACCAAATCATTTTGCAGTAGAGCTGAGAAGATCCATTTCGTATTTCGTACTTGATATTTTGGACCGCTTGTAATTGCATAAGAATTCTTTTGCTTTCTTAGTAACTTGCTATATAAATTCTTGATCCAAATTGAACAAAACGTCCTGCCTATTTTGTGTTCAATGTAGTCATGTTTATGATGCAAAATATAACTGAAAAGGGCGTTTCCTTCGTTTTCCGAGCATCTCAAGGGCATGGCCCCCAAAAATTTTTCCGGGGGCAAGCCCCCGGACCCCCATATAAGCTCGTTGCGCTCGCACTTTGCCCCCCCCAAAAGCAGGGACCTGGCTGCGCCACTGCCAACGAGTGTGCCGATAGAGAACTGTGAAGGGGAGGGTAGGAGCACCTGTTTATGGGTCTCAAAAGACTGTGGGAATGGGCCGGAATGTGCCCAGTTAACTGTTGTTCCTTTGGTAGCAGTGTGGCCTTGTGATGTGTTATCCTAGCTGCTTCAAATAAACACTTACTCTCATTCAACAAACATCGAAAAGCGCCGCAGGAAGCATGTCAAACTTGGGGACACGACACTAGGGCACTTTTGAACTTTTCCTGCAAGCTGAAGAGGCATTTTATGAAAGGAAACGGAAGAAACCTTTGCTCATTGCAAAATCTTGGGGGCACGTGCCCCCATGCTCCCAGTTCCCATGTTTCTGACACCTAAAACGGCTGGAAAGTATTAGTTTTGAGCTTTTTTGAGCGACCATTATTGATTTGTGGTCACTGACCAGAAGTTCTGTGAAGGGAAGGGCGGGAGCACCAGTCTAAGCTTGCAAAGGATTGTGGGAGTGAAGTCAGTTAACTGCTGCTCCTTTTGGTAGAAAGACGGCCTTGTGATGTGTTATCGTTACTGCTTCGAATTAACATTTGTCCTGCCACATTAAACACCTGCAAACACAGTGAGCAAGACCTTGATTAGAGAACCAAATAGTTGCTGAAGGTATGATGTCTTTACTTGAGATTTTCCACTGCTTTTGTCAGTGGGTATTCCGTAGATAATTCTTCGTACGCGCTGGCCAGAGCCTGTGGCTTTTCCTACAAGATGATGTCATGTGTCCTAAGATATGTAGAGCTCAAAACTGTGCCATGAAGTACTCTGTATTTAACTTCAAAGACAACACTTTACATTAAACACAAGCCTATATAATTTGACTCAATCATAGTTACATTCATAGTATTATTTGCAGAATATTTCAAACTAACTTTATTGGTTTAATAAATCGAGAGGCATGACACAAGCACACTCTTGAAATCTGCTCACCGACCTGAATAATGCATCATGTGAACACGCCTATATCATGATGAAATCCCACTGAATTTTATGATCTTTTTAACACGAGAAAGCATTATGAGTAAATATGTCTCGCTTTGTTCCACTAGCCTAATTATTTTGGTGACGGACAAATTATTTATTCCTCAACATTGGAGTGAACATAGGCCTAACCAAGTTTGCACTGAAACGACTGCAGGCAGGGTGCCTCGAGAATTCCCCCTCTGCAAGCACTTCATGTTATGATTTGACTCGCTTCGCCCAGTAAGACACTTTTAATTAGAGCTGAAATGTGATAGATGATGTTACCAAGCTAACCTAACTTTGTTGTAACATTGTGATTGCTAATGTTAAAAACGTTTATTTATCAGTCAACCAACAGTAAATCCTGGTAACAAGCTGGGGCAGCTGGGCCTAATTTATCACCTGTAGGAAGGCCAGAGTGAAGATGGGTTTTTGCACAATCATTTTATCTACTGGCTTCATCCTGGCAATAGGAAATGGTTTGTTTTGGTTGAATTCTGCCCACAAGTGCTTGAATGCCCAATAACTGCCTAGGAAAGTGAAACTTATTGTTGTTGTGGAATGAGAAATTTGACCTGATTGTTTCCTGGTTCAGATCCAAAGATATTGTTGTTTCCAATGACCTGTGGTAGAGATAGGAATTGTTAGACAACCATGGTCATATTGAAATTGGAATTGTTATTGAAAAGATAGATCCTTCAATTACCTTCAATGGTAGAAAACTTTCATTTTAAACAGACCCTTGAAAATTTGCTAATAATATTCATGATCAATTTTCCTTTCTGTTCTGGCTGCCAGTTTTGTTAATGTAGTCTTGGTGTAAGGCCAGACTGAATTTCTAGCTGTTTGCATAGAACATATTCTCTGTGCAATCTTTAAGAAAATAAATAGGGCAATTTGTTCTTCATTTATTTTCATCTTGCACTATTCTGTGCAAGGAAGGAAGAAGGCAATAGGCAGAAGTCAAAGAAACTTGATCATCATTTTTGCCATTTCTGTAAAACTGCTGCCTTCTTTGGCAATTGTTGTTACTTTTATTAAGAGGGGAAGTTTTGTATCTACCTTATCATGCTGGCTATTTTGACAAGGCATTTCCAGACAGTGTTGCTTTGGTATTCAGGGAATCAGTGGTCACATATTTTTTCATCCAACCAGTGCTATGATTTAGGCCCTGTTCACACTAATCCGTGTTGCGTGAAAATGGATTTGTGTTCACATTAACCCACCCCAAAATTGGAGCTAAATGAATGCACTAACAAAACTGGGGCTGAATGGAAATGGAGCTAAATTAAAACACATATTTGTAATGTGAACACCAAATATACGCTAAAAACAGCAAGCCTTGCTAGTTTTGTTTATCAAAAAGAGAGAATCAGGTGCATTTTGAGAACAAATGTGAACATCAATTGAAGGATATATATTTCTTTTTCCCTGAAAATTGAACAGTGTGGACAGGAAGGAAAAGCAGCTCTATTTTTAGGGGTAAAAATGGATCAAAATGAAGATGGATTAGTGTGAATGGGGCTTTACTTTATCATTTGGGAAAATCCCAAGCACATGAAGCTCTGTTTAATTTGCTCATCATCTCATAAATTGACTCACTGTGAAACATGATTTAGCAGCATATCAAAGGAGCTTGAAATACCATTTAGGTGACATGCCAAAATTATGAAATACATTCAAAATCTGAGGGACAATTCATGTTTAAATACCTGTTTAGAAATCCCTCTGTTCAATGGAATCCCCAGAATATTCTACTGTGCCCCCAGATTTCTTGTAAAATGTTTGTTTAGGAGTAATAACCCTGCCATTCCAGTTATAAGATTCAAGTGAACAAAATATGAAACACCTTTTGGATTTAAAGCTAGTGTATAGACAAAAAGCAGAACTAAGTATTTGACTAGATTCATAACCAAAAGATAAAGACTAGTATGTTGGAATGTTTAGCACCACGATTCTATTCTGTCAGCACTTTTTTGTATTTGTTGATAGGCCATGTGAGCGAACACCCTTTCTGCCATCTTTTTGAGATGGAAAGGAATATTCCTATTTTGCCATGTGAACCCCTGCAGGAATTTGGTGTTTTAGGGGCAGTTCCCAGTGACTCTGTTCCAATCCATTGTCCTCTCATGCAAAACAGCACCAAGCCAAACATGTTTTAGCCCAGCTTATAACCTTTGAACTGGCAATAAAGACAGTCCAGGAATGCTCTGTACCAAGGGTGTGTCACTCTCTTGAAGCCTCACACATGATCAGTAAAAGTCCTTTTGTTTTCAAGAAAAATATGAAAAGGATCCCTGAAAATTCTGTTGTTTTCAAAGATCTGTACACTTTTTCGGAAGAGTGGCACACACATGGCTCTGTACTGGTTTTACTCTCAAAAGTTGTTGTCAAAATATTTACAGATGCAGTCTATAATATCCTCTCAGGTACTAAACTCATCAAACTCCAAAAATAGACAAGCAGCCACTGCAAAGTTTTGGTTGACAACCAGCACACTTGTTCAGTGCAAATGTTCCCCACATCAGCACCTACCAACCAGTTGGGTGCAATGGTTGCCAACTAAGACTACTGCGGTACTGGTTAGCAAGGGAGGGGGAGTTAACTGATGGAGATAAAAAAATTCTGTTCCCTACACAATATAGCTGCAGAGCAGCATGATTTTAAAAGATTCTGTTTGTTTTAGGGGTGTATCACTGTCCCAAAAAGGCATATAAGATTTTTAAAACAATGCGATTCTTGGGATTTTTCCCAATCTTTTTTGAAAACAAAAGGATTTTCTCCCAAAATATACAAGATTTTTACAGAGTGATACATCCCTAATGTCTGTCTGTCTGTCTGTCTGTCTGTTTTTCTGTCTGTTTTTAGCAGTTTGTGTAGACCTAATTGTGGCTGTCAGTTGATATTATTGTGGTTACCAAAGACATTATGGCATGTTGTTGTTCATTTATTTTAATTCGATATTTACATAGCTAACAATATATACAATATATACAAATTTAACTAATCTAAATCGAATGAAATCGAATGGCATACCCATTATGGGCACTGTTGTATTACATATCTTGTTGCTGCACAGAAAAACAGCATTTATGCATAGTTTCATGCAGAAAAACAGCATTTTATACAAATCACAATCATCTGCTTGCATCCATGCGCATTTTACAGTACAGGCCTTTCACAGATTAACATGAAAGAATTCTTTCCATTATGATAAAATTTCTTGAGCCAATTACAGACTGCAAAGTTTTCTAGACGAGAATTCTTGGACAGGAAAGCCATGTTAATTTACTCTTAAGTCCTACACTGTGCTGTATGCCTTTGCTCACATTAGCATGACGAGAAACCTTAAAAGTTTTCAAAAATTCTTCACATTATGTATGACAAGAATTCTAGAGACATATGAGACTGTATATAAATTTTTTTCAATTGATAATTCTTAAGAAACCAATCTTGCTCTTGAGAATTCTTAGGCAGGGCAGCCATGTTAATATGTGCAATGCCTGTACTGCAGTAAACTCTGCTCTGTGGGAGTTCTTGAGGAACATTTTCCTTATAAGGATGGCTCAGCTTATATGAATTCAAGCTTTATTCATTCAGAAATCTTGCGTTTACCATGATATAATGCCAAAAGACTGGCAAGTAGAAACACAAACACTTGATGTGAATTCTGTTTGAAATTTGATGCAAGTTGTTTGACATGCATTCTTCACAGCAGTCATTGAAAAGCTAGAGTAGATACCACCTTTTCAAAAGAGTTACAGTTGTTTGCTATGTGGAATACTTCTCAATTGAATCCCAAAGAGATTAAATTTGATTCTTTTCAGCATCCTTTGTTAAACATTCTTTCTTTGTATGAAAGTAGGATTTATACATTGTCTTCTTTTCCATATTCATTGGGATATCATTGTTTAATTTGAAGGTGAATTTCCTCTGGAGACATGGGTCACTAGGAGACAGTTATGTTTATGAAAGTATTGTGTGCTACAAGACAGAATTTGCTTTTCATCTGTATCCATGCATATCATTGATAACTTTGATGGTTTGAAAGAAGAAAAGCTGAATCAAAATGGTTCTGACACCAAAACAAAAGGAAGAGTTGTAAGTACTCCAATGTTTTGTCTGGCTTTTCTTCTCCATTCATACTCTTGGGAAGGAAGAAGGAAAAAAATAATTAATGCTGTCTCTGGTTGGAAACTTTTGTGTGTGTGTGTGTGCTGCTCATTGTGTGCAATTTCAGGAAAAACAGTAGAAAGATGTGGCTATTGCTTTAAAGGCAGTCTGTCACACATTTGATTGGGTGATAATGACAATACAAAGAATAGTATATTTGAATCCTGCTGATTATCCTCTGACTTTCTATGGCCCTAGAAAGTCTAGAAGATTAGCCCTCCTTTGTTTCAAATACACAGATTCACAAAGAAATCCGTTATCTTTGAGCTCTGTTTGTAGCCGCCAATCAGATTGGCCAATCAGATACGTGACAGACTGCCTTTAAATTCAAGACTTGAAAATACAAAAGGAAGAGTTTTAAATATTCTAAAGATTGTCTGGCTTTACTTCTTCATTCATACTATTGGGAATGAAGAAGGAAAATAATTAGGCAATTGTTTGTCTGAAACTTTGTTTTGGGCACTCTTCTATGCCCAGTGTCAAAGGTAACCAGAGAATAAAGGGAAATAATTGTTTTAAAGAGGAAGTCTGTGGTGCACATTATGCCAAACTTTCCAGTCTGGAGGAGGTCTATGATGGTCAACAGAGATCTTAATCCGATTTTTATTCAATAATCCCAGGAGCATATTGCGACAAAAATCTTTGAAGGTTCAAAAAATGGAAAAAGCCATCATAATTCCAAAAGCTTCAAAATCGTAAAGATGACAAATTGTCAAAAGATCCAAGAAAACTTTTGGAATTACATATGCAATAATCCCAAAATCTGCTAAATCCGTGAAATATACACTCAATCTATTTTCAAATGTATATATAATCAAACCAAAATCTTGATATATGTTTCTGAGTGATTTGCTTCTTGCTGGTCAAGGCCGTGGTGCCAGGCACCTGTTCAAGTAAATTATATGTCAAGAAATGGCTCCGGTTGTTAGACTGCATAAAACTAGTATCTATATATATATATATATGTATGTATGTGGTTTAGCATGTCAGACTTACTAAAAGTTAGGTCTTTATGGCCCAGCTAGTTGTGAAATGCTTCTACCATCTGGTACATTAAAAGCATGGAAAATGTCCAAACTCTGCAAACTAAGAATCATTTGAATTTGTTAAGTAACTGAAAATGGCGCTCTCATTTTAAAGACATCTTCATATGCCAGCTGATTTGAGCACAGCAAAGAACATCATTTGCAGTGTGCGTATGTTGGGCTGAATAAAGAAAGTCTCAGTTTACAGTGGATAGAACAACTAAAACAATTTGATGACATATATTCTTTAGTTTCCTTTACATTCATATAGGACCTCCTAGATCGCTTTCGATCAGTTGTGTCTGATCAGCCCTTCCTTGCTCTGCTATTTTGTTATTTGTAAATTGAGATAGGACAGAGCTAGCAGGAAAGCTGCTTAGCCAGAAAATCAATAGATATATATTGCCAACAGAGCCATTGTTAAGTCCTTTGAGATCTGTTATCTTCCTGTAGAAATGCTTGGTTTCTTTTCTCATTTTTAAAGCTTAGATTAAGATTTTTTCTATGATAAAACTTTAGTTGTGAGTTTTTATCTTTTTTGCAGAAATAAATCAATAGCTGATTATCTGCAAACATGTGGATTTCAGTCAACATTAGAAGCTTTCAAAGCAGAGGCTGACATTGTGAGTACCTGTCCAACATCTTGAAGCTCTGGTAGCTGTTCAATTAATGATGATCTGCATATCAAGCACAGAAATGCTTTATGTAGTACAGAAAATAACCTTGCCATCTTGTTTATGTCATATCAATGTTACATATATATATATATATATATATATATATATATATATATATATATATATATATATATATATATATATATATATATATATATATATATATATATATATATATATATATATATATATATATATATATCATTTTTTTTAAAAAGCAGCAATTTACTTGGAAGAGATAACATGCTTGGAAGAGATAATGGACAATGCAATAGGGTTGTGGAAGATTTTGGACTATGATCCTTTGTAATGCAAAGAATTTTGATTGATTGATTGATTGGTTGGTTGATTGATTGATTGATTGATTGATGGATTTGTCATATACCAGGTGTCTCAAAAATGTATCCCCTATGATTAAATAAGGGTACAAAAACAATAATATATACATTATTGGGACTTTTTGAGGTATTAGCTACATTTATTGATTTTTAACTTAAATGCACAGACCTTGCATCTTAGAATCATCCACCAAACACCAGAGATGCGACTTCAACATGTCAAAATTTAGATAGTGCTTGAAACCAGAGATTTGCGAAAGGACCCAGCCATGATTTGATATCACAGGAATTTTGCAAAAGAGTTTTAACTTTGCTCTTTTGCTTTTACTTTTGAAACGAATTATGCTTTGACTGTTTCAGTTATCATTGAAATGACTTTTCTTTTGATGAATCAATCCTTGCATTGCATTCCATTCCAAGTGTTATTCGTTTTCTTCTTAATACTTTCTTCGACATTGGTAATTAATGCATGCAAAAATAAGAAACCAATTAAGAAACTTTTAGTACCAAAATGGACAAAATTTCATGTGAAATTAAGAAACTTTTAGTTCTATGGCCTGATTCAAGTTTCATATAAAAATATGTGTAACACATTCAATGATCGCACGTTGCTAAAATATCAATGTTTCAGCGGCCACGATATGGAAGTGAATTTATTTTCATCTCTTCTCCTGGTTGCTTGTTGAAGAAGATAAATAAGACTTCTCATGATTCCATTCCAAGTATTAAGAAGAAAAGGAGCAGAAGCATACTTATTTTGGAGATGTTGCATGGCTGTATTATTCTTACCACATTTTCACTGCATAAGGTTAATCAGGGAAATTTCCACATGTCTGTTATTCTTTTCAAAAGTGGAAAACTGAAAATCAAAGTTTACAGGTGCTTTAGAAAACTTCTATGATAGAAGTCATGTCTAGACTCTATTTCAAAACTTCTGGTTTCAGGTGCATTGTAAATTATTACTTTGCAAGCTTGTACCTCCGGTGTTTGGTAGACAATTTTTAACTGCAAGGTAAGTTGAAGACTGGTGAATTTAGCTGTGCACTCAGAGAGTAATGATGTCTTGTCCTGTTCCCACTCAAAAGTGGGTACTTTTTAGATACCTGGTAGCACAACAGGTTCATGGTTGAAATTTCCCTGATACCATCTTTCAGAGAGATCATTGATAAAATAAAAGGAATGATTTTCAATGGATGCATGTTTTTTCTAAATTTCAGAAAGGAGAAATGGAGAAAAAGTATGCTGGCTTATTAGAGAAAAAATGGACATCAGTTATAAGACTACAGAAAAAGGTATTTTTAAAAAAATTGATTGCTTGTATGTCATTTCATATGTTGTTACTTGTGTTCTTTGAAAGAATGGTCTTTCATATTTCATTTCATTCTCTATCATATATTTGAAATTTATTGATATTTTGTAACAATTCAGTTACCAAACCGCTTTGCAGAAACAAAGTTAAAAGAATATATCATGTAAAGACAATGTTTGAAAGGGAACATATAAGTTCAAGATTTGATGGTAGTCAATACAAAATGGGGATATGACTTGTGTGTGATGGTTGATTGTAGACTCTAGGAAACATGTTAAAGGTAAAGGGCTCAGTTTAGTGAAAATGTTTTATATTTGCATCTTTGTTTAGGTCATGGAGTTAGAAGCAAGATTGAATGAAGCTGAAAAAGAACTAGAAAGTGGCGGTTTGTTTCAGTTTATTTATTACCATTCCTAATTGCAATTTTGGACATCTATTGTATTTCTGGGAATATAGTGGACCCTTTAGCTATTGGACAAAAGAGCCTGGATTGGGTGACATTTTTATTTATATATATATATATTGTTTTAGGAGAGATTCAGTTGAGTGGTGTTAGAGCTTCTATCACTGTTATGCACATTTGAGATTCTTCAGTATAATCCAGTAATTCAGACAATGTATTGTCAGATTTTAAGACCAGAGGAAAAATTTTTGAGATAAATACTCTTTAACTTGAGGTTAGACCTTTGCATGGGTATAACTTAGTTTTTGATGGCTTCATGTTAAGTGTGTTCAGACCAAGATATGCTTATGTCTAGTTGCTAAAGGGTGGGAAGTGTTTTGACCACATCCCTATTTTCAATCCCATGCCCATCACTTTGTTTTGATGGCTGTGTAAATATTTGTTTGTTCATTTGTTCTGATGCATCTTTGTAAATTTGAAGAGTATTTTTAATTATCCATACTCACTTGCATATATATGTCACCTGTTGCCTAATAATTTTATTTTCATTGCTTATCACTTTCTCTAAAGCGACTTTAATTTAGCAATACATCTCAAAGTTTCAAAATTTAAATCAGGGTTTGTTATTGTGTTAACTACCCTACTAGCAAGGAATAAATTTTATGTTGTGTAGATACAGGCGGTTGGAAAAATATTTTCATACCAAAAAGAAGATTTTGTGGGGTACTTTTTGGAACTCCCAAGCAAAGATATGAGACGGTCACTGATAGATACAATAAATCAGAGGAAGTGTGTTTATTTTCAACACCTGATAAGAGTAGACGGACCTCAAAGGCCTCTCCTAGAAGGGAAGCTCATTGGGAAAAGAAAAAAGGCAGGCCAAGATTAACGTGGTTCGACAAAATCAAGGAATGGATTGGCATGAACCATGCCGAAGCCACAAGGAAGGCACAGCGTAGGGAGGACTGGGCATCCATGACAGCCAACCTGCTGAGAGCAGAAGGCACCTGATGATGACGAAGCAGAAATTTCCATTTAGGTGTTATGAATTGATTAATGTCCCAAAATAACTTTGAATCAAGTCAGTCGTTTTCTAGGAAATTGAAACCAATATAAACAAGAAATCTTATGATAAATAGAATGTCTGACGGGAGCTTTCCTGTTCTGCGTGTACTCAAAATTTTTAGAAGTTGTCATTTGGTTCTAAACTGCTGATAAACAACCTATCATCAGCTTCATTAAGTTAACGGCTGCCAGCCTTGTTTTCTTTTCAACGTTTTGCACCTATACAAGATACTAGATAGTGCTATCTTTACCTGATAATCTCAGGAGAAACCCTGGCGGGGGATTTGACAATGTCTCAAAAGTGATTCCTAATACCCAGATCTTGGCACTCCAGTTGGCACATTCGGAATAAGTAGTAATCGTTTGAAACATGTTTTCTGCCAAATTTACTTTGATTAGTTTCCTCTGAATATGCTTTCTTGTGGACGTGTTGTTTGAGGTGTTTTACCTCTGTCGCATTCTGCTCTTTAGAGATATCTTATATTTGACTTTTATTATTTTGCAGGCCCACTTCGAAAAAATCGACAACCAACTGACTGGATTCCTAGACCACCTCCAAAGTATTCCCTGACGGGTCATCGAAGCCCAATCACCAAAGTTCTTTTCCATCCAGTTTACAGGTATAGGAATATTTCCTTTCGTTTTGTTTTTGAATATATGTTGATAAACACTAACTGCTTGGAAACCTCAAGCTGAAGGCTTGTTTTACAACTGATTGAATTGGCGGTATCTTTCAAAAATGTATATATTCGTTGAAATTGAGAGGTTTCTTTTGATTATAAAGCCCCATATTTATCGTTGTTAAAATTTAGGCCATTGTAGTTTCTTTGAAAAGAATACCGCGTTAATTTTTCTCTTATGAATTCAAGTAAGTGAGCGTTAAAGTTGGCAACAATACTTACGCAACAAGGATGTGTTCAAGTTGAACTGTACTTTTTATTGTTGCGCTGAATGACAGAGCTGAACTTGTACACACATGCTCGAAAACTTGTAACTTTGGCTATCCTAGCTCCCTGCAGCAGATCCCGAAATGAGGCAGCACTTGATATCTTCTTCCTCGGGAGTCAAACTCTTGATTTATCATATGAAAAAAGTTTATGTGTCCAAACACTTGCTCGTCTCAGATGGCTCGATGATGTCACTTTACGCAATTACTGCTTTGTCGCCCTGAATACTTACCGAGCCACTTAAGTTCCTTAAAAGATCGATTCCTTGTTTGAAAATTGTTTTGGAAACGTTTGCTTATCTTATAGTGTGATGGTTACAGCTGCGGAAGATGCTACAATTAAGGTATGTTATCCTGTTATAGATTGTTATATTTGATTCCTTTAGAGAGGTAAATTATCGACTCATTGAACTTGCAGCTTTTTCTGAAGTAAGAGATCACGGGAGTAGAAGATAGAATACTTTGAAATATGTGCAATTACATTGAATAGCCCTTTACTAATAGGGTTCATCGCGGAAGATAAATATCATGCGTCAAAATATGTCATAAGTAGTGTTCTCTTTTCGTTCGATTTACTGTAGTTTTATCGCCTTTTTACACAGGTTTGGGATTACGAAACTGGAGATTACGAAAAAACATTGAAAGGTCATACAGACATCGTACAAGATCTTGCGTTTGATCATACTGGCAAAATGCTAGGTAAATTTCTATGATGTACGTAAAAACTTAAACGCCGATTATTCAGTTGTTTGACGCCTTTTCAAAGCTTCCCATGCTACACGCCTCTTTTTTAAAAATCTCAAATGTAGGCCCGTATTCTCATGTTATATTGCTAGATGAATAATCCTCTCAGAAATAGAAATAAAGAATAATCCTCTCAGAAATAGAAATATCCTTAACTCGAAGGAGAACTTTTTACCCCTTGAAACTGGTCGCTTTCCTTGCTGGATCAGTGACGCAGCTAAATCCACCTTTTTATGGTAAGAAGCACAAAAGCTGCAGTCTCTTGTTGTTATAGATTTTGCATTTTTGCATCTAAAATCTTGTTCTACGTGCAAAGTTTAGTGAAGAAGGAAATTTTCACTCTCATATCTGTCTTCATTTGGAAGTTATAGGGATTTAAAGAATTCGAATTCATAACAGCTTTTACCGTGAAATCAGGTTTTTGGACAAAGTTTTGTGCAAACTTTTACTTCACGGCAAGCCCTTAGGGCTTGAAACTATTTATATCGCCATAATTTTGAAATGAAGACAATTGTGAAAGTGAAAATGTGCTTCTAAACTAACCTTTGTACGTAGAACAGGATTTTAGGCTCAAGAATTCAATATCTCTAATAACGAAAGACATACACTTTCGCGTCGCTTACTTTGAAATAGTGGATTCCGGTAGCTATTCCCAGCTTTAGAAAGCTACATTTTAAAGTAAAATCTGCAATGAAAAGAACTCTGCTCCTGCGCATCTTATCTTTTACTGAGGGTAAACGAAAAAAAAGAGGATCGAAAATTGTGAACAAAAGTCATGAGACTATTTGGAGGAAACTTTGTGTTGAGATTCTGAAAGCTAAATTTTATTTACAGCATCAGCATCTGCGGATATGACAATCAAATTATGGGATTTCCAAGGATACGAAAATATAAAAACACTCCATGGTAAGCATACATTTGAATTTCATTAACGTGCAATGTATATATTGAATGAATCAGAAAAAATACCTATTTTTGGTTGAGTGCTGGATACGAAAGAAACAGTTATTTTATTACTGGTACTGTAAGTACAGCTGCGTATACACTGTGCCAAAATGTGCTGACAAGATGCAGATTAAGAGCTTCAAACAGCGCACTGTGATTGGTAGAATTTAACTGATCACATGCAAACAGCATAGGCTCTAAATCATGAAATCGGTGTAAAAAGTTGGGTTTAAATTTCAGTGACCTATTTCTTTAAAGTGAATGACTTGAAAGAAACTTTAGCCAATTTTCCATGATTCTACCGTTTGACTTTTCAGGAATCTTGAATATTCGTCGAAAATTACAACCTATTTTATATTTCAGCTCATGTTATGATGTGACGTCATCAAATTTCTAAATCAAAAACTAGAAGAGTCAAAGAATTTTTCTTGATAGCACATTGTAGGCATCCATGAACAATGGTTTTCTAGAAGATTATTTGATCTTTCGTCTACTGGTTTAGAAATTACGACAGTTGTAAGGTTTTTTCCAAAATTTTCTTGAATTCTTAACAAAGAAGGAAAACACTGTAATTCTGAAAAGTTGAAGGTGTCAGAAAAGTCCAACGGCAGATTTACTGTAGTTCAAGTTCCTTTGAAGCCGTTCAGTTAAAAAGATCGAATCATAGGTCATAGAGTTGTACATTCACATTTTTCAAGATTTGAAACCTATGCTCGTGCAAACTAACATTTGACTTTCTCAATGACACTGTCTGCCATGGTTCAGCTCTAGAATAGCAATCGCAAGTTAAATCTTCAGTTTCCTCATATTTGAGCCGGCAATCCCCTGAATTCATTTGTCATATTGATCACATGAAATATCACGTGAAATTAGAAGGCCTCCCGCAAAGCTGCTGTACCTTAGAGCTAACTGCTAGGCTTGCAGGGCAGGGTGAGTGGCCGAGTGGCTTATACAGTCTTCGTCAGGTGACTGAAATTAAGCTTGGTCGAGTGAGGTCAGATTTCGGATGGGTGACCACTGAGGCCTGACCTCGCAACTGACCTCGCCGTCCTTCGGAAGGGACGTTAAACTAGGGGTCCCGTGCCTGGATGCGGCATGCTTAGTGGGCCTAAATTAGCTTTCAGTAGCTAGAAATCTTGACAAGCCCACTCAAAACAAATTAAAAACAAACAAATCAGCGTGAATCTGAAGACATTTTAGTTGATTGGAAAGCTGAGAATGATTGTTATGCTTCACGAAGCATGTCATATGGTTTCATACTCCCCAATAGAAGCAAATCTTATCAAATCTGAGTTGCGTAAAGAAACAGAACAACAAAATGCTGAAACTATGAAGGATTTGATAAAAATTTGGGACCTAACAGATATGAAAACAACGATAGACAAAGGAGTGATTTCTCCTCAGTTAACACTTTTGAATAAGGGCCAGTCTTTTCCATGGTGACTTTGGAGTTGCTAAATCATAATAGTGTTTTACAAAAGGCAAAAATACGCTGTTTTTTGTTCTTTGTGTAATGACGTTCTGTAACCTTAAAGCACATAGTAGCAGGTATTGTTCATCGTCATATTTTCGTGAAAAATGAATTTTGTTTCACAAGGGAATAGTCTATTTCATGCTGAGATCTTAAATCAATTTCACAACTCCCAAGTCAGAAAGGATAATATTCATCGATATCTTATCGGAGTTTCCGGACATTTCAGGTCAAAGTTGAGACTTCTATGAACAGACTACGGGGCACGTTATATTACAATTTGAATTTCCGTAGATGTCATGTTATCAAAGTTATCGTTTGTCCATTGAAGGTCATGACCACAATATCTCATCGGTCTGCTTCATGCCATCTGGTGACCATATCATTTCGTCATCAAGAGACAAGACTATCAAAATGTGGGAGGTTGCTTCAGGGTAAGCCCATTTTATAGTTTGGAAATTTTATCTGTTTGCCAGCTCAAAAGCAACGTCAGTTAAAGAGCGATAGCTTCTGTTGCTGGACAATTGAAATGTAGATGACACGTGAAGCTTTGCTCCCAGTTGAAAAACAAGTCTGGTTTATCACCGGACCGTGTGTCAAAGATCCTTGTTTACCCTGTATGCTTTGCGGCTTTCGTTTGCTTGCAAAATTTTTTTCATCAATGGTCGTGAAATCAAGTCATCGGCACTGATAGCAACATGATGAAACTGATACTGATACTGAAATGAATTTAAGGCTCCTCCATTGCCAAATTGCAACCAAATCTGTGTATATGCAATATTGTTTTAGGCATTGAGTTTACCGCAAGAGCTCTATTTAATTTCGGGCAATGCAGGGGGGAGCTCAAAAGAGAGGGAACTTATTAGAGAGGGGTGGGGCTTATTCACGAAATCAAATGCGAAGGATAAATATGATCAATTTTGAGATTATTTTCAGGTCTTTCACTTTGAATTTTGCTTATTCAACATACAATTTTACCAGTCAAATACATAATTCGGTTTTTATCCCAAATCATGTCAAAATTAAGATGCAAACTTGTTAAGCTAAGCTAAATATATGAATGATTTTGGTAATGTCGGGAATTTGTTGTAAGTTGGGGCTTTATAGAGAGGGGGCTCATTTGAAGTTTTGGCTCAGAGGGGAGGGGCTTATGAGAGAAGCGCTTTATAGGTTGGGGGGATAAATAGGGCTTTCGTATTATCTGAGTACCAACATCAAAAACCCACTCTTATCCACTCTTATCTAGTTTGTCCGTCAAAAACCCACTCTTATCCAAGTAATCGTGAGAGTTATGAATGCTTTGTTTGTCCGTCCATGAGGAGAATGATTTATCATCATGGTAAATGTTTCATTGTAAAATAATGAACGTCTGGGTGAAATTCTGTTTTTCGAAAGATTACAAAATCACTGTCCTACAAGTTACTCTTTCAAAAAGAAGTTGAAGGATTTTTTACTCAATCGGCAACGATTCCCAAAGCACGATCCCTAGGAAGAACAGTATTTTACTGATTAGGCCATGATTCGGACTTCTGTTTTTATTCTTTACGCTGTTGTATTAGGTATTTTAATTTTGTTGTTATTAGGATTTATAAGTTGTTTATAGTTGATAGGGTTTTTTGTGCAAAAATATATGAAATGACTGTTTTGACAAGAATTTAAGTTTTCTGTGCCCTTTGAAGTCTTCTTAGAATTTTTTGATTCTGCGTGCAGTCAAATTGGTAAAATGTTTAGCCATTATTTGGTTGATATAATGACAAGTAGTAATAGTTGAGTTTCTCTTTATACTTTAGTTACTGTACGAAAACGTTCTCTGGACATAGAGAATGGGTGAGATCTGTTGTTGTTAGTCCAGACGGTATGTTTCTCAAGTCTTATTCAGCTTTTTTAGATTTCCTATAACATTTTTAGCTTGCTGGTCAAAATGATTTTCTTATTTTTAAGCATTTAAAGATGTATCATATTTTAAAACTTTGACGAATTTTAGTGACATGTTATTAATGAAAAACTGAATTTGTCCGACGATGAAAAGTTTACGCTTTGCTATATTGATTTCATTATTCATGAATCTAGGGGTTGCTATACACATTGCTTTGCTGAGTTTTCCAGCCAGTTTATTGTGCTTTGTGTGGCTTCATTTTTCTCAGGAATCGAAATGTTTTCTCTAACTAAATGACCTCCTCTTTCTCCATTCTAGGCACGTTATTAGCAAGTTGTTCGAATGATCAGGTATATAGATTTATTGATGTTTGTTTCTTTCAGATTTTGATAATTGATCTCTTAAGAGTTCTATTTTGCGTTTCGATTTGTTGCTATAAGTAGTTTTAGGTTTAAGATGATGAAATCAGAAGCAGCAAATTTTTTGGCACTCTTTACTGTCTTAGAAAATGTCTCTAATTTTTCAAAAAGATTCCAGTTTTACATATAAACCCTCAATGTTTGTTTCTCAAAGAACGCTGTCACAAAATTTCGTCCCTTCATTCTAGGGAAAGAAATTAGCCACCAATCTAGAAATAGTTCGTGCTCAGTATCAGTATAGGTGCAGATACGAATAAATGAGAGCAAGGTTTCTCGAAAATCCAAGGAGCCACATGAAAACTTACAAAAAATGCCAGGAAACCCTGCAAATAAATATCGAAAAGAATGAAGTCGACGCTCTGTACCCATGAATAAACAAAGCTTAATATAAGCCATTCCACATATCCATGCCTGCTTATGTTCATATATCCTTTCTTGATTTTGTAGTCGATACGAATCTGGGTGATAGCAACAAAAGAATGTAAAATAGAATTGAATGACCATGACCATGTGGTGGAATGCATCGCATGGGCACCTGAAAATGCGCATCAAACAATCAATGAATCAATAGGAAATGCTGTAAGTATCCTGCAGTTATTTTTCATATGGTTTGTTGTTGCGAGTTGCAACAAGCCCCCAACAAAATTATTTCATTCTTTGTACATTCATGGCTCACTAATGAAAACAACGAGTGCAGTGAGGGCAATGGGAGATTACAGGACGGTGCTGTCTATTAGAAAATACCTTTGGACATTTAGACAGATAAGGTATGTTTCGTTGACATATGGTTCACTGCTCGTAAGTTGACTTTGTGCAGATCAATTAAAGACGTCAAAACATTATTTATTAGCTTGCTTGAATGTGTTATTAAGGAACTTTCAGAAAGAAAGTTCTCGCAAAACCTCTCACGATTTCTGCAGTTAATTGGTTTTTGGATAATGTTCTGATGATATTTTTGTATGGCAAAAACTGTAGCCTAAATGTATCCCTTTTCTTTACAGAAAAAAGCGAATGTTCCCGGTCCTTTCCTCGTCTCAGGGTCAAGGGATAAAACTGTGAAATTATGGGACGTTGGCGCTGGTGTATGTCTTTTCACTTTGGTATGTATTATACGATTTTAAGTGGTTTTTCTAATGGTACTTTTTGTTAACGGAGTTGAGTCCATATAGTTGAGCATTAACGCTATCCGTACTTAGTAGTTGAGACCAAAAACTTCTTAACTCTTGCATTGCCTCGGGGATTCCTTAGGGTTAAGCTCAACAATGATTGAATGACAAGTTTTGTTTTATAATTGAAAAGAAGTTGATATAGGTCATGAGCACGCTTTTAAGTTTATTTTCAACAGCGTGAAAGTTTAAGCTGGATGAGCTGTTCTTCACTTTGAAACCTAAAAAATTTATTTGCTTCCTTTTTCAGATCGGTCACGATAATTGGGTTCGTGGAATATTATTTCATCCTAGTGGTAAATATGTGCTTAGCTGTTCAGATGACAAAACTGTTAGATCTTGGGACATTAAGAACCAAAGATGTTTAAAGACATTAGCTGCCCATGATCACTTCTGCACAACTTTAGGTGAGTAGCGACTCAATATCACCATATGAGGCTGAAAAGGTTACATTTTGTAAAGCCTGTAGCGCTCAAACCATTTTTCTCATTCTTAAAAACTGATGATATTTACTATTAAAGGAACTGGGTAGGAAGTACTTAAACAAATCCACGGTTTTTGCATCAAATAACATTTTGAAAGGAGAAATTCCTTTGTGATTAGCTAAATTCCTTTAGGAAAGACCCTTATCGGGATGCAGGCTGATCTTTGGGTGAACATCTACGAAACTACTTATTGGAAATCCATCTATATGCTGCAATCCCAAAACATGTGGAGATCATATGTGTTTCAGAAGAAAGAACAAAGCCCTTTCTCCAAGATGACACATTTATTTTGGATTTTCATTGAATAGTCTCAATAGATTAGCTCATCAGAAAACAGCGAAATCAAAAATTTGTGCGACCGTTTCTTATCCTGCCCCTTTAAGCTCTAAATCATCCATACCCATACCAACTCTGGAATATTTTGAATAGCCATATTTGTAGGCTCTAACTCCCCACGAATTTGTATTCCTTGAAATTTCTCTTATTGGCCTCTTTCAACCTTTTATTATATTCTTTCTTTAATCACAGTAAAATTTGTTTGGAATAGATCGGTTCAAAAATTTTTCGAAGTTGGCATGGTTATTGATGTAGTTAACTATAGGTAGCTAGCATATCATGCTAGATGAGAAAACTTTGTTTTCAAAGTCCCATATATTAACTCAGTTTTCCAAAATAAAAACACGAAATTCGGGTCTCTAGACCTGCTCCAGTAACCAAAAAGGGCCCCTCATTGGTTTCTTAGTTTGTCATCACTGATAGGTAAACTTTCAAGCCATTTCCTTCAAAGAAATAGTTCATAGAATTTACACCATCCTTTTAAAAGATTTGGAGCGTGTGCTTCAAAGTTTTCAATGATCAATTCTTGATGCTAGATCTTCGAATATTTTGATATCTAGAAACGTAGTCAAGAAGCAATCTTCGATTTACCCTCCTTTTTTCTTTTAGATTTCCATCGATCAGCCCCTTTCGTTGCAACAGGCAGTGTTGATTTACATGTTAAAGTCTGGGAGTGTCGCTGAGCAGCAGTTTTATTGTTTTAACATCAATTAGAGAGCTAGTATCATCGGAACCGACCGAACAAAATGAGTGATAGGGAGAACGTGAGTGCTGGAAAACATCACTATGGAACTGTAGCTCTGATACAAAGTCTTATTATTTGGCAGGGCGAAATCAATAAACATTCAGTCTGTTTTTGCTGCTGCTGCAAGTGGACAATTCTGTTAGCTTCGTATTGTGGCATACATTGTGATATCAAGTTATTGAGCCTCTGTGACGTCTCTTTAGCTAGCTGACCTGTACGATAAGACTCGCTTTACGAAAAAGAAATCAATGAAACTATAAGGGAAATTGTCCAAACTTTGATTTCACGGCCAAATCCGGCATAAATTTAAATACTTAGAATGGCTGTAATTTTGAAATGAAGACAGATGTGGTTATAAAGATTTGGCCTTTTACCAAACTTGGCACGCAGAAAAAGATTTTTAGCCTCAAAACACAAAATCTTAATAATCCTATAATACTGACGTTTACACTTCACCGGTACAGTTTTGTTCCCCTACAAGGTTGGCACGGTTCAAGAGCATTTGCAGGCTCCGGAACAGAATTATTCTGCGTTACAGATCCAGAGCTGGCGCGGTATAGTGTAACAGTAATCGAGGAATCAACCTTTATGAGCACTCCCTCCTTTATCCCGTACTCGGCCCACGCTTATCCCGCAGCTTTTGCAGACCGGGTTAAACGAAAGAGTTATTTATCTATCAAATCAAGACTGTATATGTCTGTATTGCCAATGCTTACTCTTGCTCGCGATGTAGAATCTAATTTGTATGAATATGTCCCATATCCGTTAGAATCCGTTGTTGTAAGAAACTGTGTTGTAATTTCTTTGCTTGATGAAATTTCTTTTCAAATGTGATTGTTGTCGAATCACCAGAAAATATAGGCCTACCATATGTAAGAAGTATTTTATTCATGCGATCTCCTGGTTTCTTGGTCTTTCGCTTTGATTTTGGCTGAAGAGGCTTTAATCAATTACATAGCTTGTTTCGTTTGGTGATCCCAGCCTAGGGTTGTTCAGTGTAATTTGATTGCCACTCCCCCCGCAAATTTCGGACATTTTGGAAGGACGCCAACACCGTTTGAAAGAAATGTCGTCCAATAGCACCAAGTTCCATGATCTTTGATAGCACCAAAGGTACACGAATTCCGCTTGATAGCCGAGAAACTGAAGCATTTTTTAAATCATATTACAAGTTTTCATAGCACAAAATACTACAGTGGTGTCCCGCAGACCGCATACAGGAAACACCAATTTAAGAAACACAGATTCTGACAGGGGCGGATCCAGCCCGAGGTTGAAGGGGGGCAATTTGGAGAGGGGGTGCCAAAAAGAAAATGAAAAGTGAGCGCGCCGAAGGCGCGCGAAAATTCTTTGGGCTTCGTTCAATAAAGTTCTCTGGTTTTTCTTCTGAATAGCGCCTTAGTTTACGTGTTTCCCCGCATTCAAAACGAAACACTGAAAAAAGAGTGCATTTGGGTCAGGATAAGGGGCGCTTTTCTTGCCAAAAGGGGGCGCCAAAGCTTAGTTTTCATCGTGAAGGGGGGGCAGTTACCCCCATTTGCCCCCTAAATCCGCCACTGGATTCTGATTTTCAAAACAATACTCCATTTTATAAGAAACTGGTATAGGTTTGAAAAAAACCTTGTTTCTTATTAAAATTTCCAGTTGAATTAAACCGTTCCAATTCAAATGAAAACACAACTTTTGTATGTATGCCAACTGGGCAAGACACACTTTCTTGGAGTAATTGTATTATTTCCTGGAAGTGAAAATTGGCAATTAAAAGTCCAATGTTTTGTATCACAATCCCAGAGCTCGTGCCTGAGTAGTTGATTGATAGTAAATTATTTTGTGGTAAGAAACTTTACCCAGATTTTAAGCCGAGGGTCTACTGGGGGTAATGAAAAGCCAGAAAAATGATCATCTGTTCACGAAGAATCAAGGATGCCTCCCTTTTCGTTTTTTAATGTATTTTTTATATATTTATTTTTGTAAATTTCTTTTGACGATCGTAATTATGTTACCGATTAGTTTTATTTCATAGCGCTATTTTAATTGAAAATGTTTTGTTATATTCTAGCATGGCTCCCTGTAGATCAGTCCTCGACTGAGGAGCTACCATGGGTAAAAAATAGAAAATAGTTAAATTTTTATGGCTGGGGTAAAATGCCCAGAGTTTTCCTCAAGCTACAACTACTTGAGCAACCCTCCTTGATGTAGTGCATGTTGATTTATTGCTTCGAGGTAAACGGTGTTCCGGATCTTTAAAAAGGTGGCTGTAAAATTTAATGAAATATTTCTTTGAACTAAATGGCTTCAAAGAAACTTTAGCTATTTTGCTGTAATTCTACCGTCGGAATTTTCTGAAAACTTCAATATTGTAAGAATATTGAACTTCAATATTAGAGTGTTTTTCTTTTGTTTCGAGAATTCAAGAAAAATGTTTTAAAAAATTTTAAACTATCGTATTTTCTAAACTGTTTAACGCAACGTGAAATACCTTTCAAGAAAACCATAGTTTATGGATGTCCAAAATATGGTATCAAGCAAGAGTCTGTCACTTTTGCAGTTGATAACTTGGAAATTTGATGACGTCACACCTTAAAATCATCTAAAGTTTGAGATACGCTGTAATTTCAAAAATTTTCACAATTTCGGGAAAGTCCAAAGGTAGGGTTATGGATATGTTGCTGGAGTTTCTTTTGAGCCATAAAGTTAGAAGAAATAGATCATGGAATTTTGCACCCATCTTTTTATGCTCATTCAAAGATTTGGAACCTATGCCCTGTTTTCCAGCAATCAGTGCTACGCAGTTAACCCATCGTACCCATTTTACCCCCAGTAGAACCTATCTCATTTTACGAGAAACGTGTCAGACCTGAAATTGAAAAAGCTTGTCATATATGCGGGACACTACTGTATACCAACGAACTCGGCAGATGTTTAAAAAACATCGTTTTACCACGAGATTATGACCTCACAGCTTGGAAGGGGGTGTAAACAAACCTTTGCCGACTTTATCTATGTAAGGCAATCCGCCATCCCAGCGCTAGCGATTGGATATCCCTCGTGTAAAGAGAAAAATTTGTAATTCTTGCCCAATGCCATACAGTTCTTGCCCAATGCCAAGCCCAATGCCAACATTCTTCCGAAAAGGACTTTGGCGGGAAACCACAGATGCCGAGTTACTTAGTGCAATGGTAGGATATGGGTAGGATGCCTTCTACTGCCATATTACAGGAAGCTGGCGTTGCATTGCATTCGTTTGCTTATATCATGATTTCAGCATTACACGTCTTTTAACAGCAATCATTACCCAAGGTCCTTTGCAGGTACGCTGTAATTTTAGGCATTCTGAAAATCAAATTTGGTCTGAACGGAAACCGTCGATCCACAGCGCAAAAATTGCAGCGATGTGATTCGTCTGAAGAACAACTTCTTTGCCAGTTCAGCCACTACACTATGGCTCAATTGTTTCCATTCAGGTCAAAATTATGGCGTACCTGCAAAGTACCGTGGATGACATGCACGCTGGCTTTAGAGAAACACGGATGTTTTCCAAGTTGCATGTACCAGCCGTCCGAATTCATCAGTTATCTTTCGGCACCATCAAATTCCAATACCGCAATTTCTTTCTCCCTTTCAACTAAATTTCTTCAATTCCTTGAGATCAGCGAGAAAACAGGAAAGTGAAAAAGATTATGTTTGTTCTGCGATAGCTTTGCAAATTTGTTTGATCATGAAATCTTGGATTTTAAGTGATTGGCAGGGAATAGTAACGTCTAAATGGAACCTGTTTGGAAAAAGAGTATCTTTGTGTCAACAGAAACCCCAGACAGACAGAAACCATGCAGAAACATATTTCGACTATAGTTTTCACAAGTTTCAAAATGGTGTTTCACGTAGTACATGGAGCCTTCTCGTCGCAGTGCTGGCCACCAAAAAGGCATCTTCTGCAGGATTTCTGATGATGGTGGGATGGTGGGGGCTGCAAAACCAGCGATTTTGACGTGGGATAAAGGTCACGTGGTGCACGTGGTTATGAACAAATAGTCACCGAACTTGCTCAGGCAAGAAATGTCGCAACCTCAGGGTGGTAAAGAGGGCTCACGATTACGAATCAAGGAGATAAAATAATACATTTCGTGTTCACAAATTTTCCATTTTCACGCTTCACGAAAATGAATACTGGCTTTTCACGTTTCACACAAAAAATGTTGTCATGAAATATAGCCAATCACATTCCATGAAATACCCATCACCCTTTATGTTTCAAATGGATTATAAATAGCTTTAGGTTTTGTGCAAAAATATTGGAATTCCGGGGAGTGTATTGTTAGTGATAAACAACCAAAACTTGATTGCTCAACTAAAGTTTATTGCCTCGCAAAAAGTGCCTTTACATATCATCAATCTCTCATCGAATCTGGAGCCGAAATCTCGGATCTGAAATCCTAGATCCTTAGCTACATTTTCGATGTCAAATCATAATAATAATAATAATGATAATAATAATAATAATAATAACAATAGTAATAATAATAATAATCTATATTTATACAGGATAAAACTTGGTCAGCTTGCTCAGAAGCTGCTATCAGTCAAGGTCCTGTTAAAATTAAAAGTTAAAGAAAATTAATAGATATCAAATTACAAGATCAAGTTTAAAAATATCCATGGAATACATATTTAAAAGTTAAATTCACAGTCAAGTTGATCGCATTGTCTCTTGAAATTCATTATAGACTGTTCTTGTTTCAACGCATCAGGTAGTTTGTTGTATAATTTTGATCCCTGAAACGGGAATGATTTCCGACCAGCTTCTGTACGAACTTTTGGAAGCAAAAGGTTTTTGTTATTCCCACGGGTTTCCTTATGATGTAGAATTTTCTTGAAATAGTCTTTGAACAGCCGAGGTGCCAGTCCATTTTGGCATTTAAAAACTTCAACTAGGCATCTCCTATTTCTCGCATGATTGACAGTTGGCAATATCACTCTTTGGCTATTTCCATTGATTATAGCTAAGACTCGAATCCATAGATGTACAGATCTCAAATTGAGATCTTAGCTCCTGAATCTTCAGCTGAGTCTTAGCGGAATTTTAAGATCCAAAATCTAAAAATGTTATCTCGCACCCGTGTATACGAGCTGTAACGCGTATCTGCGTTTACGCGCGGGTAGAACAAAGACTATGACTAAACTTGCTCAAACGCACTTTTCGAAAGACTGGCCTAATTGACAAAAGGCTCGACTGTCCATTGACTGACCTTGTACAGATATTTACTTATCTTTCATGCTTATACACCATTAAGAGAAGAACTAATAATGAAGATGAAATGACGAAAGATTATTTCTGTACATGGCATCAAGAGTAGTGCGCCATCCCGTCATAATATTCATCCAGCATGAATTCGAGAGTGCGAAAAGGCAACAAGAACGAACGACAACTTTCTGGTAACCGGTGAGAACATTTTCAAAATTTTAACACTAATACTAACTCTAATTTCTGAACAGTATACACTGTTGTAAACTTTAATAGTATGCTAATGATATTATGGATGAATTATAGAAGTATGAGGACTGTAAATATTATTCCGAAAGGTATATTTCCAGTGGAAAAACTGGCCTATCGTCTTGGTACGAGAAAGGGATGTTTCTTCGACTTGGTGTTCAAATGAAGACGAATGGGGTCGGCGCGAGGCTACCACTTGTCAATCTGTAATTCGCAGCATTGATTGATCATATGATGTTGTTAGATCCTTAGTGTCATCGACATTTCTCAAATACAATATGTTGATACTTTGGGTACGGCTCAATTGAAATCAAAACACATATTTGCCGCTGTAGAATAAACTACTACGCCATTTGGTTGGCTCGCGTGTGAAGTTGTTTGGATTGTTCCCTTGGAATTTCGTACCTGGTCAGGCAGGACGCTAGCAGAAACAACCTAGCGCCTTTTGGCAGTATTTCAAGCGTGTGAATAACCGTCTGTTATTTATTCTCCTCTCACAAAAAACACTTTTGGGATTTTGGTTGCTAAAGGACAAAATCATGACTTATTTGCAATTTGAATGATAAGTTTACCACTATTTTTGAACACAATTGCGAAGTTTTTACGTTCACAGACGAAAGGAATGTCGCCCTCTGTTTCGCACCAGACAGCAAGTGGTCTTTTCGATTGCATGGGAATTCTGTCAACTCGCCGCGATTTTGCAAATGATTGTGCAGAATTTGGGCAAAACTTTTTTACAGTAGGTAGGGGGAGGGGCACGAATTTTTTGCCAAATGATCTTTCCGCTCTGCAAATCAAATGTTGTCCTAATATTTCTGCTGATTGGTTCTTGTGAATTGTGTGAAGGGGTTCTACTCTCTCAGCCCCACAAAATGCAGCCAAGCAGTTTATGAGCTGCTCCAACAGAGCTCTAAAATGAAGATAAAGCTGAAAGGTAAAGCTAAAAATTGTCATATAGTCCTTGAACATTTATCAGAGAATCTTAGCTACAACTATGTCGATCCTGCATCCTGTGGCATGCATGTGCTTGATAACAGCATTATGGGATGGTATGCCCACTTTGCCCAGCACTGATCAAGGGTCAAATACAACAGGCACATTTTGTTGAAAATTGTTTGACAGTTGACGCCTTCCAAAAAGGACTATAATTGCCTGAAAAACCTTGTCCTTGATGATTAGGAGTTGTGGCACCTACTGATGGTCAAAGAAGTGTATGCTGTTGTCAATCACCCTCATTAATCGCCCTCATTAAATTGCACAAGGGCATGACTGACACTTGCAGGCACAAAACTTCAAACACATTATTTGCTGACAGCTCTCTGTACATGGAATGTTTTGATTGCAGACACAGTTTTTCAGGCGATCTGTTTGCAGGCACAGAATAGTTTGAATGATGCCTCATCCATCATTATAAAAAGATGGAAAATGTGCATAAAATCAAAATGATGGTATGGTGATCAAAAACACATGGAAGAAACAAAGCAACCAATTTATATTGGAGTAAACAGAATTTCTTTGAGGTTCCAACAAAAGAAGGTATTGGTGTAAGTAACACCAAAATGGATATATGATGTGATAGGACATGTTGACAGCTTGAGTGTCTGACAAGATCTATGAAGCATTCCCTAGATTTTGTTGATGTGTCACATTGATTACTGTTTCAAGAATATGCAGCACCTGTCCCAAAAGTGACCCAAAAGACTTTTGAGTTAATCTTACCTGAAACAGAAAATTGATTGTTGAATTTTGTGCAAAGCAGATATCACTTTCTTCAGGGATTCTAAGTTGGGCAGGGATTGCCCCTGAATACTATTGTCATTCTATGCTTCTTACTGTACATGTATATATTCTGTGTGCCTCTTCTCCCATTTCATTTATGACTGGTGTAGGTACATTCTTGTAGTATTCTGTGTCTTATTGTGGTGTGTTTATTAATTTTATTATTTTATTTAGAAAGATTTGTTTTGTAATCTTTGTATTGTTTGATGTATTTAGATATATTTAGTTAATAAAAACTAGCCTATGGAAAGGGTCTACCAAACAAAGAGCAAAGGCTTGTTAGGGCTACCTGATTAATTATTCTGATCCTCTTTTCAAATCAATTGTTAAAGGGGTCTGAACAAAGGCTCCATAAATTAAGTTTCTAGAAATCCAGAAACCTCATAGCAAGTGTTTGCTCTGTGTTTCGTAGACCCTTTCTTCTTTTGGAATAATTGCTCTATACATAGGCTAATAAAAACTGAAACTGTTCCCCATCTTTTGTTCAAGAGTCTATTTCCTAGTATCTTTCTTCAAAATATGTATTTCCTATTTTCATTCAGAGAATCTGTTTCCTGATCCTCAGCTTTGGTTCGTTGCTCGCTTTTTAAATCTGAGTATCAGTTCAGCTCAGAGTGTTGTCAGTTTCTGTTTGAGCTAATTTCCCCTTCTGTCAATCTATTTTGCCAAAGGTTCCTTCAGAGAATTATATGCTTTACATTTTAGAAATAGTGTTCATTTCATTTTCAGGTTTTAAAACTATCCGTTGATCGGTTGAGCCAGAAAAAGTTCCCACTTTTGAATATTCATAGCACCAAGAGTTCTGCACAGACTTGAATGAACCAACCTCTAGTTAGAAGCCAGACAAACTGAAGTATTTTTATGTTTTCTCTCATTGCTTTGCCAGCACTAGAATCAGTGAGTTGAATTTTGTAAACATTTTGTGGTTGCAAAAATAACTGAAAAAGGGCCTGAAGCATTAATCAAATTGTAAGGCTTCTCCTACGCAGAAATATACACAGTGGGTGTTTCATCTCTTTCAAGACATTAATTTTCAACAAATACCCAAGATTTTCAGACGCATGGCTCTAGGTGTGCAGTGGATATTGCTCACCCATAAACAATTTGCATTTTTCTCGTTGCTTTGTGCGAGGGGTTCTTTAGGATTTGATCATTCTTGCAGGCCCTTACTTCAATCTTTTGGCTTTTAACTAGAAATTGAATCATTTGAATATGTGAAACACTGTTGATGCTATGAATTTTAAAAAAATGAAACTTTTTCTGGCTTACCTAGTAGTTGTTTGTAAGTGGCAGATGCTTGAGAAAAGTTCAGCCCAAAATGGCAAACGTTGGGTTCACATTTATTTGTTTCTAAGTTGATTGCTAGTGCTTTAAATAGTGATTCACAAAGCATTGAAAGTCATACGCTTGTTGAAAAAATGAATTTTTGCCTTTTTGACATGATAAATGAGCGAGATCAGCAGTCAGGGTCCTAAAATTTGGTCATGTCATTGTTTGCATGTATGTGTTAACCAACTTTAGCAGATAAGAAATTATTAGCCTTTTATCTTAATTGCATTATGCTTACTTTACTGGAAAAGAAAATTCATGCTGTCAAGACTATCCAGTATTTGTTGATTCACAAGTGCACAAGAAGGGTTGTTTCTCAGGAGACAAGAATAATCATACCCCAAGAGCATATAAATCGTATGAAAATAGTCCAAAGAAGACCTCTTTGTGGCCAATTTTATTTGTTCTGGAAAATGTTCACTATTTCTTTTTTCAATCATCTGTCAGGCCTACTTTGGCAAGGATGACATGTAGTTTGTTTGAAAAATTTCTGACACAATATGTGTGCTTTAGAGTTCCAACCCTACTCCTTCCAGCACTCACAATATTTATTATGACTGTGCTGCAAGTTACTTAAATGACTCCTGTCACTGTGACTATCAGGTTTGGAAGCCACTATAAAAACCTCAGTCATCATTGATATGAGCCAAACTGATAACGGTCTGTAGCAAACAACCTTTTGCATTTGTTAACAGTTTAGGGTTTGCCTTAGCCAATGACAGAGCCCTATTGAATTTGATTATAGTTGTTGATGTGGCCCAGAGTGCCTAGAGCAGTGTTAGGAGTTTAAAATAAGTTTGTGGCTTGAAGGAGGCACTCCCCAGTGTGAAAATCAAGAAGCACTAGCAAGCATTTGATTATAGAGGGTGAACGAAAGGATACTCTAACATCAGTATGGTTTTCCTACCTCCGGATTCTTGTTTAGAGCAACTTACAGTCTAACACTCATTAGCATTTATCAGTAATCAAAATTGTTTTGAATAAGGAATTTCATTTTCAGGCAAAAAGGCAACTTATGTTTGTTGGCAAATAGTGTACTTGCAGTTAAAAACACCAGTCTTAAAATGATTAAACTGAGCTCTTCGGAAAATTTTGAAGCATTTAGCAACAAATGCTAAATATATTTGTGTGTTATGCAATGCAACAGACTGGGCACATCATTAAAGTTTAAACATATTTTGTAATTACCTTTGCGGAAAGGTGTGCATTATGATGGAATTGGTACAGTGCATATAGGGTTGGTACAGTTATCATCTACCAAAATTCTTTCTGATAAATCTAACTTTTGGATTCTGATAAATTTAATTGGTCAATCAGTTATGGAATGCAGCTTTTCATTAATTAATGGATTGATTCATTAATTCATTTAACCATTACTTTATTTTGAGTAGGTTGGAAAGATTTTTAGATATTCTCAGCTGACTTACTGTAGGCCTACCATGCATGCCACATTCAGCCATTAGACCCCTTGTTTAACTTTCTATCCAGTGGATAGCAATTTGACATCTGATAGGTAACCCATCCAAGTTTGACCTCATGTGACCAACCATAACATCCAGTTACTTATTGAAAACTGCACCAGCTACGTGGCCATCCATAAATCACCCTCACCCACCACAGACCCCAAAAACTGATTGTCAGGAACAGGGTTGCCAGATGTGTGAAAAGGTCCACAACCAAAATTGTTACAGTTGGTGGCCAAATTCAACCAATCAAGCAAACTGTTGAAAAAGGACAAACTTCGACCAGTTATATGCAACAAAAGTGTAATTAAGAATAGCTTTGTATGCTAGAATAACTTTTGCATCTTTTCTTTGCAGCCTTTTATCCTGTTTTCCTATTTTGCCATTCTTTCACAGGCAATTTTGAGATTTTCAAAATGAAGTTGGCCATTAGTTTGTCAAAAAGTAGTGGTTTTCTTAGGGTTTATTTATGGTTTTCTACCTAGGGCCAACATTCAGCCAACTTTTGCTTTTTTGGCCAAATTAGTTTTTGACAGCCAAGGGTTTTGAAAAATGACCAGAGTTTAGAAGTTTATGACTATCAAATTGGCCAGTTGGCAACCCTGGTCAGGAAAGAGGCTGTGACACTGTATTTAACCTAATCCATAGTTCCTTTTGATGTTTAGTGTCAAATTTCATTGCAACTGTCTTGAATAACCAACAATGTTTTTCAAATCAATTTTTCGGCCCAACTCAGGCCTCATTTGAGGAGAGCCACAAGGTCTCACTCCCCTCCAAGCTTCCCTCAAATGCTGGAGGTAAGTTGCAGATGGCCCTCCTAAAACTATTTTAACAACTAAACTACTCTCCATGAAATTTTTTCTGTTGTTTTCTATTAATTCATTTACAAGGAACTCACCTGAATTTTACAAGGTGAGTGATTCACATAGTGCACCCCTGCTAAAAATTGTAAGACCAGAATGTGCTTTATCTGTGATGTGATCTCCTCAGTCAGATATTATGAATAATGTCCTGTTGTTTCCATTTAAGGGGTGGCTACAAAGGTGGTAGGCAAGGAACATCACAGGGCTTCAATAAACCACAAAGTAGAGATTTTGGCAAGGTATGTGATTATCAACTTTACCATGACAGTTACAAAAAATTTGTTTTCATAATCCTCTTGTAAACAGCCATGCTGGCAACAATGATCCTGAAAACTCTCACCAAGCTTAAGAACCTGGGGGGTACTTGATCTAAATTTGTACAGTGATGTGTCCACGAAATAAAATTTTTTCACCCTGCTCCAGAATTTTTGCCTTCAAATGATACCCTGTTCTAGAAAAAATCGGTAAAAAGTATACTCAAAAACACAAAAATTTGACTAAATAATAACCCATTGTGGCAAAATTTCCTCATTTGACATTTTTTGATAACTGGCTTCAGAAAATTTGCCTTCTTTTGACACCCTGTTCTAGAAAAATAGGCGAAAACGATACCCTGAAAAACGGCACATCTCCGTTGGACAAACATATTAAGTACACCCCCCAGGCTTAAGAATCTTGTATGTATTTGTAGATGATTGTTAAAACTATTTTCTGTACTGAAATTATATGGAAGTCAAAGATATGGATCAGGTTTTTGAGTTTTTAATTGATCTTTGTGTGAAAATGCTTGAAAGAGAGAGAGAGAGAGAGAGAGAGAGAGAGAGAGTGACAATCAATTTGGCACTTTAAAATGGAAATTTTTTGTAACTTGTATTGTACAATACTGTATGTCCTTGCAGTATGTCTTGCTGTAATCCTGCAAATTTTTCTTTAGGTTCAGGAAACAATATTGCCTGAATTTAGCAATGCCTACACAGCAGATTCAGTCTCACGTCTAGTGGTAAGAAATCTTTTCTATGTATGAATTTGTGCTTAAATCAACAATGGCTGCTCCTTTATTGGAGGCTGAGCAACGGGGGGCACCAGAGCATGTGCCCATAAGATTTTGCATTTATTAAGGAAAAAGTGACCTTTTTGTTTCAGGAATTGCTCCCTCAACTTAATGAAAGAGATCCCTTGAAATGTTTTTATGTGCTGAGTAGGCTAGAATTTAGAGGTGTTTGCCATGCAAGAATGACTTGCCATTGGTTTCTCTTCCTTACTTTCTCATATGTTGGAAAAAGTGGAAGCCTGATCTACTGTAAGCCTGTAAAAATCAAGATGATTGAACATACAGCTCCTCCACAGCAGACAGATAAGTGAGGCACAATTTTTTGGGACACCCTATAAATTCTCTCATTTATATTGCTTTTGCAATTTGCATCTCAGCTGCATTATTTTTCTGGTCAATTGATGCTAACATTGCTTATTTCATACAGGGTTGTACTGTACAAGTTCACACTTTGGATGGGCACATATATGATGGAGTACTTGATGCTATATCACCAAATGTAAGCACAGCAATGTCCCTCAGATATTTTTACTAATGGCCACAGATGCGGACTGAAAGCTAATGTCCTCTAACTTTTTCCCTGAAGCCACCTATTTTGCAGATTGATTACTTCTTATAAAGAAATCAAAGAGATGCATCATGTATTGACTGATGTATATATAATCTAGCAGAGTAACACATCTTTTGGTTCAGTTCTCTGTCACCAGAGCAACTACAATTTTCAAGAATTTCTGTTAAGCTCAATTTGATATCAAAGCAAAATGGCCTAGAATTTCAAAATACAACATTGAAGTTTGGAATATACATGTAAAGGTGACCTGAAAAACTGCAAAGAGAGTAAGATAGGCAGGGCAGTATCGTTGCATCACATTAGGCCAGCCAGTGCTGCTGACTATAATGTTGTGTTGAACTTTTTGCTATGACTGTAATATGATAATCTTTGAAGATAAGATAATTTATGGTCAATAACTATGGTAACATTGCACCTTTAATCAAATAGTTCAAAGTAGTTAGTCCCAGAAACTTTTTTATTAGTACATGTAGTACATTTGTAATTAGTAGTTACTGTAGTTATGATTTATTGAGCTCTTCTAATCTTCATTCTTGTTCCTTTTCAGTTTGAAGTTTGTTTGAAAAGTGCTCATTTGGCTTTCAATAAAAAGGATACTAGACAGGTAAGCTATGCAGTATGAAACGCATTCATTCATGTTCTTCCCAAGTGTGGAAATAATGGAGCTGGGGCTGACACCATATATGTAGACCTTTAGCTATTCTACAAAAGAGCCCGGGTCGAGCATTATTTTCATACACCTTAAGCATGAGGTTCGATTGAGTGGCGTTACAGCTTCTATCACTAATGTGCAAATTCGAAAATTCTTCAGAATGCATCATAACATCGTTTAATTCAGATTCTTTCCTAGAATAGCTAAAAGGTGTATTGGTAATGGTTTTTGAAATATTGCATCAGTTTTAAAGAGAAGTACCGCATATCTGTACCCCTAAATTTGGAAAAGAAAAGACTTAAATTGTTGAATTGTTCTGGAAGTTCATGAACCCTCTCAGGTGGTTTCTCACTCTCTCAGGTTCATGAATGCTAATACTCTTCAGTGAACTGCTTTCGGAGCTAAAAAGGGCTTTGTTTTTTATGAATGATCTGGTTATGTTTATACTAATATTAAAGTAACCAGTACCTTTCATGGATGTCATTCCTTGGGAACTGTTTACCAAACTTTCCATAGTATCCCAAATATATATAGTGAGTTTCAACCAGCCCAAAGTGTAGAACCTGGATTGACAATTTGAAAAATTTGACAGATTGACATTGAAAAGGATAGCTGAAGATAGAGGGAAAGTTCATGGTCTCCACCCTTCTTATTGAAGATGGTACCAAATGACGATGATGAATCTTGAAACTAAAGGCCACTTTTACACGCTGCTGGTAAAATGGTGCAAATTTTTCATGGTTCAAGTACATTTACCTTTCCATAAAAAAATAATTTTTCTATAGAAAGAGGGAATGAAATTGATACTGATTAGCAAGAAAACAGTGCTCAGTTACAGTAAAAGCAAGGTCTAAGGTGACAAAACCAATTTTAAGGGATGGTAAATCTATGCACACTTGTGACCTGGCCTTTGTTACTTGCAAAGGGACTGCAAAGGGCACTGCAAAGGGCCTGATTTACTGGCAAAGGAACTGCATTAAAAACTTCATATAAGTACCTAGTGTTTCAAAATCTAGTGATTCAGTGTCTACAGGTTGAAACTGAGAAATTGGACTCCTGTTATATAAGAACCCATTCAGCCTGAAATTTCAAATAGGTTCTTATTTGTAGAGATTCTCAAATTAAATTAAACTCGTGTTGCTTAGTAATAAAGCTATGAAAACTGATGATACCATATGTGCATGTTCCAAAAACTCTAAAACTGCAGTGCTCAGTACTTCTGTTTCAAGTTGCTCTTTGAATGCTTTTCATTGCATTATTTAAAGTTTCAGATTCTTCCGCAAACTGTTGCGAATGAGACCTCATGAACTCAAGTGCTGTGAACTGACAGTAGTGATGGACTTTAAGTTTGAATTTGGGCAAAAGAAATTCTTAAAAGCCCAGAATGAAAGAGGAACCAAACAGCCTCATTTCCCGCTGAATACTCAATATGTAAGAAGAGCCTAGTCAAGCTGACTTGGAAAATTGCAGGTTCTTAGGGCCTCTTTATAAGAGGAAAAACGCTTCACCTGCCAGACCTGTGGCTGAGAGGTGAAATTCTACCTTTCCATAGAATCCTTTGTATTTTCATTTCGCATTTACATGACCAAGGCAACACCACCGTTATAGTGAAATCCCACCTCACCAAAGGTAGGATCTCACCAAGGTGAGGTGAAATTTTTCCATATAACCGAAACACCACCGATATGGTGACGTGGATTGAAATTATTCGTTGATTCTTATTGGTCTGTTCGTTTTGATTTCACGGAAGAGAGACTTTACTCCACCTCGCCTCTCTGCCCCATGGCTGGCAGGTGAGGTGAAAATCTCATACAAACAATGGCTGAAATTTACCTCGCCTGTGAGCCTCGGGTTTGGCAGGTGAGTTGTTTTTCCTCATATAAACAGGGCCTTATACGTGGGTTTTACTGTATGTTTTTAATCAATGGGAATTATGTATCCTGATCAATTTTCTAATTAATGAACAAAAATTGACCTTTCCAGTCAATCTTATGGTTTGAGGATCATTTTAACAAGCCACAATTTGAAGTGTCAAAGGAGATCATTGCGTAACAACTCTTTTTCGTTGTGAAAGAGGATCTCAAAAATCCAGGAAGACAAATTCTCACTTCTTTCATGGGAATACCCGTTCTTTCTCATTGGTTGTGTCTATCTTTTCGCGGAAATGTAACTTAACACGCCCATCCTTTCTGTCATCAAAAGTCAGCATCATAACCATGGCAACTTACAATAGCGACTTTTTCTACTCAACAACCATGCCCGTGGCTATTCATCTATCTCTTGCCTATATAATGGGTTTGCGCTAGTATTTCAATCTTAAAGGAGCTGGATAAGAAATATGTAAACAAATCCTTGTTTTATGCATCAAATATCGCATTTCGACATGAGAAATTCCTTTGTAATTGACTAAATTCAAAAGGAAAGATCCTTATCTAGATAAAGGCTGATCTTTGGGTGAAAGATCGACGAAAATGCTTGTTGGAAATCCATTTATATCGCACTCATCCCAAAACATATGGAGGCTTAATTGGTGTTAGAAGAAAGTGGAAAGGCTGATCTCCAAGAAGAGAAATTCATTTTGAAATTTCATTGAATAGTCGCAGCAATTTAACTCAGCGGAAAATGGCCAAATCAAAGATTTCTCCGATAGTTTCTTATCCAGCTCCTTTAAGTGGTGATTTTGTAAGAGCCTGCTTTTTAAGGTTATGAGCTGGGCAAAACTCAGCCATGTAGTTTGCCATTTGCAGTTTCTTTCCAACAGGTTTTTTATATGTTCTGATAAACATTATAATACCTTTGCTGTTTCTTTCTCCTCAGGACTATTACCACACACCATCAAAGGATGAGCTATACGATATAAGTTTTGCACTTAGAAATGTTATTCGCATCAAATGCAAAAATGTTGATTTGGATTATGCGAGGAAAGGTTTGTACTGCATGCATATTCATATTGAGTTAGAATTAAAGTTTTGAGCACTTTGTCTTTCCTTCAGACCGCTGCGATTATTCTTTGCTGGGAGAATCGATGTTAGCAGCTGCCGTTTTGAAACCTGACAAGTTGTCCAATATTTGTAAACAAAATATGTAATGCTATGTAATGCTTCAGTATTGCAAAAAATGTAATGTTATCCCCCCATTTCTGCAGCTTGATTACTGCACTTTCCACCCTTTGTACAAATGATCGTAGTTTCCTCAAGAGGACTATTACCGTTGGTCTCCGTTCCCATTCAGAAGTGTTACAACGATCTAAAGCGAGAAAGCAGGCACTTTTACTCTGCTTTCTGTTTAACTGTGAGTTTATCATAAAATTTTTTGCAGACACTTTCCAAACGGATAGTATGATATCTGGCAGCAATGGACCTACAATAACTGAAAGAGAACTCACGGTAATTTTAACCATGATTTTGTTCTTGTTGTTAGTCATTTTTTGTTTACTCCTTAAGATACCAATAGTCCTTTATCTTTATTATCAAAATGTCCTTTAATGGAAAAGTCCGGGGTTGATAAAATCATTTTAAAAAAGCAACCTAACCAACTGCTGAACACCAGTCGTGAGTTCTTTCCAAGTTTTGATGCCTCCAACTTGGTTATTGGTTAATGAATCTTCGTAAGTTTGGCCAAATATCGTCGCCATTTTGTATTTTGTACTAGTGTGCGAAGGCGCGATAAGGAGGTTAGCAATGTGAAAGGTATAAATCAACGCATGAAATGTTAGCTCAGAAGGAACTCAGGATGCTTTGCTGTGAATTCGCCCTCAAAATTTTTCGATGTATTGATGAGTTGCAAAATCGCCGCATTTATTTTATTATTTTGAGGCTGTGACGTCATCAAATTGTCAAAATCCTCAACTAGAAGAACTGCAGATTTCTGCTTGCCACCATATTGTAGACCATCATACACTATGGTTTTCATGAAGATTTTATCATTTTTCTTCAATGTATTTAGGATTTATGGCGATCTTATTTTTTCAGTATTTTTCATGAATTCTTTAAAGGTGGTCTAAAGCGAAAATTTTTATTGATGAAAATGAATACTACTGTTAAATGATAAAGAATGTCGCTTATAATTTTGTGATACCTTGTTTCATTTTCGAGTTATCCACGATTTTGTAAGATTGGCTGATGACGTCATTTTGTTTGCAAAAGGTAAAGAAAGTGTATGAAGCTGGCTTTAAAGACGAAATTGATTCAAAGAACTTTTTTTGGATTAATAAGTCTTCCTAATTATCATATAAGTCCATGAGACAATTTCTATTACATTTATTCAGCTCAACTTCACGGTCTCCTACAACTGTAACCTTGCAAAGATAGATACAACCATATTTCATTGTATCATCCTAGTAATTTGCAAACAAAATGACGTCATCAATTGAAATTTAATATCAGTGAATAACTTGAAAACAAAATGAGGTATCAAAGAAATTTGAAATGGGTTCCGTATCATTCGATAGTGCTGTTCATTTGAATCAATAAAAAATTTCGCTTCAGATCACCTTTAGAAATTAAGAAAACCACGATATGAAAAAGTTTCCACGGCAGAATGACAGCAAATTACCCAGAGTTTCTTTCAAACCATTCAATTCAGTGAAAACTCTAATGCAATTTTTGACCACCTTTTTGAAGGTTTGAAAGTTCTGAGCCCTATGCTTGCAGTATGCTGAGTAATCTTCCGAAAACAGTTTTATTTACATCGGCAAGGGCTGAAATCTTGATTCATTTGTTACATATTTTAGCGATGGCAAGCTGATGATTCTCATGTGCTTGGAGGATTAGAAGATATGAGCGATCTGGTAAGAAAACTTTGATTCATTCCATTCCCTCTTACTTAACATTCATCCTGATATATTTGTGATAAAACATCTTCTGAAAGAAGAGATGGACGGTAGCTATCTGATGAGATTCTGAGATTTAGTGGCATTTTTTGATGAGAAGCCTTTTACTTTCTCCCTTTCTTCAGAAGAAAGGAATTGGATGAGATTCTCTTGCAGAGATAGAAAGACATTTGTGTTCAAATTTGCCTCATCATTTAAAAGGAATCTTGATGCTCATAGTAGACAGCTTCTTACAGTGGCATCTTTCCTGATTCACCCGGTAGTTTCTATTTCATTCTGTATCAATTGCCAAGGGGTTGTCATAGTCTACCGCTCCCCGTGGTATTATCGTCCTTGTAGTGTTTCGCAGAGTAATTAGTCCGAGTTCAATAAAACATTCGTCATTCATCGGTTGCATTCCGCGTTATGGATTCGCGGTAATTTGAAGTGAATTTGGATTGTTTTAGGATCTGTGTTTTTGCTGGATTTGGTTTGTCTTTGTTGGAAATTTTGAAAGATATCGAAAGTTCCATCATATTCTATTATTGCCATTTTGTTTGCATTGAATGGCTTAGATGGAACTTTTGGCAAATTCAATGCCTAGTTTAAAGAGAAATGCCTAGTCCACCAGCCCCGCCCTGTTTCGGATTAAAAAACATGTACAATAGAGCATGGTCTACACTCGTGCAATTTAATGATCTTCCTATAGACCTTTTAACTATTCTTGGAAAGAATCTGAATTGAACGATGTTATGATGCAATTTGAATAATTTTCGAATGCGCATAATAGTGATAGAACCTCCAACGCCACTCGATCGAACCTCGCGTATAAAATTGTATAAAAATAACGCTCGATCCAGGCTCTTTTGTAGAATAGCTAAAAGGTCTATTGGTTTGAAGCTATTCGAAAATTTTTAGTGAACGATCAAGCCGAGCTGAGCTGATCAATTTTCAAGAATTTATGAATAAAGTGAACTTTCATGAAAGTTAAATTCATGTATTTTTAAGCAGAACAGCGAGCATTTCCTTCGTAATAGAAGAACATTTCCTTCTTAGAAGCAATCATAAGAATCCAGCTCACTATTGCTTTCTATTCACAGACTTTCTGTTTCATAGACGTTGTGCGGAGCAAAAAGTCTCGCGTTCAATTCTCCATCATTTCTTGATGGGCTTTGAACATAAATTAATTTCGTCACTTTTATAGACGTCTTGAAGGCAATTTGTAGTCATTAGTGGTTATTATGTTCCTTTATTACCTGCCTAAAGTTTCAAAAACGAGGTAATACAGGATCCCGGCACTCCTATTGGTTAATCGCACATTTCTTGCGGGTTTCCCATAGCTTTGTATAATGCGATACAAGGACGCGTTTTTGTCGCTACAGCAACTGCTTTAGGCCTGCAAGATTTAAAATTAACTCAAACGACATGCCAGTAACAAAATGTGTTTGACTAAGTGCTGGGAGTCAAAATAAGAAGCTTTCTGGTAATAAGGCTCATTCTAACTAGTTTTGTCGTTTTACAGAAAAATATAAAGCCTGAGTTCCTACAACACAAAACGGTTAGTATGCTCATAATATAAACTACTTTTGAATAATTTTGCAATATTTTTTTATGTTTTTCAGAGCAATGGTATCGATTATAATGAGATGAAACGCACGAATGAAGAGAAGGTGAGACATTTTTCACTAACTTCTGCCCTCATTTTCATATCACATTCCAGATGACCCAAAAATTTCATGCGCTAAATCATTGCTAGCTGACTGAAATCAAACGCTAGTATACCTTTTTTACTTTAAAGGGGAAAGTCCGACTTAGAAATGTTTACTTCTGAGGAAGCCTCGTATGCCGAGGCGAAATATCCAGCTCTTATCTTAATCCAAATAGTAGTCGTTATTTCGTTTGCGTTGTATTATGGAGTTCCTACCTTCGAATATTTTCACTCGCACTGCAAGCATTTTTCGTGGAAGGAAGATCCGACGCACAGCCTGCCATTGTGGCTTTTTGCCCTTCAGCTGCATCCAGATACCTTGTTTGTGTTCATAACATTTGATTTCAGGGAACTATATGCAATTTGAATGGTGATGTCGGTTTTGGATCAACCGGTACATTACGCGCTGAAGTGTCCATTTTTGGCTGGCTACGATAACATATGCACTAGACCTGCTTGGAAAATCTATGATTTGGTTTGTTGGCCTGTTACCTCCCCAGTCTTTAAGCGACTTCTTTGAATATTAGCTCTGAGCCCTGTGCGAATTTCCTAAATCTGTGTGAAAACAATTATGGAACTTCAACTTTAGAACTGATTAGTGGTTATCTGTTGCACGAACGGAAGTTCGTTGGTGGCATAGATTTGATTTTTTTTGCCAATGGCGTTCATTGAAAAAGAAAGCAGAGAAAATTGAATATTGCATTGAAAGGTCAATTTCAACCAGCATGCCTGCACGTGCCGTCTCTTGGTTGGCCTCTGTTGTCGCCATTTTCATCGAAAACAAAACCAACTAGACTGATTCCATATTAGTAGTTATCGATATTGATAGGGTGATGGACGCTCAAACTACGACTCATGGACTTTCTCATTGAAAATTAGGACGAAGTTTTTCCCGCCCAGATTTCATGTCTGCATATATAAACCATAGCAACACTGTGCGAAATGCTGAATGCTGCAGGCAATGACGGACGGGCCTAGGTTGGATGGGCTCGAACGTTTGTCGCTAAAACACCTCAAAAATTCAAGTTTTCAGTGATCCTAGCCATGAAAAATAGCTTGCAGTATCCAGATACATGTTTTGTCAACCCACGAATCAACAAACCTTTCACTGTGAACCAGGAGCTCCTCATTTTTAAGTTCTATTAGCTGCCATGAATTTCACCGTAGCAGTGAGAATTTTCAGCGGTCGAAGGCTTCTTACGTCGCTTCTGAGAGTACACCGTAGCGTAGTTTCAGAGTGCACAGATAAACTTGTTTATTTCTGTTTCAATTTTGTATATGAAAATCCATAAGTCCCAGCTTGAGCTAAATCATGGCTAAAATAAAAAATTTTGTTGTTGTTTTCATCGTTGATGTTGTCTTTGCTGTTGTTGTGATAATGATAACTGAGAATATGTTGTGAGTCTGAAGGCCAACCACCAAGAAATGGCAACGTGTGGGGCATGCTCGTTGAAACAAGCAATTTTGGAACCATTTCGTCAAAAGTACTGTTTTGCTCGAATTTATTGTTTGATCGATTAATACACTGAATGATTGACTAAGTGATAGAAGGAGTGATTGATTGATTGATGCTTGGCGATTTCTCTACAGAATATTCTTTTGATAACATCTTGTTTTTTATAGTTCAACTTCAAGTCGACATTTACGGAAAATTCTTTGGGAAAATATATGTAAGTTCTTATCGTCTTGTTCCATTTCTTGGTGCAGATTTTTTCCAGTTTAAATTGAAATATACCTCTTTTTAGAATGCATGTCCTGATCGATGCACTGAAAACCATCTTCCCGGTCGCAAAATCCAAGAAAAACATCACTTGTTAGTTTACACAGTTTGAACTTAAGTGTGACATAGCAGATTTTAGCCTTTTAAACGCAGAACAGAATCGCAATTTTATCTATCCTTTATCCTTAAGAAATGTTCAGTCTCTAATATGTTCAGTGATGTTTAAGGAAAGAAAAGAATGTTATTTTTCACGTACACCCGAAGCATTGTCAAAGTTTTTTGTCCATTCTTTATTGAGTAACTATAAAAAGTTAAAGACAGATTCTCACAGATCCTAGGGTTTAATTTATTGCTTGGCCTTTCCCCTAGATTTTTTACTTTTTATAATCTTCAAAGTATTCATATTATTAACTACTGATTGATGCGTTAGTCGGTCGTGCTGTTAAGTTTTCTTTCAATAAATTCATGATCTTTGGCCCCAAACCCCGCCTTCAATCTCACTCTATTATCACATAATTTTTTTTAAGATTTTAAACATTTTTTATTCATATTTTTAGTCGATTTTTTATTGATCTAATCAATTTCTACGATAAGTTTTAAGTCCTAACATCTAAAAATTTGAATATAATTCAGTTTTTAATAGACCTTGTTCTTCATCTTCCACATCTTTCGACGCTGGATGACACAGTAGCCCTTCCATCACTTTTCTCTGTCCATTGCTGTTCGTGCTGCACATTGATACTGCATTTCGGTCCCCTACTAAGTAATTATTAAGCGAACTCTGCCTCAAGATTTCGATAGGCAGCCATAGTTTATTACGTTAATGTTGCTTTTGATTTCAGGGATGAAATTGAGACAGACGACCCTGCCTATGAAACGCGTGCGCGCAGGGCCGCTCAAACAGCCAGAGAGATGGAGATATCTGGAGACCATAAATATCATGATCAACTTGATAGTGGTGTATCAGAAGAGGAGCAGTTCAGTTCCGTCAAGAGGCCCAGTTTCAACTCGAATTCGCAAGGATCGAATGCTGCTCTTGGCAGAAACGCTGGCATGTCGAATAGAGGCCGTGGCAGGTCACGTGGTTCGCAGAATTACAGGGTTCCTGCAAACGAGGCAATGGACAGTCATAATGATGACAGATTTGATAGAAATGGTGGAATTAATAATAGGAGGCCACCTGAACAAGGTAGGTAAACGTTGTTACTTACATTCTCGTTGTTTGATAGCTAATTGTTTATTGTATAGGGAAAATGGGAAAGAAGAGAAGTCTACTGGAGCCTCTACAAGGCGTCACGAAAAATCCTTGCTCCTGAAATTATAGTGTTCGATTGTTAATCCCAAACTTGCTATATTCCAATCATGTCTTGAAACGGTAGGCTTTGGATTCAACCCCAGAATTTACTAATGAAAATTAGCATCTCTCCAAAGTCTTCCAGACTTTCTGAAGGTCTGCCAAAGCTGCCAACTGTACTGTTTTGCGAATTTCGATGTCAGTCAAACTGACATCACGAGTATTAACATGTGTACCGTTTTCACAGTCGTTACGAATTTTCCTTTTGAAGAGAAATCAAGGGAAATCAAGGAGGAATACAACATTTTGGCACTATCAATAGGCGATAGAAATAAAGAAGCTTAAGTTGATTTGTGTTAAATTGTTGTAGGGTTAAAATGGACTTAGTCTTGTCAATCAGACAAAGTTAAAACAAGGAGATGCTTGATAAGGTTTATATAGTGCCCTTCATGTCCTCTGACGGTAATGATTATCCTTGAATTTAAAGTCTGTCTTATGGTAGTTGTCACGTGAAATCAGTGGTGGAGGCACGGGGGTGAGGATCCACCCAATGTTGGCTAGATAAAAGATCTTTTGCTTGAAAACAATTGTGACAAATAATGATTTTCGATTGAAATTATAGCCTCCGTACCCCTATTGGCTAAGTGTCTTTCATTGCTTGAAATAGTTGTTGGATAGTTACGATTGAGAGTTTTTATGAGCAGTTTTAGTTTTCGCAAACTCACGTGACAACTAATTTCAGGCATCGTTTTATTCAATTGATATACCATTTTGACATTTAGGAACAGGGTATGTGGAGAGCATTATTTTTCTGGTAAATGACGGACGTAATTCTGAAGGATGGCTGCTACGGCTTTCACGATCGACAACGTAAACTAATCAAATCTGTTGATTTCAAATTCACGATTGCTATTCAGGTACATTTTGGGAGATTCAATTCCTCGTTTTTCAATTCAATTCAATTTTATTCGTAAAATGTAAGCTACTAAAGAGTTAAAACTTGTTCAAATACTTATATTCTACGCGACCCAAGAAAGGCAAAGCTTATCTAGCTTGGGCCGCTAAAGTGAAGTTTTCAAATACTACAATAGATGCTACATTACAAGTACAATCAATAAACTGTAAGATTATGATAAGGAACAGCTACATGAAATACATACTAGTAACTTGTAAATTACAACATGCAGCCGGGTAGCTGAATCATAGTATTGTTGGATATAAAATGATTTTGAATCAGGAAAGATTGTCCCCAGAAGTGTAGACTTGCCGTAAGTCTTTCAGGTAGACTTATTACCGTCTGGTACTGTTTCGCTACAAGGGGCTCTTTCAACAGGATTGCCTCTGCGGAGGATTTGAAATGATGGAACGAACATTTGAAAGAAATAAAAAATTTGGCTTTAGTACTTTCACCTTGCAACCATGGAAATGAATTACACTGTTATTCAAATTTGTTTTCATTGACTTGTGTTGAAAGGGAGGAATCTTTAAGAGGAAGTTGATTTTAGGACACATCTCAAAGCAAGTTGACCGAGGGTTTGACATTTTGCAGTGCTTGGAAATTCGAAGGTGGACTTCTCGAGCTTGTTACGTTCTACAGAAAAAATTTTACAGTTGCTGTGACGTAACAAACTGTTCTGGTGGAGAGTTTACTTCTTATCTTGAACCAATGTGGAATTTAGCTTTGATCCCGAGGAACTGAAGCTTGAAAGTGAGCTTTTTTTGGTTTCATGTGTTATCCACTGATTTCGAGCACAGCTTTGCATCTCTGTAAGTTTTGGATCTTTCTTGTTGTTTACCAGGTCCCATAAAAGCTTCCACCTTCCACATCGGCAATTTCCAAGTATTTGTTCGTAACTTGAATTGAAATCTCGAACTCCAGCCCTTTCTAACTTCACTGCAAAGTCACTGCAATATTTCCTTCATCAGTCGCAGTCCCTGTGTCGCCCTATTGTTGGTTATTCTTTTCTTCGAGTCAGCCAATGAAAACCCTACTAATTGTTAGGCTGGCCAATGATAGCCTATTCATTCTTCTTTTCCACCAATCAAATAAAGTCGTGGCATGTGACTGCCATTGCTTTAACAATTGCCTAATTAGCAAGGTATGCGCTCAAATCTCAAATTCACTCAGCTACACACAGATTAGTAAGCGACCTTCGGCCGCAATGAGTAAAAAGTAAAACTACTGTACGTAAAACTATAACAATCAACTGTAAAGCTATTATCAGTCTTTTCCCTTAATTTCGTCGTTCAGTCTTTTTTCAATGTGAATTTGAAACCTATTGATTTGTAGAGTTAAATTTATCGTTCGTGAAAGTCGTACGGCATTATGGCAGCCATTTATGAAAATAGTGTCCGCCATTTACCAGAACTAAATTTTGTTGTTCAGTTTTTTCAATGTGAATTTCAAACCTATTGATTTGTAGAGTTCAATTTATCGTTCGTGAAAGCCATGTGGCATTATGGCAGCCATTTATCGGAATTATGTCCGCGGTTTACCAGAACAATATTTCTCTCCCCAAACCCGTTTCTAGATGTCAAAATGGAATATTCTGATATTTTTTGCAGATGAGCCTCCAGGACCAAAGAAGTTATTTTCACAACTATTTACGCAAGGAAGGCAGCATGACATCCCCAATCAAAACCCTATCCAGACTACTAATCAACAGCCACAACAACGTTATCGGCCTGTTACTGTGTATCAAGTCCAGCCTTCGCAACCGATTCATCAGCCTGACATGCCTACACCTCCGTCTGCGCAGCGTCTTTCAAATTCTAGGCAAATGGGCAGTCATCACTCACAAGGGGTTAACAACCAACAGTTTGATGTGCCACCTAGGATGCAACAACAACAACAACATCAATATATGGCTAATCATACACCTCGTTTCAGTGCCTCAGATAAACCTTCCATGCCGATTCAAAGGAATCATCCGCAACAGTCTGTTTCACCTAGGCCCGAGCAGAGAAGTGCTTCATCAGAGAATGATAGAGATTTCAGGAAGAATACTGAATTGCCTATTGATGTCAGTGTGGTTGCATCACCAGAAAAGCCTGTTCCTGCTTCACCTGTTGAAGCAAAGCCATCAGTTGCTGATGATCAGGTTAGTTATGCTATGTTTTAAAGACAAGTTTTCACCCAGGGTCCTTTGCGGGCTATTGCCTCAGCGGAAAGGACCTTTTAGCTATTCTAAAAAAGAATCTGGATCAAACGATACTTTGCCACATTCTGTAGAATATTCGAATGTGTACAATAGTGATAGAAGCTCTAACGCCACTCAGTCGAACCTCGTGTATAAAAATATATAACACTTGATCTAGGCTCTTTGGTAGAATAGCTAAAAGTGCTATTATGAATCTGCACTGCTGTAGTTAGACTGATATAAATGTTTGGCTTGTGTTGGCTTTTCCTGTCAGTTCATCCATGGGTAAAAGGAAACAAGATGTTTATTCTTCAATAAAGGAAAAATGCAAATCATGTCTGTGTCATTATCGTTGCTTCTTTCTGCCTTTCCTTGTTTTCCTTTGCAGCCCTACCTCAGCTCAACTCGTTGATTCAAGTTTGCAATGGCCAAATTTAAGTTTCTGTGTAAAAAGCCTGCATTGTTTTAGGGCCCCTGTAAATATCTTATAGCCCTTCTGATCAGATTTGGCCCTTGTTCCTAGGTTAAACCAACTTCGGATCTCCAAAAACATAAACAAGTGTGGCAAGAGGATATTCCGCCGCAGAAGTTTGGCAAGATTCTCCCAGCATCGCGCCCGCAGGAAGGTAAGTGTAATGCATTTTGTTAAAATTGTCTAATCAGATAAGCTTTCTTTGTCAACAGGCGTCAGACTGGCGTCAGAAAATGAATTCAATTCAACGGGAAGTTTCAACTCTAAAGGAACAGTAGGGGATGCACGCAGGCTAATTATTGCCAGCAAAGATATTTTGGGTAACATAGTGTGACTTCACGGAAATTTTCCCCATTTCCCAGGTTCTCAGAAAGCAAAATATTTTTGCCACTCTGGTTTTTGCATTTCAGGGAAGTAAGAAACCAAGCCATTATTTGCAAAATAGTGCTTTGGACAGCCGAATCATATTCTTCAACCTTCTGAAAATTTGAATTTACACGATTTCGTGATTCAACTCAACATTGCCATACAAGGACTTTTCCAATGTTTCGATGAAGATCTTGGGACTATTTTATCTTGATTTATATTCAGACGGCTTCATGACTAAAAAGGGTCATACCACTGATTTCTGCGATGGTGCTATTTTTTCACATGCTTTGACTTATCTCACGTTTTCTTCAATTTTTAGAGAATTCAAGCCCAAAGATTGAAGATTTGAAAAACTTCAGTGAAAATTTCAAGGTACGTTATTGGAGGCCAATTTAGTGCCAATTTTGTTTCGGAATGCCAAGAAGAAATTTTATGAAGTTTAGTACAATCTGTTTTTTTTAGACCCACGTCTTTTGAAGGTATCAATAGAACTGTGTACTGAGTTTTATCATTGAATTGCAACCTATCCTAGTTTTTTCAAAAGTTTAAACGCAGCGCAGTGCAAACAAGAATCTGTAAGATCCTCGCCCATCCTAACATCTTTAAAATCTGTCGTCAAGTGCCTTTCAGAATGAATAATTGCTCTAAAAATTCTATATGGTGGAAATAAAGGCACTATATTCAAGACTTTTGGTGAGTTGGAACTCTTGGCCATGAAAGTCAAGTACTTTGCGAGGAGCTGCTAATTTCTGACTGAGGGAAATAAAAAATTGTTTTTATTGACAGAAATTTTGTATGTTGCTTCAAGCAGAGATGCGATTGTCTCAATCTTCATCTGTTCTGAACAAGTTTTCACTGTTATTTAGTTATCAGAAAAGCACAACAAGCGGTCAAAGAAGACGGGGGAAACACCTTTGAGCCAACAAAAAGATTCAAGGGACCACGAAGATGAAACTATGGTCATTCAAGTAAGTCCTGACCCCCCTGTCAAACGAGAAAATGAAAAGGTGGACACAACGACGGAGAATATGCCACAAATGGACAAGCTTAGCTTCTCACCTGAGAAAACAGCAAGTGAAGCAGTGACTACGGCTGTAAGGGAAGAAAAAGAGGAACAAGTTTTAGGTAATTTTTCTTTCACGTAATGTCATATCATCACTTATTTAAGCATGGTTGCCCATTCAGCAATGCTGGTTTACAAGGGGTCATGCATCTAAAATACCAGAAAAAAGAACAAATTTCGTCCTTTTATTTAGAAATTACGATGATTTCCATTTTAAAGCTTCTCATGAATGCTGTCAATAAATGAGACGGAAATGCCGCCATATCGAAAATAATCAAGATACAGCAAGTTTCCACTGTTGAATTACAACAGAATACCTCAAGTTCCATTCAAGGCATCGAGTACAAAGAAACAGATGATAAAATTTTCAACTGTGTTTATACAGATATCTGAGCCATATATTGTCAGACTGTATTGATGTTTGTGAAATATTCCTTGCTCTTTTTATTCAACGTTTTAACCAAATCAAACGGCATCACTTGATACAAACAAAATACCTTGCAGCAGTTCCAGTCAAAACAGAGCCAACTACTGCCGTAGCCGCAACAGCTGAAGAGAAGAAACCTGAACCACTGGAAACACCAACTACCGTACAGCCACAAAATCAAACGCCAACTGCTAAAAAGGGGTATGTACATTAGAATTCGGAAAAGTGGCGGACACTGTTGGGCGAGAGAATGCGATGTTGCCCCCCTGAGATTGGCTAGACTAAAAGTCTTTTGTTTGAAAACAATGGCGATGAACGATACTTTTAATGTAAACAATAGCGTCGCCCTCAGTATTTGGCAGTATCCACCACTTATTCGAGATGACATTATTTTGTTCCGTACGACCATGCAAAGAGCTCCAATTGAAAATCGGATGAATAAATTGGTTACGTTGAAAGCAATTAAAGCTCATGTACCATTGACACAGTATTCCATATTGGAGGGTGCACATGGTCACGTCTTTTTTTATTCAGTTTGGTCCAAAGTTGGCTCCTTTGATAGACAAGAGACCGTGACAGGGCATAGGCCTGATGTCAAATCTTTGCGCCCTAGCCGTTTTGTTTTCCCGTTGTCGATTATGTTTCGACATGTTTTTGTTGGCAACTCATTAATTGATACACAGGGGAGTACTTGACTAGGAAAGTTACGGGGATGTGTGGAAAACCTTTTCCCCACCCTATACCTGTTTCTAAAAATGCCCTAAAAGTATACCCTGTCGCATAAAACGTTAAATCATAAGCTCCTTTGCATTAACTTTGTAAATATAATCAAGAATCTCAGAAAATATGGAAAGTTCAGATGACGTTTCGCTTCGTTTCATCAGAAAATCGTGAAATATCGCATAAAAATGTTGCTCAACGTATGCGGCATCCATTGTTCCAAGAGAACTCTAAATACGTCCTTTCTACATGATACCCTAATGTCAGATAATTGGCTTATCAATTGTACTACCACGTCTCTTAATGTTTTCGCAAAGGACACCCATCGAATAAGTTTTACCACAAAAGAACACCCTGTTAAGTGGCACATCCTGCCAAGTGAAGTATGGGAGCGCCTCCCCCGGGATTTATAAACCGGATATTTTAACTTCGATGCAACAAAACTTGAAATAAAATCTCCTGTGTCCAGACAAAGGGCAATTCTTGCTTTCGAAACAGCAGGCTTTTCGTAACACCTTTGAAAAGTTTCTTTTCGAAATTCAAGTGCTAGAAAAATGCTGAATGGAGTGTTGTAATAAACCCAAATTTGAGTAGATTGAATTGATCTTTTTTTTACCCAAGGTAGCCCCTCAGTTATAGAATAACTGATTTAGAGGAGGTCCATGCTAAATAGTTGAAATAATTTATGTTCACAATGAATACAAATTTGTTATGAAGAACTAAACTAAGTTACAAATCGTAATAAGTAAACAAAAGAAGAACGGAAAGAATTTTTCTTGTTCATTTTTGCATTTACTTTATTGTTGATTCTCTTTCTTCCCTTTTCTCCTTAGGCTGAATCCAGATGCGAAAGAATTCAGATTTAACCCAAATGTCCAAGAATTTGTGCCACGATCTGGATCTTCAAGTTCCCCTGCTCCGCCACAGAATGTGCCAACTCCAGACGTGACGCAATATCCAGTGGTGACTGCATCAACCCCGTCGGTTGTTGCATCTCATTTTAGCAACCGTATTCCAACTGTGCAGCCTCGTATGCGGGACAGAGGTGCGTAAAATGTGTTGTTTTGATTTGTATTTGAGAGATGAAGAATTTGTGTGCAGGCCCCGGGAAATCGTTATAACTTGGAGAAGTGGTGCTATAGAACCCCGATGGGGGGATACTTGACTTGAATTCGTTCGGGGGTTTGCCCATCTGAGAATTATTTATTCGCCCAGCTCCAGAATTTTCTCGAAAAATCGGTGAAAAGTCCCGGGGGAGGCACGGGGATGTGCACCAGTCTTGGATGGTATATGACACGAAAATTCTGGTAATGGAATGTGCCTTTAAAGAAATTATGAGATTGAGATCTCATTCTCATTCTCTGAGAGAAATTATGGGAAAGCGTAGGTTACAAATCTTTAGATTGGAGACCACGAAGAAGGTAAGCGTAAAAAGGTGAGTGTAAAGTTCTATGATCCATTTCTTCTAACTGAATGGCTTAAAATTCCCACCCCCCCCCCTCTCTCAAGCATCGAATGTTTCATAACGCCCGATCAGATAGGGAAAAAGTCTAATTGAAATTAGATTGCACGTGAAAATGTCCTCGAATAAAACAGTTATCGCCAATCTCATCTAATTTGAGACAGGCTGTTTTAGTTCGTTGAAGGTATGACTTTGATTTCAACAACAGTAATGATATTAAGCTGCCCTATTATTCGTTTTATGACCATCTTTACAGCATATCAACAAGTGCCACCAGTTGTTGAAAATCAACACCAGGCCCTTTACACAATGCCTCATCAAGCTATGCAACAACAGCAACAACAACATCAGCAACCTCAACCACAACCGCAACAACCAGCACTTGTATATGTGCAGTACCAAGCTCAGCCTCCTCAAAGTAAGAATTTTTTGTTTCCTTCCTATCTTCGCTTTATATCCTCTCCGGAAGTGTATTCGGAACTAACATCATGACAATTTCTTCGTGCACAATCGATCGTCGAGAGAACTCTTGAGAAGATATCAAAAGAGAAAGGATAGATTTACAATTCTGGACAAAATAATTGAGCAAAGTCAACGTTTTCACGGAGTGCAAAGCATAACAAACGTCTCAAAAGTGCCTGAGGAATTGCCCGATCCAGTATTATATTCTTAAGGTTTGCGGCTCGCATAGGGATTTGCCCTAATGAAGGGAGCTTGCTTTCAGGCATGTAATAATAGGTTGTGGAACCATATTTGCTGTTCATGTTGCACCGTCAAAACACACAGCTCAATTGCTGCTATGAGAGATTGCATGACATTAGTTTTTAGACAGAGCACTATAATGATTTTTTCATAAGTACCCTCGTCATTGGACTTGCTCTAAGTCTCGCTCTTGATCAGCGAACAAACGGGGGGGGGGAGAGGAAAGAGGAAGGGAAAGGGGAGCGAGATTTGTAAACTACGTGTTCCGAAAACGAGAGCGGTCAAAATCTTGACCGCCGGCCAGGGGTGGAAAAAGTATCGGACCATGGGACCATTAGTCCCAGAAAATATTTTGGCTCCCAGAAAGAAACAGATCACACCTAAGAATGTGCAATGTAATATGCTAACATTCTAGAAAGAAAAATTAAAAAAAATGAAAGAGTGAGACAAAGTATATCAGTGAATGAAATAGCAATGATAAGTGAATCACATTATCTAATATGTGCTGCAACAGATACTGCATAGCCAATAGCACCCGGTTTTTCTTGCCTGAGAATTCTTAGGAATTTTTGAGAAGATCAGTTCCAATGTAACAAATTTTCTAAAACACTTTGATTAATGAGGAGGAATTGCACAAATTGTGGAATTGTGACACTTGTAATGATATGATACCTGCTCAATTATATTTTCATTATAGCTATGTTCAATAATCATAAACTTGCATACTGTGGATAAACTGATTCCTCGTGAGCCATATTGTGGACTTTATTCCATTGATGTTGAAAATTTCATCTCTCAAAATCATATCTTCATGCTTAAAATACTAAGAAGTCAGTTTTTTAATGAGCAGTTGCCTTTATGTCTTGTATGGCCACAGAAAATGTTTCAATTTCTGATTGCGGTCCCAGAAAGAGAAAAATATTTTCCACCCCTGGCCGCCGGCTTTCTTTCATGTTAGCGGAAGAGCCAATTACAGTCGAGCAGGTGAATGCCAACCCTCGTTTTCAGAACGCGTAGTTCACAAGTCTCGCTTTCCTTCCCCTTTCCCATCCTGTTTCCTCTTCTATCCCCCCCTTTGTTTATTGATCAAGAGCGAGATTTGGAGCAAATCCACCTCTTCATAAGCGATGCTATGAATCTTCATGACGAAAAAGTTGCTAAAAGGCTGAAGTCTCATGTGCATTTTCTTTCTTGCAGTGATCAGTGCAATGCCACCACAGGTAAGTGATTCACCTTTGTTCCTATGTTTGGCTTCTGTGGTTCATTGAAATTGGTTCCATATAGACGTCAAGTTATCAGATAGCATGACACCGATGATACAACTTGGCTCCACATTTATTGAATCTAATACCCCATTCACCTTGACACAGTTAAAGAACAAATCTGGAGTTGATAAAATCATTGTTAAGAGCAACCTTACCAACTGCTGAACACCAATGGTGAGGTCTTTCCAAGTTTTACGCCTCCAGCTTTCATAAATTGGATGATGAATCTTCGTAAGTTAGACCAAATATCGTCCCCATTTTGTATTTTGTACGAGTGTGTGAAGGCACAGTAAGGAGGCTAGCAATGCGAGTCGCATAATATCAACACATTTGGCAGCCTCGTTCAGGCCAACGTGAAGTGATTTCATATAGAATGACGTCATTTCGCACTTCTTAGCAGCTTGAAATATGTAGTTTCGCAGATTAAAAGAGAAAAAACTTGAAAAAAGCACTACACACCATTCACAACAGTGTAATCTCTTGAATAATCAACAATTATACCAACCCCAGACTTGTCCCCTCTATCAAGCTTGATCCAAACCAGGTTATGTTTCAATCAATGATATTCATTCTGTATGTTAGATTGTGTAAACAGACCTTATTGATCTACACGAGCGCCGCTCGCAGGCATAAGGTATCAAAAACATCAAGTGCTTAAACTCTTTTACCGTTTTCCAGAGTGCTTTGATTTTCCCAACAATTTGCTCGCGGGCAAAGAATATTTTCGATTAGGCCTGAAGCAAATTTGAACGCAACATTCCATTCTCGACGCAACAGTTTTATTTGACTCAAATTCTATTCACAGGCTCATGTTGCACATCATCGTCCCCTTGTCACTGCGATGTACCCTGAAGGGCAAAATTTGATTTTGTGTAAGTCACTATGTAGAAGATTTTATATCGTTACAATAGATCTATTCCTCCAGTCCTCTTTTGATTCCCCCCCCCCCTTTATCCACTCGAGAATTAGGTCTCGGGTACCCTTACGCGTATGAAGTTTAACTCACGCTTGGTTATCGCGTTTCCATCTTGTTTGTTCCCTGGTATAAATCCCCATATATTTGCTGAAGATTAAAGGCAGTCTGTCACGTATCTGATTGGCCGCTACAATCGGAGCTCAACACAACAGATTTCTTTGTGAATCTGTGTATTTGAAACAAAGGAGGGCTAATCTTCTTGACTTTCTACGGCCGTAGAAAGTCAGAGGATCATCAGCCATTCAAATTTCCAATTCTTTGTATTGTCATTATCACCCAATCAAATGCGTGACAGACTTCCTTTAACCAAGTTTGGTTCTAAATGTAAAAAAATTTTTCAACCGTTCGTGTCAACATAGGATGTTCCAAAATAATTGTGCCCTGTTTGTGTGACTACTGTGGAGGAGCTGTAGATTGAATTATCTCGATTTTTACACAGTTGCATAGGTCTGGCTTCAACTTAGAGTTTGAGACCTTGCAAGACTCAGTGTGACAAGTGTGGTTGGTGATTTATGGCAGAGAAAAGGCAAAGCAAGTTGTTGCTTCGAAAACAGCGCTTTTATTGTTCTCCAGCAATTGCAAAATCAAGTAAGTTTTCAAAGAAAGTACTCTGGCATCGCATTAGAATTTTCACGGCATTTTTTAAAAGATAGAAAGTGCTCTCTTATGAATAGAAAACACTGCTAACACTTTAAGATAATTAGCAAAAATTTTAATACGACGCCACGATCCTTTCTTTGAAAACTCACTTTATTTTGACATTGCTGGAGGACAAAAGAAGTGCTGTTTTTGAAGCAATCACTTATTTTGCCTTTTCTTTTCCATAAATCAGCAACCATGTGTCAAATTGACTCATACAAGGTCTCAAACTCCAAGTTGAAGCCTGACCTATACAACTGTATAAAAACAAAGATAGTTGAATATACAGCTCCTGCACAGTAGCAACGCAAACAGGGCACAATTTTTCAGGACACCTTGTATACTGTTTCAGTCGTTAAAATGAAGTTTACAATGATTGTCGTCGCTTGCCTCATCCTCCGCAGAAACTATCATCTTCATTGTCATACGTTTTATCCAAGAGAACCCAAGTACAAGAACCAATGTTTTGTTTACTAAATGTCATGAAAAGTATATTGGTTCGTGTAAGCCGGTGTCACCATATCAATTAATGTAAATTTATGCATAGTGTACTGTTAGAAGAGGGCCTAACTACTCGAAGGAAACTGGCATCAATGCGGTCTCTTGCACTTTTTTTGTTTTCTTCCAGTGCTGGCTACTGTCGCCCACTAGGGCATCTTCAAGGCAATTCTTTTTCACAACAACATGTTATCATTGTGAATTTATATATCATCTTTTTGATCCATAGCTGCGACTGAATAGCATTGTTTCTTTTGACAGTAAATCCTGGCCCGGGTCAAATAATGCAACAACAACAACCCCAACAGCAACAGCAACAAGTCCATCAGATTTCTTTCAGCCATTCTTCGACTCCGACCCCGCAGCCGCAAGTACATCATTACATGGTACAGCCTGGGTCTCAGCATTATCCTCAAATAACCTCGCCATTACAATCGACTCCGCAAGGAGCAATGCCTCATGGAATGCATCGCCCTCTTACTCCTTCGCAGCATGCAGTTCTTCCTGCCGCAACGCCTCCACTTCATCATCCGGGACAACAACCTTCATGTTATAACCCGATGACTATTGCTAACATGCAATCACAGCTTGCCTTTGTTGGTAAGCCATTATTCGATTTTTTTATCTGTAAAGTGCGATCGGATGACCAAATACAACCCCCCCCCCCTTTTGAAAAGCCGCTATTTCCGAGGGGCAAATCACTTCTCAAAATAGCGTACGTGATTTTTGTGATTTTAGAATCACATGATTTTTTCAGTGATTTCTTTGTGATTTTTGTGACTTTTAGTGATTTTTGCGTGTGATTTTTCAGTAATTTTCCAGTGATTTGTGATTTTTGGTGTGTTCTGCATATGATTTTATTGTGATTTTGTGACTTTGCAACGTGATTTTTTTTTGTGATTTCCAGGAAGGTGTACGGAAAAAAATCAGTGATTTGCCCCTCGGCTATTTCATGGATATCAAAACGATGATACTGTCAAATTTTCCACTGAATTATGGGCATGTTCAAACTCCAAAAGAGTAGAAAAGGCACAACGATAGGGTTCAGTATTGTTACGTCAAGAAACGTTATTAACAGAGATTTGATCGTAAGTTTTTGGCCACGACTTTAATAACCTATGTACACACTTCATTTTAGCTCCTGCTCAGCGTGGCCAAGGACATATGTCGACTTTTCAGTGAACAGAGCCACTATTAGATAAAGGTAGGTAAAAAATTATGTCTCGTTTCGCTTCTTACGTATTTTGATTTACCGAAAGAGTTCTCACGTTTGAAAATTTTTAAATGGAGAATATATGATGAATTGGAATGGAGGATAGTTTGGTTGATAGTTGCAAGGCTGTAGCATTTGTTGTGAGTTTCCTTCCATTTTTCTGAGCAATGTAAACACAAGTAAACTTCGACGTACCGGTTGTCCCAAAAAATTTCCCGATGGGGTCCGTTAGTCTGGTAAAAGTGAGTGTTATTTGATAAAGATTAAGAAATCTACCATTCAATGTCCAACTTATATCTGAGTATTTGCTTCACTTCTTTATCTGCACGCATTGACCTTCGATGATCATGTTCCTGAAAAGCGGACTAGTTGGAATGCTCAAGAAAAATATCAAAACGGTTTAGAATAAAATCGTTAAACTTGCACCTGAAAATCCATGCAACTTCTACTGTTCAATTTAATTCCAACAGTACGGAATGTGTTGAAAAGTGTTGAATCTGAGCTACTTATACGGTAAGGCCCTGCATTTAAGAAACCACAAAAAAGAAACTTCCAGGTTGCTGAGAAATGATTAATCCCCTACTATTGAGGCTCACACCCAAAATAGAGTTTATTGTATTTGACTGACACTAGATTCTTGTCTGATGAATCTTCCAGAAAATAAATTTGAAGCTTAAGAAACTTGAGCCAAAGAAATTGAGACGTATCATAGGTATAAGAAATATTTTAGGCTTAGGTGTGAGAAAGTGGTTTCTTAAATGTGGAGTCTTACTGTACTCTCAACCAAAGTAGGTGGATGTTAGTTTCGGGAATTTTAATTTGTACTTTAATTTCTCAAAATCAATTCAAGCTGGTGGCAAGACAAGCACAGTTGTAATATTTCAGATCGGTTTTATAGTTTTTTTGTCGTAAGATCTTTCAAACAGTGGGTAAAATCTGACTCTGCCAGTTGGTAAATTGATCTTGAGAAAAAATGTCAGTTGCTGACAATCTTTTTTATATTTCACGTTTCAGATCTCGTTGAAAAAAGCTTTTAACAGCCCAGAAATGAAGATAGTAAATATGAAGATACCCATATGAAAGCAAAGGTGACTGTTATGTGGATTTCATAGAATAAATTATCTTTTTGAATAAAATGGTAAATAAATTATGAATCATGTTCATTGTTTGATTTTGGCATCCTCTGTCGTTCTTTGACCTATTTATTTGAGGGGAGTGCAACTGAACTCTGTGTCAGGGCAGTGAGAACCAGAACGGGCTGTCGGAAAGTACAGTCTAGGCCCAGGGGGACTCCCTATTAGTAAGTGACGGGGGGGGTCTGACATTTTTTGGGTTTGTAAAACCTTGTTTAGTTTACCTTTGGTTCCGCTATTTGGTGCATAATCGGTATATTTTTGGAGTTGCTGATGAGAAAATTTGACAAGGCGAGTGCTAGGCTGAATTTTTCACCAAGATGTCGCAGGGCAGTTACCGAAATGGGGAATTTTATCTGAAATCTTAGTGTTGAATATTGCAATTTTGGAATCAGTTATTTAGCAATTGGTTTCTGCTTTTCAGAGCATTCCGCACTTCATATTTTCGGCCAAAAAGTAGGCAAAATATTTTTCATGCAATTGCCGGTATTACCACAACCAAATGCCAACGGCCCAACAAAATGATACAGTGAAAACCCACACGAAATACACTGCAGATTAGAGGCTTGTTTTTGCGTTCATGCTTTTGCCTGCCTAAACTCGCCTTTGTTTGTGTTTTCCCATTCAGATTGATATGTTCTTTGGATCCCATGCAGCAGGTCGCTTTTTACTTCTGAAATGGATTGTTCAGAATCCATCTGGCTTGTAATCTGCTTACTAACGAGCAAGCTTTTTCGCATGAACAAGCTTCTTTCCGCGTGCAAGTATTTTGCAATCTGAACACTATAAGGGATTAGTATGGCCTTTCAAAAGATTCTGCAATGTGAGCGCAGCCTTAAGTAACTTCTACGCATAAGCAACTGAAACAAATTTAAGAAAATCACAGGTAATTTCACGAGGGTTTATTGTATCCAGCAGTTACAAAAAATATTGTGTCACTGGCAGTCTAATTATTTTCAGAATTATTGTGCTGAGCTTTTGATTTAGAGAATACACAAAAGCTGTGTAAAAATTACACTTGCTGTGAATCTTAAATTAAATGGAAGAAAATGGTACAAACTCAGGAAAAGCATTAGTTTATGATGGTCTTGACATGGCAGTAGGCAGAAATCTGTAGATGTTATAGCCTATTTTGCACGGAGCTCATTCGCATGAAAACAGTTTCAAGAACGGGAAGGAAGTACGTCCTTTAGCACTGAAAGGGGGAATTTTCTGAAAAAGTAAGAGCCAAATCCTAAAGGAGAGAATTATTTAAAATGCATATAACAGATGTGGGGAGCGATCCAAGTGGCGCTCCCTCTAGATTCAAGCGTCATGCAGATTTTTGCTCACTTTCTGAAAGTCTCGTTTGGGATACGAGACCAGTCGCCTTGGTTTTTGTGGAAGAGCGAGAGCGTCAAACTGATTTCAAATTCGCTGAACAACTCTTGTTGCCGAAGACTCTTCATATTCTCTTGCCTGAAGTCCACATTGGTTGATGTTCAAAAGTTTGATACCTGAATAACTTGTTGTTGATAAAACACATCCAATTTCTCCACAAAGAAGTGTCAAAAAGAGGGACAAAGAAAGAAACATTGACTGTCTTCAATTTAGGCCCAAAACATGTTCTTGGGATGAATGAAGATTCAAATTGAAAGAAACCTCGTGCTGGAAAAGATTTTGTTATTGATTGTTCAAAGAAATGATGCTCAGGCATTATGCTTCTGTTAGAGAGGTTTGATTGAATTGGAGAAAGCTGTCATCATGGCTCCAACAAATTTGGTAAGTATCAAATAATGACAAACGCGCTAGATTCTAGAGATACCCTCCCTTCTCATGTTTCGTTCTTAGAATCGAATTCATTGTTTCGTTCTCAAATCTTATTGTTTCATTCTTTAGATCTCATTGTTTCATTCTTGAGGGGGGATTCTAGAATCGCTCCACAGAAATCTACCCATATCCTTTTCCATTTTGGCATGGTCTTTTGAAAAAGATTTCAAAAGACTCTGATTTCTGCAAAGAGTAATGCACATCAGAAGTTGATAATAAGAAATTCAACTTTCAGGTCACCAAAAATTAGGAAACATTGGTACAGTACTGGGAAAATACAACTTGAAAAACTATTTGTCTCAATAAAGGAATCCAGCACACATTCTTACCTTATTTTCATCTTTGCCTGTAGATCCGCTGGGGTAAAATGGGTAAGTTTAAGATACAATTGATAGGGTAAAAAGTTTGGGTAAATTTTGCCAAAATCTTTATTCAGAGTTTCCATCTAGCTGGAACTACTCAAATTACCCTCTTTGACATAGTGAATGTTCATTTAACTGAGGCAAGCCCAATGATTTCCAGGAACCAACATTACACACCCCCAGCCTACCCTTTTTACCCCGGTAGACGCAATGATATTATTATTTGAAAGGTACTTGACTAGAAGTAGACAGTGTCAAAACTTGGAAGACTGCAAAGAACTATATTTCCTTTTCTTTGCAGCCAACAACAATTCCTGTCACAGGAAAAGATTCCTTTCCAGTTGCTGCAATTGTTGGCATCGCCATTGGTGGATATCTGCTTCTTTTTAGCATTGCTCTTTTCATAAGACAATGCCTGCTGGTTAGTAAATTTCACTCATTATTCACATATAGTTGCTGTTGGATCATTATAACCAAGATTTTTTTGTACAGCCATTCCTAATAATTTGAAGAAGTTGAAAAGTACACTTGTTGGCTATGAAGCAAAAGTGCTAAATGGCTACAGCCAAAGGAAAATCTCCCATGTTTGATAAACAGCACTAGAAGTATTCACTAAAACTGTATTTACAATGTAAAGTAAACAATATTTACATAGACATATTTTTATACAAAGCTAGAAGTTTGAGGCAACACTGAAAGTTTCTTGACATTTTCAGAATTTGAGTACTCAGAGTTTCTTACAAAATTCTCACAAGTTTCATGACAATCTTCATGTTCACTACATGTGACCCTGTGAACATTCAAATCAAAGTCTTAAAGCTTTTCAAATGTTTAGACATTGCACAAGTGCCTGTTGAGTAATATGATACTGAAAATTGCAAATGAAAATAGTGTAAATCTATGGTAAGAGCTTCCTTTGTTTAAATGAATAGTTTCTTAAACAATTTTTTCCCAGTACTGGAGTTTCTAATTTTTTTAGCAATCTTAGAGTTGAGTTTCTTTGCTGCTTTTTATAAACAAGAAATATGGGTATTTAGAGTTTTTCTAGCATATATACCATATAGCTTTATCTTTTTATCCTTGTTTTGCCGTTCTCATTGACTCTTATAAGTGGTTTTGTAGGCAAAGGGCGTGAGTTTACTGCCTTCATGGATGTCAGAATGGTGCACATGCAGTTGCAGATGTGGTGTCAATGCAGGTTGCTTACAAGGTTGTGCAGAGTCTTGCAATTTCTCATGCCCCAACAAAAAAGCCATGTTGGATTCTGTTTGCCCATCAAAAGAATGGTGTGACCGGACTTTTTGTTGTTGTATGAGTTCTGAGCCTGGTGGAAAATGCTGTGACGATTGTCAAGGACCTGAATGTGGGGTAAGTCTTCCAGTACTATCAATAACAATTTTGTGGCACAATCACTTCTCAAAGTTGAAACATCTACTGTGGTTGCTGTTAGCATTACAGCTGATGTGAAGTTGCTATTTCATGCTACTGCTACAGAGTTAAATGTATTATTTTCCTTTAACATTACAAGAAGTAATAATCTATTTGGCTTAAAACATGCAAAATTTATGTTGCATATTACATCATACTCAGGGATGTAGGAAGCATCTCAAACTTGAAGGGTTACGACACGTTTGAGTGCACTTTTTTCTCAAGAAAAAAGGGGTATTTTCTAAAAATAAAAAGGGCACTTCTTTGTTTATTGAAAAATCTTGGGGGCACATGCTCCTAGTGCCCCCAGTTCCTACATTTATGAGTATACTGTAATATCTAATTACTTTTTGAACAATTGAAATGTTCAATAAAGGTGCAACAAAGCTTAAAATTTTTTTCTTGTGTGTTCCAGAACAGTCTTGTATTTGTTAATGAGACAACTTTGCATTCACATGCATCATTGCATCACTTCCCCCAACTGGTGCCTCCGGCATATGTTTTGTTTTGCTTTCTTAACAATGCTTGCACAAAAGTTTTTGAACTGTTTTGACAAGATTCTATCATGGTTTTTTGGTGCTGAAAGTGAAGGATTCTTGTTGTAAGTCTATTTGATGCCCTCCCCGCTCTTTCAACATTCCAAGGTAATGATGGTTCTTTCTTTGTAGTGTGGAAATTTCTGTGACTGCCAGTGCCAATGTTCTGCACCAGAAACCATTGACTGCATTTGCTTCAAAATCAAGTTATGAACTGCTGAGGCAAAGAGGGACTTTTTAAATCTTGACTCACAAATTTGGATGGTTTTATGCTTGACAATATCATTGAATCAGTGGGATATTTTAAAAGGGTTGGCCATTGGTAAGTTTGTTTTGTTTAGTGTCAGCAAAAAGGATCATGTTACTAAACTAATTTCAAGAACCCCCATGTTTTGAAGCATAAGAATCAAATTGAGAAACATTCTATGATTGGTTGATGCATGTTTTGTTTGATTTGATTAGTTAAAAGAAACTTCAGGTACATTGGTAGAAGTACTCATTAGGAATCTTTTATATCATAATTGTTAAAAAAACAACTTTTTCTTGGTTCTAAACAGTCTCAGTTAGGACATTTATCAAATGGAAAAATCACAGGCTATAACATCTACAGATTTCTGCCTACTGCCATGTCAAGACCATCATAAACTAATGCTTTTCCTGAGTTTGTACCATTTTCTTCCATTTAATTTAAGATTCACAGCAAGTGTAATTTTTACACAGCTTTTGTGTATTCTCTAAATCAAAAGCTCAGCACAATAATTCTGAAAATAATCAGACTGCCAGTGAACACTTATGATGAACAAGCTGATGTTCCTTGCACCAAATCAAAGATCCATCAACCAATCGTACAGTGTTCTTCAAAGACTGGATTCCTATGCTATGTTTTGCCACTGCTTTTCTTGGCAATCTGACACTGCTTGTTTCAGTTAGGGACTCATGACATCACAACAGGTCAATCTCCAAGAAGGTAGCTTTGGTACCACCTAAACACCTGTGTTTTGTTTTGCTCCATTTACTTTGTAATTCTGATAGCAACCATTTATTCCTTTAAATGTCTATAATGAATAGACCAAATTTTTTAATACATTTTAGAAAAATTAAGTTTAGGATTTGAGTAGTGGTAACATTGGTACCTCATCAAAGTAGGTGCTATGAAACTTGTAAATTATGGCAAACAGAGTAGCTCAGGTAATAAGTCCATTCTTATGAACATTTTAGGAATGGCCTTCTGCAATCATAGCATCCTTGAAAGTCAAATGAAAATGGTAGCAAAATGCGAAAACTGAAACAAAAGTGCCAGAAAAACCCATGATGTTGCTTTAGTTTTCTAACAACTCTGTGCTGCTTTGTAACATAACTTTTCTAATTACCAATTCCAATGCATTTAAAGATGATATTAATATATTCTTACACAAAAAACCACATCACAATGGTTGTAATGTACTGTACATAGATTGATGTGTATATATCTCCAAATTCAAGGGCTATATTAAAGCCTGTAAACAGGCTGAATCTGAAGATATGAAGGAGGAAAGGGTGGCAAGGACCTGTAAGAATTGGTTCCATTCTTCAATTCTATCTACCTGGTTTGCGGTGCACAGCTTTCTTTGTCATTTTTCCTTCACATTGATAATCTGAAGCTCTACAATCCTCCATTTGAATAGTAACACGTAAAATTGACCAATAAAATTACTTTGATAACATTTGGTATTGAACATTAGGAAAGATAACGATATCCTTTTGTACCTCAGATCAGATATATGGAATTTGAAAGCTTAGCCTATTCTTACAGGCTGCGTTTTTCATTTTCTTGTCGCCATGAAGCCTTTCCACAAGCTAGGGCTATAAATATATTAAGAGACATTAGATAATGCATTTATATAAAACATGTAAATTGTTCCGGCAAAATATCTGTAACTAGCTTTTCTACCATCTCATGTTCCATTGTAAATATGTCCATAATTGTTTAACATCAAATTCGAACATAGTCAAGAGATTTATTTTGACTTTGATTCTTTGAGCACATCCTCGAGTTTGAAATTACAATGATATTTACCCGGATCATCAGGTCATAGCCTTTGTTTTTCTGAAAAATGGACCAATAGAGAAAATACCAATTTTTTGCCGATTTTCAAGATAAGTATTTTTGGCCAAAAAGTAAGGCTATAGCCTTTGATTTTTCTGTAAAATAGGCCCATTTTACAGACACCTATTTTGGCCAAAAAGTAAGGCTATAGGCTTTGCTTTTTCAGTAAAATAGGCCGATTTTCAAGATACCTATTTTTGGGCAAAAAGTAAGGCTATAGCCTTTGATTTTTCGGTAAAATAGGCCGATTTTACAGACACCTATTTTGGCCAAAAAGTAAGGCTATAGCCTTTTATTTTTCGGTAAAATAGGCCGATTTTACAGAAACCTATTTTTGCCCCAAAAAGTAAGGCTATAGCCTTTGATTTTTCAGTAAAATAGGCCGATTTTCAAGATACGTATTTTTGGTCAAAAAGTAAGGCTATAGGCTTTGCTTTTTCGGTAAAATAGGCCGATTTTCAAGATACCTATTTTTGGCCAAAAAGTAAGGCTATAGCCTTTGATTTTTCGGTAAAATAGGCCGATTTTCAAGATACGTATTTTTGGCCAAAAAGTAAGGCTATAGCCTTTGATTTTTCGGTAAAATAGGCCGATTTTCAAGATACCTATTTTTGGCCAAAAAGTAAGGCTATAGCCTTTGATTTTTCGGTAAAATAGGCCGATTTTACAGAAACCTATTTTTGCCCCAAAAAGTAAGGCTATAGCCTTTGATTTTTCGGTAAAATAGGCCGATTTTCAAGATACCTATTTTTTGGTCAAAAAGTAAGGCTATAGGCTTTGCTTTTCCGGTAAAATAGGCCGATTTTCAAGATACCTATTTTTGGCCAAAAAGTAAGGCTATAGCCTTTGATTTTTCGGTAAAATAGACCGATTTTCAAGATACCTATTTTTGGCCAAAAAGTAAGGCTATAGCCTTTGATTTTTCGGTAAAATAGGCCGATTTTATACACAGCTATTTTTGGCCAAAAAGTAAGGATATAGCCTTTGATTTTTCGGTAAAATAGGCCGATTTTCAAGATAAGTATTTTTGGCCAAAAAGTAAGGCTATAGGCTTTGCTTTTTCGGTAAAATGGGCCGATTTTCAAGATACCTATTTTTGGGCAAAAAGTAAGGCTATAGCCTTTGATTTTTCGGTAAAATAGGCCGATTTTACAGATACCTATTTTTGGGCAAAAAGTAAGGCTATAGCCTTTGATTTTTCGGTAAAATAGGCCGATTTTACAGAAACCTATTTTTGGCCCAAAAAGCAAGGCTATAGCCTTTGCTTTTTCGGTAAAATAGGCCGATTTTCAAGATACGCATTTTTGGCCAAAAAGTAAGGCTATAGCCTTTGATTTTTCGGTAAAATAGGCCGATTTTCAAGATACGTATTTTTGGGCAAAAAGTAAGGCTATAGCCTTTGATTTTTCGGTAAAATAGGCCGATTTTACAGACACCTATTTTGGCCAAAAAGTAAGGCTATAGCCTTTGATTTTTCGGTAAAATAGGCCGATTTTACAGAAACCTATTTTTGCCCCAAAAAGAAAGGCTATAGCCTTTGGTTTTTCGGTAAAAAAGGCCGATTTTCAAGATACCTATTTTTTGGCCCAAAAGTAAGGCTATAGGCTTTGCTTTTTCGGTAAAATAGGCCGATTTTCAAGATACCTATTTTTGGCCAAAAAGTAAGGCTATAGCCTTTGATTTTTCGGTAAAATAGGCCGATTTTCAAGATACCTATTTTTGGCCAAAAAGTAAGGCTATAGCCTTTGATTTTTCGGTAAAATAGGCCGATTTTACAGAAACCTATTTTTGGCCCAAAAAGCAAGGCTATAGCCTTTGCTTTTTCGGTAAAATAGGCCGATTTTCAACATACGCATTTTTGGCCAAAAAGTAAGGCTATAGCCTTTGCTTTTTCAGTAAAATAGGCCGATTTTCAAGATACCTATTTTTGGGCAAAAAGTAAGGCTATAGCCTTTGATTTTTCGGTAAAATAGGCCGATTTTACAGAAACCTATTTTTGCCCCAAAAAGTAACGCTATAGCCTTTGGTTTTTCGGTAAAAAAGGCCGATTTTCAAGATACCTATTTTTTGGCCCAAAAGTAAGGCTATAGGCTTTGCTTTTTCGGTAAAATAGGCCGATTTTCAAGATACCTATTTTTGGCCAAAAAGTAAGGCTATAGCCTTTGATTTTTCGGTAAAATAGGCCGATTTTCAAGATACCTATTTTTGGCCAAAAAGTAAGGCTATAGCCTTTGATTTTTCGGTAAAATAGGCCGATTTTCAAGATACCTATTTTTGGCCAAAAAGTAAGGCTATAGCCTTTGATTTTTCGGTAAAATAGGCCGATTTTACAGATACCTATTTTCGGCAAAAAGTAAGGCTATAGCCTTTGATTTTTCGGTAAAATGGGCCGATTTTACAGAAACCCTTTTTTGGCCCAAAAAGCAAGGCTATAGCCTTTGCTTTTTCAGTAAAATAGGCCGATTTTCAAGATACGCATTTTTGGCCAAAAAGTAAGGCTATAGCCTTTGATTTTTCGGTAAAATAGGCCGATTTTCAAGATACCTATTTTTGGCCAAAACGTAAGGCTATAGGCTTTGCTTTTTCGGTAAAATAGGCCACTTTTCAAGATACCTATTTTTGGCCAAAACGTAAGGCTATAGTCTTTGCTTTTTCGGTAAAATAGGCCGATTTTCAAGATACGTATTTTTGGCCAAAACGTAAGGCTATAGCCTTTGGTTTTTCGGTAAAATAGGCCGATTTTCAAGATACCTATCTTTTGGCCAAAAAGTAAGGCTATAGCCTTTGATTTTTCGGTAAAATAGGCCGATTTTACAGACACCTATTTTTGGCCAAAAGTAAGCCTAAAGGCTTTGCTTTTTCGGTAAAATAGGCCGATTTTCAAGATACCTATTTTTGGCCAAAAAGTAAGGCCATAGCCTTTGATTTTTCGGTAAAATAGGCCTTTTTCAAGATACGTATTTTTGGCCAAAAGTAAGGCTATACCCTTTGATTTTTCGATAAAATAGGCCGATTGTCAAGATACCTATTTTTGGCCAAAAAATAAGGCTATAGCCTTTGCTTTTTTGGTAAAATAGGCCGATTTTAAAGATACGTATTTTTGGCCAAAAAGTAAGGCTATAGACTTTGCTTTTCGGTAAAATAGGCCGATTTTCAAGAAATCTATTTTTTGCCAAAAAGTAAGGCTATGCTTCTAGGCTTAAGAAAGCCTCTTGGCTTGAGAAAAGAGTGTCGTTCTCAATCATATTAGATAGAAATTCATGCGCTACTTTTAATAACAATATAACAAAATTCAAGCATAGGCAACATCCCACATCAAGCATATATTGCAAGGCAAGATCCCACTAAAAATTTTACGTAAAATCTAATCCTTTGAGTTATGTAACTACTTTTGGAATCCAGGTACAGTATAATTCAAATTAAACAACCTTGCAGCCGAAATTTCATGGTTATCGATTGATTTACATCAAAAAGTCTCGTTCATAATGTTTGGGTGCTCAGATCTCTGAAAGAGATTCTTCACGCCAACTTCAGTTATTTTCCTAGTATATTGACAATTGAGATAGAGATTGCATTGGTAAATATTCTACAATAATCGTTTAGGTTCTAAGGAAATCAACCGATTAGTCCTTTCATTAATAGCATGTGATCTAAGAGCAACTTGGGAATGAGGCTGCCACCCAAGGGAGGCTCTATGTGCATCTTTCCCACTGTGGTCGTGCCATCGGAGAAAATCGATTTTCAAGATTTTAGTATGAAATATGACATCAAGCTATGTGATTTTGGCACAAGAACGAATATACCAGACTTTTTAAAAAATTGGTACAACTCCGGGTGAATATTTTCGAAAAATTGGTATAAAGAAGAGGTATGTTTTTGAAGATTAGGTGGCATGCTTCTACCCAAAACTTGGCAAAGTGCCCCTTCCTACGGGGTCGCCATCCAATCAAATCGATCAAATTCTTTGAAAGATGCAATGATTCATGCTCAAAAGTCCCTGACGTTATCTTCTGTGAGTAAGAAAAAAGTTCCCATTTCTGAAAATTCACAGCATCAGGATTGAAATTGGAATGACTCAATGTTGTCTGACAGCCAAGAGATTGAAGTTCGTTTATGATTTTGCACACCTTCTTACGAGCATTGGAAAGACAAATAAATTCACTGCATATGGACTGAAAACTGCATAAAATACTTAATCATAAAAATAACGAATAGCTCAGAAGAATGGCTATGATCCCATGATAGTCTTTCTTTAGCGTAGACGCCTTACTTTTTGGCCAAAACAAAGGTATCTTGAAAATCAGTCTATTTTACCGAAAAAGCAAAGCCTATAGCCTTACTTTTTAGCCAAAACAAAGGTATCCTGAAAATCGGTCTATTTTACCGAAAAAGGAAAGCTTGCAGCTTTACTTTTTGGCCCAAAATAGGTATTTTGAAGATCGGCCTATTTTGCCGAAAAAGCAAAGACTAATAGTGAAGTATTCTTGGTGCGATGAATTTTCGAAAGTGGGAATATTTTCTGGCTCACCCGGTACATACAGATTTGCGACCTTCTTCAAGAGGAAGACGTTACTTGGATGTTGTGTTCATGTAATAAGGTAAACTTCAGTGACCTGCTTGTTGGTCCTTGCCTGCTCCTTGACAGAAGTACTGACCACAACCTTCTTTCCTCCCTTTCAGTGCGTTGTTTGCTGCCATTTAAGACCTCCAGCTGGAAAAGAGAATGCAATACTTGATGCAAAATAAAAGATCTTGATTATTCTTCCAAACCTTAAAAGTCGAATCATAGATTATAGTCTGCTTCCCCAGGGGGGGGGTACTTCATAACTTCCAATACGGGAAGGTTCATGCCAATATTTGGGGTCTGAAATTTCACGTACATCAATATTTGGGGTCTGTGAATTGCAACATGGACAAGAATTCAATATTTAGGGTCCACAAATCTGAAAAAAGGAAGAATCGTGGAATTTGGTGCAGGTCTCTAAAATATTGGACGCAATATTTGGGGTCCCCAAAAAAATTTGGTTCAATATTTGGGAGTCAGCAAGGAAATAGTGGTATTGAAAGTTCGGGAGTACCCCCCCCCCCGGTCTGTTTCAAACCATAAACTTGAAATACACGAAATACTTATGAAAATACGCAATAACGCGGAAATACTTATGCAAAACAATTCACTCGTAGGTATTCTTTTTGTCTTTTTTTTCTATTTATTGATTTGTAACTTGTTTTATATTGATTTAGAACTGATGAGATATCGTGTAAAAAAATGAATTAAAAACATTGAGGGCATGTGCATGATGTAGCCCGAGGGGGGGGGGTCACGTGACTTTCCAAGATACGGGGTTTTGCCATTGAAATCGTAAAAGTACCACCCACAAATCCGGAGAAATTTCTCAAAAGTATTCCCATAAATAGACCTAATCGACTAAGGTTTGTTTTACCCATTTCAAGTCATATGACCATGGCCACGGGAAGTTGTGGTATTATGCTACTTTTTGCGTTCATGGCACAACTTTGCATGGCATGAAATTTGTCGGAGCAATCAAAAGATGTTTTATCAAGAGATTGATCACATGACTTGAAATGGGTATAAACAAACCTTAGCCGATTTCGTCTATCCGGAAAATGTTCCGAGAATCATACCTATAAATCCTGAAATGTTAAAATAGCTCACCAATAAATGAAGTTTTACATAAAACTATGCCTATAAGTCCAGAAAATGCAAAAGATTGTTGAAAACCATACCCATAAATCCGGACTCTATCATGGAAAAGGTACCCTAAAAAATAGCACAACCCTGTATCAAGGACAAGAGTTACCCCCCCCCCTCGTGTGTGGTAGCTAATTTAAGACAGACAATATTTCAAAATTTCACGTATTTCAAGATTGTTTCTTGAAACAAAGAAGCTTGTAAAACTCTTGATTGTAAGCTTTTTTCTTTTAGAATTTTAGAATTTCTAATGCTTGTCTTAGGTGGGCTTAAAGTACACCTAAGTTTGTGGGGCTGCATAAAAAGTCCAACGTGTCGCATATGAAAGTTATAGCAGACTTCAAGTTCGTCATTTTTTGGCATTTTCTTTAAAATGACAAGTAAAGATCAACTCAAAGACAAATAAGACCTGAAATATTAGGTTCTGTCCTTCGGCTCCGTCCTTCGGTAGAAGCCTCGTCTCAAGGGCCTCTTGTCATAATGGGTCCGTCCCAATATGACAAAGGTTCCCAAGGGAGACTTTACTTTGGAATGCTAGTGGAACTAGAGGTCAGAGATATCGGGCTCCGAGTCTCCACGGCATATTCTAATGGGCTCCAGGCTGTTATGGAGTAAAATGAAAATTCTACGTACCCAAAAGCTTATAGCCTGCATGCTGACTTAAACTTTCCACTGCGAAGGTGAGCCAATGGGAAACTTGTAAAGATCCTCAATGGCTCTCCTGCGCAGAAGAAAGCAACTTCTGAACCGAGGCTAGCAAACTTACATTTTCAAAACTTTGTCTTTGCCGCCACTAGCAACTCGTTGTCCATCTGGGCTCCAGTCCACTGCGTACACCTAGAATCAATGAAATGATTAAAATATTTCAGCAAAGAAAATAAAATTTGAAGTGTTAGTGCAATGTTTTGCACACATAGAGCTGAGGACTTTTCTTGAAAACAAAAGAATTTTCTGCCAAAGTTATACAAGATCATTACAAAATGATATTTCTCTGGCAAACAACGTCGTACAGGTTTTTTTATAAGGAACTGGTTTATAAGAAACTAGTATTCACTAAGATGGCCAAAATTTCAAGAAACTCTAGTACTATGTCTGAGAAGTACTAAGAAACTTTTCAAAGTTAAAAGCATGGATATTATAGCAAATAGATCGTTGAACCTTTATTCTTGAGCAATATTATCTAAACATTTGTGTTTTCGACGTAACAGAACACTGTTTATTCCTTTATGATGTTTTAAATGTCAAGAATCATATCTGCCGTAGTTTTAGCGACTACATTGATAATTCCGCATTCAGAAAATAAGAAACCAATTAAGAAACTTTTAGTACTAAATTGGACTAAATTTCATGTGAAATTAAGAAACTTTTACTACTATGGCCTGATCCTAGTTTCTTATAAAAAAACGTGTATTTCCATAGCAAGCATCTTGGGCTCTGATCAATTTGCCCAATTTGATATTTATTGAAGTTGAACACAGCTACCTGTCTGATTTGCTCACAAAAAACTACTGACCGAAATATTGATATTAACTTGGGAAATGCAGCAAACGATCTTTACATCCCCAGAATGACAACTAGCAAAGGACAAAAAGCGATACCTCTTCGTGGCGCTAAAACTTGGAATCAACTTTCGTCGGATATAAAAGAAGCAAATATGCTTCGTTATATGCAAACCAAAACACCACTTGCAGCCTACTGTTTGAATGAAAGTTTTCGTTCCATTCATCAGTTTTGATTTTACTCCTTTTAATTTTCTATCATATGTACTTTAGTTCAACTTTTTAGGTATTAGCACTTGTAATTAGATTATTTTAGGTTTTAGCTCTTATACTAAAGTCATTTTAGCAATGTCTTATTAATTTTTTAACTTTTTAACACGGCCCCCTTTAAAGCAGTCTTAGATTGATGGGGCCGCTGTGTACACGTTTTTTTTATAAGAAACTGGTTTATAAGAAACTAGTACTAAGATGGTCAAAATTTTAAGAAACTCTAGTACTACGTCTGAGAAGTACTAAGAAACTTTTCAAAGTTAAAAGCATGGATATTATAGCAATTAGATCGTTGAAACTTTATTCTAGAGCAACGTTATCTAAAAATTTGTGTTTTCAACATAAAAGAACACTGTTTATTCCTTTATGATGTTTTAAATGTCAAGAAACATATCTGCCGCAGTGTTAGCAACCACATTGCTAATTCTGCATTCAAAAAATAAGAAACCAATTAAATACTAAAATGGACAAAATTTCATGCGAAATTAAGAAACTTTTAGTACTATGGCTTGATCCTAGTTTCTTATAAAAAAACGTGTATCAATACTTTAAAATGAAATGAAAATTTACAAAATTTTTAATGAAATGAAAGGTCGTCGATTGCTATGGCTGATTTCCTTTCCACTCAGTAGGATTTTCCGAGAGGACTGAATTTTAGACAATAAAATCTTAGTCACGCGTAAAGTTTTATTCAAATTCACGGCAAAATTTTCACACATTAACAAAGGATTTTCTGTCCAATCGGAAAATTCTACTGAGTGGAAAGCAGCCTCTACGATCATATGGAAACCAGGCTTTACTTCATTCACAAGGCAAGGTGCTCACATGCAGCAACTCTCAAGAGAATAAACATTAAAATTCTATTCAAACACCAGACCATTGACGTCACAATCGGCGAGTCTAAAGTCTTTTGACAACAATAGGGTAACACCTGACTTGTACATCGGTAACACATCAAAACAATACAAGCCTTGGAAGTGGCAAGACTTGCTTTCCATGCGGCATTATTGCAAGGAATAGATCAGAAATTGACAGAACAATAGGGAGCAACAAAGAATATTCGATTTTCGATTTTAGATTTAATCATACTTAGCTACTTCCTTGAGAGAAACATGCAAGACACTTGCGGTCGACAAGAGGTCACGCTTTGAAAAAATCCCTTTTTGTTATGCAAGATAACTAACTAGGGGATTTTATTCCATCTGTCTGGTCTCAAGTATATCTCTCCATATCTCAGGGAGCACAAAGTCATTTTACAAGAAGTGAAGTCGGAGAAAGGGCCTGCACATTTTCAAAACTCTAAAGTTTACGCAGATTTCTGGATTTTGTTGAAGAAGAGTCCCAAGCTGAGAGAAAAGAACAACCGTCCTACGTTATTTTGAGATATGGTACGTAATTATGTTTTTAAATACCTTAATAGCTGTGGGGTTTTGTGATCTCAAATAATATCAATTTTTTACTGCCAACCAACTGTTGATATAATATCAAAAATATAAAGATAAAATGATATTATATGACAAATAATTACGATGCAAAATAAATAAAATATCGTTGCAGACTAGAATTGCCATTTGCATTTCAGAATCGAAGATGATGCCATGCAAAAGATTTGAGTTTGTTTCCAAAAATATTGCGTCACGCGAATGTTGCAAAAAATGTATGGAAATCCCTAAATAATATCAAATTGCGCAATGCGATCTCCTAAGAGATCAGCACTTTCAATTTTGTTTCAATTTTTGTAACAACAGCTCAGCGAATGCAAAGCCTACAGATGATCTAAAAATTGCTTTTAGATTAACTCTGAACTCAAAGGAAAAGCTTCTTGATGAAATTTTTTATCTCGGTAACTTTTGCATCGAGTTCATTCACGGTTTTTTGGTTTTGAAGGGCTAAATCTCCCCAACACTTAGCAAAATCGTTTTCTTTTTCTGTTACAGATAAACTCTACATCTCTCGGTTCATTCATTCACTCTTTCTATTTTGCCCTATCCAAACTTTCCTTTGATCTCCAAAAATATCAAAATTATTTCTCCATTTCTCCATTCTCTTGCAGAAGGACTATTCAGCTGTCATCTACAAAACTCACTACCCAAACCAGCTTTTTGTTGGCTGTTTTCCTGATGCACCAAAATCAACAGAACTGAAACAGTTCTTCTGTAAACATGGACACGTTATCGATGCAAAATTCAACAAAAGTGGAGAATCTGTTCCGTTTGGATTTGTATGCATCATTGAGGACGATGAACCTGAAAAAGTTTTAGAAAGTCTGTCGAAGGACTTTGAAGGAATGAAGATAAATATGGAGCCAGCTGTAGAAAGAATTAGAAAAGATTCGATTCATGAAGATTGAAGATTTGAAATATGAGTTGGCTAAGGAGAGCGGCTATCAGTGATGTTTGTTGATACACGATATTTTTAAGACCAAGAAGAGAGTTGAAAGCAGATGAAGAGATTCCAGATTGAAAGCTAATCAACCGTGGACCTAAACTAACGCTCCTTCCCAAGGCAACAAAATTTAGCACCAACACAAGCTCAAACCGACCAACGATTCCTTTTACATCCACAAAGTGCTTTGTAGAAAATAAACCCCAAAGCTGATCATGAACAAAAAATAACTTCAGGTAAAACCATCTTGTTGTCTATAACAACTCCATATACATCGTACAGTTGCCCAGATAATGCCAAAACTATAACGTGAAAAGACTTGTGAAATAAGACAACAAAAATGTCACAAGTGAAATAACCCAATAAAACTGAAGCCCACTGGTTGGGTCCTTGAGTAAAGACCATGGGGAGACCATCTCACACCCCACATCAAAGAAAAGAAATTCAGGCAACATGAAAAATATATCAGAAATTACTGAAGATAAGGTAGAAAATGTTTTTCCATATTGACGCAAATCGGTCAATTTTCCTTATCAGCACAAAGTCAGTAAACTTGAAAATAATCTAAGCAGCCAGGTCATTGCCATACTTTCTGTCTCCACCCGATATGAATCACATCTTAGGTTTGTTTATTCCATTTCGGACGGACCAGTAGCTTGTCGACATCCACATTGTTAGCAAAGCTCCAAATACTCGGTTGCAACTTCTTTACATTAATAATACTGGCCTAGCCCAGAGATTAAGAGAAACTTATTAAGATCATAGGTTGAGCTGTGACGCAAATAATAACCTTAACCACACTAAAAATATATTTCTAAACCTTACAAGCTGAGATGAGCCTGTAGGAAAGCAGGATAAGAGCAGTTACGACTGCCTAGTATGTCAAACTTTTATAAATCCTGGTTTGAGACGAAATAATTCTATTGCGTTGTAAAAATTCGTACACGTATCTTTTTACAAGAAACTAGGAATCTGACACTGTCCTGAAAGTTTCTTAAACTTTCTCAGAATGAAAACTCAAAGTTTCTTAAAGAGCAATGGTCATCCAGAATTCTTTCTGTACATTCCGCAATTCTAGAGGGTCTGAAAATAATTTTCTTCAGAGAAAAACGAGATCCAAATTACTGAAAAAAGTTGTCTACTTATTTCTTAGTTCAGCTATTGAAGTGTGGACCCACATTCCCGCTTACGTCAAATTTGATCTTAAGACAGACTGTAATTTCAGGATAATTCAATGAAAAAAGTTTGGCGTGTGGTAAAATAGAAGTTAAACGATGATATCATAAATAAATAATTTAAGTACCAAAAATGTAGCGTAGATGTTCAACTACATGACGTTTTGAGCGTATACTCGTTGTCAAGTGACTCGAAATGAATCAAGCCGAGCAAAGAGAAGACAAGACGCGGCAGATAGGAAAGAATGAGAGATGCGACTTGACGTACACTCGCAGAAAAAGGTGACTTACGAAGAACCCATTAGTTCTTCGGCCGGGTACAAATATGGAACGCCCAAAGGTCCACCAAAGAGCCCCTACCAATGGATCTTCAGAGAACCCCTAAAGGCACTTCAGAGAACCCCTAAGAGGTTCTTCAGAGAGCCCATTAAGGCACTGAGAGATGCCTGCAAAGGACCCTGTAATTTCAGGATGCCTGCAAAGGACCCTGGGTGACAATAGCTCTTTAGGGGGGTTTCATGAGAGTTCCCTCAGATTTATGATGTTCTAATCCCCTGTCTGAATGAAACTTTCATGACGATGTTTCATGGTGCATCGGTCACGGTCACACGCTATTCAACTTCTGCAAATGACAAGAAACTTGTGAAAAAGTTCCATACATAATTTTGTCCTACCTGAAGCTTTTTTATATTTTTAAGGGGACTGAGTTTCTCATAAAAAGAACGTGTTTGCGATCATATATGTTGAACTGTTGTTTTTGCCACCATCACGGATTTCCACCATTTTTAGCTTCGCCGCGTCAAAAACTAAAACAGACTCCTGCTGGTTTAGATCAGCATGCTCGACTCTACCTGAAGGCACTTTTAAATCTAATCTCCTTCAAAATGTACACAGAGGTTCCAAAATTGATCCCACATCGCACTATGACGGAACAACATTCTTGCTGTTATGCGATAGACCTTTTAGCTATTCAGCAAATGAGGCTGGATCGAGCGTTATTTTATAGATTTTTATACGTGAGGCTCGATCGAGTGGCGTTAGAGCTTCTATCACTATTGTGCATATTCGAAAATTCTACAGAATTTGGCAAAGTATCGTTCGATTGAGATTCTTTTATAGAATAGCTAAAAGGTCTATTCAGGAAATGACATTCTACTGACCATTTACATATTCTGGAAATCCTAGATAACGATAGCTCCGTGAAATTCATTTAATTCTCAAGTAAATTCAATTACCAAGCCCTGTTATAAGGGTGTGTGACATTTTGTGGTAGGGAGTATTTCATATCGCGAAGACTTTTTATGGGAATGTAATGGAAGTATAGGAATGGCGGCGATGTGCATTGTATCTTAGTTTACAAATGGAATTTGATTTATCAGTTAGCTTGTGAATATTTTAGGTATGATTTTACTTTAATCTAAAGAAAGTTTACCTATTTAGAAATATCAATGTAAATTTGTAAATATATTCTCACCTCGAAATCTTAGGGTTCTAACAACAAACACAATTGAAATGAAGTTCTTTTTCTTATCATCTTTTCTGGAACAGAATCTTTCGATACAGTTTTGCAAGTTATAATTCTGGCTCAGTTGGAATACTCTCCGGAAAGTGCACACAATTTTGTGAGAATACAGGATCTACATTTGCACGAGCTTTCATAAAGCCACCAGAGACGGCGCCAGGGAAGAGATGCTAGGGGGACACAGAGTGCCGACAGTGAGCCAGGCAAGAATTTTTTACGAACCATACCTTTCAGATTGGCTTCAAACGGAACTTCACTCTCGAAAAACATAACAAACAACTTATAGTAATCTCGAGAGTGCACAGAAAATCTCAAAATTTAAGTGTCATTGGGAGCTCAATGAAATTGTGAAGGGGCTCCTGCCCCCTCCCAAGCATCCCCGCTGGCGCCATCCCTGAAGCCAACGAGGCTTTATCAAAGTTTTAAGCAGTTCTGAAATCATGTGAAGAATTTTGAAAATAACTCTAACTTACTTCATCTGCATGGCCAGGCAAATCAAACAGAAGTTTTCTGGTTTTGACATCCCAGACCTAGAGTAAAAAACCGTGGTAAGACAATTAGCTTGCAAAAAAGGATAATACCCTCACTGGTAATTTATCAAATCCCGTTGACACTACACCTAAACCAGTACCTAAAGCCTGGTTTCCATATGATTGTAACAGTCGGCGACGCGTCACCGAGGCAGGTTCGGGGACACATCGACGAAGATTTCGTTAAATGGAAACATGTCCGGAACGATGTGTCCAACGTTGCCGATCAGACGAGGGCAGTACGGGGGCGCATCGAAAGAATTGAGATGAGTTTAAAGCCTGGTTTCCATATGATCGTAATAGTCATATTCTCGAACACAGAAAGAAGGGCTTCCGATATTTTGGAATCAAAATATGGAATGACATTCCAATTAAAATCAGAGAACTGTCATTGCTAGCCCTATTCAAGAACAAGCTGAAAGAGCCTTTACTGAACAACGACAATTCGAGATAGCCCCCTCCCCCCCTCAAGAAAGACTCCCTGGAAGATCAGTGCCTTGCAGATTAGACATTCTTCTTTGTCTGTAAATATGATTGTATTTAATCATTACTTAGATTATTTAGTTTATGTATCACTGATGGGACATTGTTATAGATGAATGAATTAAAAAAATCGATTCCATATGTCGCCGACTGATCGGGGACAGGTCACCGATGTGTCGCAGTAGGTCGCTGACAGTAACTATCATATGGAAACCAGGCTTGACTTCGACAAAGCATAAATGTATAGAAGACAGCATAAATGCACAACTTTTGTTCCTTCTGCAAGTTGTTTTCAATTTGTTTTGAGTGGGCTTGTCAGGATTTCTAGCTACTGAAAGCTAATTTAGGCCCACTGTGCATGCCACATCCAGGCATGGGACCCCTAGTTTAATGTCCCTTACGAAGGACGACGAGGTGAGTTGTGAGGTCAGGCCTCCAGGGTCACCCATCTGGAGTATGACCTCACTCGACCAAGTTTCACTTCAGTCACCTGACGAAGACTGTATAAGCCACTCGGCCACTCACCCCGTAAAAGCCTGGTTCCTCGGTTCCAGGTTCCACTCGGTTCCTTTCTTCCAATCCTCTCTAGTGACCAAAGTCTGCACGTAAGCAAGCACCAAACCTCAAACATTAAATGGTTAACGTGGACAAATTCCAAATAGTAAGTTTGATTGATACCTTGAGAGTACTATCAGCACTGCCACTGCATATCAACCTGCTATCTGCTGACCATGAAACCTGCAGACAGAGATCAGAGATCAGCAAATTTAGCATCACAATAAAATTAGTAAATTCAACGTCATATCTGCCTGGTCAAACGACCTTTGCTTTGCCTTAAGGAGTGAACAACATTTCATACACTTCACTTTAATCTTTCGAAGAAAGCGTCTATTTTGTCTTTACATTAGAGCTACAGGCAACAAGAATAACTCAAACAGCACTGAAAAAGATTTGATGAGGAAGAAACGAGTCTATCTATCGTAAAAGCTCTATCAAGCCCCCGGGGGCTTATTTAATCTAGGACACTCCAGAGGGGGCCTATTAGAGAAGGGGAACTTTTTGGGGGGCCGATTCACAAAGTCAGGTGACAAGGACACATGGAAGCTTTATAAGTTCTTTTACCCCATATTTTACGAATTCAACATACCATTTTATGAGTCAAATAAATTGGCCAAATACACACAGATTTGTCCAAAATCACATCAAAATTGACATGCAAACTTGTTTCAGTAAATAAATTGAAAATGGTTGGTAGCATCTTGAATTTAATAGAAGTGGGGGGCTTAACAGATGTCGGGGCCTTATCTAAAGTTTTGGCAGAGAGGGGAGGAGCGTTTTTAAAAGGGCCTTAAAAGAGGGGGAGGGAATAGAGCTATTACGGTATCTGAGAAGACTATGAACAACGTAAATTTTATTTTCTCCTTGAAAACATCTCTGAACACATCATTACTTTCTGGTACCATCGTACTACCAAAATTGGTTCTTTTTGCTGGACAGACATAAGTTAATACAAAAAAGAATAGTCCCTTATACTAACCTGGTATACCGACTGAACATGTCCACGCAATGATGCTAAGTATCTAAAGAGAGAAAATATGAAAATTTGAAAATTTCCTAAATTTTCAACGATCTGCTATGTTTCCTTGAAAGTTGTAGTCTCAGGTCATTTGGTCAATGAAATCTTTCGCTTGGAGACCGAAAAATCATCGATTTCTTCAATGTTTTTCATCAATTCAGAGCATGAATTCTCAAGAGAGAATTAAAATTCTGAAAATGATAATTTCCTACGACATCTGTTAAGGAATTTTACTTCAATCATAGTTTCTACAACGAAAATCCTCTTTCTTTCATGCTCTCTTTGTGCATACTTCACCCCTAAGCTTATCCATGAAAACTTCACGGGCTTTCAAATTACAAGGAAATAAATGAGATATAAAAGAGTTATGGTATCGAAGAACTTACTTTCCAGTTTTGCCATCCCATAATTTAACAGATTTGTCAAATGAGCCACTAACAATCAGACGACCATCGGGTGAAAATTTCACATCGTTTATCAAAGCCTGATGACCTATGAACAAAACGAAATCATCATACAAAAAATTGGAAAGAAGAATACGAAATAATTTGACATATTTTATGGCAATAAATAACTCTCTAAAAACTTACGAGAAAGCGTTTTTATGGCAATAAACAACTCTCTAAAAAGTTAAGGGAACGCGTACATGACAAAAGAAGATGAATAGATTGCATGGAGAAAAAAATGACATTTTCAAGAAAATCAAGAAGAGCAGTATGCTACCATTCTCTAAGATTAAAGGGACTCGAGCGTCAGGTGAAGCTCAGTTAATAAAACACATACCGATTTTAGCTGAAATGTTCCCTAATCATTACTCTCTCATGTCTGAATCAAAATATTACAGAGAAGTGGCAAAACTTTCGAGAACAAGCGGTATGTAGCTTCTAATTTCATCAAAAACTTGTTTTGTAATAAGGATTTAATTCTTTCAAAATCTTCATGATAAAAAATTGCTTCAAGAAACAGAGCTTGAGTTGCTAAATATCTTCTTCACAAAAACCGAACTGACAAGCATGAAACGAAACGCGTTTTTTGGTTGTTCAACGTCGCTCTTTAATTGCAGTTACTAACTTATTTCTTTCCTTTCAGGGCTTAACATTTATTCGCTTTTCTCTTGCAGGATTCAACAGTTCTCTCTTTAGGTACAGGTTTTATTTTGGTCGTTATTTTGCAAGGAGTTAACCGTGTTCTCTCCACGCATTACAATGTTTCTGTTGCGTTTTTTGGTTTAGTACCATGAGTCCGTTATTCAAGACTATTTCCAAATATTTTCTCCTGACACGGGTCACATCAAAAAAATATTCAAAGAAGGAGGGTTGAGGACATCGCCTCAAGAAAGACTGTCATTTGCTAAGAAAGTCGTTTGCGAGTAGTCTGAAAAGGCATCAGTTCACCAGATAGAGCAGGGGACATTTTACCAATGTAGAGATATACATATACATATTTACAATATCTTCTCCTGACATGGGTCACATCAAATCAGATTCAAAGAAGGAGGGCTTAGGACATCGCCTCAAGAAAGACTGTCATTTGTTAAGAAAGTCGTTTGCGAGTAGTCTAAAAAGGAATCAGTTCACCAGATAGAGCTGGGGACATTTTACCAATGTAGAGATATACATATACATATTTACAATATCTTCTCCTGACATGGGTCACATCAAATCAGATTCAAAGAAGGAGGGCTTAGGACATCGCCTCAAGAAAGACTGTCATTTGCTAAGAAAGTCGTTTGCGAGTAGTCTGAAAAGGCATCAGTTCACCGGAGAGAGCTGGGGACATTTTACCAATGTAGAGATATACATATACATATTTACAATATCTTCTCCTGACACGGGTCACATCAAATCAGATTTAAAGAAGGAGGGTTTAGGACATCGCCTCAAGAAAGACTACCATTTGTTAAGAAAGTCGTTTGCGAGTAGTCTAAAAAGGAATCAGTTCACCAGATAGAGCTGGGGAGATTGAACCAATGTAGAGGGATATACATTCATAAATTGAACAAACCTGTCATCCTTGCTATTGACTTTTTATTATCTTCAGGTTCCCATAGAAACAAAGTGAAGTCATCTGATCCAGAAACCAATTTCTCTGGGCCTGGTCCCTAAGAAAGCAGTTCGATTTAGATGCGTGGAACTGCATATTCATTGATAATATGGAGTTACAGTAGATCGAAGGAAACTGGAATAAAACAAAGTTTTGCAGAATGTGTATGGCAATGAAAAATTACACGAATAGGTCACTATCACAATGACGTCAATTCTTTTGAAATACTTCCAGGAACATCACTTGCCTCGATATCATGTGTATCTAAATCTCGAAAAGCGTGCATCGCTCTCAGCAACGCATGAAATAATTATGTCAGTGTATTTGCAACATAATGATATGATGTAGATTTCTTGCTGAATAGGGAATCACATTTTTTACCTCGAATTGGATTTAATTGTGAAACAGGGCAATTGTAGTTACACTACGTCTGCGACAAACTGCATGGATGCTGGATGTTTTGACTAGAAATTCTATTTTTTTCGTCAAGTAAGAACACAGGAAGCCCAATCGCGTATATTGTGGGGCCTAGCTTTAACTGATGAAATTATGCTGTGTTGTTTTCCTAACTGCAAAATAAGTAATACCACTTGTTCTTTGAATTGAAGTAAAATGAAATTCATACCTTTGAAGGGTTGACTGGTTAGCTCATTGTCTTTCTTCTTGCTTCTGCATCATCGCAACATCCTGCCGGTATGGCAACATCGGTCCTGTTGCTGTGGTTGTACTGCAATGACGCAACATTATGGCCTGTGTTTGTTGCGTTGTATCGTAAGTATGTATAATGAGTTTCTTATTATATACTTACGATACAACGCAACAAACACAGGCCATAATGTTGCGTCATTGCAGTACAACCACAGAAACAGGACCAATGTTGCCATGTCGGCAGGATGCTTCGATGACGGAGAAGCAAGAAGAAAGACAATGAGCTAACCAGTCAACCCTTCAACGGTATGAATTTCATTTTAATTCGATTCAAAGAGCAAGTGGTGTTACTTATTTTGCAGTTAGGAAAACAGCACAGCATAAATTACCTCAGTTAAAGCTAGGCCCCACAAAATACGCGATTGGGCTTCCTGTGGTAAGAACAAACAATTATTCTTATTTTGTATGCAACTAACCTTGGCCGTATTATATCGTTCTAAAGCTATCTTCTTCATTTCGTCCGCGTCTTCCGAAATAGAACTACCTTTTTCAGGTTCAAACGCACCAGTTCGAATTGCATAATCTGTGTTCAACGCCATTGTGTTTACCTGCAAAATTAGAAAAAAAAAGAGTTTCAGCAATCAAATCTGAAATACCTTTAAGCCTGTATCTGTAAATTAAGAACAATTCTGCATTCATTCTTAATCAGTGAAGGAATAAGTGTTGCAGTGTCAAAAAAACAGACTTCAAGCAGGCTACAAAATGGTGGCAAGCAAAATTCTGTTGCTATTCCAGATAAAGATTTAGCAATTTGATGATGTCACAATATCTTGGACCATGGTACTCTCTAGTATTGTTTGGGCAGAAAGATTACAAAAATACAAAATCTATTTTTAATTTTGACTTTTTCAAAATGCTAAAACGTACTCTGATCGTTGGTAATGTTGAAAATACAAAATTATGAAACCTTTAAATACCAAGATTACTAACGGAAAAATTACAGTAAAGTACAGAATTCCTCTTAAGTATTTAGCATTCATTGAAAATCATTGATCGACGATAAATATGACTACAAAAATGTTGTACGACTTACCCAGTGTCCATGCCCTTGAAGTGTTCTACAGAGTGCACCCTGCAAAAGAAATCATCAAATTCAAAATTAATTTGAAATTCCAAACTAGTGTAGTGAACATTTTCTGAATACAAACTCTCAAAATATTCAAGCGAATTCTAGAGCGCACAAGTTCTCACAACTTAATTTCGACTTGATCACGTGTGTTAGGCCTTTTGCAACCATTCTGAGCCGAAGAAATTTTAGTAAAGTTGAAATTACTTGTATGTCCAGAGGTGACAAAACGTAGAAAGCATTTCACAATACTTCAATGCCTCCGCTATCAAGGTGATTTCAATTTACTCCAATCTATAAAGTACCCTTGGTGTTATGATTTTTCAAAAGTGGGATATTTTCTGGCTCCCTTGATATGCCTTTCAATTTACACAGTAAGGACAACGAGGCTCGAATCTTTGCAAAAATTAAAATCATTCGTGCAAATAGTTATTACCTCGTTCTTTCCAACTGAATTGATCAAAAGAAACTTCATGTTATTTACTATTATCCCAGAGAGCATTTCTGATACCATATACCATCATTATTATCAGAATTACGGCACTTATAAAATTCTTGCTAGTTTTGAAGTTGTGACGTCATCAAATTGATAAAATTGTAAAACCATAAAAGCTAAAAACTTTTGCATGCTTCCATCTTGTAGGTTATCAAAAACTGAGTACTCCTTGTATTCGTCATATCACTTTTCCTCCATCAGTTTAGAACTTAAGGAGCTGTTAATGTTTGTCAAGGCTTCAGATACTTCCTCTCCTACATCCTTCATAAAACTTCAACACAATGCGATTCTGAACAAAAATCATGATAGCAAATATGCTCTCTCTGGGATTATGCCAAATTACTTAAAGTTCTTATCAGTTTCAGCTTCAGTTTCATATATTTTAAATTCCACTAAATACAATTTATGAAATAACTAAACAGACAAATAGCTAAACTACACGAATATACATTGAAGAAAACAAACAGAGAAGATAAATTGTAAGGAGGGAATTACTCAAAGGAGGAGCTCTCTCAGCAATCAGACTAATCGAAGAGAGAGCACCCCTTTATATTCAATTGGAAGAATTGGGCAGTACCATTTTACTCATTTCACTTAAAACTTTTGCAAAGATTCGAGCCTCATGCTTCAACTTACATCATCAGTACGCCAAACTTTGATCGTCCTATCTTGTGATGCTGAATAAATTAAACCATTTCCTCCCCATCTGATACAAGTGACGGATTGAAGATGACTTGATAATGAGAACAAAACTTTACATAAAACTGTATCCCAAATTTTTATTGTACCATCCTGTAAAAAAATTGAAAAAATTATTGAGAAATATTTGAGGGGTACAACATTCGAAATTCTCGATCAAACACTCGCAAGAACCCATTATTCTGGAAGTCAGTATGAGCTGTTATACAGTGAATACAATGAATCGGATCCTATGAAAAGGGGCCTTTGTTTGGCAATCTCAGCCCCTACGTCCCTAATACGACAGGATACTTGCTGTATTTGCTTTGAATTTTTGCTAATTTCGGTCAAACTTAACCGTCCGTTGGTATGTCTTGCAACTGTTTTGTACCTGATGATCTGCTTCGACTAGTGTCAGCAAACAGTTTCGATAATCAATGCTATACTCAAATACAAATTAGTATTTTCAAGAAATTGATATGGTAGCAATGTCAAGTTGCTATCCCAAGGTATTGGATAAACCATTTCAACAATTTTAAGTCAAGAATTCGTCACTGTTTCGAATACTTCTAACACCATTTGTAGAGCTCATTTAAATGTCACATAAATTTGACTATTTCAGTCCCAACTCCTTTTTATCAGTGATTACGATGCAATCCCACGACATCGAAAATTTGACAAAGATTGAAACTCTAATGTTGATTTCCTTAGGAGGAAAACTGCGCAGTTAAATTAAGTTGGCTGTCAAATGCAATTAATTATTTGACCAATAAAACGAGGAAACTTCAAAGAAAGAAAAATAAATATGAAACCTTCGATGAACTTGCAAGTCTTCTACATTCTGAATTCCTGAATAAAAAATATTTCTCACAATTAAAAATTTAATTTTGTGAACCTGAATTATAAAAGCTGCAATCTAAAATCTACCCTGCATTTTAATTTGAAATGAAGCAATCGGAGGCAACCAAAGTCACACTGGTATCACGTTCGATGGTACTTTCGCTAAACACCGATCAGAAAATTAGAATCGATAACAACGAGAAGGGGAGATTTGTATCTTTTGGTTGTCATCAATGTGGACATTGTCACGTAGAAAATTTTTAAGTATGGTTCATAATTTTTTCACTTCTCAAAGCCATCATCATACATAATAATCTTCCGACAGTTAGAAAAATATATTTTCAAAGATCCTTGATACAAGGGAAAGCAGAAATCAATAAATCTAAACTTGAAGGTACCTGTGTAAAGGTTCCCAACTCAACCATGTTATCCACTGTCGATGTCCAGTCAGAGTTTTACCAATTTGTTTTCCATCAATGGGATTCCAGATGCGAACCTGCCGGTAGTGAAAAAAGACAATTTTAATAAGGTTCTCCCCTTCAACGTTGCTCGATGTCTATTTCCGCACGTTTTTCAACAACTCCATCGTCAGAACTAGCTAAAAATTCTCAAAAGAACCTCAATACAAACAGGAACCCTACCTCGCAATTTTTGCATCCAGAAGCCAACTTTTTGCCATCTGGAGACCAAGACATGGCTAGAATCCAGTGTTTATGGCCTAATGAGTGAATCAAAAGAACAGGGTAAAAGCAAGAAAACTTAAACTATACTCCTAAATATTTTCTTTCTAAGAAACTAGGTAAGCGAGGGGCATTTCACTCATTCGAAAATGCGTGGCGAGATTTTTTCACAACAAAAGGATTGATGCGGATTCCTGATGGATTTTTCTTCAAAACAAAACAATTCTACCAGAAGTGTACGAGATTTCTTGAGAGTGAATGTCCCTCTGAGGTAAGAATCTGTTACTGGAAAGGGATTAAAATGAACCTTTTCCTCTGATAATCATGCCGTTCCTGCACCTGGAATGAAGTAAAAGTGGTTGTCCAGGGTTTTGCGTTTGAAAGTCCTCTGGAGCAGAATACTGTCATTTTCAATTCAATACCTTACTACACGTTCTTTTTTATAAGAAACTTGGATCAGGCCATAGTACTAAAAGTTTCTTAATTTCACATGGAATTTTGTCCATTTCAGTACTAAAGTTTCTTAATTGGCTTCTTATTTTTTCAATGCAGGATTATCAATGTGGTCGCTAACACTGCGGCAGATATGATTATTGACATTCAAAACATCATAAAGGAATAAACAGTGCTCTGTTATGTCGAAAACACAATTTTTTTAGAGAATAAAGGTTCAAAGATCTATTTGCTATAATATCCCTGCTTTTAACTTTGAAAAGTTTCTTAGTACTTCTCAGACATAGTACTAGAGTTTCTTAAAATTTTGGCCATCTTAGTACTAGTTTCTTATAAACTAGTTTCTCAAAAAAAGTGTATTTTTCTTCTACATTTGCTATTCTCTCCTGATCTTCAACATCTATCAAGTGTCCTAAAACCCCTGATCCAAAACCATTGTGATGAAACCATGGTGATGAACCCATTCATTGCCATACTGCATCGTTTGCTGTTGCTAGCCACAGTAACAAACCCCATGAGATTTGCATAATTTTTTGTTATTGTTATTATTGCCAATGACGTCATTTACAACCAATCAAAATCACCCATTTCCTTTGATGGTGCAATAAATTGAACTTTGAACAGGCTTGACGTTTTAAACTAAAAATAGAACCCAAAACAATAGCAGGCAACCATACTCATCGATGATTGGTTGCTGAGGAAATACACAGGGCTTTCATTGGCTTAAAAGAACAATCAAGAGCAACTGCAATGACTTGATTGGCTTAAGAAGAACAATACCCCGACAACTATAAAAGCCTTCCAAGAATGCGCTAACAGCAGAAGCCTGCCAAGGGTGAGGAAGGCCCGAAGCACCAATGAGACCACCGAAGTCCGTGGACGTTGAACTTCATGAAAGTTCAACATTAAATCCACGCGATGGGTGTTGTGGTCGACTGGAAGTGGCTTCTGTCTTGGTACCCGATATGACGCTTACTTCGAATGCATACTTCGTTTGGTTAGTCTGCTAAGACTGAACTTACACTGGCCTGAGAAGCTCGAGTCGCCAGCGTTCACGCCATCACTCCTCGCGAGTGCTTTGTGAATGGCTCGAGATTTCGAAGGCCCCCACGTCCGGGTTCAACTACAGTCGCTTTCATGGCCTCTTGTAGTGTTCTATGGCGTAGGGGCTTGAGAAATTCTGGTTCACATCCGTGAAGAACACAGCATGATTTCGCAAGGTGAGTAAAAATGCTGCAGAGGGCCTATAGTTTGTTTTGTTTTTACATGTCTAAAGACAGAGCTGCAACGGATTTCATGAGTGATTCAAACTGATGTGCTGCCTTACCTTTGCAAGTAAAGTGTGGTGTTTCTGTGTTAATATCCCAAAATCTAACTGTAGTATCGCCAGAACCACTTGCTAAATGCCTAGAGGAGAAGATGTAAAAATTGAAAGGTCAGATTCATTAGGAAAGGTTAGGAAACACAACAAGGAAGGGCCTTGAAAAAGTTTGGAATTTCTGAAACTCTCAACATTTTGTTTTCTCCTTTGCAGAAATTCGATTCTGGTATGTGGTGGTACAAAGCAAGGTAACTGAAACCCGCGATCGGAGATAAGCCATGGCTAGATAGAGTGGCTAAGCAACTGGAAAGTTTCAAAAATTATTCTTGAATTATCTACATTTATCAACTAATTCTCTGTCAGGTCCTGCAATCAATGCTTCTATGACTGGGCGTTGAAAACGTGGGGATTCGTGAATCATACATTTTATTTAAAAATTTACATAATACAACAACTGGAAATCATAGAACTATTAGACTTCCATCAAATGAAAACCTAGCACGTAAAAATTTTGGACACAAGTTAAAGTACATCTTGGTCATATTAATAATCAAAAGCTTTGCCATCAATTTCTGGTGTATCTTACCTCCCATCAGGACTGAAAGCAATTGAAATAACAGCCTCTGCATGACCTGAAAAGAAACAAAGTAGTTGACAGTAAACAAAGTAGTGAAAATCAAAGATGTCTGATATCCTAACTGTTGAGGCAGGGGGTAACACTCTATGACAAACTATGAACGTTGATGTGTTGGTTTTTGCATAAAAATATAGACTTCTATGAGGATGGTGAAGGATTGAGGCATGAGTGCAATGCTCTGGCACAGACATTTTTAAAAGTCAGGTACTAACGAAATCAAAGTGATCCTTTTCTCTTTGAACTGATTTTCTGAAGTCAAATTTGCAACAAATGTAATCTATTGCTTTCAACATGAAGGAAATTCTGCCTTCAAAAATCTTGATTTATGAACAAAGAACATATCTGCAGAAAAATGAGCAGAAACCGCACTGGCCTCCTTGAAAAGCTATAATTTTGAGGACCTCTGGCTCCCAGAAACAGATCTTAAAATACAGCAAGGCTCAACAATTTTCTTTCTTTGGCCTGAAACTGAAACTTTGATTTATCATTTTCAAAAACCTTGTGTGTACACCCTTGCTTAGTGAGAACTTGGTGCAACATCATTTTTGCACAGTTTCAGCTCAGTCTACAGAGATAATAAGAATTATGATAGATCTTTTGCCCTAAAAATAAGAGGCAACTGCCTATTTCATTATTCTGTAGTGCAAAGTTAACTTAGAGTTGTTGTTTAATCTTCAGAGCAAAGAGCAGGGGTAGTGCCATGGGATGAACTGGGGTAGACATGTCCACCCCATTTTTCAGGCTTGATTTTCCAATTCATCTAAATTTGATGAATAAAGGTTGGGGAGAGACTGTTTCCTCCTCAGAGGTTGGGAGTCATTTTCCCTCATTTACAATCCATTGCTCAGTCATAGCTGATTTGTTTGCGTCTAACAACCAACCATTTGGGATTCTATTCTTAGATCTTTGGAGTATTTATCTATATATGTGTGAAAATAATGTGAAGATAAATGTCCGATATTTCTTGCTCATGGTTTCAAGTGAATTAGGGCTTGCAAATAAAGTCTATCATGTTAAATCAATAATGAACACAAATTTTATCCCATTTTGCTAAAGGGCATTACTAACATACAAGAGGGTTTGGTCCTAAAATTTTCTTGTGGCATGCCCACAGACCCCCTAATTCTTCCTACACTCTATTCATCTGTCAACCCCACATTTTGGCAACTGCCACTGCCCCTGGCAAAGATAACAGAGTTTTCTGATTAAGTATCTTGATTGTTTTCTAAAAATGGTTGAGATAATCTTGCTCACCTGGTATTGTGCTTGTACATCTTGTAACAGCTCTAACTTTGAAAACTGCTTGTGGCTGATAAACAATTTCCAAAACTCTTTCCGTTTCAAATTCTTCCTTCTGCAGTAGAACATCTAACCTGTCTGTAATCTCTTTGTCATTAACAAAGAAGGCATATGGGACAGATTCATCCTACAACAGAAAAGCTTTTCAAAAAGACACTCTCTATTGTTAGATCTTTGCTATATCCTGCTTTAAACATTCGCACTAACAATGTTTTCTTAAAATTTGGTACGAGCTATCCAGTGGCTCAGCAAAATTGTCAAAGAAGAATGACATAAATTAGTTGAGTGTGCCTTTGGATGGAAAAATCATGTCAAAGCCCCCCCCCCCTACTTCTTTCTGATTTTTGGAGCTGGCACCACCGCTGATAAAGTTATGCCCTGTTCATTTTACATTACTTCAAAATAATGAACAAAGTCCTGAATGCTAAATATCAATCAAATCAAATGCAACTGGAACAGACTTTTCAAAGGATCTGGATCATACATAACATTTTTGTCCATTTTGACATGCAAGGTCTGATCATGTGGCATTGCAACTTCTATCACCAATGTGCACATTAAAATTTCTTCAAATATATAAAACCATAATCTGATCCAGCTTGTCTTTCAGAAGGGCTGTATGACGTTCAATCATGAGGTGATTTTTATGAATTCTTTTTTGGAAGGAAAACATCTTGTTTCATCCATATCAAGAACAAGGAGAACAACAAGGATCAAACTCATGCAACAACACTCGTGTTAAAAAATTCAAATTTAGAATCATTCAAATTAAAGAATTTCATGGTCTGGTCTTTCTATGGCTTTTTCCTTTCTATGACTTAGATGAGCAGAAGTTTATGAAAAAAGTTTAAGACGAAAAGTCATATTTCATATTCAGCACACACAGTAAATTCCCCAAAGCAGCAGTACAGACCTTTAAGCTATTCTCAAAAGAATCTGATCAAACAAAATTGATATGCATTTTTAAGAAACCCAAGGGAAGGTACTCATGTATTATTTCACATGGGGACATGCCACTGAACAGGGTCTCATTTTCAGGATTCCAACTCTGGGACAGGGAATCATTTTTGTATAGTCAGCTTCTTCACAAGATCCATATTTTGCATTATTAACTCCATAACATCGTTTTACAGCGATTTGCACTCTGCGCATGTGATCTAAATAAATTGGATGGCAATATTTCCACATTTTCTGATACATTTTTTACCAATGTCCAAGGCAGCATACAATTTAGTTTGAACAACTGAAGGACATGGCATTGTTTTCAAAACTTTTTTCCTCCAGGACATGGTATCCTTTCAGGAATTGGATGCCAGGACAGAAACTTTTCAGATTTTCCAGTGGCACCTCTCCATATGCTCATAAACCAAGTACCCCCCCCCCAAGAGTGATACCAAGCTCTAAAAATTCAATTGAGCCTTGCGTATAAAAATTTATGAAAACACTGCTCAATCCTGGCTTTTTTGTCTAACAGCTAAAGGTCTAATGTAGCTGTGCCAATAGATTTCCTGCTACAAACTTGGCTTCAGACAATGGAAACAGGATAAATGTTTACAACTGTAAAACTTACATTCTTTAAGAAAGCATTACAAATAAGTTGCAATTGTTCAGGTGTGACATTGATTGGAAGATCAAATGGTGCCCCTGCTTCAGCCCCAGCCTCATCTTTGAGCTGCGCAAGCACCCTCTTTTCATTGCTGTTATCGCTATGAGAAAGAAATCAAATTCATAGCAAGTTACATACAGCGTGGCAAAGATAACAGGGAATCCAAATTCAAGGCTTTAAAGCATTCTCATATTTCAAAGATCTACAAGTTTACTTTCATCTTTTATTACAAGGTTAGATCAGTGGCAGCCCCACATGGGGGACTGGGGGACAAGTGCCCCAAAATCTCAAAAGTTGGCAAAATTTTTAAAAGAAAAATGGCATGAAATCAGCTGAGTATACCTTTAAATTGAAAAATTACAACAAAATCCCCCCCCCCAACATCTTTCAAATTTTTCAGAGCTGGGGCACTCACTGGGTTAGGTTCCCATTACTCAACTCATAAACATCTAAACCTGAAATCTCTCTTTAGTATTTCAGATATACCTTGATAAACTTGCTGTGAAAATAAAATCAGATCTTATTCCAGACTCTTTGAGGGGTCTTTAATTCTAGTATTTTTCAAGAGCATCTCATCTAGACTGTGTTTTGGCAGTATAGTTAATAATACATTACATGAACATCTTCCATCAAATCTTTTTGACTCTTGGAGGAAGGTCATTAAGGAAGTGACAGTGAGGTAGAATATGATGCAACTTGATGAAGGATTTCAATGTCTACTTGATGCTATGCTATGCATATGTCTCCCTTCCATTCTTCTGCAGCAGTTGCAACATATCAAGATGTATTGCAAACTCCATGCAGTGATTGTTAGGGGTCATCAACAGCGATTTCCATCAATCACAGTTAACAGATCAGAATGGAGCCATTAGGGGGAAGGGGGTCCAACTCAAATCTGTTAGAATATTAATTTTGTGACCAAAAGTGAAATAAGAAATATTTCATTACCAGTCTTTAATTCCGACATCGCAAACTGCACAAAGAAGTTGCTGTAGGCTGGTAGAGGGAGGCTCAGGCCCAAATCCCAGACGTATATGTAACAGATAAGGCAGTCTGTGGGAGGCGGAAGTGCACCAAAGAAGGCACATTTTCAGTATTTCATTTATTTACAACTTACGTATTGGTATTCCTTCATTACCACCATTATTATTGGTTAAATAGTCAGGATAGCCGCTTTTCGCTTCGTGGGGTCCGGCTGCTGATGGATGAGCTTTTGAGCAACCAACGAAATAATACCATGCTCGATTTAGCTATCAGATGTCTGATACAGATCAAAGAAAAAATTAATGCATAAATCAAGGATAATACCTTTCCATGTCAGAGATTTCAAATCTCACAGCTGATCTTCATTCTTGCAAATACCATGTGAAATGGACGCCATTATTTTACCTCGTTATCGAATCAGAATTACCTCGAGTCAGAGTCAAACATTTTCACCTTCGCAGTATTCGCGGAGTGAGCCACGCAGCGACAAAAGCTGTTACAGAACAGGGAAAACAAAACGCACATTTGAACAATTTCTTACGTTTTCCGGATTTATTGGTATGGTTTAATGGTTTTGTGCAAAATGTCATTAATCGGGGAATTTTTTTAGCATTTATGGGTACGGTAGAGCTGGAAATCTCCATGTAGTCACAAAGGAAAATAATTACCTCTGCGGGGGGCGTAGGCCACGAAGAGGGGGCTGCGTAGACTCATGACGTAAATCCCTCTAACTTTCGCTCAGAACGGTTGACCGAGCCAGCCTGTTCCATGTGTGTAGGTTGTCTGGCCAAGTGTGTAGAAAGAGCAAAAGAAATGACAAAAAATTCCTAGAACGGAAATTAATTCCTGATATCTAACTTGAACATACGTATATAATATCTTTATGTCAGTAAAATAGATACGCTTCCAAATGGAAAAACAACACGATAAAAATAATGTTACATGGCGTAATAAAGTGATGCGTATATAAATTACATTTTCTTGAAAACTGACTTTATAGGATCCTAAGAAAATAGAAAGAGAACTTCCGTCACGGGGCGTAGAAAGCCTTATTACTACTGAAAGCTCTCTGAATCTGCTTTTCTGAAATAGCTCATTCTGCCAACAATGGTTTTTTAAGATGCATGCTACAAACTACAAGCTGCAAACTAAACCAGGTTCCAGGATGTCAAATGGGGCCTACTGATTGGTCATAGTGAATCGAATCCATTTAATTGGTTGAAATTTAAACAGGATTAGAAAAAGCTGGCTTGATTGTGTTCAGTTTCGAGAAATTAAATACCATAAGACTTTGGCCTAGAAAAATCTAGTCTTGGCATACAAAGTAATCCCGAGGTTAAGAGAATGGGGCTTCCACGACAAATCTTATCGAAAGATGCAACATTTGCACTGCATGATGCTGGAGCCTAGGGTCGAGCATTCAGACCACTGTAATGAAAAGGCCGTGTCCCATTAGGAAGAGGAACTTTTAGGGGCACTCAACCAAACTTTGGTAAAGGATATGCGACCAAACGCTTCAGAAACACTGAAAAACAAAAACAAAAACAAACGATTTTTACGGGAATATTACAAATAAATCCCCCTTGTGGCTATCAGAGTTCTCGACAATGATATATGATCAAAATAAAAAAACACAACTTAAAGTCGATAGCCTAAAGTTTAACAAAAGGAATTTGGCAGAATTATTCAAAGAAATAGAAAAATACAGACAAATGCAACAGTAAATACAAAAATTCTTTTAAAAAACATTATTTCTACCAGAATAAGAATGAATTGCATGCAATATAATAGCTGTAACTAGAGCAATGGCTTTCCAAATCATATCAGATATATTAAGAAAATTTGATAATGATTTTACGCCTGTTTTCTCATTTATTAAAGGTGCCGATCCAATCAAGTAAATCGCAGAATGGATAGAAACATGCAGGACCGTCGAGAAGGGGAGTAGAGGGGGTGGAGGGTCTGTGCAGGACCCCCTATAGATTTTGTGCCGTAAGAATTTATCATCGCTATAAATTTCTGAAGTGCATTTTTAGGATAATTTATCTGCCTTGTGCAAGAACCGTCGAAACTGTTTTACAGAAACTGGTGCTATCCCAACGAATGAGTTGTAGGTCTCGTAGGGTCGTTGAGTTACATTTCTCACTCAATCTTTTGGACTTTTGAGTCGTTCATTCCCAAGGACTCTAGCGGCTCCGGCGACTCCAGCAATCTGGCGTGAACCAGGCTTGACCAAAAATGAAACGATGTTCTAGATTCATAAATGCAATTTTTTGCATAGACTTTACTTGCAGGAGTGTGAAGGGGGCAGTCACAAAGAATTTTCTTTGGGGCCACGATCCCAAACCCCCGTTGAGCCCGCTCCCATAGATCACTCCAGGGCCCGTGCTGGCTCTCGAACGATACTGTGAACATGTCCACCATGGAATAAGATATTCACCAAGATTGTCATCTCTGTATGTAGGAAGCAGTGGCCTTTTAAACGGGAATATTGTCTTTTTTACTTAACCAAAAGAAAATGAATGAATTCCCGGCCAAATATGGAATTATGACGGTGACTCTCTTGTTTTCCAATGCTCTTTGACTTGATGATGGCGCTTCGGTCAACAGAGACTCATAATGTTGCTCTGAAAGACCTGGCCCTATTCAGGCCCAAACTCCGCGATTCCTTGAGTACCAATCAGATTGCGAGAATTGTGAATTACTATTGTTACGATGTAAATGTGATAATAGTCTATACTAATCAAACAATGCAAGAATTCTCCAAAGAAATCTATTTTCTTCCGTAGGGTTTAGCGATTTGGACGGCCACTTTTTACACATATAGTCAAAAAAGGTCTTTATTTACCCTAAAGGTCCTTATTTTATTTACCCTATTTTTTTGAAGAACTGATAAATTCTCACTTTGGCTTTACAAAATTTAGTCGAACTTATATTTTTGCATCAGGTTTCTGAAGCTTGACAATAAGAACCATTTCGTTGTCACAGATAAATCAATTCACAAATATTTACGACGACCAAACTACACAAAATAAGGGATATAAAATCTTCTTCTAAGCTAGAATTAACTTCGAACGAAGTTATTTTTGATACTTATATGAATATAAATAGCTATTTTTTAACTAAAACATATTTTGTAGAATGTTATTGATCTTAATGTCATTTTTCAGCTTTCATTTGTCAAGGAACAATAAAATCGTAGTGTGGATCAGCCTTGGCCCACTGTCTCTTACATGATTGATCAAAAAGGGGCAGACTTCGTAGCTTAATAGCAGCAATTGATTTGTATCCTGCGGGGGGGGGGGTACTTGGTAGAAGAATATGGAGAGGTTCCGCTGGAAAATTTGGAAAGCCACCCCCAGAATTCCTGAAGTGATACCCTGTCCTGGAGGAAAAAATTTTTAAAAAAAGTGCCCTGTCCTTGAGTTTTTCAAACATAATTGTGCGCTGCCTTGGATATTTGGTCAGAAATCTATCATAAAAGGGGAAAAGTTGCCATCCAAACGATTAAAATCACATTCGCAGAGTGCAAATGGCGTAAAAGAAGTTCCGGAGTCAACAATCCAAAATATGGCTGCTGTCATCGAGCTGACAATACAAAAATGATACCGAGTCCAGGAGTCGGAATCCTGAAAATGATATCCAATTCAGCGGAACGTCCCCATGCGGAATGATATATGAGTACCACCCCCGGACTTTAGATTGACACTGGTATTAAAAGTGATTGGCAAATGCAAACAAAACGAAATTCTCTTAACCAAAAACAAGCAGAGTCGCAAAGAATTACCCGAGACGAGGTGGGCGAAGTGTCATCTTGTGCACGCGGATAGTGGTTTTTAAGAGAAGCCATGAGTTCATAACGAGAGACGAAGGATAATTCTTCTGCTTGGAGGATTTTGTACTTTTGTTTTATTTGGTTCTAAGGCTGAGTTGAAGTTGTTTCATTCATGCCCTTCTTGAAAACCACATTTCGCGTGCGCAAGGCGACAGTTTGCCCTCCTAGTTTCAGGGCAACCTTTGCAGCTTTGTTTGTTTTCAATTTCCCGTTGAGCAAATTTCTTTTGCCTGCAGTCGCTAATCGCTTTGAATTCCGGTTTCAACGAAGCAAATGATGCTATTGTGTTACAAACTCTCCTTCTGCTCAATTGAACCATAAGTAGTGTCTCTTCTCTTCCTCGCAGCATGAGATTGTATGCATTTAGGTGTGTCTATCTGTCGTGATTTTCATATGACTAAATTCTGTCTTGTTTACCTTTTCTTGACATTACAGAAATCACAAGTCTTGCGGCAATATCGACTCATTTCTCTCCATCGAGATGTGCAAAATCCTTTCTTTAGCCACTCACCGCAGAGATGCCCGATTTTATCAACGCATTTTGGAGTGCCTAAAATGTGATAGAAGCTTGGTCAGTTACCTCTTATCAACAGAGCATGACTTAAACAAGTGATTTAAAAGTTGAGCAACAGTGTGTAGATCACCCCTGTCATTATTGAAACACATCGCAATAAAATGACTATCGATTCGGTTTTCAGCTGCGATCAGATGATGAATATTAATATTGTGACCAGAGTTAGAGGATAAGATCTCATTGCGACATTTCTCAAATTTTCTTGTGAATACCTTGTTTCCACCAAAGGCTGCCATTATGAGAACTTTTCTAAATGTCATCGCACAAAATTGTAAGTCAAGACTCGGCTTTAGCACAAAGAATACGAAGTTATTGAATAAATCAATGTAACACCTTAAAATAACAGAACATAGTTACAAGACAATACCACAGGGAGAATGGCAGTACACTGCAACCCCCCATGGCATGGCTTTAAAATTTAACATAAAAATTCTTATGAAATATCATGTTTATTCAAATTTTTACATCTTAGAGATTTATGACTTTTTGAAGAAAATACAGTATGAATAAAATAGGTTTCAGGTCCTTCAGCATCCGCACTCTTTGCTACATTATAAACACTAATCTTATACTCATTACATGACTTTCAGCATCGCACATTCAATTGGATGGCTTATCAGATTAAGACTAACGAACGAATACGAGATATCACGTCATAAGTCTAAACTAATAGCAGACAAAATTACTTTCTATAAAATTTTGCTAAAAAAGCGGTCGTTTCGCAAAGTACGACTAGTTTAGTACGGCTAGTTTAGTAGTGTATGACTTCGAATCATCCATGAACGGCAGGCTGCACGATCAACATATTGTGATATCGCATCATCAGGGAAATTACATAGCAAAGCAACTTACCTATTTCACATTTCTCAGCACATTGATTCGGTGTTTCAAAATTGTTTTCATTTCCTCCGCAGCCTGAATATCTGAACTGATCGCAGCGACCAGACACTTTGTTATAATGCCATCTTATCATGTTACCATCTTTGCAATATCCTTTTACTGGAGGCATGTGACATATCGATTCATAAACTGCAGAATATAATGGTGAAATTCATTTGAGATTCATTTAAAGGGGTCTGTTTTAACGAGCATACTTTGCATGTGTCATCTCTTGCTCGGTCTTTGTTGTCGCCATTTTCATGGGTCAAGAGGTGACACACGCAAAGTATGCTGGTTGAAACAGATCTTTAACTTCCAGGAAAACTGGTAAGTGGTAAATAACTATGTTAATTTCTGAGCATCACTCAAGAAGCCCAGGAGTGGGTAGCGTGATCAGATTTCAACGTTTGCTCGCCTTCACCAATGGTCAACAACTGCCAGAGCTATGACATGGCAAACGAATTGCAGGTGCCTTTACCAAAGAAGCGAGGCCTATTTCTTTGATGTACGAGCTGCATGACCAAGTGTATCGATAATTCTGCAGAAATCTAATACTAAGAACATAGTATCTTTGTGAAACAACCCTTTGCATACCACGTGAGAGGTCGGATGTTTGTTGGGGTTCTGGCTATTGAAAAACAGTCAAAATGTTTGTGAGGGCCAACAATGGCAGACAGCATGACGTTTAGTGTTACTGGAATACTTTCTCAAAGTTTTCCCCGTTGTCACATAATTTGCAGCCAAGGCTCCACAAATGAGCTTTAGTCGTGGAGATGGTTCAGTGGATTAAGCCGTTTACCGTTGAAATCACCCATTTGATGCATCATTTGAGACAGATTTCCTTCCTGATAGCTTGTATGGGAGTCTTGCAAACAGATGAGATCTTTCGACAAGCCCTTTCAGCATCTTAGCCTGCCAAAGTTACTGGTACACGTGATAATAAAACGGGAGAATGACACCGTTAGGAAATAAACTTGGGTAGAAACACTGAAGAAAATCTTGCGACAACATACCTGGGCAGCCTTGTTGGTTAGGTCCTTTCGCTGGTGACACGCCATCATCACAACAACCATATTCACCAACGCATCCCGGAATAAATTTCGTCTGTAACTCCGTTGTTACATCTACTCCTCCTTCCATTATTGCAGCAGGCACGTGGCCTTTACATTGCTTCATACATGCATTGTAGTCAACGAAATTGTTCTTGTTGCCAAGGCAACCACCCCACATGAATGAGTTGCAAATCTGTAGCCTTGCGTTGTAATACCATCTTGTGATCTTTGCTTTGCAGGGACCTTGCGCAGGAGGGTACTCACAACGCGACTGGTATTCTAAAATTCAAAACAGAACGAATCGTAACAATGCAGGGTTTATATAATAATTCAAAGTGACGGTGTACTTGGGTTAGAGTTGATGGCTAAGACTGCGCTCACATGATGCCAGCAAATTTTGAAAACGGTGGAAAATGTGCTGGATAGGCCTCCCGTTCACACGAACACGGCACATTTTTTGCCGGCAGATTTGAAAAGGGTAGATTTTTTGAAAAGGGAATCCTGACTTCTTAACCGGCACATTTTGAAAACGGCATCGTGTGAACACTCGGAAGTGGTGAGAATGGAACAACTCGTTTGCAACTCGTAACAATCCAACAAACTGATGAGATCTTTCGCCAAGCCCCTACAAGGGGCCGGAATTTTTTTACGTGACAGAGACATAATGAATTATAAGGGAAACTAAAAAAATATTCTGTATGTCCTGTCAAGGAAAAGTTGAAAACATCGATCTTTCTGTAACATGAAAGCATCAGAAGTATTTAACCAAATCCTATGCATCCTACAGCAAATCTACCAAGCGAATCAGACAATCCATCATCTCTGGAGTGATCATTCACTAGACTGATCACACGAGTATCAACTTTCGGCATTGAATTGAACATAAAGAATTATTTATTGCATGAGATTTGATTCAGTACCTGGACAACCTGCTTGATTTGGCCCTTCTGCAGGTGTGACGTAATCATCACAACATCCATGTTGACTGTTACATCCGGGAATCTTCTTCGCCTTGGTCCCATCTTTCTTCGTCACAGGAGCCTTCGTTACTAATTGCTCTATTCTCTCTCGGCATTGGCTAACGCATTCTTCTCCTGACGGGAAGTTGTTGGCATTGCCGCGGCAACCGCCATATACAAATGCGACACAATCCTTTATGTTGCTGTTATAAGCATATCGAAGTTCTTGTCCTTTGCATGGGCCTGGATCTTTCGGTAAGAAGCACGCTAAAATAGATAAAAGAATGCATGAATAGACTTTGAGCTATTCTACAAACGAGTCTGAATCGAGCATTATTTCCATACATTTTGATAACAATGGTTCAATCGAGTGGCCTTAGAGCACGTACCCGGGGGGTGCACTGCATATATTTGGGGTACGGGGACGCGTCATCGGGAAGGGTATAGATTTTCCAGATATTGGTATGAAGAAGTATATCAATTTTTACAATTTTGGTATAAGGAACGATACCTATTTTCAAGATTTTTTTTTGATATGAAATATATAAAGTCGGATATACTTTTTCGAAAACTTGTCATAAGTTCGGGTATACTTTTCAAAAAATTGGTATAAGGAACGGGTATGTTTTTAAAGCCTCAATGGCACGTCCACCATCAAAATCTAGTCAAGTACACCCCCTTTGTTCTACCAAATATATCAAGATATGGTTTCATATTCGTTTCAAGGATAGATAAAAAGCCTATTCAAGTTTTGAAAACTTCTAAGCCCAGCACCATGGGAAGAGAGATGGAAGGAAGCAAAGCAAACCATGAATTACTTACGCCACTTGCACTGATCTGCAAGGATATGACTGCCAGTCTAACAAGTGAAATCTACCCTAGTCTGAACTACCATTTGAAAATTTAGCTTTAATACCAAGTGAAAAAGAAAAGAAGAAACCAGCTTAATAAATTGAAATTATACTGCATTCACACTGACACAGTTAAACCAGCTTTATTTAAACCAGTTTAAACTTCAATCAATCAAATGACTGGATTTGTTTGATTGACCAATCAGAAGGCTCTATTCGAAAACCTGGTTTAATCTAAGCTGGATTAACTTGCAGCGTGAATGGGGCATTAGACTATTAAAATTCGAAATTTCGTTGTTTGTATCAAGCGTTATCTCCCAAAACTTTAACTACACCCCCTCTGCCTAATCATTTCATCGAGGGAAAGAAATCATGGCCTTCGATGCGCAAAAATTGAGGTGCTAATTCTATCAAACTTCATATGCTTGTTAAGTTTCACATCTTTGAAGCTCAACATTCCAAGAACAAAACACAAAACATGCGAGGACAAAGCATTTTCCAGTTGCTGCTGCTGCTGCTGCTACATTATGGAATCGTTAGCCTTACAGCATTCGTGCCTCAGAGAGCACTGATGCTTTTAAATCTGGACTTAGAATATACTGATTTTCTACTGCTTTTGAAAGGCAGTTTATTCTGGAACTTTTTACCAGGAAATGTGGACACTTTTTTAACTTATGCATAGTACAGCACTAAAGAATATAGGTATATCTAGTAGATTTTGGTGTTTTATAAAAATTATCAATTATCATTATTAAATGAGATAAATCGGTAACAACTAAAGAGGTGTAAGTCCTGTAAATGAAAACAATTGATTTCAAAAGAGAACAATCTTTACCAGAAACATGCTGTTGTGCTGCATGTGTTGTTGTGCTCTTATTCCCGAAAACTGCAGCAGTGATTTCGCTATCGGTAGGCTTTTCGGTCGCAATTTTACTGGTCGTTACGATGAATGGTTTCGTTGTAACAACAGCTTGCCTTGTGGTCCATTCTTGTGTTGTTGGGTTTTCTGTAGTTGCTGGTGCTTGAGTAGTAACTACCTCTTCTACAGTTGTAGGTGCCAGGGTGGTAACCACCTCTTCTGCAGTCGCTGGTGCCTGGGTAGTAACTACCTTTTCTGGGGTTGTTGGTGCCTTAGTGGTAGCTTTCTCTTCTGCGGTTGTAGGTGCCTGTGTGGTAACTACCTTTTCTGGGGTTGTTGCTGCCATAGTGGTAGCTTTCTCTTCTGCGGTTGTAGGTGCCTGTGTGGTGACTACCTCTTCTGCGGTTGTTGGTGCCTGGGTGGTAACTATCTTTTCTGCAGTTGTAGGTGCCTGGGTGGTGACTATCTTTTCTGCAGTTGTAGGTGCCTGGGTGGTAACCACCTCTTCTGCAGTCGTTGGTGTCTGGGTGTTAACCACTTCTTCTACGGTTGTAGGTGCCTGGGTGGAAACCACCTCCTCTGCGGTTGTAGGTGCCTGGGTGGTAACCACCTCTTCTACGGTTGTAGGTGCCTGGGTTGTAACCACCTCTTCTACGGTTGTAGGTGCCTGGGTGGAAACCACCTCCTCTGCGGTTGTAGGTTTCTGAGTGGCGACTACCTCCTTTGCGGTTGTTGGTGCTTGAGTAGTAACTACCTCTTCGACGGTTGTTGGTGCCTGAGTGGTAGCTACCTCTTCTGCGGATGTAGGTGCCTGGGTGGTAACCACCTCTTCTGCATTCTTTGGTGCCTGGGTGGTTACTATCTCTTCTACGGTTGTAGGTGCCTGGGTGGTTATCACCTCTTTTGCAATCGTTGGTGCCTGGGTGGTAACTACCTTTTCAGCAGTTGTTGGTGCCTGGGTGGTAACTACCTCTTCTACCGTTGTAGGTGCCTGGGTGGTAACCACCTCCTCTGCGGTTGTTGATTTCTGAGTGGTGACTACCTCCTTTGGGGTTGTTGGAGCTTGAGTAGTACCTACCTCTTCGACGGTAGTTGGTGCCTGGGTGGTGACTACCTCTTCGACGGTTGTTGGTGCCTTAGTGATAGAAACCTCTTCTCCGGTTATTGGTGCTTGTGTGGTAACAATCTCTTCTAAAGTTGTTGGTGCCTGGGTGACAACTACCTCCTCTGCTGTTGTTGATGTAGTTTTGACTGGTGGCTTGGTCTGGACTTGAGTCACTAAAGAGAATATAGGGGATAAGCAAGCCGAAACTACGACCCTATGTTTAATGACGTTACTACGCATACTTGAGCTAGATTGTAATAAGTAATTTTGGAGAGAAAAGATCATGCGAGTTACAAAAAAGTACGATACACCTTTCATTTCATCATATTTCAGACCATCCCTGGACTTTTCCTTAATTTGCTCCCGTTTCTGATAAGCAAAGAGCAAATGGTTCGGCTATTGGTGTTGTTTCCGAACCATCCCGTGTCAATGACATAACAGGCCTAAATTACACAGGAAGCATGCTCTCACCAAGGTCACAATCTGGTAGATCTTCAGTCCTTGTTCCTTTGATCATTTTGCCGTCAGTATTCACACACCAACATTCTCCTTTCCAGCACTGCAATGACGTGAACGAACCATCTACATTGCATTGTGGGACTAGTGACACGGTTAATGCCCCTTTCGTTAATTTCTCCGAGTTCTCCTTTCGCCTTGTTTCACATTTTGAAAGATCATTTGCAATCACTAGATGAAAGCAAAATAGTTTGCTATTGAATATGAATAAAACTGACAGAAAATATCAAATAAATTGAATATCAAAACTATCAAAATCAATTGAATAGAAAAATATCAATATTAGATGCATCGTTGGATATTTGTTTGATATGCAAATGGCACTGATTGAAGCACTTTTGGGGTTAGCCGCCTGTGTTCTAGACCACTTGAAAAGAAAGACTTTACTTCCTTCTCAACTGGTCTGAGGCATAGGCTATTTCAGGGTAGTCTCTTTTTTCAACAGCCAAATAGTGTGCAAGAGTAAATAAACAAAGTTCCCAAGAGCATGCAATGAACATGCACACAAACTGAAATGACATGTTTGAGAGCACAGTGAATGGCCTTGAACTGACTTTTCAGACATTGATCGCAGGACTGAGTGGAGCTCGACACATGCTCAGAATTTCATCACAGTGGTGTCAAATTTCTTGCGTCTTTGTTTCTCAATTTACTCTTCTCCAGTGATGATGAGCGGGCTAACAGCTGCAACAATTTTAGAGAAAAAGTGAGAAGTGTCATAGGAACCGGGGGCACGAGCCCCCAGATTTTGCGATACAAAAAAGTGTTCTTCTTATTTCAGGAAGCACTCCTTCACATGAAAGGAAATATGCCCTTGAAGTGTTCCCCTCAAGTTTAAGGTGCTTCAGATAGCCCTGAATTTCATCGAAACATAAGAAACAAAAGTATCCTATTGCTCATGTCACACTTACATCTGGTGCAGTTTGGCTTTCCAAGATGGGTCTTCGTATGAGATATCTCAACTCCATTTTCATCAACACACCAACAATAAGTCTTTGAGTCCCGTTGATGACACTGAGTTGGCTCAAAACTTCCATCTTCTCTACAATTCGGCACAAATTCACCTTCAGGGAATAAGACCTCATCCTCAGCCTCGCTTGCTCGTGATTTGGCATCTTCAACTAATGCCTGGCACTTTGTTAATGCATCTGTTGAAAGAAAAGTTACCAATACAGAATAATTACGATCAGTCAACGACTCACTTTGAAAAAGTCAAGCCAAGACGAAAAGTGTAGCAAGCAACCAAGCAACCAAGCAAAATTTATTTGTTAACACGGGCTAGGTTTTATGGTAGCTATACAACTGACATAGCCCTGTGGACCCAGTTTTTGCCATCAGAATTAGCTCTGAGTTCTCATTTACCGACGTGAGAATGATGGATTGCTGAGTTGACTGATGGTGTGTTGTGGTTTGCACCGACGACGGGATTCGAGCCCACGCGGGCAGACCACACAAGATTTGTTGCGATGCGCCGTTGCCATTTGGCAACACCACCACCACACGGAAGAGCGAGGAATCTACTTCTATGACTGCCAAAATGATGAATTAGCAAAGTATATTTTTTTCTGAAGCATACTGTATGCAAAACTGTTATTGGAAAGATGCGTCAGGGTGCAGCATTATCAAAACTCTTTTTCCAAAGCATTTGTATCATGCCAGTTTTAGCCAATGTTAAAAAAACATTGGCTGAGTGATATAGATATTTTGGTAAATCTGGGACCACTAAAGGGTTTCACTCCAAGAGGGATTAAGGAATTTTGGTGAATTTTAAGCAAACTCATAATGATACATATATGAGGAAATAAACTTGTGTTTGCAGCTTGAAATGGTGGACAAACTACTTGCCAACAGTTCCATATATATTGCACTCTTCAGGTTCCATTGAGATCCACAAATAGTTTGGCAAGAAAAAATCTTGCGTTATCAAAAAGATCTAAAAATTACAGAAAATTCTCAGAGTTCTTACCACCATCACACTGTGGCTCTGAGCCTCTAACTTCTGTATTTGGCATTTTGTTTCCGTTTTCATAGACACACCAACAGTATCCCGTTGACCCATGACACTGAATCTTAGAGTATCGACCATCAACTTCACATTTTGGAGTAAATCGACCAGGAAAATATTCTTGCATGCGTTCTAACTCACATTTGGTTAAATTACCAGCCAGCACTAAAACAACAATAAGCGGAACATTAGATTAATGGCCGAGTAGACCTGGAGTGGCTGGTCAAATTGTTTATCAATACAACAAACGCTCTCTTAAGCCACCAGGGGCTTAATTAATTTGGGACACTCCAGAAGGGGGCTTTAAAACAGATGGGGATTATTAGAGAGTGGGGATTCTTCACAAAATCAAATGATGAGGACTTAGATGACTGCTTTTCCTTTCAGTTCTTTAAATCCCATATTAGCAGATTCAACACAAGATTTTGTGAGTCAAATGCATAAATTCGACCCAATCCATCTCAACATTGATGTGCAAAAGTGTTTTGCCAAATAAATGCAAGAAACCTTTGGTAGCTTCTGGAAACTTGCTTATCCAGTTTGAGTTGCTAAATCAAAAGTTGAAAGAAAGAATAAAAGGGGGTAAATCCCGGGGGGGGGGGGTAACTTAACTTGTCTATGGTACGGGGTTGTGCCATTTTTTAGGGTACCTTTTTCATGATAGTTTCCGGATTTATGGGTATGGTTTTCAACAATTTTTGGCATCTTCTGGATTTATGGGTATAGTTTTCTGTCAATGTTCATTTATTGGTGACCTGTTTTGGCATTCCCGGATTTATGGGTATGATTTCAGAAATTCTCCAGATTCATGGGTATACTTTTGAGAAATTTCTCCGGATTTATGGGTATACTTTTGAGTAATTTATCCGGATTTATGGGTGGTACTTTTACGATCTGAATGGCATAACCCCGTATCTTGGAAACTCAAGTTACCCCCCTCCCCCGTGGTAAATAAGGAATACAGTACAATGCTCTTAAACACTCATGGTTCAATCAAATTACAACCAAATAAGATCATCACTCACATCTCTCACATTCAGGCACCTGAGATCTTACTCTTGAATTTGCAATTTCTTTGCCTGCTGGATTAACGCAGAAGCAGTAGCCAGTGGATCCATGACATTGCAGTGGGTTGAAACTACCATCATCCTTGCAGGAAGGCACGAACATTCCTGGAGGGAATTCAAGTTTACCGTCCTTTTGTGTCGCTTGTTTACGAGCTTGGCTCAAACGTTTCTCGCACTCACTGTGGACTTTGGCTGCTTGAAAAAGAGGAAAATCATATTCGAGCAGATTAGATCAAGCATTCTAGAAGCTGTTTACTGGCTAAGATTTTGGCAAGGAAAGATTCAGAAGCTGTCCTAGAGTACCACTTACCGTGAAACAGCTCCTATCCCCTTAATAATAATAATAATAATAATAATAATAATAATAATAATAATAATAATAATAATAATAATAATAATAATAATAACAATAATAGTAATAATAACTTTATTTCAGTGTCTAAAACATTTAGCATTTCTACTAATTGGGGACACTATTTACATACCATTAAAATACCTTAAATAATACATTTTTTTTTGATCAACCTACAAGTTAAAGTATAAAAAGTCAAATCAGTTCAAGAAAACTTGCATATCCTACAGTGTTTACTACATACATTATCACTTAACTAATTTCAGATAATAATAATAATAATTTCAATAATAATAGATAATAATTTCAACTAATTATTATCTCTTAACTAATTTCAGAGGCTCCACAAAGGGACTTGAAAGAGAGGGGGCTTATTCACGAAGTCAAACGAAACGGATACAAATGATAGGTCTCTTTTGCCACAGTTTTACGAGTTAGCTGTATAAATTCGAAACAGTTTTTACCCCAAACCATATCAAAACTAACATGCAAAGTTGTTTAGCTGGAAAATGTTTGGTATAACATTTTACGTTTTTTTCCATAGACCTGTATAAAGGCTTTAAGCCTAAATATAGAAACTAGTAGAAGTATAGTATAGTGTAGCATAGTTTGATATAGTATAGTATGGAATGATATGGTATAGTAAAGTATAATATAGTATAGTATAGCAAAGTATAGTTAAGTATAGTATAGTGTAGTATAATATAGTATGATATAGTTTGGTATAGTATGGTATAGTAAAGTGTAGTGTAGTGTAGTATAATATAACATAGCATAGTATAGTATGGTATAGTTTGGCATAGTAAAGTGTAGTGTAGTGTAGTATAATATAGTATAGTATGGTATGGTTTAATATGGTATAGTATAGTATGGTATAGTATAATATAGTATGGTATAGTTTGGTAAAGTAAAGTGTAGTGTAGTCTAGTATAATGTAGTATAGTATGGTATAATATGGTATAGTATAGTATGGTAAAGTATAATATAGCATGGTATAGTTTGGTATACTATGGTATAGTAAAGGATAGTATGGTATAGTAAAGGATAGTATAGTATAGTATAGCATAGTATAATATAGTATGGTATAGTTTGGTATAGTATGGTATAGTAAAGGATAGTATAGCATAGTATAATATAGCATGGTATAGTTTGGTATAGTATGGTATAGTAAATCATAGTATAGTATAGTATAATAGAGTATGGTATAGTTTGGTATAGTATGGTATAGTAAAGTATAATATAGTGTAGTGTAGTGCAGTATAGTACAGTATAACTTCTTATCTTTACATCTAAGTGGTAGGGGGCTTGTTTAAAAATTTAGCTTAGAGGAGAAGGGGTCAATGGAAAGGAGGAGCAAAACAGAGCTTTGATGAATAAATAAATCAATAAATAAATAGATAAAATGGAATAAACAAATTAAGAATTCTTTCATGCAAAACATTCAGAGACCTTAGTCCAACGAATCCAAAAGGGTTCAAAAACATTTCATGAAAAGCATTTATCTACTTACTTTTACTGCAAATTGGTTCACCACTCAAAGTCTCAGTTTCTGGTCTTTTCTCTCCATCTTTATCCAGACACCAACAACGACCCGTTGAAGTGTCACATTGAATTTCTGAATAACTGCCATCAACTTCACAGGTTGGTACTCTGCGTAACTGACCAATAAGACTTAGCACGGTGGATTGAACGCGCTCTCGTTCGCATTTTGTGAGGTTTCCTGCCAAAACTACGAATTAATCGACGAATATACTGAGTAAGTCGACAAGAAGTTTAGATGTTTAGCGAGCTGTGGAATAAACAGTATGTAGCCAACATTAAACACAGAAAATGGGTAATCTATCTGCAAAGGGCCAAGTGGTGGGGTGATTGGCCGACTGGCTTATACAGTTTTTCGTCAGGTGACTGAAGTTAAGCTCGGTCGAGTGAGGAGGTCAAACTCCGGATGGGTGACCTTTGAGGCCTGACCTCGCAACTCACCTCGTCGTCCTTCGGAAGGGCCGTTAAACTAGGGATCCCATGCTAGGATGTGGCATGCACAGTGGGCCTAAATTAGCTTTCACTCAAAACAATTGAAAACAACAAACAAACAAGGGTAAACTTCGATGAGAAAATTTTGTTTGTTTAAATCATTCATTATTTAGAAGCAGAAGTTAGAATAATGCCGACGAAGGGTTTGTACTGGAGAAAGAATTCTGCGTTCTACTCTGGTCCATGTTTTACTCGCTATTGAAATTTACATTCTATTTCTGAAACTCGCAATTGTATTATATTTAGATTTCAATGACAATTAAATCATGGACCAGAATGGAACATGGAATTCTCGTTCCCATACAAACCCCTTACCAGTATTTCCTAAATTCTGGGTCTGAAAGGTGAGTGATTTTGCAAAACAAAATCTTCAAATTTAAGCTTGCCCTTGATTGATAGATCAACATCTCAGTTTTGAATACTGGCCACATACTTTTTATTCCACAGTCCGCCAGACCTATACACTTTTTTCTTGACTCATCCGGCAAAACAAATTGAGAATTCAAAAGAGACAGGACTAAAATAGGACATAAATAAATGAATAGGACAAAAATAAATAGGCTACCAATCAAATAAATGACGAACTAGAAGCCTAACACATCAAAAGAAATTACTTTGTTAATCATCAGTCGCTTTTACAGTGTGCCTCAAAGCCACACAGCCCTGAAAAGAGCTAAGTTTCTTGTTTAAACAGATCCTAAGATCTGCGATGAAATTAAGAAAAAAATTCCGTCTTTAATCTGCTTTTCAAGAAAAGAAATGGAAAGATGAAATTTTGATGGTTTTCAATAGGGAGTACATTCTTAGGTTTGGGACACCCCAAAACATAGTTGTCTTATCTCAGAATCACATAACAGCCAAAGATATATGGGGCCTAAATGCAAAAACAACATACTTCTCTGGCATTCAGGTTTCCTAAATCTCACTCTGGTATGCGGAACCTCCGAGCCATTCTCAGTGACGCAAAAGCATGATCCCGTAGAGCCATGACATTGTACTGGAGAAAAACTGCCATCTTTTTTGTTACAGTCTGGCACAAACACTCCTGGTGGGAATACCCGAGTACCATCAATCAATTTGGCTTTCTTATAAGCATCTTGAAGTTGCTGTTCGCATTTTGTGAGATTTCCTGTTGGTAAAGATGATGATTATGTTAACCATTGGCATATCATTTTCAGTTTATCAATAAGTTAGACTGTGTTCACACGAGAGCAGTGAAATTTGAAAACGATAAAAATTTTAACGGATAAGCCTCCCGTACTCGTGAAAACGGCACATATTCTGTTGGCAGATTTTGAAAAAGGAGCTCCAACTGGCATTTTTGGAAAGCGGCATCGTGTGAATACTTGAATATGATGAAAGCAGGACATTTTAGGAGGGTAATTCTTAAGGTGTATGTACGCTTCTTTGACATCAAGTTCTTGGAGAGATTGCATAGTTACCGTCAAATTTGCCACTAATTTCAAATAGTACCGATATCGTGTGAACATGGTGAAAGAAAGATGAATTTAGGATGCACGACCATTAGAGCCAATGTGAAGGCTATGAATATTGAAAGAACAGGCAACGTAATTCAAGTCATAAATTACAGAATACCACGAATAAGCATAGAAATCATAGCAAAGGATACACTTCTCTTTAAGATGAACCAACTTGGAAACAGCAAAATGAGACTCCACTCATTCAATGCAGCTAGCCATTATATTTCTCCTTTAATGTTTATTTTGATATGATTGGGTTCTTTTAGAGGTGTGAAATCTATTCTTATGAAAGGGTAAATTGCTTTGTCTTTTCGAACACCTCAACTTTTTTTTTGTTCTGCAAAATTTGCCTTTGCTGACTGACTGCAAATCAAAACTGGAATCAGAAATCAAAATAAAAATCACGAATCACTAACTTTGTTTGCAATCAGGTTGACTGAATCTTGTTTCTGTTTCTTCTCGTTTATTTCCTTCCTTATCAACACACCAACAATATCCCGTAGAAGGGTGACATTGAACCTCTTTGAATGAACCATCATCTTCACATTGTGGCACAAATGCACCAACCAATGGTCCGGCATTTCTGTCTTCAGTTGAGAGGGAACCTGATGCCTCATCACGCTGTGATTCGCATTTTGTCTTGGGTTCTGAAAATGTGAAGGGAATAGATCAGGACCAAATTTAGTGTGGTTTCGTGCAATAAGAGTGGTCTTGAACATTGCTGATTCATAGGAAAATACCAACATAATCAAAATATTTACCAAAATGAAATTGCAAAATTTTGAAGGTTGCATTTTCCAGGTGCTGTTTCAGGCACAGTCCTGGTCATTCACACAAATAATCTAAATTGACGAAACTCACTCGTTTTACAATCAGGTTGCCTGAATTGCACTTCAGTTCCATTTCGTTTATTTCCTTCTTCATCAACACACCAACAGTATGCAGTTGACGTGTGACACTGGACTTCTGAAAATGAGCCATCGGCTTTGCATTTTGGCATAAATGCACTTAATAATGGTTGTGGCTTTCCCTCTGAGACTGGGAATGTATTGAGCACTCCTTGCCTTTGCAATTCACATTTTGTAAAGTTTCCTACGGTAAAACAAAGAAACATCAATCTTTTCCTATCCTACTTTCTAAAAAACAATCAACCCAGTGCTGCGGTCACAATACAATCTAATACCGTTATAATCGTAATTGTATTACTTTCTTTAAATTTATCTTTGACTTCAGAAAGTACGGTATAATAACGATACGAAGACACTAGGTAACAGTGTGCCCGTCCGTCTTTGGCAAAGCTGCCTGTGTTGGCTGCGGTTACACTATAATGCTGGACAATAGTTGCGAAACGACAGAGCATTTTGACGTTTTCATGGATTCAAAGTGTCCCCCCTTTCCCGTATCCATGTTGTTTGCGGTTAGAACGCATCGATTGTCACTAACATGCATACAGGAATCATTTTTTAACAACACTGATACGGTGGGAGGGGGCCTGCAATACTTAAACCCCCCTTATTATAGAAAAGACAGTTTAACAGCTCTTTTGCCCGGGATTGCATGTGCTTTATCCCGTTGTATCCTTTCGAAACAATGGACTCAAGACGCTGTTGTATGTGACCGCTCTTCCTGTTCACATAAGACGCTTATTTCACCGTTTCGTGCTTTGGGTAAGAGTCCTTAAAAACTATTGTATTCAAAACAATGGGATTAACAAGCTGCCGACCTGCCTTATATGATGTTTAAGCAAAATCAACCAATCATGATTTACCAAGGTAATCACGTGACGACTACTTTCGCGCAAAACAAATTAGCCACGGCACAGGCAGCTTTGAAAAAGACGTGACGGGCACATTGTGACCGGGTGTCGTTATATCGTTATAATGCCGTACTTTCCGACGTCAAAGATCGCTTCAAGAAAGCGCAACAATTTCGATTATAACAGGAATAGATTCTAGTGTGACCGCTGCCAATACCTTCTTGACTGTATCACAAGTGGCTGCGGTCACACCATGATCTATTCCCGTTATTATCTGAAATTTCTTAGCCTGTATCCTCTGGAACATTGGCAGCATTTTTGGAAGTTTCCAGTCTGATCTTGATGGAGCTTCCTTGCTGCTGAGAATGCTGTCGAAAAAGCTACAAAATGTGCCAAAATATCGTTTGATTTAGACGCTCTTTTGGAAAAACTAATAAAAGTAAATTTCAAAGTTTTTACCCAAAATCATTTGCCCAAAACTATTCTTTGAACAGCAAAATCTTTTAAAAGATTAAGGATCATAAATCTTACTAGGAGAACAATCTGGTCGAGCGGCTTGTACTTCAGTTCCATAAAGAAGTCTTCCTTCTTCATCAACACACCAGCATTCCCCCCTGAATCCATGACACTGGATACTGTGGTAGCTACCATCAACATCGCATATCGGAGAGAATAAGTCCATTGGTGGTTCACCGTGGCCAAAGTTGTCTTCTTTGTAGCTCTCACATTTGGTGAGATTTCCCGCTAGAACTGTGGGAATGAGATAGAAACAGGGTGTCATAAAACACTTTTCTTATTTGTATGGTGTATGGAGGGGCTTTGTAGTTATTCATTTAGTTGTTAATATTTACATGTCTTTATGTTAATGGCCACAGGGTAGTCATTGTCCTTTGCTCCTTGTGGTCCTGTCCCTGTCGTGTTTGTATAGTTTGTATAGTAATTAGAAAGTATACTAGGATGTAGATGTAACTTGTATTGTAAAACTTTAGATGAATATATAAAAAAGTAGAGGGGCTGCAACTTTAAAGACGTTTTTACTTCTCAAAAGAGAGGTTTTGATCGAGCATCCAAATCTGGTACATTTGTGAATGAAAGCAAAAGCATATCCCATTTCTTACACAATTGCATATGCTAGGGTTCAGCTGGATCTCCACTAGGCGGAAAAATGTCGAGGCGGAAAAGTTTCGGGCAATCTAATTGAATGATCAAATTTTCGCTGCGGAAAATCTCGAGCCGAGAATAGCAGGAATACGTTCTACTTTTCGCGGCTTGACATTTTTCCGCCTAGTGGAGATCCGGCTTTAGGGTTAAAGTTTGAGACCTAGATTGAGCCGATCCGAAAAGTGGTTACTGATTTATGACACAAGAAAGGCAAAGCAAGTGGTTGTTGCTTCGTAAACAGCACCTCTTTTGTTCTAGTAATGTCAAAATGGAGCAAATTTTGAAAAAAGGGTTCCAGTGCTGCATTCAAAATTTTCGCTATGTTTATAAACAGACTAATAGTGCTGCTTAGCGGCAAGATGATGGGTTCACCCTCCAACTAATTTAGCTTAAATGCAAATGTCTAAACAAATTAGAAATTTGATGATTTGACACGTTCAAATGAGTTTAAACGTAAAAATACGCCAAAATTTCGAAAATATTCAATGTGTCTTAACCCTTTCACCCCCGGAAGGGCCATATGGCCCAACAGTATTCATTAAGAACTGCGAATTTTGCAGGGGGTAAAGCATTTGGAATTTTGATTGATTTGAAAGGTTATGCACATTGCATTTATCTATTGCTTGCTGAATCACTGATTATGATACCCCCCGGAAAACGACAATCTACATTAGGTTTTCCTGTTAAGCTTAATTTTAGCCGGGCGTGAAAGGGTTAAAGTCCAACGGTAGATTAATTGATAGCTAGTTCAGATTCTTTCAAGTCAACCGTTCAACTGAAAGAAATAGGTAATAGAGATTTTTTAAATATCGATTTACAGATTTGAAACTTGATACAAGTGAGCAAGACTTACTTCTTCTGCAGTGACCATCATCTTGAACAGCTTGTTTGTCATAAGCCAAACCGTGAACACTCTTTCCAGTCTGATCAACGCACCAACAAGCTCCCTGTAAGCCATGACATTGAAGAACTTCAAATTCACCGTTTTCTGTGCAGTTCGGTAAATAAGTTTCCGGTGCAAGCGTAGTGCGGCCATCGATGAGTTCTGCTTCATTGTAAACATCTTGTCTTTTTTGCTGGCATAAGGTCAGGTTTCCTCGAAAAAAACATAAGGTCATTTAGCCTCCGTTAGCTCAGTTTTTCAGATAGTTCATTAGGGTTTCCTTGGATCCCTTAACAACTGACGTCCATGTACGCACCATTTCATTTTTGGGAAGTTCGGAAGTCTTATAAATTTCCACTGAAAGTGTTACAAGAACAAATCAATGTTTACTTTCATTGATTACTTTGATACAATGATTAATTTACTACATAAAAGGTTAAAAGGAGACCTAGCGATAGTACACTTAATCTTATACACTTATACGCCTACAATGGGCAGTATATGCTGTATCAAGGTAAGCCTATGTCCCAGAGTATGGGACACAGGTTACATCAAAGCATGAGATCCATAGTTAAACGTCCCTTCCAAAGGAGGGGGAAGTGAGTAGTTTGGCGAAGCATCTGGGGGGCTGCCCATCTAAACTTTTACCAGCTTCAATCACCTGACGGGAACAATATAAGCCATTTAGTCATGCATCACTACCACACGGGGTGAGCAGCCGAGTGGCTTATACAGTCTTTGTCAGGTGACTGAAGTTAAGCTCGGTCAAATGAGGTCAAACTCCGGATGGGTGACCTCGGAGGCCTCACCTCACAACTCAATTCGCCGTCCTTCGGAGGGGACGTTAAACTACGGGTCTCATGCCTGGATGCGGCATGCACAGTTGGCCTAAATTGGCTCTCAATACCCCCTCAGTACCTAGAAATGCTGAAAGCCCACTCAAAACAAATTGAAAACAAAACAAACAAAAACATCTCAACAGAACATGATGCCGTGGAACCAAATTAAACACTAGCCACAAAGGATATTAACTTACTTGGTGTACAGTCAGGCTTTCCCTCTTTCGTTTCAGATCCAGCAATTGTGGCACCAATTTCATTGACACACCAACAAGTATTAGTAAAACCGTCACATTGGAGTGGCACAAATGAACCATCGATGTTACATTCAACAATATATTTGTCTGGAACAGGACCGTCTCCTAACTGAGATAATAAGGTGATTTCGCATTTTGTAAGGTTTCCAGCTATAACTGAAAGAGAAAAGATTTTATGAGAGTAGAGAGACTTGCAGTGTGCTCAAGTAGTAAAACATGACAACAAATGTAGAAACACGTGCCCTCCCCCAAGATTTTGCAATTATGGTGAAAAATTCTCCCTAAGTGTGCCCCCTCAGCTTAATAACATTGTGCCCTTAATGTGTCGTGCACCCCTCCAAGTTTAAGATACTTCCTATGGCTTTGAACGACGACGAAAAACCAATAGGCATACTGGATATGAAAAATGAAGTTGAAAACTTAGCATATTACTAGCTCTCCAAATTCCTTGAAATTGACATGTCAGCTTGGATATTAGACATCAAATGGCTAAAATCAGTCGTTTTGCGCCGAAGTTACGAGCGACTTTTCGAAAGTGGTTAATTTCGAAATCCTTGAAAATATATTCTAAGATGGAGGACGCGTACCTTAATAACCATCGAACCATAAATAATTACGTAAAATTGCGCACACATTACTCACTATATTCTGTTATTTTCTTATCAATCACTTCGTGATGGAACCGAAAATAAAGTATATATTTACCTTTTTATTTTCGAGAATTGACGCAAGAAAAAGGCACGTATTAGGAGTAGTGGCGAAGGTCATCATGCACAGCTAGAATCTCATTCTAGTTAACACTAAATACAACCAATAATCAATACTTGTGGGACCTTTTCACCCGAAACTCACAGTGCTCTTCCTGTGTCTTGCGCAGTTCAGAGACAGATTTAAGACTACCCTTGAAAAAGTCAAGTAATGGGCAAAAATGTTTTTCCTATCGAGGAGCAAAAGTTTGGAATGACCTTCCTGCCGATACCAAGCAGGCAACTTCCCTGAATAGTTTTAAAAAATCTATTCAGGACTTTCTCTTTTTCTTTTATACTAGATTTTGTAAATTTTGTATTAGGTTTTTATATTATGGTTTTTATATTGTAATTTTGGCTTTTTATTCGGTAATTGTATATTGTATATTGTAAGTAATTTTTTAAGTGGAGGGCCCCTTGTAAATCAACTCTGTTGAAGGGCAACCCTCCTTAATAAGATCAAATATCAAATAATATCAAATATCACGGAAAATTGCGATAGCTTCTCATTCTTCTAACCTGGTAGATTTGACTAACTCTGATATCAATAACAAATTCTCAGCAGATTAACAGTGGAAAGTTACCTGGCTGTGTATGAAGTTAGGCCAAGATGGAAAGTTGTTTGTGTTCATTCTTTTTATACCCGAAAGTACTCACATTGTTGTGCGGAAAGCAAAGCGTGCGGAAAATATTTTTTAACTCACAGGGGAATACAGTTATTGAAAAAGTTAGACCAATTCCTTCAAAAAAAAAGATAAATTCATATGTTATGTTTCATCCGCCAACGAGATCATTCCCCAATTACGAGCAAAATCAAGGTAAAAGAATTAATGATTAACACTCACTTCGAGCGCATTGAGGTTTTTTAAATCGATGTGATGTCCCTGGCAACTTTTTTCCATCGTTATCAACACACCAACAATACCCCGTAGAGCCATGACACTGAGTCTCTTCAAAATCACCATTATCTTTACATTTAGGGACAAATGTCCCTGGTGGCAGCAAGGGACGACCATTTATTGATTTAGCTGTCTTGTACACGTCTTGCTCCTGTTTTTGGCATGGGGTTAGTTTTTCTGAAAGCAAAATGGGGAAATATTGAAAAAGGAACTTCTGTCTTTATTACTAAATTTTCAAATACATGTTTTGATTGATCTTTGAAAGTTAGCCTGAACCTGACTACAACGCATTTATTACGACAAGGGTAAGGCAGTACAACAAAACAAGTTACAAAGTAACAACGAAGGGAAGGACAGCGAATGAAGCATTCGAAATGACTAACTACCAAAAATTTTTTGAAAAATTGCTGACAATCTATTTGAACGAGGCAAAAAGAAAAATTTGAGGGAAACATTCGGAAGATGTTGAAGTTTAACGAAAAAGCTATCGATAAGACTTGCAAACACTTGGTTTTTTGTTTTTGACTGCTAAGTTTAGATTTCTAGTTCTAAAGAAGAAATGCTGGGAAAAATACTTACTAATTGTGTATACACAGTTCTCGTTCTTGCATTAGAAGCAAATTCTCCCTTAAGGTCAAAAAACTTATAAATTTTCTGTTATTGGCTAGTTACTTACTTTTCTTGCAGTCTGGTGTCTCTGTTCTGCCTCGTGTTCCAGGTATCTCCGTTCCATTTTCATAAACACACCAACAATATCCGATAGAGCCATGACATTGAATCTGCTCAAACTCTCCATTGTCTTTGCATATAGGCAAAAAGGCACCAATTGCTGGCGTAACAATCCCATCCGCTTGGATGATACCATTGTCATACACTTCCTGTCGTTGTTTACGGCACTTTGTTGGTTCAGCTTGGAAGGAAAGTATCGAATTATAGAAATTGAAATAAAAAGCAATTGAAATAAAAGTTTCCTTTCAGAAACTGGCGATGAGGGCGGTGATTTTGCAGGTATTTTTTATTAGAACTCAAGAATTTGAGCCAGTATTGAAAGTCGATTAAAACCATTAGATTTTGAAAACTTGGGGTATCTTGCAAGTTTCTTATGAGTGCGTGCCACAACGATCTTCATGTTCATTACCTGAACCATCATGAGTATTTCAAAACATTCCTGATACGCAAGCCTCCCATGAGAAGGTGGATCTGCATTTTAAAATCACAAAAACAGTGACAAAGTGGCTAGCTACCAAGTAAAAATAAGTTAAAAACACACAAAAGATATAGGTTAAGTTGGCTGGCTACAAATAAACATTTCACACTGATCCCAGGGGTAACTTCAATAGGCAGGTCATGTGTACCATTTGACGTCTGAAATCACACCTTAAAATAGATAAATTTTCACGAAAACGATACCTCAAAATCTACAGGCCATTGAAAATATAGACTCTAAAACTGTGACAAAAATCCAAAATCTTAATCAAGTATGTGAAATTTGATCAAAATCATTACCCTTAAGAGTTATTTTTCAAAACTGAAACCCCAAAATTTTACGACAACTTGTGATTTTACCAAAACTGATACCAAAAAATTTATTTTCTGCTCGAAAAAAGGCACCCAAAAAATGAGACATCTCGTACTAGCATATATGGTAGTTACCCCCCCCCCACCACACTTATGCACACTTGATGTCCCATCATTCATTATAAAACTTTACCTTGAGAGCAACTAGGTAGTCTTCCAGTCATTACACTTCCATCAATGGTGATCCCTTTCTTGTTTACGCACCAACAGTATCCTGTGTTGGCGTTACATTGTTGCTCAACGAAACCCCCATTCAAATCGCATTTAAACCCAAATCTTATCGGAATGGTGGATCTAGAGTTCTCTTCGATTGCAGCTTGTTTCAGTTTCTCACATTTCGTCAAGTTTCCAGCTGAAACTTAAGGACAAAACAGATAATTTTGCGATCCAAAAAGAAAATTTTAAAGATAACGTTTGAGAATTTTAATAACCCATGTGTAAATTGTGCCTATTTGTGTGACAACTGCGGAGGAGCTGTGCCTTGATACAAATGCATCGTAGAGGCTTCAACTTGGAGTTTGAGACGTCTTTAGCTAATGTTTAAGAGTGGTCGCTGATTTGTGGTGCACGACTGTCAAAAAAGTGATTGCTTTGAAAACAACAATTTCTACGCTAAAACGAGTAAAATACTGCAATGGGTTCTATTGCTTTGTTTGAAAATTTTCTACTGTTCAAAACGGTTCAACTGTATCGTTTACTTAACATTGAGCCATTTTCCAATGTAGAGAATTTTCAAATTCAACATTAGAACCATTTTTGCAACATTCACTTGGTTAGACACGGTTGGAGAACAAGAAATGAAGTAAAAAAATGTCGCAGTGACGCAAAGAATAGTTACAATTAAGTTGCAATGATTCTTTGACGGAAGCCAGGGCATCAAATAATATCTCCCTCTCATGACCAGACAAAACTGATGCTTAGATTTCTTGCAAGAATAAATCATTGAAAAATCCAGCTTTCTTAAAGCCGACTCTGTGCTAGGCGGAAAATGTCGAGCAGCGAAAAGTATGCGTATTCCTACTATTCGCTGCTTGACATTTTCCGTCACGACAATTTCGGCTAGCCAAGCAGACTGCCAGAAATTTTGCAGCCTTGACATTTCTCTGCCAAGTGAAGATCCGGCTTAAAGGTCAGTCAGGTTTGAACGATAGGCAATAAACTTAGAAAGCTAATTTTGGAGGAAATTTTGGGGCCTTTGTCGCTAGGAACCCACGAAAGAAATCATCTATGACCTCTTAAAGGCAAGGGTAGAAATCAGATTTTGTCTTTATCTCATTTTTGTGGAATACAATGAGTAGAAAAATCATACGTGAGGCACAATCTATGCTGGGTAGCTTGCGTGATTTTGAGGAAGTTTCAGCAGAGAATTATGAATTAAAAATTCCTGCGACCGCCACCCGGTGGCATGATTGGGTAGGTTTTATACCCTCACAGAAGCATACATTCCAACTTACTTCTGTTGCACTGAGGTCGAGCAAATCTGGATATTGTATGGGTGATTTCCTTTCCATCATCATCTACACACCAGCAATATCCTTCATTACATTGAATCTGTTTAAATGATCCGTCCGCATTGCATTCTGGTAACGGTACTCCAAGTGGTAACACAGGGCTTTTGTTATTAAGAACACGTGCTTTTCTGTAAACAGCTCTTTGGCGGAGTTGGCATTTCGTTAGATTTGCTGAAAACGAGAAATGAGAAATGAGAAAGGATGAGATTTCTCAAAGGTTTCACATGAAAAATAAAAATTCAGTAAAAACAAAGGTTTAATAGATTTAGTGCGATTGGCATACCAAGTATACAATACAGGCCTTGTACGCATCAGCATAGTGTTTGCATGCCTGAGAAATTTACAGTTTTTTATATGGTTCAATAATTCTCATAGTAATGTAAAAAAGTTTTGTCATGTTAATGTGCGCAAGGCCAATACCGTACATACTGAACTAAAAGTATGATACCAAAAATTATCAAATTACTCTAGGGGCATATCACTCCATAAAAAACTCTTTACGCCTTTGCAAACTTCTCTTTTTTTACAAAAAATCGCTCACGATTCGTGAATGAATGAAAAAAACGATAGTCATACTATTATCAAAATCGCATAATTTTTGTCGTTGTCTTGAAAGAGTGATACATCGGCCCCCGGTGCCCCCGGTGCCCCCGGTGCCCCCGGTGCCCCCGGTGCCCCCGGTGCCCCCGGTGCTTCTTTCATAAAAATATTTCCACGTTTCTGGAATTTTTCAAATGCTTTCTGCATTTTCTGTCCCAGGGAAAATAGTATGAAAAAGCTTTTTTAGCAAAACATTGACATTTCAGAAAAAAGATAAAGCGATTTGCCATTCTGAAGGGCCAGATTTCACCTGAGGTACACTCCTGAAGGAATTCAGTCAAAACAAAGCAAATGTAGAAAGAGCAAGCATTATGATTGGGTGCGAAGAAGGTGTGCAACCTATTGAAAGGAATCTTTGTTGATTGCAGCGTCAGCTGAATAGTATTTCAAAAGAATCAACAAGCTGCAACTTCTCTCTGTCTCTCTGTCTTTCTTTCTGTCGGTTCGTGGAAACATAGCAATCCTGCGATTCGCTTTCCTAAAAGTAACCTATTTTTATCACACAATAACGAAAACGTCAAAAAGGGTGTCATCAATGCCACTTAATTATCTCTTATTCCATGAAATGAATGTGTGTTTGTCTGACTTCGTTTGGTCTTCAGACAGTTGGCGCAGAGGAGGGCAGTCGTTTTGTGATGCAATGCCAATAGAATTGAACTGAGTGCTTTAAATCAGTGGATAACATAAAAACAAAATTAGATATCAATGAAATTTAAAGAGGATTCCTTATCATTCGACTGTTATTTGACTGTGCCAATCATTTGCATCAATAAAGGTTGTCACTTCAAGTCACCTTTAAAAAGTCAATCTCATCATAATGTTTCAATTTTTACACAACGAAAACTTACCACTTAAATCAGGACACATTAGCTCCCCTTCTTCATCTTTCTCGGCCCATTCTGTCATTTTGCCTTCTTTGTCAACACACCAACACTGCCCTATGACGTCATTACATTGTTTTCGTTCATATTCTCCATTAGTCTTGCATTGTGCTATGTAATATTCATTTTCTTTCCTAATCGTTGTTAACATCTTCTCTCGCTTTATCTCACAGTCAGTCCGATTTCCAGCCAATACTGTGGAAACAAATATAGTATGAAAAGAAAATGGTTTGCAATTTCTGTTCTACCCTCTCTGGTACCCAGCGTACCCTCTATGGTACCCAGCGTATTCCTGTTGAAGAACTGACAAGAACCGAGTGTTGTCTGTAGTTTAAATCAAATGTATACTTCATACTTCAATGACATTTAAATGCCACCTCTTCATTACCTGAGACGGGGTTGACAACCGTAGAGCAAGAAGGAACTTGTTGATCAATTTCCGACCACTTTGAGAGGCATTTGAATCAAGCGGTAATTCCTAACTACTTTCAGTTAGAACCAGGTAATGCAGAACTCTGGACTGCTTAAATACCGGGAAATATTGGCCTACTATTCATCGTTAAATATCATTGTACACTTGCAAGTAATACTAAGATACTCCTTTAAGAGGTACCCGTGTTTCCCTGTTCCACTGTGGGTCAAAATGCCCTTGCTACACCAATCCTCAAAAAGGATGGAGGATAGCACTTTTTGCGAGATTTCATCAAAAGTTACAGTTTTTGTTGGCCAAATGATAAACAAATCAAAATCAATTTAAGTTACAACATTCTTCTCACATCCTGAATCACTCGAAGCCTTCATATCAGAAATCTGTCTTTGAATGAAAAATTTCTCTTAAATGTGCCTCCTGGAAACACGACGATTTGTACTAAATTTTATTGCAGAACACTTATCAAGCCGTGTATAATATCAGAAGCAACCATTTCCTTCATCAAGGCCTGGGCAAGATTAAATCAATGTCGAGATATAGCAGCAGCACTCCTCCCCCCATTTTCTTCCCACTTAAACTATTCTTTTTGATGATGTAACTTTTAGTTGAACGGTAAGTGGCATTCATGGTGAGGACCCGGTGACCTCGTGTCTTTCCTCCCCATGAATGTCACAGTTCAATGTTATTGTAGTTTTGTAGTTCTAGATATATATTTATTGTTTTTGATTGATAAATAAGAAAAGCCGGGTATCAAAGACGAGTGGGCTCACAATCAGTATGTTGACAAAATCTTTGTAATACTCACATCTTTCACACTCTGGCTTCTCAAATCTCTTTGTCCTCTCGGCAACCTTATTTCCCTGTCCATCAACACACCAACAGTATCCTTCGTGGCACTGCATCATCTTAAAACTGCCATCTTCATTACATACTGCCATCAATGTGCCTAATGGCAGCATTGGAAATCGTTTGTTTATCATGAAAGCACTGTTGAAAGCCTTTTCTCTTTGCCTCTCACAATCGGTCGTCACCACTGCAATAGAAAAAGATTGATGAGTTAAACCCTTGAAGGAAAGAACAGTTTTTTCAAGGCTCCCATTAATCGCTGAAGTTCTTCCAAGTTCTAGGTACGTTTGGAGGATAGAGAGCTTCCTGGTTACAAACACACAGCTTCCTGGTTACAAACAGACAGCTCAATGTATCTAGGCTGAGTCGGTTCAGCTCGCTTCCTGGGACAAAGAAACTAAAATGTATGCAAGCTTCTTGCTAGTAGGCAGCAGAGAAATTCCGTGATTGCTATATAAGTTTCCATTCCAAAGAACTTCTTGAAAGTACATCTGCAGCTTTTAGTCCTCTAAGATCTTTCCTTAGATACTTCCTTTTAGGATGCAACAAGACTTTATGAGGGCGGCGTTTCTTCAAAATTTCCTACCAAACACTTTCAGAAGGTCTGGGCATCCCTAGAAAAGCTATACAGTGTCAATACGTTGGAATTTCAGCTGCTTGACAATAGCAATGAATCTAAAGGTTTACTAAATATACTGATTTTAACTCTGCTTTCCGCTCAAGTAAATAGTAAGTTGCCGGATCTGCAAAACCACTCTCTTCAGAAAACGGTTAATTTCTTCAACATTATTCGGCCTAGTCAAAAGCGGTAAAGAGGATGTTGTTCTGCTAAGCATTGGCAATTGAAATGTTTCCGCCAACGCTTTCTTTGCAAATCCCTGTTCACAACCTTTTATTGGTTTAGCGAACTTGTTTACCTCCAAAACTACTCGAAAAATTTGTCCTTTTCTCTCGCTCCATCTTTAGCTAGGTTGTTGCTAAGGTGTGTCAAGCCTGATAGAAAGAGCTAAACTTATTTCCCAGCATCGAGTTCTGTATTTCTGTTTGCGTTTACAGGTCGACAAGAAAAGCCATGGTCAACAAAGCAGAGTTGATTTAACAGCCCTGGATATCCTCCAAACATAGACATCAAACTCGGAAAGCAGTGAATTTAAAGGAGGTTGATCAACAAATGAAATACAAACCCTTCGAGCAAATCAGAGCAGTTTGATTCTTTCCAATCCAACGTGTCATTTTACCATCCTCATTAACACACCAACATTTCTTATATTTTTCATTGCATTGTTGTTTAGAATATGACCCATCCACTTCACATTTTGGAACGAATAACCAGTCAGGTTTCCTTCCACTGTGTTGTTGAAGAATAAATCGCGACCTGTATTCGCAATCCGTGAAATTCTTTGCTAATACTGAAATAAAACAGATCAAAGTCATTTCACTATAGCAATAACTCATAGCGCCACCTTAATCTTTCGAAAAAAGTGGGGGGGGACGCTTTAGCTCCTGCTTCTGATTTAAAGTCTGCAAATAATGTCAATTCGTTTAAGCACAAAATCAAGGAAATTTCTTCCAAAATATACAGAGAGAGGAAAAAGACATATATGTGTTCTACTAAAGCCGCGCATCCTCTCTCACATTCATGTCTCGGCCTTGCCATAATTATGCTGTATCCAAAAGCGCATTCTAATATAATGTGTATATATATATATTTTTTTTCCTTTGCAATCACCTCTAAGGGGACCATTATGGAAATAAGGTCAACTTGATCTTTTAATAATATCCCTGCCACTTTAATTAGGGGTGTTTTTAACTTGTATTCAAACTTGCTATTTAAAATATATTGTAAATATTTTATTTATTTATCTATTTATTCATTTATTTGCTCTTTCCTTTTCTTTTAACCATTGTAATTTTCTTTTTATTTGTGGCAAATTTATACCTACTTACTTACTTTGCTAACCCAATGGTTGCGCAGTCCTTGCTTCAAAGAGTTGCATTTATATAATATATAACAATGTCACAGACAAACAGAAAACAGCACTACACTGCCTATTCCCTCGCCTAATAACTACTTGGGAGAAAGATAGTCCTTTACTCACATCTTTTACACTGAGGAGTACCAAATCTGTATCTTGTTCCTGCAACTTCACTGCCTTGTTTATCAACACACCAACAATATCCCGTAGAGCCATGACATTGAGCTTCCGCGTAACTTCCATCTTCGTTGCATTTTGGGACAAAAGCACCAACGAGAGGAATACCTTCGATCTCATTAATTTCGTTCAATTGTTTTCGCTCACGTTGACATTTTGTACGTTTCGCTAGAGGAATGAAACGAGACATCCTTAGTTAGCCCTTGGTTTAAGGGGCAATATTTCACGATAAAGTTACGACGGCCTGAGTTCATCGAAGCTGGGGTCAAGATTTTACGCTACTGTTGTAAATATTGGTAACTACGCGTTGCTAGGGGGCATATTCCTATCAAGCATTGCGTGAAATGAGATCCACCATTTTTCGCAGAATCGTCTATTGCACGGAAAGGTAAACGAACATGGCACTAGACAAGCCAAATATCATGATGTATTGAATGAAAAATTTCTTGCTTGATATGGTTAGATAAAAGGACGCCACGATTTCCAGACAAAGTTTGAATGCTTAGCCTAACCAATCTAGCAAACCATAATCTCCAAGTCTGCCTCTACTTACGCCCTCACTACTACTATCAAATTTTCGAGGATGGGAGCAAAATCTTTGATACTTATTCATACAAAAACAGTCTTTATTTTGCTGAGTTATTTTACAGATAACAAAGGAAATACCTATAAAAATCTGCAAAGGTGCGAGAATTATGCTGGAACGGTACGATACAACTGCCCCTTTAAAGAGGTGGCATATCAATCTGTAAACACCATTGATTTAATCACATGCCCATTGCTTCCTGCAGTTTGCTTAGTGGCTTCATCCAAGCCATCAAAAAGTAACTATCAAAAATTCACCTACATCCAAGCACACGTAAGAGATATTAATGTTTAGTTTGTTCCTCTGCCAAGTGTAAAGACTCATCTTCAAAATACTGATTTCTTTTTGCAAAAAAGATCAACAGTCTGTATGGTAATTGCTTTCAAAAAGCTGCCAAATCGTCATTATCGACAAAACATTGGATGTGGATTCCCTTTATTGGATTCAATTTGAATTATTGGCTTACCTATCGTGCAGTTCGGTTGTCCTTCTATCCGCGTTCCTTCACGTTCAATTCCCTTTTTATCGACACACCAACAAGATCCTTCTTGGCATTGAATTTGCTTATAGGCACCATTCGCATCACATTCTGGCATAAATAGGTCAATGTTCTCTAATGCATCTACGGCTTGTTTCTCGCATGTTGTTAGTGCACCTGAAATGGGAAATGGAAGAAAAGTTAAAGTGAGCCATTGTCACCTAGGGTCCTTTGCAGACACGCTACAATTCCGTACCGGTTTTGGATTTAAATCTTCTTTAGTTCATCTGGTGTTGAAGCGGCCTGTTTGTATCGTTAATTTGTTCCTCGTAAAAACCGAACAAACGAGTGTTCGACGAAATGCTTGTTTGGTTTTCAACGTTGTTCTCCATTGCAACTATTAAGAGTTTTCTGTTAGGTTTAAGATTAGAGCTCTGCACGACCTGATTCAAACGTACCTAAATTCGTTTTTCTCTTGCAGGTGTCAAAAGTGTTCTCTCTGATTACATATACATTAAAATCGAAAACTTTCGGACGGAAAACTTTTGGCAAAAAAACTTCGGACAAAAAACTTTCGGACGCTTTTTCGGGAATTTCGGACAAAAAAACTTTCGGACAAACACGACATCAAAAAACAAGCATTATACCAAACTATATGTTAAAAATAATTGTGATTCCATCATGAATATCAATTTACAGGTACATGATGATTATTACATCAACAAGGACATTTGAATGTAATTCTCGTTAGACTGAACGATGATAAAACCAGCTATAAACCAAATTTAAAGGTGCTGCCATACGTGAACTTTTTTCAAGAAACGCTTCAAGGAGCCAAACTTTTAGATAGAAAAATCCAAGAAACCTAAGTATTACTGGTAAAACATTGATTTATTAACGTTTTATGTCACGTTTCTTTACGCTTTTTCATTTTCAATGACGTTAAAACTTTCGGACGAAAAAACTTTCGAAAGTTTGATTGTCCGAAAGTTTTCGATTTGAATGTATTTTGCTTTGCTGTTCTTTCACAGGAGTTAAAAGTTTTCTTTCTATAGATCACGGTGCGTTTTGTTGCGTTTGTGGGTTCAGTGCAATGAGTCCGTGATTCAAGGCTAAATCCAGACTGTCTGAAAATCAAATTTGATGTAATCGAAAACTAAAGATCAACAGTGCAGTAGCTAAACTGATAAAGCAGTTCCACCAAAGCACAACTGATGCATTGTGGATTCCATTTGGGCCAAATTTGATTCTCAAACTGTCTCACATTTCATCATGCCCGAAGGATGTATGAATAGCAAACCTAGAGTGCTAAACAGCAGGACGTGTGCATATTATTAATATTCTAAAAGATTAATAGAAATTGTCCATCAACATATCAAAAATGCAGCATTACCGTCAACTTTTCAGCAATAAACATTGTTTTTCTGTTCTTTCTGAAAACTTTTCTTTCATAGACACCTCTGGGGGGAACATTATGAAAAGAAGGTTGCATTGACCCTTTAATGTCATCCCTGCTATTTTTAAACTGCGGGTGTTTTTAATCTATATTTTGTCTTTTAAATTTTTATTATAGTGTACAGTTGTAACTAGATTCTTTTTTCCTCTAAATTTTTTATAACATTTTAGTCCTTTTTATCATTTTAATGACAAATTTTTTACTTACTTACTTACTTGGGTTTCATCACCAGAAATGTCAGTCTCATGAGAAATAATCATACAGGTGTTCGGAAATTGTGCCTCATTTGCATGGCTGCTGTGGAGGAGCTGTTAATACAAGAATTCTGTTCTTGATAGATTTGCAAAGGTTAGGCTTCAAATTCGAATTTAAGGCCTTGTTTTAGCCAATCGAAAGATCGGTTTCTGATTTATGACATTGGAAAATCAAAACAGTGATTGCTTGAAAACTGGTCTTTATTTGTTCCCAGTATGTCAAAATTAGATAGTTCTAGCGTTTCATTTGCATTTTGTCTACATTTGAAAATGGCTCAAAATAATACTGTGTGATCAGTAAACAATACACTGGTCGCAAGCCTTTTCCATGCAATTATATCTAGAACAGGAGCATAGCATGTACAGCTCCTTCGCAGCACCGACACAAATATGGCAAAATTTTTTTGGAAACTCCTTATGTTTTTATATGAAAAAGTATTTAAACTTGCTCACGTCTTTTACAGTCTGGCTGTCCCTCCGAAGTTCTTGTGTTTTCCAGTTCAATTCCTTCTTGATCCACACACCAGCAAACTTCCAATTCATGATCACACTGCACCAGAGTAAAATTTCCTCCTTCGTCACATCTAGGCACAAATGAAATACTGGCATTCTTTGCACCTTCTGATGTGAAACTTGCAAGAGATTGCTGTCGTAGTTTTTCACATTTTGAGAGGGGGCCTAAGAGAAAGCGCAAACCGATAGGATATTAATCTACATTTCAACTTCAAAATAAAGGGATAAAGAAAATCCAGTATGGTCTCTACAATTGTTTTTGACTTAGCATAAATGCTCCATTAAGCCCCCATTGGGGGGCTTATCTACAATCCTGGACAAAAGTTACGAGACGACAGAGCATTTTGACGTTTTCACGGGTTCAGAGTGCCCCCTCCCCCCGTATCAATGTTGTTTTAGGTCAGAACGCGTCGATTGTGACCAACATGTATTCATGAATCGTCGTTGAACAACATTGATTCGGGGGAGGGGGTTTGCAGTACTTAAATCCCTTTTATTCTTGGAAATACGGTTCAACATATTAAAATGCTGCTAGTCTCATAACCTTTTGTCCAGGATTGTAGGCTCCGTTCACACTGCTCCGTTTTTGTACGAAAACGGATAGAAAAACCTCCGTTTTTGTGAAAGTGTTCACATTGATCGGTACAAAAACGCCACAAAAACGCCACAAAAACGAAGGTTTTCAAAAACGCTATCAAAAGTGGATATCCACAAAAACGGAGGTTTTCGAAAACGCATTTGATCAATGTTAACGCACAAAAACGGATGTTTTTGAAGCGCTGTAATATCCAACAATGAGCTTCACAAAACCGGAGCAATGTGAGCCCACAAAACGGATATCTTTGGCTCCGTATTTGTTATCAGGCAGATCAATGTGAACGCACAAAAAAGGATATCTTTGGCTCCGTATTTGTTATCAGGCAGATCAATGTGAACACACAAAAACGGATGTTTTTCTCTCCGTTTTTTTTTTGTACAAAAATGTAGTAATGTGAACGAGGAGCTTTGATGCAACAAAAACGCATCATAACAAAAACGGAGCAATGTGAACGGGGCCTTACTTTAGGAGACTCCAGATAGGCATGAAAGAGAAGGGGCCTTTTAGAAGGGGGCTGCTCAATCACAAAGTCAAATGATAAAATCTTCAAAAATCTGACAGATTTCGAAAACACTCGAAAGTTTCAACAAAATCTTCCAGAATTCAAAATGATCCCAGGTGTCGTCCCCACCAACTTCTCCTAAAATTTGAAAATCAGATATCAGAAATTTTTTAAATCGTTTGAATCCTCGAAATAATGCAAAATTTCGAAATCCTTGAAGATCTCGAAAATTTTGAAATCTCACATAGTAAAAATGTAAATATCTCAAAACTACTTAGAAATCTTGAATGATCTTTGTAAATCTAAAAAAATTCGCGAAAGGATAGGTGAATTGGTGGATTCTGACACCAGCCACTAGTCGAGTCCGCTACCCCTTATCATCATGACACTCAAACGCGGTGGGCCCGAGGAGGGGGGCACATAACATGAGGGTACGGCATTAAAGGCTTGTTTTCGCGTGCGTGTTTTTGCTTGCGTAAATGCGCTTTTGTTTGCATTTTCCTGTCTGATGGCTAGTTCGGTAATCAGCAGAGGGTAGCTTTCTGAAAACCGGGCAGCAGACCCCCGTCCATCAGCAAGTCATGTACCCCTGGGGTGATAGGGCTCTACCGGATAATAAGCCATGTCCGCCTCGCCGTTCTGGCGGCAAAATCACTGCGCCATAACACCGTCAAAATCAATCCCTTCAAAAATCTCCAAAATGTTTAAAATCCAAAAATAACGTATGCTGTTTTGGAAGTGCCCTGCCGCCCCTCGTCGAAAATTGCTACGAACAAAGTTTTGAATAACAAAAATCCTTACGCTTGCAAGTTGGTTTTGCTTCTGTTGTCCTTGTTCCTTTTTCCTCTGCCCCTTCTTTATCAACACACCAACATTCTCCCATAAACTGGTTACATTGCACCTTTGAATATGTACCATCAGCTTCGCAAATCGGTACAAAAGTGCCAGGAGGAGGTATAAGTTTTCCGCCAACAACGAGAGCATCTTTCAAGGATTCTTCACGTTTCTTTTCACATTTTGTTGCTGGTTTCTTTTCTAGAGGAAGGTAACAAAAATCGTAGGAATAATGACCTAGGAGTAATGACCTAGCAATGATAGTAGAAATTTAGCCTGGCCATTTAGCTACTAAAAATCGATTGAATCATTGGCTTCAGACGATTACTTGATCTCGTGGAACGGATTTTTCTTAGCCAGCGTATATTTTCTTATGAGTTTGCACGTAGGCTAATTTTTCTCGGTTCACTTTTTTGGGTTTGCACTGCACAGGCCGTAAAAATCACTTTGTTTGTAGTCGTTAACTGATCTGTATAGGGCACGTCAGAAACAAGCGCCAGAGCCTATATTCAACGCCTGCCTCTTTTATACTTACTTTTGTCACAATTGGGGATTCCCTTGGTTCTCGTTCCCTTCCTTTCTTCGCCATTTTCATTCACACACCAGCACAAACGTGCTGACTCTAAACATTGTATTTTTGAATAACTTCCATCTTCCTCACATTTTGGAATAAATGCTCCGAGTCTTGGATCAACGAAACCTGTCTTTGCAAGCTTTGTCGCCAGTTTTCTAACACTTTGGCATTTTGTTTCCTTTGCTAAAATAAAAAAGAGAAAAAACCTATTCACTGTTAACCCTATTTTGGTTGGGAGGGGGCACATTTGCCCCCCCCCCTAGTAGATTTTTTTAATAACTCTGTTAGGAAGATATTTATAGCCATGAAATTTCTTGACTTTTTGCAACTACTTATTGTGCAACTTCTCAAAAAGTTTCATTGAAATATTTTTAAAAATGAGGGGGCGGGAGAAAATTTTCTGGGACTGACCCGGGAAAAATCGCACATTCTCAAATCTCAATTATCGCGAAAGAAAAAAGGAACATAAGTTGAATATTTTGCAAATTTCTTTTGTAGTGTAGTGTTATTTGATGCATTCTATCACAATTATTATGTTTGGGTGGAAAATGTGCTCCAAATTTAATTTTATCGCGATTTTCCTGATTTTAGTCAGTTTTGCCGCTTTTCTTGACCACACAAAGGAAAATGCTGACGTGAGCAAAAATGAGGGCTAATCTTAGGTTAATTTTCATATTTTCAGAAAGTACATGCCTGAGGCTATTAGCACACAAAATTTGGTCACTCTACCTGTTACCAGTCAAGAGTTAGGTAGGGGGGGGGCTTTTTTGCCCCCCAACCAAAATAGGACTATCAAATAGCCCAACCACTATAGGGTTAAAGTTCTGAAATGCAACAGAACGAGTTTTTGTTCTTGTCCAAAGGAAATATGTTCCTTGCTTTTTATTCTTTTATTGGCCTGGAAAACTGTGACGAGTGTTTCTTTTTTGTTTGCAAGTTTGCAATTTACTTGAGAAAGGAAATGAAAACTATTTGAAAGCGAGCAAATTTGATGATGGGTTCAGAAAAGTCTACCTGAAGCAAAAATGGTCGAAAATATTACTGAAAAGCATACATTATTCGATTGAAGCTCGAATCTAGTTGTGAACAAACAACATATACTCGTGAACTCTGAACACAGTTAACTTTAAGTAACAAAAGAAATATATGTTGCTGTGGCATTGATCAAATGATCAAGCTTTCTCTGGAACTGAACGGTATTTTATCAAGCCTTTTTCGCAATCCCGTGAAAGGAAACAACTTAAAGAGTACAATTTTTATCATAATTTAGGCCACATCAACGGTGCATTATTGCTCATGGTATGTCTAAAGAGAATAACAAAATTCTGCGGCATGAGAAGCAAGCTGATGCTGCAAAAAAGTAAACAGTATTATTTTGTCTATTACCAGAACTGCAAGTCTATTAGTCTCAATACCTCATGCGATATCCAAATGACAATGCTACGACTGAGTGCTACCTTTTAGCGATATTATGCTTCCCCCAGGGTCGGAAACGGAAACATCGAAAAAGCAACAAATCCCTGGGGAGGGATAAATAACATGTTGAGGGTACGGGTATGTGCCGGCCATAAGAATAGGATATTGGGCCTGAAATTCTCCAACAAAGGGTCCCTTTTTCAGCAGATTTTCCTCAAACATGGGTGGGTTATCCAGAGGTTGGCGAAAAATAGTCAAAAATGGTGGTTTTCCGCCAAAATTCATCATAAAAGTGGGCATGGCCGCAAGTTTCGGTAATTATAAGACGGTACTTTTCTGAGAATCGGGCGGCAGACCCCCGTGCATCCGGGCAGCAGATACAGTCAGTTCATCAAAACCTTACCTTTAACACATATTGGATTACCAGGAATGCCAACCCCATCAGTTAACTTCCCAGTTTTCTTATCAACACACCAGCATTTATCACCTAATGCGGTACACTGGACTTCTTCAAAGTTGCCAATCCTGTCACATTTTGGTACATGAATTTCAGGACTAGGATTTTTGCTGCTGTCTTCGCCATCTTTTGGTAATGTCTTTAATACTTTAATTCGCGCACGTTCACACTCTGTCAACTGACCTGAAATTTTGAGAATATTCCATGAGAGATGGAAGAAAGCATGGGGACAGAAAAGGCCTCTAGAATACCAAACGTCTAAGGTTAAAGGTTTTGTTTTTTACTTTTGAACTTGTTTTGAGTGAGCTTGTCAGGATTTCTAGCCACTGAAAGCTAATTCAAGCCCATTGTGCATCCCGCATCCAAGCATGGGACCCCTAGTTTAACGTCCGTTCCGAAGGACGACGAGGTGAGTTGTGAGGTCAGGTCCCGAGGCCATCCATCGGGAGTTTGACCACACTCGGTCAAGCTCAACTTCAGTTACCTGACGAAAACTGTTTAAGCCACTCGGCCACTCACCCCGGGTACAGAGCTCAGAATTTTCTAGAAGTCATCATTGTTTTTGTATGGTGTATTGTGACTCCTACCTAAACGATAATGACACTTACATATACCAGTTTATATTTTAACCCCCTGGGGAACGAGATTCCCAAAAAATATTCACACTAGGAGAAAGAATTTTTCATCCTACCAAGAGGATATCATGTGCTAAAACGTGTTAAAGTCATTGCTGTGAAGTAGAAATATTAGCAAAATTTGCTCGTGCTGGTTTCTTGAAGAGGATCTCTCCACAAAATGTTTACAGTTTCAGAACGGAGTGGCCACTTCAAACAAGGAAAGATTTTAAAAACATCAGAACATCTGATTGTTCAATGATGTAAGGCAATTGTTGCTTTGACATCTAAGAAGCAATAGCCTTTAAAACGCATGCGATTCTTTACTCACCCATAATGCATGTTAAACTTACTTCTAAAACAGTCTGGTTTCTTTCCGCTGGTTGTATTTACTCTCGACCCTGGTAGTTCCTTTCCATCATGAGGTCCAACACACCAACATAAACGCAACATTTCCCAACATTGAATCCTTTTAAACTGACCATCATTGTCACATTCAGGAACAAACAACCCAACCATGTGCTGTAATGGAGCCTCTCTGTCTCGCTTTGCTAATTGAGTCAGAAATCTAGTTCTCATTTGCAAGCATTTGGATAAGGGTTCTGCAAAAGATCATTACTTGATTACAAAATTGTTGACTAAAGAGACCAATGTTTCTAAAAGTTGTCCAAAACCTTATCGTCGTTTGCGCAGATTTCGTGGAGGCTGTTAAGTTCTTTTCAACTACAGCACTGTTTTTGGTTTCGACAAGGGTCAAAACCATTTGAAAGAAAGGATTCAGTTCCAGCGCTGTATCTGCATGTTTTTTGCCTCTAAGCATGGTTCGGTGTTGTCGTGTATTTAGTGAAACATACAATTAACCATTTTTAAAACGTAGAAGCATTCCTAAGCAGCAATATAATAGAACCATTTTGTTGCCAGAAGGTGCTGCTTTTAAATTAATCACCTTTTTGAGTATCGTGTGCAATGAATCAGCAACCACTTCTCAGAATAGCTAGCACAAGATCTCAAACTCTAAGCTGCAATCAATCTTATGCAATTTTACCATAATGAGAGGACAATAAAACATACAGCTCCTCCGCTGCAGCCACAAAATAGGGGGCATTGTTCGGTATACCTTACGGTTCTAAATGTAAGCACAAACATTTCAGTAGGTGATTATCCCATAATAATAGAACTTTTAGCTATTTTACAAAAGAGTCTGGATTGAGCGATATTTCTTATACATTTTTATACACGAAGTTCGATTGATTGGCGTTAGAGCTTCTATCACAATTGTACACATTCGAAAATTCTACGAAATGTAATGAAATAGCGTTTGATCCAGATTATTTTTTAGAATAACTAAAAGGTCTAATCTACGAACCTGTCACAGTAGCAACAGTTGCCTGCGTTGTAGGCTCCGTCACACCAGCAATATCTGTTTTAATGTGCGTGGTCGCTTCAGTTTCTTCTGAAACCGACGTTGTTGTTTTTTGAGGGGCCTTAGTTGTTGGCTCTTCCGTCTCTTCAATTACTGATTCAGTTGTCTGTTTTGGCGTACTGGTAGATGGGGTTGTCTCCAATCGTTGCTTCTTCGTAGCAAGCGAGCTTGTTTCAAATTCCTCAGGGGAGAACGTGGTTGTTTTCCTTGCGGGCTCAGTGCTTACCGATTCCGTCTCTATCACTGGCTTTTCAGTTGTCTGTACTGCTTCTGTAGTTGCAACAACCATTATCTGAGGCTCCGTTGCAGGTTCTGTGTTTCGTTCAATCACACTTTTAACAGACTTTGTTGTTCGTTCCGAAGCCTTAGTGGTTGCTTGCTTCGTTTTTGCTTCCACTGCTTTTGTTGTCTGCTCAGGCTTAGCAGTTTCAACGGGCACTTTTTCAGTTGGCGGGACTGTTCGTTCTACCACCGGTGCAGCTGTGGTTGTTTGAGGTACTGCTGTCGTGTGGGCTTGCGTTTCTACAACTGCTGCTTCAGTCGTTTGTTTTGGTTTCAAAGCAGAAGTCTCCGTTCTTTTGGGTGGTTTCGTCACAGACTGTGTTGTCGAGGCCGCCTCTTGAACAACTGCTGTCGTTTGTGCAATAGCTTGGGCTGTTGATGCTTTCGTTTCCACGGCAGCTTGTTCTGTCGTTAGTTCAGGTCCTGCACTTGAAATTTCCGATGTGGCTGCTTTTGTAGCCTCGGTTATTGGCTGTGTTGCTACTGAGACTGCCACTGTAGTTTGTACTTCTTGTTCAGTTGTTTGGCTAAGCTCTGCAGTAGTTACCTTCGCGATCTCTGGCCTCGTGGTAGCAGGTTTAGTAGTAGCTAACACTGTCTTTGTCGTCTCCGAAATCCCACTTGCATTCATCGTAAATTCTGCTGCTAGCGTAGTTAGATCTACTTCTTCTGTGATAACGACTGGCACTGTGGTAGCTAACACCGGGGCTTCAGTGCCTAAATCTGGCGATGTCGTTATCTCTTGAACACCTCCTGGGGCCGGTAAGGAAGCAGTGGTAGGTTTTTTGGTAGTTGGGGCGTCAGTCTTTGTGGTTGTTATCTTAGTCGTGACTACATTCACAGAAGCAGTAGTCTCTCGAAGAGTTGCTTGTTCTGATGTTGTAGGAAGTACGGTTGTAGGTAGTGGCAGTGAGTCTGCTATAGTCTCTGGTAGTGGAGGAACTGCTGTTGTCGTCTGACTCTCGGTCGAAATTATACTAGTTGCAACAGTGGTTATTAAAGGCAAAGTAGTTGCTCTTGGGTCAATTATTTCATCTGAAAAAGGCCAAAAAATTAAGAAAAAGCAAGATAAGAAGAAAGGACATTCAACAATTCATTTGAGCACAACAAGTGTCAACGGCTCAATTGATTAGTCGTTCATAGCTGATAAATTTATAGCTTACAGAAAACAACTGAAAGCTTCATCTCTCAGCATACGATGGCTTCACTGATACGCATCTAATGATACGCATTGAAATTCTAATCAATTTCAATGTTTTTAATGTTTACATTCTCTTTCATTACTTGATTTATATTGTAACGTATTTCTTTCATAGGTTGTAACATTAAGGGAAAATGTGTTTTTAACTCGAGTTGAAGAGCCACAATTACTGTGGATATACTCAATAAACCTTGTATGTACATCTGATTTTTCTTTGTCAAAAGATGAATTTCTTCATATAGGCCAAGATAAGCTATAACATTAAACAAACTTTAGCATTGCAAAGAAGTTTTGTCGGTTCATACAAGAACATTTGAAAATAAGTTCCCAAACATCCATGTAGTTTTTAAAAACTAACTTTTAGCAGATACCCGGTATATTCATTAAACTGGTG